>JABVCE010000018.1:0-600000 GCA_014905635.1 Scenedesmus sp. PABB004
CACGCCAGCTCCGCCAGCTCCGGCGCCGCGCGGCGCTGGTAAGAGAAGACCCTGTCGCCGCTGACGCGCACCCCGCCGTGCAGCAGGCTCCAGCCAAAGTGTCGCAGGGCGCGCGGCATGCGCGCCTGCTGCGCGGCGCGCGTAGCAGGCGGCCCAGGCGGGCGGCTCCGCGCGCTCGGCGGCGCGCGCCGGCGCAGTCGCACCAGTGAGCGGGTCGACGAGGTCGTTGGCCGCTGGCTCCTGAACCAGGGTCCTGCGCTGCTCCAGCTGCTGCTCGCCGCCGCTCATGCTCCTCGCGCCGCGCCGCGGCGGCAGCGGCCGCCGCCGGCCCGACGCGCTCCATGACGTGGCGCCGTGGGGGCGAGACTTTCTGCCACGCCGGCAGCCCAGGCTCCGGGTCTGGCGTCTCGGCTCGCTGCCGCTCCGCCCAGCTGCGCTTCTGGCCCGCCTCCCGCCGGCGCGATGGCGCTGGCCGGGCAGGCCTGGCCGTATCCGGCGCGCCAGAGGCCCGGCACGCAGCCACGCCGGCGCCGTCCAGCCCCCTGCCGGCGTGACCTCGCGCGCGCAGCGCAGCAGCTGCAAGCAGCCGCAGGGTCGCGCCGCGCACCGTAAACTGCATGACCCGTGGCCGCGTGCCCGAGCCCCCACACGGAGGGGTCGACGCGGACGTCAGGCCAGAAGCCCACGAGGCACCAGCGCCGCGCCCTGCTGTGCATCTCCGGCTGCTCCGCCGGCGCGCGCCGCCTGCCCCGGGCGCTCCGGCCGCCGCGCGCTGCGCGCCCGCCGCTGCCGCGGTGCCTGCGCCGCGTCCACACAGCAGTCCTCCCACCCCCGCCGCGACCGTCTCGGGCGGGGGCTCGGCGGTGCGGAGCCTGCTGTCAGGCCCCACCTCGAAGAAGCTCGCCGCTGCCCGCGCCCCCAGCGCCCACCGCCGTACCCACCGCACAGCGGGCGGCGGCGGCGGCGGCTGCGGCGGCTGCTCCACCGGCAGCGCCGCCAGCGGCTGCTGGGGCTGCTGCACCACGCGCCGCCGCCGGCGACGGCGGCGCCGCGCTGGGCCGCAGCGCCTGCCAACCCGGCGCGCTCGGCCCGCTGCGCGCGAGCGCCTGCTGCCACTCACCCGGCATGACGACGCCGTCGGCGGCCGGCCGCCACGGCAGGCGCGGCGCCGCCTGCCCGAGGCTGTCGCTGCGCAGCTCCGCGGGCAGGTCCTCGAGCGACGCGATGCGAGCGCCGCCCAGGGCCGCGCCGACGCTGCAGTTGCCCACCAGGGCCTCACCCTGATCTGCTCCACGGTCATGCTGCCGTGGGGGATCACCCGGTGCACGCCGAGAGCCGCAAACGCGCAGGCGATCGCGCCCCACCGCCACGGCAGCTGCGCCGCAGCTCCAGCGCGGTGCCCTGCACGAGGGCGGCGGTGCCCCGGCCAGGCAGCGCGCGCGCGAAGCGCGCCGCCGCGGGTGGCTTCCAGGCCGCCCCCACCGGGTGCAACAGCCTGGCGGCCGTCTTGGCCAGCATTGCCGTGGTGAAGGCCGCGACGTCGACCTGCGCCTCGCCGCCCATGCTCGCGGGCAGGCACGCGATGGCCGCCCGCGGAACCTGCCTGATAATGCGGTTGTCGCTCTCGCGGATGCACCAGTTGCCGACGATGTAGGCGGTGACGCGCCGCTGGATGAGGCGCAGGAGGTCGGCCGGCACCGGCACAAACTGCGCGTGCCAGCCCACGCAGGCCGCGAGCACCTGGCGCGCAACGTGCCGGCGGCCCGGGCGCGTGAGCGCGTACCGCGACCAGTGCGCGATGCGGCAGGTGATGGTGCGCAGCCGCTCGCGGTAAAGCTGCGCCGCGTGCCGCTCAACGCCGGTGGCAGAGAGCAGCACGCCCAGGTGCCTGACCGGCGCCTGCTCTGTGTCCGGGAAGCACACGCCCGTGCTGCACTCGACCAGCTGCCCGCTGCCATCCGGCTGCAGCTGCAGCGCCGGGTGGTCGCCCAGCAGCATGCCCTTGCACTTGGCCAGGTTGAGCTGCGCGCCGCTGGCCAGGCAGAACGGCGCGACGGCGCCGTCCAGCAGCCGCTTGGCGCTCTCCACTGACGCTGCGTGCAGGGTGGTGTCGTCTGCGTGCTGGTGGCAGCAGGGCGCCGGCCCTGCGCCGCCGGGCAGCTGCAGGCTGGCAAAACCGGGCTGCCGCTGCACGCGCCGGCACATGGCCGCCAGCGGCTGCGCCGCCAGCACATACAGCAGCGGGCTGAGCGGGCTGCCCTGCGCGCAGCCCGACGCCACGCTGAACTCGCGGCTGACATGGCCGCCGTTGAAGGCGACGCGCGCCCGCGTGCCTGCGAGCAGCAGGCGGACCCAGCGCGTGGTTGCGTCGGGCAGGCCCATGCGCGCGAGGCACCTGAACAGCCAGCCGCGGTCGAGGCGGTCGTAGGCCTTGGCAAAGTCGAGGAACAGCAGGCAGCCCGGCGCGCGCGCATCTTGGTGTCTGCGTTGAGCAGCGTGATGGGGCGGTAGCTGCTGACCGCCTCGCGCGGCTGGCCGCCCTTGTGGATCAGCGTGATGAGCCCGAGCCGCTGCGTCGCCGCGAGCTGCGGCGCGCCGGCTGCCTGGTTGAGGTAGTGATAGTTGAAAGCTTGGACGAGCGGCTCGCCCAGCACCTCCCACAGGGCCGCGTAGGCCTCGCAGGTGAGGCCGTCGCTGCCCGGCGCCGCGCCGCGCGGCAGGCCGGCCAGCGCCGCCGTCGCCTCGGCGAGCGTGAGCAGCCCCTCGGGGTCCTGCCCGCGGCAGGCCCGCTGCTCGGCTGCCGAGAGCTGCCGGTCCAGCGCGTCCAGCATGCAGTCCTGCTGCTGCTGGTCGGTCGGCCGGACGCCGAACATGCCGCCCGGCACGTCCGCGTCGAAGAAGTCGGCGATGATGCGGCCGCCCTCCTGGACGCCTGCCCTGGAGGTAAGCGGCACGGCGGGCTGGCCCGGGCGGGCGAGCGCGTGAATTGGCTGCGCGCCGCCCGGCGCGCGGCCCAGGCGGTGGAACCAGCGGCTGGGCCCTCGCCGCACTCTTCCCATACCGCCTCCAGAGCGTCCGCCTGCTGCCGCCGCTGCGCCGCCTCCGCCGCGGCGAGCGCCCGCTCTGCGGCGAGGGCGTTAGCGGCGGCCTCGGGGCAGCCGTACTGCTGGCTGCCTGCCGCCCAGCGCGCTGCGCGCAGCGCGTGCCGCAGCTGGTGGAGCTCCTGCTGCTCCTGCTGCCGGCGGCGCCACGTCATGGAGCGCGTCGGGCCGGCGGCGGCCGCTGCCGCCGCGGCGCGGCGCGAGGAGCATGAGCAGCGGCGGGAGCAGCAGCTGGAGCAGCGCAGGACCCTGGTTCAGGAGCCGGCGGCCAACGACCTCGTCGACCCGCTCACTGGTGCGACTGCGCCGGCGCGCGCCGGCGAGCGCGCGGAGCCGCCCGCCTGGGCCGCCTGCTACGCGCGCGCGCAGCAGGCGCGCATGCCGCGCGCCCTGCGACACTTTGGCTGGAGCCTGCTGCACGGCGGGGTGCGCGTCAGCGGCGACAGGGTCTTCTCTTACCAGCGCGCGGCGCCGGAGCTGGCGGAGCTGGCGTGCCCGCACCCGCTCTGCCGCGCGCAGCAGCAGCCGCCGCTGGAGACGCTCGGCCACGTCCTCGGCGGATGCCCCGTGGCGGCGGCGGTGCTGCAGTGGTTTGCTCACCTCTGGGCGCGGCTGCAGCCGGGCTTCCCGCGCGCGCCGCCCCCGCCCAGGGTGATGCTGGCGGACGACTTTGCCAGGTCGGGCGTCGCGCCGGAGCTGCAGCAGCTCTGGACGCACCTCCGCCTGCTGCTGCTGCGCGCCCCCTGCTCGCCGCGCGCGCGCGGCACGGCGGCGGCCAGCCCGGGCACGCGCCTGTGGCGGCGATTCGCATCTTTGTGTACTCGGTGCGCGACGCAGTCGTGCTGGACTGGCGCAAGGCAGCGATGGACGTGCGCGCGCTGGCGGGCGTGCCGCGCTCCTGGCTGTCGGGCTCCGGCAAGGAGCTCACTCGGGCGGATTTCGAACGCCGGTGGTGCCACCGAGGGGTCATCGCGCGCACGGGCCAGCACGGGGGCCGCTTCACAATGGAGTTCCGGCTCACCGCAGCGGGCGTGCCGGCGCTGCCGGCGGCGCCGGCGCTGGCCCCGCCGGCGGCGCAGGACCCCGCGGCGGCGGCGGCGGCGGCGGCGGCGGCGCAGCGCGGCGGCTAGCTGCAGGGGCCGGGGGGTCCGCGGCCGGGCTTGTTGCGACCCCGGCTGGCTGCGTGTCGCGCCTCTTCTGCAGCGTGCAAGGTTGGGCGGTGTCCGCCCGTGCCGCGGGGCTGGTGTCTGCGTGTTTGTCGTCGCGCGGCGAGGGGGCTGCAGCCGATGGGGCCGGCCCCTGGCGCCGCCGGCGTGTTTGGCGGCTGCACGCGCTCCGTGCGCGGCGGCTTGGCGTGCTGCCTGCCCGGTGGGGCGGCTTTCTCGTCGGTGCGCGGTTTTCTCAGGGGTTTTTGCAGCACAGCCAATTGTTGCCCCCTGGTGTGTGCGTGTGTCGTCGCGCGGCGCGGGGGCTGATGCCGCTGAGGCCGGCCCCTGCCGCCGCCAGCGTGGATGGCGTTTGCGCGTGATCTCTGCGCGGAGGCTTGGAGCCGGTGCACCTCGCTGCACCGATGCCCGGTGCGGCTCGCCGCACCGGAAGGGGGGTGTGCGGCCTGATCTGCTGCTGCCCCTTTGATTGCGGGGCATCACCTGGTCTCCTTGGGCGCCCGTTGGGCGTTGGCCTCTGGCTGTGCTGTTGGGTGATGTGTGGGCCCCCTCTCGGGGGGCGCCGGGGCGCGGTTTTTCACGAGGGGTTGCTGCGCTCTTCCCGTTGGAGTTTTTTTCAGTGGGCTGCCCCTGGGCCTCGGTCCTTGTCTGGTCACCCATTGTAACAAAAAAAAAAAAAAAAAAAAAGAGGTCCGCCGCCGGCGGCCGCGGCGCGCCGCGCGCCGCGCGCCGCCCCGCCCGCGCGCGCGCCGCTCGGCGGCGCCGCGGTGCAGCGCTGCCGGGCGCCGTTCCCCCTGCCCCGCCGCCCCTGCGGAGCGGGGGTGCGGGGCTCACACATGCTGCCCGGCCACGGGCTGCGCCGCCGAGGTCCGCCGCCGGCGGCCGCGCCGCGCCGCGGGCCGCGCGCCGCCCGCGCGCGCGCCGCTCGGCGGCGCCGCGGCGCAGCGCTGCCGGGCGCCGTTCCCCCTGCCCCGCCGCCCCTGCGGAGCGGGGGTGCGGGGCTCACACATGCTGCCCGGCCACGGGCTGCGCCGCCGAGGTCCGCCGCCGGCGGCCGCGCCGCGCCGCGGGCCGCGCGCCGCCCGCGCGCGCGCCGCTCGGCGGCGCCGCGGCGCAGCGCTGCCGGGCGCCGTTCCCCCTGCCCCGCCGCCCCTGCGGAGCGGGGGTGCGGGGCTCACACATGCTGCCCGGCCACGGGCTGCGCCGCCGAGGTCCGCCGCCGGCGGCCGCGCCGCGCCGCGGGCCGCGCGCCGCCCGCGCGCGCGCCGCTCGGCGGCGCCGCGGCGCAGCGCTGCCGGGCGCCGTTCCCCCTGCCCCGCCGCCCCTGCGGAGCGGGGGTGCGGGGCTCACACATGCTGCCCGGCCACGGGCTGCGCCGCCGAGGTCCGCCGCCGGCGGCCGCGCCGCGCCGCGGGCCGCGCGCCGCCCCGCCCGCGCGCGCGCCGCTCGGCGGCGCCGCGGCGCAGCGCTGCCGGGCGCCGTTCCCCCTGCCCCGCCGCCCCTGCGGAGCGGGGGTGCGGGGCTCACACATGCTGCCCGGCCACGGGCTGCGCCGCCGAGGTCCGCCGCCGGCGGCCGCGCCGCGCCGCGGGCCGCGCGCCGCCCCGCCCGCGCGCGCGCCGCTCGGCGGCGCCGCGGCGCAGCGCTGCCGGGCGCCGTTCCCCCTGCCCCGCCGCCCCTGCGGAGCGGGGGTGCGGGGCTCACACATGCTGCCCGGCCACGGGCTGCGCCGCCGAGGTCCGCCGCCGGCGGCCGCGCCGCGCCGCGGGCCGCGCGCCGCCCGCGCGCGCGCCGCTCGGCGGCGCCGCGGCGCAGCGCTGCCGGGCGCCGTTCCCCCTGCCCCGCCGCCCCTGCGGAGCGGGGGTGCGGGGCTCACACATGCTGCCCGGCCACGGGCTGCGCCGCCGAGGTCCGCCGCCGGCGGCCGCGCCGCGCCGCGGGCCGCGCGCCGCCCGTGCGCGCGCCGCTCGGCGGCGCCGCGGCGCAGCGCTGCCGGGGGGCCGGGGGGGTCCGCGGCCGGGCTTGCTGCGACCCCGGCTGGCTGCGTGTCGCGCCTCTTCTTTTTTTTTTTTTTTTGTTACAATGGGTGACCAGACAAGGACCGAGGCCCAGGGGCAGCCCACTTTTTTGCAGCAAAGCCAACTGCTGCCCCCTGGTGTGTGCGTGTGTCGTCGCGCGGCGCGGGGGCTGATGCCGCTGAGGCCGGCCCCTGCCACCGCCAGCGTGGATGGCGTTTGCGCGTGATCTCTGCGCGGAGGCTTGGAGCCGGTGCACCTCGCTGCACCGATGCCCGGTGCGGCTCGCCGCACCGGAAGGGGGGTGTGCGGCCTGATCTGCTGCTGCCCCTTTGATTGCGGGGCATCACCTGGTCTCCTTGGGCGCCCGTTGGGCGTTGGCCTCTGGCTGTGCCGTTGGGTGATGTGTGTGCCCCCTCTCGGGGGGCGCCGGGGCGCGGTTTTTCACGAGGGGTTGCTGCGCTCTTCCCGTTGGAGTTTTTTTCAATGGGCTGCCCCTGGGCCTCGGTCCTTGTCTGGTCACCCGTTGTAACCAAAAAAAAAAAAAAAAGGTTGGGCGGTGTCCCCCCGTGCCGCGGGGCTGGTGTCTGCGTGTTTGTCGTCGCGCGGCGAGGGGGCTGCAGCCGATGGGGCCGGCCCCTGGCGCCGCCGGCGTGTTTGGCGGCTGCACGCGCTCCGTGCGCGGCGGCTTGGCGTGCTGCCTGCCCGGTGGGGCGGCTTTCTCATCGGTGCGCGGCTTTCTCAGGGGTTTTTGCAGCAAAGCCAACTGCTGCCCCCTGGTGTGTGCGTGTGTCGTCGCGCGGCGCGGGGGCTGATGCCGCTGAGGCCGGCCCCTGCCGCCGCCAGCGTGGATGGCGTTTGCGCGTGATCTCTGCGCGGAGGCTTGGAGCCGGTGCACCTCGCTGCACCGATGCCCGGTGCGGCTCGCCGCACCGGAAGGGGGGTGTGCGGCCTGATCTGCTGCTGCCCCTTTGATTGCGGGGCATCACCTGGTCTCCTTGGGCGCCCGTTGGGCGTTGGCCTCTGGCTGTGCCGTTGGGTGATGTGTGTGCCCCCTCTCGGGGGGCGCCGGGGCGCGGTTTTTCACGAGGGGTTGCTGCGCTCTTCCCGTTGGAGTTTTTTTCAATGGGCTGCCCCTGGGCCTCGGTCCTTGTCTGGTCACCCGTTGTAACAAAAAATCAAAAAAAAAAAAAAAAAAAGCGTGCAAGGTTGGGCGGTGTCCCCCCGTGCCGCGGGGCTGGTGTCTGCGTGTTTGTCGTCGCGCGGCGAGGGGGCTGCAGCCGATGGGGCCGGCCCCTGGCGCCGCCGGCGTGTTTGGCGGCTGCACGCGCTCCGTGCGCGGCGGCTTGGCGTGCTGCCTGCCCGGTGGGGCGGCTTTCTCATCGGTGCGCGGCTTTCTCAGGGGTTTTTGCAGCAAAGCCAACTGCTGCCCCCTGGTGTGTGCGTGTGTCGTCGCGCGGCGCGGGGGCTGATGCCGCTGAGGCCGGCCCCTGCCGCCGCCAGCGTGGATGGCGTTTGCGCGTGATCTCTGCGCGGAGGCTTGGAGCCGGTGCACCTCGCTGCACCGATGCCCGGTGCGGCTCGCCGCACCGGAAGGGGGGTGTGCGGCCTGATCTGCTGCTGCCCCTTTGATTGCGGGGCATCACCTGGTCTCCTTGGGCGCCCGTTGGGCGTTGGCCTCTGGCTGTGCCGTTGGGTGATGTGTGTGCCCCCTCTCGGGGGGCGCCGGGGCGCGGTTTTTCACGAGGGGTTGCTGCGCTCTTCCCGTTGGAGTTTTTTTCAATGGGCTGCCCCTGGGCCTCGGTCCTTGTCTGGTCACCCGTTGTAACAAAAAATCAAAAAAAAAAAAAAAAAAGCGTGCAAGGTTGGGCGGTGTCCCCCCGTGCCGCGGGGCTGGTGTCTGCGTGTTTGTCGTCGCGCGGCGAGGGGGCTGCAGCCGATGGGGCCGGCCCCTGGCGCCGCCGGCGTGTTTGGCGGCTGCACGCGCTCCGTGCGCGGCGGCTTGGCGTGCTGCCTGCCCGGTGGGGCGGCTTTCTCATCGGTGCGCGGCTTTCTCAGGGGTTTTTGCAGCAAAGCCAACTGCTGCCCCCTGGTGTGTGCGTGTGTCGTCGCGCGGCGCGGGGGCTGATGCCGCTGAGGCCGGCCCCTGCCGCCGCCAGCGTGGATGGCGTTTGCGCGTGATCTCTGCGCGGAGGCTTGGAGCCGGTGCACCTCGCTGCACCGATGCCCGGTGCGGCTCGCCGCACCGGAAGGGGGGTGTGCGGCCTGATCTGCTGCTGCCCCTTTGATTGCGGGGCATCACCTGGTCTCCTTGGGCGCCCGTTGGGCGTTGGCCTCTGGCTGTGCCGTTGGGTGATGTGTGTGCCCCCTCTCGGGGGGCGCCGGGGCGCGGTTTTTCACGAGGGGTTGCTGCGCTCTTCCCGTTGGAGTTTTTTTCAATGGGCTGCCCCTGGGCCTCGGTCCTTGTCTGGTCACCCGTTGTAACAAAAAATCAAAAAAAAAAAAAAAAAAGCGTGCAAGGTTGGGCGGTGTCCCCCCGTGCCGCGGGGCTGGTGTCTGCGTGTTTGTCGTCGCGCGGCGAGGGGGCTGCAGCCGATGGGGCCGGCCCCTGGCGCCGCCGGCGTGTTTGGCGGCTGCACGCGCTCCGTGCGCGGCGGCTTGGCGTGCTGCCTGCCCGGTGGGGCGGCTTTCTCATCGGTGCGCGGCTTTCTCAGGGGGTTTTGCAGCAAAGCCAACTGCTGCCCCCTGGTGTGTGCGTGTGTCGTCGCGCGGCGCGGGGGCTGATGCCGCTGAGGCCGGCCCCTGCCGCCGCCAGCGTGGATGGCGTTTGCGCGTGATCTCTGCGCGGAGATAAAGATAAAGATAATTACACCACAGGCTCGCGCCCATTGGTCCCGAGCCCCTTAAGGACGGTGTCCCGCATCTTCCAGATGTCCATCACATAATCTGCCACAGAGTGAACAGCAAGCTGATCCTGCAGCAGGTCACCAAGCAGATAACGCCGAGCCTGCTCCAGTGCTGCACACCGACTCGCCGCGCCGGTAACGGCAGCCCGAGGGGCCGCCGCACCAGCAGAGATGCTGCTGACGCTGACCGCCGCGCTGACATCATCAGCCCGAGGGGCCGCCGTATCAGCCGTGACGCCGCTATCGCTGATGCTGATCGCCGCGCCTGCGCGGAGGCTTGGAGCCGGTGCACCTCGCTGCACCGATGCCCGGTGCGGCTCGCCGCACCGGAAGGGGGGTGTGCGGCCTGATCTGCTGCTGCCCCTTTGATTGCGGGGCATCACCTGGTCTCCTTGGGCGCCCGTTGGGCGTTGGCCTCTGGCTGTGCCGTTGGGTGATGTGTGTGCCCCCTCTCGGGGGGCGCCGGGGCGCGGTTTTTCACGAGGGGTTGCTGCGCTCTTCCCGTTGGAGTTTTTTTCAATGGGCTGCCCCTGGGCCTCGGTCCTTGTCTGGTTACCCGTTGTAACAAAAAAAAAAAAAAAGCCAACTGCTGCCCCCTGGTGTGTGCGTGTGTCGTCGCGCGGCGCGGGGGCTGATGCCGCTGAGGCCGGCCCCTTTTTTTTTTTTTTTTTTTTTTGTTACAACGGGTGACCAGACAAGGACCGAGGCCCAGGGGCAGCCCATTGAAAAAAACTCCAACGGGAAGAGCGCAGCAACCCCTCGTGAAAAACCGCGCCCCGGCGCCCCCCGAGAGGGGGCACACACAATACCCAACGGCACAGCCAGAGGCCAACGCCCAACGGGCGCCGGCCCCTGCCGCCGCCAGCGTGGATGGCGTTTGCGCGTGATCTCTGCGCGGAGGCTTGGAGCCGGTGCACCTCGCTGCACCGATGCCCGGTGCGGCTCGCCGCACCGGAAGGGGGGTGTGCGGCCTGATCTGCTGCTGCCCCTTTGATTGCGGGGCGTCACCTGGTCTCCTTTTTTTTTTTTTTTTTTTTGTTACAATGGGTGACCAGACAAGGACCGAGGCCCAGGGGCAGCCCACTGAAAAAAACTCCAACGGGAAGAGCGCAGCAACCCCTCGTGAAAAACCGCGCCCCGGCGCCCCCCGAGAGGGGGCCCACACATCACCCAACAGCACAGCCAGAGGCCAACGCCCAACGGGCGCCCAAGGAGACCAGGTGATGCCCCGCAATCAAAGGGGCAGCAGCAGATCAGGCCGCACACCCCCCTTCCGGTGCGGCGAGCCGCATCGGGCATCGGTGCAGCGAGGTGCACCGGCTCCAAGCCTCCGCGCAGAGATCACGCGCAAACGCCATCCACGCTGGCGGCGGCAGGGGCCGGCCTCAGCGGCATCAGCCCCCGCGCCGCGCGACGACACACGCACACACCAGGGGGCAGCAGTTGGCTTTGCTGCAAAAACCCCTGAGAAAGCCGCGCACCGATGAGAAAGCCGCCCCACCGGGCAGGCAGCACGCCAAGCCGCCGCGCACGGAGCGCGTGCAGCCGCCAAACACGCCGGCGGCGCCAGGGGCCGGCCCCATCGGCTGCAGCCCCCTCGCCGCGCGACGACAAACACGCAGACACCAGCCCCGCGGCACGGGGGGACACCGCCCAACCTTGCACGCTGCAGAAGAGGCGCGACACGCAGCCAGCCGGGGTCGCAGCAAGCCCGGCCGCGGACCCCCCGGCCCCTGCAGCTAGCCGCCGCGCTGCGCCGCCGCCGCCGCCGCCGCCGCCGCCGCGGGGTCCTGCGCCGCCGGCGGGGCCAGCGCCGGCGCCGCCGGCAGCGCCGGCACGCCCGCTGCGGTGAGCCGGAACTCCATTGTGAAGCGGCCCCCGTGCTGGCCCGTGCGCGCGATGACCCCTCGGTGGCACCACCGGCGTTCGAAATCCGCCCGAGTGAGCTCCTTGCCGGAGCCCGACAGCCAGGAGCGCGGCACGCCCGCCAGCGCGCGCACGTCCATCGCTGCCTTGCGCCAGTCCAGCACGACTGCGTCGCGCACCGAGTACACAAAGATGCGAATCGCCGCCACAGGCGCGTGCCCGGGCTGGCCGCCGCCGTGCCGCGCGCGCGCGGCGAGCAGGGCGCGCAGCAGCAGCAGGCGGAGGTGCGTCCAGAGCTGCTGCAGCTCCGGCGCGACGCCCGACCTGGCAAAGTCGTCCGCCAGCATCACCCTGGGCGGGGGCGGCGCGCGCGGGAAGCCCGGCTGCAGCCGCGCCCAGAGGTGAGCAAACCACTGCAGCACCGCCGCCGCCACGGGGCATCCGCCGAGGACGTGGCCGAGCGTCTCCAGCGGCGGCTGCTGCTGCGCGCGGCAGAGCGGGTGCGGGCACGCCAGCTCCGCCAGCTCCGGCGCCGCGCGCTGGTAAGAGAAGACCCTGTCGCCGCTGACGCGCACCCCGCCGTGCAGCAGGCTCCAGCCAAAGTGTCGCAGGGCGCGCGGCATGCGCGCCTGCTGCGCGCGCGCGTAGCAGGCGGCCCAGGCGGGCGGCTCCGCGCGCTCGCCGGCGCGCGCCGGCGCAGTCGCACCAGTGAGCGGGTCGACGAGGTCGTTGGCCGCCGGCTCCTGAACCAGGGTCCTGCGCTGCTCCAGCTGCTGCTCCCGCCGCTGCTCATGCTCCTCGCGCCGCGCCGCGGCGGCAGCGGCCGCCGCCGGCCCGACGCGCTCCATGACGTGGCGCCGCCGGCAGCAGGAGCAGCAGGAGCTCCACCAGCTGCGGCACGCGCTGCGCGCAGCGCGCTGGGCGGCAGGCAGCCAGCAGTACGGCTGCCCCGAGGCCGCCGCTAACGCCCTCGCCGCAGAGCGGGCGCTCGCCGCGGCGGAGGCGGCGCAGCGGCGGCAGCAGGCGGACGCTCTGGAGGCGGTATGGGAAGAGTGCGGCGAGGGGCCCAGCCGCTGGTTCCACCGCCTGGGCCGCGC
Organism: Scenedesmus sp. PABB004; assembly: GCA_014905635.1. Lineage (NCBI taxonomy): Eukaryota > Viridiplantae > Chlorophyta > Chlorophyceae > Sphaeropleales > Scenedesmaceae > Scenedesmus > Scenedesmus sp. PABB004. The sequence continues at coordinate 12,152 of JABVCE010000018.1, forward strand.
GCCGGGCGGCGCGCAGCCAATTCACGCGCTCGCCCGCCCGGGCCAGCCCGCCGTGCCGCTTACCTCCAGGGCAGGCGTCCAGGAGGGCGGCCGCATCATCGCCGACTTCTTCGACGCGGACGTGCCGGGCGGCATGTTCGGCGTCCGGCCGACCGACCAGCAGCAGCAGGACTGCATGCTGGACGCGCTGGACCGGCAGCTCTCGGCAGCCGAGCAGCGGGCCTGCCGCGGGCAGGACCCCGAGGGGCTGCTCACGCTCGCCGAGGCGACGGCGGCGCTGGCCGGCCTGCCGCGCGGCGCGGCGCCGGGCAGCGACGGCCTCACCTGCGAGGCCTACGCGGCCCTGTGGGAGGTGCTGGGCGAGCCGCTCGTCCAAGCTTTCAACTATCACTACCTCAACCAGGCAGCCGGCGCGCCGCAGCTCGCGGCGACGCAGCGGCTCGGGCTCATCACGCTGATCCACAAGGGCGGCCAGCCGCGCGAGGCGGTCAGCAGCTACCGCCCCATCACGCTGCTCAACGCAGACACCAAGATGCGCGCGCGCCGGGCTGCCTGCTGTTCCTCGACTTTGCCAAGGCCTACGACCGCCTCGACCGCGGCTGGCTGTTCAGGTGCCTCGCGCGCATGGGCCTGCCCGACGCAACCACGCGCTGGGTCCGCCTGCTGCTCGCAGGCACGCGGGCGCGCGTCGCCTTCAACGGCGGCCATGTCAGCCGCGAGTTCAGCGTGGCGTCGGGCTGCGCGCAGGGCAGCCCGCTCAGCCCGCTGCTGTATGTGCTGGCGGCGCAGCCGCTGGCGGCCATGTGCCGGCGCGTGCAGCGGCAGCCCGGTTTTGCCAGCCTGCAGCTGCCCGGCGGCGCAGGGCCGGCGCCCTGCTGCCACCAGCACGCAGACGACACCACCCTGCACGCAGCGTCAGTGGAGAGCGCCAAGCGGCTGCTGGACGGCGCCGTCGCGCCGTTCTGCCTGGCCAGCGGCGCGCAGCTCAACCTGGCCAAGTGCAAGGGCATGCTGCTGGGCGACCACCCGGCGCTGCAGCTGCAGCCGGATGGCAGCGGGCAGCTGGTCGAGTGCAGCACGGGCGTGTGCTTCCCGGACACAGAGCAGGCGCCGGTCAGGCACCTGGGCGTGCTGCTCTCTGCCACCGGCGTTGAGCGGCACGCGGCGCAGCTTTACCGCGAGCGGCTGCGCACCATCACCTGCCGCATCGCGCACTGGTCGCGGTACGCGCTCACGCGCCCGGGCCGCCGGCACGTTGCGCGCCAGGTGCTCGCGGCCTGCGTGGGCTGGCACGCGCAGTTTGTGCCGGTGCCGGCCGACCTCCTGCGCCTCATCCAGCGGCGCGTCACCGCCTACATCGTCGGCAACTGGTGCATCCGCGAGAGCGACAACCGCATTATCAGGCAGGTTCCGCGGGCGGCCATCGCGTGCCTGCCCGCGAGCATGGGCGGCGAGGCGCAGGTCGACGTCGCGGCCTTCACCACGGCAATGCTGGCCAAGACGGCCGCCAGGCTGTTGCACCCGGTGGGGGCGGCCTGGAAGCCACCCGCGGCGGCGCGCTTCGCGCGCGCGCTGCCTGGCCGGGGCACCGCCGCCCTCGTGCAGGGCACCGCGCTGGAGCTGCGGGCGCAGCTGCCGTGGCGGTGGGGCGCGATCGCCTGCGCGTTTGCGGCTCTCGGCGTGCACCGGGTGATCCCCCACGGCAGCATGACCGTGGAGCAGATCAGGGTGGAGGCCCTGGTGGGCAACTGCAGCGTCGGCGCGGCCCTGGGCGGCGCTCGCATCGCGTCGCTCGAGGACCTGCCCGCGGAGCTGCGCAGCGACAGCCTCGGGCAGGCGGCGCCGCGCCTGCCGTGGCGGCCGGCCGCCGACGGCGTCGTCATGCCGGGTGAGTGGCAGCAGGCGCTCGCGCGCAGCGGGCCGAGCGCGCCGGGTTGGCAGGCGCTGCGGCCCAGCGCGGCGCCGCCGTCGCCGGGCGGCGGCGTGGTGCAGCAGCCCCAGCAGCCGCTGGCGGCGCTGCCGGTGGAGCAGCCGCCGCAGCCGCCGCCGCCGCCGCCCGCTGTGCGGTGGGTACGGCGGTGGGCGCTGGGCGCGGCAGCGGCGAGCTTCTTCGAGGTGGGGCCTGACAGCAGGCTCCGCACCGCCGAGCCCCCGCCCGAGACGGTCGCGGCGGGGGGGTGGGAGGACTGCTGCGTGGTGGACGCGGCGCAGGCACCGCGGCCAGCGGCGGGCGCGCAGCGCGCGGCGGCCGGAGCGCCCGGGCAGCGGCGCCGGCGGAGCAGCCGGAGATGCACAGCAGGGCGCGGCGCTGGTGCCTCGTGGGCTTCTGGCCTGACGTCCGCGTCGACCCCTCCGTGTGGGGGCTCGGGCACGCGGCCACGGTCATGCAGTTTACGGTGCGCGGCGCGACCCTGCGGCTGCTGCAGCTGCGCTGCGCGCGCGAGGTCACGCCGGCAGGGGGCTGGACGCCCGGCGTTGGCTGCGTGCCGGGCCTCTGGCGCGCCGGATACGGCCAGGCCTGCCCGGCCAGCGCCATCGCGCGGCGGGAGGCGGGCCAGAAGCGCAGCTGGGCGGTGCGGCAGCGAGCCGAGACGCCAGACCCGGAGCCTGGGCTGCCGGCGTGGCAGAAAGTCTCGCCCCCGCGGCGCCACGTCATGGAGCGCGTCGGGCCGGCGGCGGCCGCTGCCGCCGCGGCGCGGCGCGAGGAGCATGAGCAGCGGCGGGAGCAGCAGCTGGAGCAGCGCAGGACCCTGGTTCAGGAGCCGGCGGCCAACGACCTCGTTGACCCGCTCACTGGTGCGACTGCGCCGGCGCGCACCGGCGAGCGCGCGGAGCCGCCCGCCTGGGCCGCCTGCTACGCGCGCGCGCAGCAGGCGCGCATGCCGCGCGCCCTGCGACACTTTGGCTGGAGCCTGCTGCACGGCGGGGTGCGCGTCAGCGGCGACAGGGTCTTCTCTTACCAGCGCGCGGCGCCGGAGCTGGCGGAGCTGGCGTGCCCGCACCCGCTCTGCCGCGCGCAGCAGCAGCCGCCGCTGGAGACGCTCGGCCACGTCCTCGGCGGGTGCCCGTGGCGGCGGCGGTGCTGCAGTGGTTTGCTCACCTCTGGGCGCGGCTGCAGCCGGGCTTCCCGCGCGCGCCGCCCCCCGCCCAGGGTGATGCTGGCGGACGACTTTGCCAGGTCGGGCGTCGCGCCGGAGCTGCAGCAGCTCTGGACGCACCTCCGCCTGCTGCTGCTGCGCGCCCTGCTCGCCGCGCGCGCGCGGCACGGCGGCGGCCAGCCCGGGCACGCGCCTGTGGCGGCGATTCGCATCTTTGTGTACTCGGTGCGCGACGCAGTCGTGCTGGACTGGCGCAAGGCAGCGATGGACGTGCGCGCGCTGGCGGGCGTGCCGCGCTCCTGGCTGTCGGGCTCCGGCAAGGAGCTCACTCAGGCAGATTTCGAACGCCGGTGGTGCCACCGAGGGGTCATCGCGCGCACGGGCCAGCACGGGGGCCGCTTCACAATGGAGTTCCGGCTCACCGCAGCGGGCGTGCCGGCGCTGCCGGCGGCGCCGGCGCTGGCCCCGCCGGCGGCGCAGGACCCCGCGGCGGCGGCGGCGGCGGCGGCGGCGGCGGCGCAGCGCGGCGGCTAGCTGCAGGGGCCGGGGGGGTCCGCGGCCGGGCTTGCTGCGACCCCGGCTGGCTGCGTGTCGCGCCTCTTCTGCAGCGTGCAAGGTTGGGCGGTGTCCCCCCGTGCCGCGGGGCTGGTGTCTGCGTGTTTGTCGTCGCGCGGCGAGGGGGCTGCAGCCGATGGGCCGGCCCCTGGCGCCGCCGGCGTGTTTGGCGGCTGCACGCGCTCCGTGCGCGGCGGCTTGGCGTGCTGCCTGCCCGGTGGGGCGGCTTTCTCATCGGTGCGCGGCTTTCTCAGGGGTTTTTGCAGCAAAGCCAACTGCTGCCCCCTGGTGTGTGCGTGTGTCGTCGCGCGGCGCGGGGGCTGATGCCGCTGAGGCCGGCCCCTGCCGCCGCCAGCGTGGATGGCGTTTGCGCGTGATCTCTGCGCGGAGGCTTGGAGCCGGTGCACCTCGCTGCACCGATGCCCGGTGCGGCTCGCCGCACCGGAAGGGGGGTGTGCGGCCTGATCTGCTGCTGCCCCTTTGATTGCGGGGCATCACCTGGTCTCCTTGGGCGCCCGTTGGGCGTTGGCCTCTGGCTGTGCCGTTGGGTGATGTGTGTGCCCCCTCTCGGGGGGCGCCGGGGCGCGGTTTTTCACGAGGGGTTGCTGCGCTCTTCCCGTTGGAGTTTTTTTCAATGGGCTGCCCCTGGGCCTCGGTCCTTGTCTGGTCACCCGTTGTAACAAAAAAAAAAAAAAAAAAAAGGCGCTGCCGGGCGCCGTTCCCCCTGCCCCGCCGCCCCTGCGGAGCGGGGGTGCGGGGCTCACACATGCTGCCCGGCCACGGGCTGCGCCGCCGAGGTCCGCCGCCGGCGGCCGCGCCGCGCCGCGGGCCGCGCGCCGCCCGCGCGCGCGCCGCTCGGCGGCGCCGCGGCGCAGCGCTGCCGGGCGCCGTTCCCCTGCCCCGCCGCCCCTGCGGAGCGGGGGTGCGGGGCTCACACATGCTGCCCGGCCACGGGCTGCGCCGCCGAGGTCCGCCGCCGGCGGCCGCGCCGCGCCGCGGCCGCGCGCCGCCCGCGCGCGCGCCGCTCGGCGGCGCCGCGGCGCAGCGCTGCCGGGCGCCGTTCCCCCTGCCCCGCCGCCCCTGCGGAGCGGGGGTGCGGGGCTCACACATGCTGCCCGGCCACGGGCTGCGCCGCCGAGGTCCGCCGCCGGCGGCCGCGCCGCGCCGCGGGCCGCGCGCCGCCGCGCGCGCGCCGCTCGGCGGCGCCGCGGCGCAGCGCTGCCGGGCGCCGTTCCCCCTGCCCCGCCGCCCCTGCGGAGCGGGGGTGCGGGGCTCACACATGCTGCCCGGCCACGGGCTGCGCCGCCGAGGTCCGCCGCCGGCGGCTGCGCCGCGCCGCGGGCCGCGCGCCGCCGCGCGCGCGCCGCTCGGCGGCGCCGCGGCGCAGCGCTGCCGGGCGCCGTTCCCCCTGCCCCGCCGCCCCTGCGGAGCGGGGGTGCGGGGCTCACACATGCTGCCCGGCCACGGGCTGCGCCGCCGAGGTCCGCCGCCGGCGGCCGCGCCGCGCCGCGGGCCGCGCGCCGCCCGCGCGCGCGCCGCTCGGCGGCGCCGCGGCGCAGCGCTGCCGGGCGCCGTTCCCCCTGCCCCGCCGCCCCTGCGGAGCGGGGGTGCGGGGCTCACACATGCTGCCCGGCCACGGGCTGCGCCGCCGAGGTCCGCCGCCGGCGGCCGCGCCGCGCCGCGGGCCGCGCGCCGCCCGCGCGCGCGCCGCTCGGCGGCGCCGCGGCGCAGCGCTGCCGGGCGCCGTTCCCCCTTTTTTTTTGTTACAATGGGTGACCAAACAAGGACCGAGGCCCAAGGGCAGCCCACTGAAAAAAGCTCCAACGGGAAGAGCGCAGCAACCCCTCGTGAAAAGCCGCGCCCCGGCGCCCTCCGAGAAGGGGCACACACATCACTCAACGGCACAGCCAGAGGCCAACGCCCAACGGGCGCCCAAGAAGACCAGGTGATGCCCCGCAATCAAAGAGGGCAGCAGCAGATCAGGCCGCACACCCCCCTTCCGGTGCGGCGAGCCGCCCCGGGCAACAGCACAGCCGAGCTGCACCGGCTCCAAGCCGCCGCGCAAAGGTCACGCACTAACACCAGCCACGTCGGCGGTGGCAGGGGCTGGCCTCAGCAGCAGCCCCCGCGCCGCGCGACGACACACAGGCACACACCAGGGGGCAGCATTTGGCTCAGCTGCAAAACCCATGAGAAAACCGCGCTGTCGCCCCACAGGACAGCACGCCAAGCCGCCGCGCACGGAGCACGAGCAGCCGCCAAACACGCCGTTCCCCTGCCCCGCCGCCCCTGCGGAGCGGCGACCTACTTCGCCCGCGCCAACGACCTGCGCGACCACTACATCCTCTCGGGCAACGTGATCGACGACGGTCTCTATGGCGACTACATCATCATCGGCATCAACAAGTCCGACGAGACCTACCAGCACCACATCCGCAACTTCCGCAGCAAGCTGATGACGCGCAAGGACCTCTTTGAGATGCGCGGGACCAATGGGCGCGAGCCTGTGGTGTAACTATCTTTATCTTTGCTCAAGAGCGAAGACATCAAGCGCGGCAAGCGGCAGACGACCAACGCCCACGCGCTCCTCGTCGCGACGCCCGGTGAGCCGCCCGCGCGTGGCGGGCCCGGCGGCGGGCGCGGCGGGCGCGGCGGGCGCCGCGGCCGCGGTCGCGGTGGCGGCCGCAGCGGCTCGCACGGCGGCCGCGGCGGCTCGCACGGCGGCGAGGGCAGCCGCCAGTTCAGCTGCACCTTTTGCAGCATGAACAACCACACCACCGAGCAGTGCTGGCGCCGCCTCAAGCAAGAGAACAGCAGCGTCAGCGCGCAGCCCGGCAGCAACAGCGCGCCCAGCGCGCCCGCCGGGCGCAGCCAGCCCGCCGGGCACGGCGGGCCGGGCGCGGGCAGCGCGTCGCGCGGCGGCTCCGGCCTGGCCGGCGGCTCGCACGCCGGCGCCGCCCCGCGCACCGGCGGCGGTTACGACAACGCCGGCGCCAACCACGCGAAGGCGTGGCTGGTTGGCCGGCTCCAGCCCAAGCGCTGCGCGCTGCAGTCGCGTGTCAGCGCCGGCCAGCGCCACGAGCGGTTCAAGAGCTACCGCGAGCGCCAGCGCGCGGCGCTGTGCGAGTGGTACCTTGACACGGGCGCCTCGCTGCACATCTGCAACAACATCTCGCTGTTTGACAAGTTCACCCCGGACATCAGCGAGGTCGACACTGCCGGCGGCGACGAGCTCCAGGTGCTGGGCTCTGGCACGGTCACGCTCTACCTGAGCGACTTCTGCGGCAGCATCGAGCTGCGCAACGTGCTGTACGCCCCCGCAATCGTGGCCAACCTGATCAGCCTGGTGCAGTTTGTCAACGAGGGCGGCGGCTTCAGCATGGAGCGCAACGGCATCGTCCTCCGCACCCAGAGCGGCAACCGCTATACCGCCAAGACCGACCGCATCGGTGGCGTGCCCTACCTGATCGGGTGCGTTGACGCGGTGGCGGCAGCGTGGCACGACAGCGCACACGTCTTCAACGCAGAGCCGACGGCGCTGATCACGCGCACCGTGGACATCAGCAACCCCGGTCTCTGGCACGCGCGCTGCGGGCACCCCAGCTACGGCCGCCTCGCGCGGCTCCCGGCGCTGGTCGACGGCTTCAACCTCTTGCCTGACGACATCAAGGCCTACGACTCCCAGCACACCTGCGAGTCTTGCGCCCTCACCAAGTCCACGCGGCAGCCCTACCCGAGCGCCGCGCCCAAGGACCTCAAGCCCGGCGAGCTGCTCCACAGCGACGTGGGCACGATCCCCGTGCGCAGCGCCGCGGGCTTCAAGTACTACATGACCCTGGTCGACGACGCGACGGGCTACTCCTTCTTCTTTGCCCTCAAAGCCAAGAGCGAGGTGGCCGACCGCCTCGTCGCGATCATCCCCATCGAGACCAAGACCGGCAACATGGTCAAGGTGCTGCGCTCCGACAACGGCGGGGAGTACGTGGCGGGGGAGCTCAACAAATTCCTTGCCTCCAAGGGCATCATCCACCAGTACACCCCTACCTACAGCTCCCTCCCATCGGAATGCTCTAATCTTTCAGCACGCGCCCATGTAGCCCCCAACCGCCCCCGCAGGCCGCCGGGCTTGCGGGCGCTCCCTGCCCACGCTGGGCGCTGCGCGCGGCCCGCAGGGGATAGCCGCCAACTCGCTTGTCGCTCCTTGGGGGCGCGCGGCTGCGCGCGCGGGCTGCATCGACGGATCTGGATGGTGCCGGTACCCTGTGATGCAGCGCGCCACCCGCGCCCAGCGGCGCCCCCTGGCCGACCTGCGGGCTCCCTGGATTGTGGACACGGCGATCGGGAACCACCTCCTTAGTACTCGCGCCCGGGAGGCTTCTCTGGCAACCCGCGCCCTCGCCATCGATCCCTGGACGGTTGGCGCCCCTGCGGACTGACCCGGGCGAGCTGGCGCCCCAGCCTTGCACCGGAGGAGCGGCTCTCGCCGGCGCGTAGCCTGGTGCGCGCCGGCGGGGGCTGCGCATCACAGGCGGCGGTGGGGCGGCAGCAGCGCGGCCGGCGGCGCCGGGCGGAGAGGGCGTCCCCGGCGTGCGTAGAGGTGCACGCCGAGCCGTGGCGCGCTGCTGCTGCGTGACCTTCATTTGGTGCTGAGCTGGGCGCGGCTGGCTCGGGGCGCGGCGCGCGCGTGGGTGTGGGCGGCGGTGGGGGGGAGCGTGGGCGGGCTTGCGGCAGGCTTTTTGGTGGTGGGCGGTGCGTGCGGCTGGCCTTTTGGCCGAGCCGCCCGCGGGTCCTGGAGGGGGCTGGAGCTGGTGGGCGTTGGCCGGCGCGGGGCGGCGGTCGCCGCGGGCCACGGCCCCGCGCGCGACGCCCAGCCGGCGCACGCCGGCCCCGCAGTGTTGAGTCCACAGAGTCTCCACTAGCCGCCCTGCACGGTCTACTCGCGTCTACCGGTCATCCTTCCCCAAGCTCCTAACATTCGGTGCACCACGTCGCAGGGGGCGCGACTCTGCGAGTGACGGCCGGCGGGGCGCGGCGCGGCGCGGCGTGTGCTGCGTGTGCGCCTGGGCAGGCTTGCCGCGGTTGGTGTGTGGTGCCCCTGCTGGTGGCGGCCTGCCCCACGTCGTTTGCGTGAGATGAGGCGAGGTTTGCGCTGGTTTTCCCCCGCTGCCCCTGTGGCCCGGTAGGGCCTGCGGCGTGGTTGCACGGGTCAAGAGGACCAGCTACCGTCCTTAAGGGGCGCGGGCCCGATGTGCGCGAGCATACGGGGTAAATGACCTTGACCGCTGACGCTGCCGCTGCCGCCGCCGCCAGCTCCAGCCTCCAGCTCCTGGCTGCCGCTGGCCGCCAGCTCAACACCAGCCGCACGCAGGTGCGCAGCCAACGCGCCAGCATGTGCGCCCCCGCCGCTGGCACCGAGGTCCGCAAGCAGCGCAGCGAGGCGCGCAGGGCGGCCGGGCGCGCCGCACTCAAAGAGGAAGTGCGCGGCCGACTCGGGCGCGCGCGCCGCGCAGCAGGGGCAGCGCTCCCGCTCCGCCTGCTGCGCGACCGACTCCCCCCGGCGCGCGTGGCTGTGGGCAGCGCGCAGCGGGAGGCACTCCATGCGCAGGCGCATGAGCAGCTCCGCCGGCCGGCCGCGCCGCGGGCTCCGGGGCTGCAGAGCCAGCCCAGGTTAGTCCCGGGCGCACGGCACGCCGGCGCGGCGCGTGAAAAAGATAAAGATAAAGATAGTTACACCACAGGCTCGCGTGAAGGAGCGAGTAGAGAAGACACCGCTGCCAAAGGCCTCCCGGTAGCGCCGCGCCACCGAGCCGCGGCCGGCGGCGGCCTCCCAGGCGCCATCGATGTGGTCGCCAGCAAGGTCGCAAAGGTGAGCAGCAACCTCGTTGCGGCTCATGCCAGCAGTAGCCACAACATTGACGCCGTAGTCCCGCAGGAGGCCGCCCACGCCCTTCCACCACGGCGTGGCGGGCCAGGCGTCGGCAACACGGCGCAGCAGGCGGTCGGCTGGCAGGGCGCGCAGGCGGTGCCAGTAGCGCAGCATGAGGGTGTCGCAGACGACATGCAGCGGGGTGATGCCCAGCTCCTGCTGCAGGCACGCGTGCGACACGTTGGGCGGGCACCCGGTCATGCGCGCCACCAGCCCCGCCTGCCACGAGTCGAGCTCCGCGCGGCGCTCGACCGTGGGGCGGGCCCAGACCTGGGCCGCGTGCGTCAGCACAGGTTGCACCACGCCCGTGAGTGTGAGCAGGCGCAGGCGCAGGGGCAGGCGCCGCTCGCGCAGCACCGCTGACGGAGCCCAGAACGCCTTGTGGCAGATTATGTGATGGACATCTGGAAGATGCGGGACACCGTCCTTAAGGGGCGCGGGACCAATGGGCGTGAGCCTGTGGTGTAACTATCTTTATCTTTATCTTTGTCCGCAGCAGCCTTGCGGCGCTGCAGGTGGGCGTCCCAGCCGCGGGCGCTGCGGTCGGCCGTCAGCCACGCGGCGCGGCAGCAGCCGCCGCAGCGACGGCGCGCCGGGTGCGGCCCCCGGCACCACCATCACCGCTGTCTTGGACGCGTCCGCCGAGCTGACGCTGGCCTTGAGCCGCTGGCCTTGAACCGCCCGCGGGCGAGCGCGGCGCGCGGCGCGGGCACGAGCGCGGCGGCGGGCGGCAGCGCTGCGTGCGGGGCCGCGCGCGCTGCGGCAGCGACGCCGGACCCAGGCGTACAAACCCACCGGAACCGGGGACCTGCTGTCTCAGCGTCAACCGGCGGGCGGCACGGAGCTGCAGCCAGCGCGCGTCGCTACAGCCTCGCGCGTTCCCGCGCCTCCGTGCGCGGCCGCTGCGCCCAGAGTGCTTTCGCTTCACGCAGAACCCTCGAGCATCGCCACCAAAGCAGCAGGGGCCGCGTAGGCAGCTCACGCCCAGCTCCCCGCGCGCGCCGCCGCGAGCATGGCGGACTTCCACAACGCCGAGCCGCGCAGCCGGGAGGCTCGGCACGCTGCCCAGAACAAGGACGTCCGCGAGCGGGGCTTCCTGCGCAACCGGCGGGGCGGGTACGCGCGGCCCGACGAGTGCTCCGGCAACCCACTGCAGCCCGAGCCGGGCAGCCCGCTCTACGCGGCGGAGGCAAACCGCTTCTACCGCGACGTCGCGGGCGAGCTGAAGGCGCAGAAGCAGCAAAAGGAGCGGCGCCAGCAGGTCCGCGCCGCGCAGCCGCGCGCTGCTGTCGCGGCGCCGGCGCCACGCGCCGCCAGCTCTGCCGCCGCCCCTGGCAGCTCTCCTAGCAGACGGCCAGCCGCGGGGGCTCGGCAGCGGCGGCCCATGGCCGCGCGCCGTGTCGCGCCGCCGCGCTGCGCGGTGTGCGCGCGCCGTCGCACGCCGCGCCCGCGCCGCCTCCAGGCCCGCCCGCTGCCGCGCCGACCCGGCGCCGCAGGAGCTGTACGACAGGAAGCGGCAGGAGGGGCTGGAGCGCGAGAGCGCGCGGTGGAAGGAGATTGACGCAGAGCGCGCGGCCGAGGCGGAGCGCATGGCGCACGTGCGCGAGGCCGGCACGCGCGGCAAGCAGAACAAGAGCAGCGAGCACTTCAACATCATCACCCTCAACTACCACCCGACCAAGGAAGGCCAGCGGCTGCAGCAGAAGGCGCGGCGCTGCGGCGGCTGCGGCGCGGCTGGCCGCGGCCGCGGCGCGCGCAGCAGCGACCGGCCGCGGGCGCGCCGCCCGGCACGGCGCTCTGACGCTGCGTGGCGCGCGCCGCGCCCGCGCCCTGCCGCCCGCGGCGCCGCTGTGCAGGATGAGATGACGCGCTACCGCGCGGAGCTGCGCTCGCAAAACCTGTTCAACAAGAGCCACTCTGTGCCGCACAACATCATCACCGGCGAGGCGCGCAGCAACCCCGTGCGCCTGCCGGCCGCGCCGGCGCCGCCGCCGCTGCAGTAGCGACGCGTGCGCGCTCGCGCGCGCGCGCCTGGGGGCCTGCCGGCACGCGGCGCCGCAGCCGGCGCCGCTCGTTGCTGCGCGTCGCTGCGCGCTGGCAGGGGCGAGGGGCGCGGACGCGGCCCGCGAGGGGAGCGTGCACGGGGCGCGCGGGCGAGGGGCGCGAGGGGTGCGGGCGCGGGCGCGTTAACCAGGGCCGGCCGGTCAGCCGCCGGGTCAGCCGCCAGCCGCGCGGCCGCGCTTGCAGATGGCCTGCAGGTCTGACACAAAGTTGCCGATTGTGTCCAGCTGCTGCAGCGGGTGCGTCTCCGGCGGGTGCGCAATGTGCGACCGCTGGCGGCAGCGGTTGAACACGTTGTCGGCCGCCAGCACCACCTGGCCGTGCTCCAGCGTGCGCTGCGACGCCACGCGCAGGCTGTAGTCCTTCTGCAGCTCCTGCGGCGGCGCGACCCGAGGCACGCGCGCGAGGCGCGTGGGCGCGCGGGCGGCAGCGGCGTCCGGCGCTGGCTGCCGCCGCAGCAACGCGCCGCAGGCTGTCGCCGCCCCACCGCCGCCGCCGCCGTCTGCCGGCCGCCGCCGCTGCTGCCGGCCGCCGCCGCTGCTGCCGCCGCTGAGGCTGACGCTGCCGCGGCTGCCGGCGGCCACCGCCCGCTGCCGGCCGCCGCCGCTGCCGCCGGCTGCTGGCCGCGCTGCGGGCCGCCCGCCGGGCCGCCGCCGCGCGCACCTGCTGTGCTGCCTGGCCCTCGATCTCCTCCAGCCGCTGCTTGAGGTGCGCGAGGCGGTTGGTGAGGCGCAGCACCTCGTCGCGCCGCGCCTTGGTGAGCGCCGTCAGCGACGCGCGCAGCGCCTCCGCCTCGGCCGCCGACGCCTGCTGGTGGCGCCGCAGGTCGTCGTTGGTGGCCTGCAGCGTGGCGTGGCGGGCGAGCAGGTCCGGCACCTCCTGGTACTCGTCGGCCACCTCCAGCACGCCCTCGAGGTAGCGCCGGTACCTGCACGGCGCGCGGGCGGGGAGGCGGGGCCGCGCGGGGAGGCAGGGCCGCGGCCGCGGCGGCACGGGCGCGGGCGCGCAGTCGCGGGCGCGCAGTCGCGGGCGCGCAGTCGCGGGCGCGGGCGCGGGCGCGGGCGCGCGGCGTGCCGCCGCCGGGCGCGCTGCCAGCCCCCCTGGCCCTCCCCTGCCCGGCCACGCGCGCGCCGCCGCGGCCCCGCCCCCGCGCCCGCGCGCGGGGCTCACTGGCTGTAGCGCTCCAGCACGTCGCCCACGCGCTCCCGCTCCTCCCGCAGCTGCTCGAGCGTGTCGGTGAGCGTCTCAATCTCCCGCTCCTTGCCCTGCCGGCAGCGCACCTCGTCGGCCGCCTTCTTGTCGGCGCGCGCGCGCTTGGAGTCGTTCTCCTGCAGGAACTTGCTGAAGCGGATGAGGCTCTCCTGCAGCTCCAGGTCCTTCTTCTTCAGGCCCTCCTCGCGCCGCCGGAACGCCTCCTCCTGCAGCGGCGGCGGCGGCGGCGACAGCGGCGCGGCAGCAACGCTGGGGCGGCGATAGAACGGGGACGCCTGGGGCCGGAGGGGCGCGCGGCGCGCGCCGGCGCGGCGCGGGGCGCGCCAGCGCGGAGGGCGCGCCTTGCGCGCAAACTCCTGCTTCTGCAGCTCCAGCGCCTCCTGCACCTCGAACATCTGCCGCCGCTTTTCCAGCAGCCGCGTGGAGGGCGACGCGTTCTCCAGCACGCACCGCCGCGCCGCGCCGGGGCTGCGCGCGACAGCAGCGCCGCGCCCGCGCAGCCGGGCGGGCGTCGTGCCGCGGCTGCGCCGCGCCGGCAGGGCGCCGCGCCGGCGCCGCCAGCGCTGCAGCGCGAGCCCCACCTGGCGCCGGCGCCGGCGTGCGCCGCCAGCTCGCCGGCCATGGCCGCTGAGCGCGCGGCGCTGCTGAGCGGCGGCCCTGCTGCGTTGACCTGCAGGGGGGCGGCCGCCCGGGTGGGCGGCGGTGGCGGCGGTGGCGGCGGTGGTGGCGGCGGCGGTGGTGGCGGCGGCGGTGGTGGCGGAGCGAGGTGTGGGGCGGCGCACGTGCGAGCGCGGCGCAGGGCGGCGGCAGCTCGCCGGGCGCGACCAGCGGGCTTCGCCTGCCTGGCCCTGCGCGGCGTTCAGCAGCCCCGCCCGCCTCCGGGGCGCGCTCACTGCCACGCGACGCGACGCTCGCTGTCTCCGGCCTGCAAGCGCCCGCGCTCGCGGCCTGTTCCGGCGCCCCAGGCGCGGCGCGGCGCGATGATCATCCCCGTGCGCTGCTTCACCTGCGGCAAGGTGAGCTCCCGCGACCGCGCGGCGCGCCGCTGACCTCGGCGCGCGATGGGCGGCGCGGGGGCGGCGGCTGATGGATGTCGCCGGCCGCCGCAGGTCATTGGCAACAAGTGGGACACCTACCTGGACCTGCTGCAGGCCGAGTACGAGGAGGGGTGAGCGCACAGCGGCCCACAGCGGCCAGGCGGCGCGCGGGGCCGCCTGCGGGCGACGGCTCGAGCGGCCGGCGGCCGCCGCCGCTGCTGCCATCGCCGCTGCTCGCGGCGGCGCGCCGGCCGGCGGGCTCCACGAGGGCGCCAGCACGCCGCGTCCCGCCGCCAGCAGCCTCGCCAGAACGGGCAGCGGCAGCGGTCGCCGGGCGCCGACCGCGGCGTCGCCCTGCCCCGCCTTGCGCCGCCACGCCCCCGCAGCGAGGCGCTGGACGCGCTGGGCCTGACGCGCTACTGCTGCCGGCGCATGGTGATGACGCACGTGGACCTGATCGAGAAGCTGCTGAACTACAACACGCTGGAGCGCGCCGAGGAGCACTGACGAGCGGCGGCAGCGACGCAGCGCGCCCGGACGGGGTCGCGCCGCCGCGCGGCTGCAGGCGCAGCCGCTGCGCGCCGCGCTGCCAGCGCGCCCAGACTGTACACAAGTCGAGGGGGACGGTAGGGGCGGGGCGGGCGGGGGCCGCTGGCAGGCCGCGCAGTGCTGGCACTGCCCATTGCTGCTGCGCCGAGGTCAGCCTTGGCGCGGTGCCTGACCGCGCGCACGCGCCGTGCACGCCGGGGGACCCTAGAGCTCCCTGTGACCTGGGGGCGTGCCACGCGGTTGAACTGACCGTTCGCGTTACTCCGCGCCGGCCGCCGCCAGGCCAGGCGCACCAGCGCCCGCGCCAGCGCCCGCAGCAGGTGCGGTACACGCGCGAGCAGCGCGCTCACTCCCCAGCCACCTGCATGCGCCGCGGCTGCGACTGGGACGAATGCCGTGCCAGCCCCCTAGGGAATCACTCTTGGCCCCGCGGTCATGAGCGTGCTGCCGCCGCGCGCGCGGGCGACGCCGAGCAGCAGCAAATAAGTGCGAGTGCGCCAGTCCGAGTTGAGTTCAGCCCCCGCCAGCAACGCGCACCTGCCCCACGCGTTCGCCGCCCTCGGCCACGCGCGCGCTGTTCAGAGCCCCCCTCCCCTAAACCGCCGCCGCCCCCTGCGCACCCCAGCCTGCTTGTGCGCGGCCGGCAGCCCCACGGCGCGTGGCGTCCGCGCCGCCGCTAATCGCCCTGGAGCCTGCCCAGCCGGGCTGTGGGGTGCATGCCCGCCGGTGCGGCGGCCTGCGCGCGTTGCTGCCGGGCCTGGGCTGTGACTTGGCTGTTGGCGTGCGCGACCCAGGCGAGGCCCCAGCAGACCAGGATCACGATGACGGTGCCCACAAACCAGCGCCACGCCGCCCGCCAAAACCTCTTGGCCATGCGCCAGTCGGCGCCCACCAACTGCCAGGTGGACCGCAGCGCGGCGCGCCGCGGCGGCGGCGTCTTCTTGGCCAGCACCATGCTCGCGGCGGCGGCGGGGCGGCCCTTGCGCTTCTCCGCGCCGCCGCCAGGCGAACCCTCCGCCGGCGCCGCCTTGGCCTTGGCGCGCCCCTTGCGCTTGCCGCCGCCCTCGGCGCTGGGGATGGCGCCGGGCGCCGCGTCGCTGCCGCCGTCGCTGCCGCCGGGCGGCGGCGCTGGCGCCGCGGGCGTGTCGACGTGCACCGCGGCGCTCCACGCGCTGTGCCCCGTGCCGGCCGTGCCCACCGAGCGCACGCGGACGGCGTACGTGGTGCCGGGCGCGAGGCCCGTGAGCGTGGCGCTGGTGGCGCGCGGCACGGTCGCCTTGAGCGCTGGCGCGCCGCCTGCCAGCGGCGCCGCCTCCAGCTCGTAGCCCGCCGCCTCGGCGGCTGCGGGCGCGGGCTCCGCCGCGGGCCAGCTCGCCAGCAGCACGTGCGTGGGCTGCCCCGCCGCCCCCCTGGCTCCCCGGGCTGCAGCTCCGCGGCCACGCTCGCCGGCGGCGGCGGCGGCGACAGCAGCAGCGTGACGCTGCTCGCCTCGCTCCAGGGCCCCGCCCCCGCCACGTTGACCGCCGCGACGCGGACGTCGTACGACGCGCCCGGCTGCAGCCCCGTGAGCCGGTAAAACAGCTCGCCGCCGTCGTACGCCTGCGCCCACGCGTGTTTGCTGGCGCTCGCGCTGCCGCCGCGCAGCTGCAGCAGGGAGCGGCTCGGGACCGCGCCGTTGCTCTCTGGCGGCATGCCCCAGTTGACCTTCACCGACGTCGCGGTGCGCTGGCTGAAGCTCGGCCGCGGCGGCGCGCCGGGCGGCGCGGCGAGCGTGCGACACTGCGCGGGCTCGCACCAAGGGCCCGCGCCGCACGCGTTGAGCGCGCGGACGCGCCAGGAGTAGGCCCGCCCCGGCAGGAGGCCGCCCACCTCGGCAGCGCAGTCGCCGCCCGACCAGGCGCGGCTCCACGCCGCGCCCGGCGCCGCGCCGGGGCCGGCGACCTCCAGCTGGTAGCTGCTCACCTCCGCGCCGTGGTCCTCCGCCGGCGGCGCCCAGCTCAGGCGCACGCGCGCGCTGCTGAGCGCGGCGGCGGCCAGGCCGCACGGCGCGCCGGGCGCGGCGGGGCCGGTGGTCGCGGCCATGGCCTCGCTCCAGGGGCTGCCGCCGATCTCGTTGTGCGCGCGCAGCCGCAGCAGGTAGTGCGAGGCGGGCTTGAGGTGCTTGACCTCTGCGCTCGTGAGGGGACCAGAATACACCGTCTCCCAGCGCAGCTTCTCAGCACCCGCCGCCTGCCCGCCGCCGCCGGCCGTGCCGTCTGCGGGGCGGTGCAGGGCGGCACGGGTGAGCGTGCAGCAGAGAGCAGCGCGTGCGGCACAGCGAGCAGCGCACAGGGTGCGCCGCCGGTCCTCACCGTGCGACTCGTCCTGCTGCTCCTCCTGCTGCTCCTCCTGCTGCTGCAGCTGCTGCTGCTGCAGCTGCTCCAGCTGCTGCGCCTGCTGCTGCTGCTGCTGCTGCAGCGGCTGGCCGGGGTGCGCGGGGCGCGCCAGGTTGAGCGTGTAGCTGCACACCTCCTTGCCCTGGCCAAACGGCTCCTTCCACGTGAGGCTGAGGCTGCTGCTGCCGCTGCCCACGACCACGGGCGGCTCCGGCGCCTGCGGCGCAGCCGGCTTGGTGGCGGTCGAGCCCACGGGCGACCAGGGCCCCGCGCCGTGGCTGTTCATTGCCGCGACGCGGAACTCGTAGCGCGTGCCCGGCAGCACGTCGGTGACCTGCACGCACATGTCCAGCCCGCTGTAGATGCTGATAAAGTGCTGCGGGATGGCCAGGCTGTCCGCGGGGCCGAGCGCCGCGCTGCCGCCCTGGTCCTCCCCGCTGCGCATCTCAACCTTGTAGCCAACGATCGGGGCGCCGCCGTCGTGCGGCGGCGCGCGCCAGCGCAGCAGCAGCGACTGCGCGGCGGCGGCGGCGCGTCCAAGGTGTGCAGCTGGCTGCAGCGCGGCCGGCGGGCGCGGCGCCTGCGCGGCGAGGCCGCCCGCCGCGCGCCCCGCACGCGCACCTTGGTCTCGGAGACTGCCTCGGGCGTGGGCGGCGCCAGCGGCGCGTCGGGCGCGGTCGTGACATGCAGCGGGACGCTGAACTGCCCCTGCCCCGCGCCGTTGCGCGCGGCGACGCGCAGGCTGTACTGGCAGCCCGGTTGCAGCGCGGCAAAGGTGGTCGCAAGCGCGCTGCCGTCAAAGATGATGATCCAGTCCGGCCCCAGCTCCGCCGCGGCGACCTTGGTCTTGGCCTGCAGCTGCACCTGGAAGCCCTGCACGGGGCTGCCGCCGTCCGCGTGCGGCGGCTGCCACGCCACCGTGACGCTGGTGCGCGTGATGCCCACCACGCCCAGGCCCGTGGGGCTCGCCGGCACCGTCGCGGCGGTGGTGGCGGCCACGACCGGGCTCCACAGGCTCACGCCCTCCTGCGAGGCGGCGGCGCGGCAGCGCACGTGCGGCGGGCGCGTCGCACCGCGCCGGGCGGCGGGCGCGCCCGCCCGCCCGCCGCGCAGCGGCGCGGCACGCCCCAGCCCCGCCGCGCAGCGCGCGGCGCGCTCACCGAGTTTTCGGCGCGCAGGCGGATGCGGTAGGTGAGGCCGCTCGCGAGGTTGGTGAGGCTGGCGCTGGTCGCGGGGCCCGCGGCTGCGAGCCTGAAGTCGCCGCCGCGGCCATCGTCCATCTCCAGCGTGTAGCTGCTGACCGGCGCGCCGTTGTCGGGCGGCGCGCGCCACTGCAGCGTCGCGGCGTCCTTGCTGCACCCGACCTGCAGCGGCGGCTCGGGCGCGGCCGGCACCGACGCCTGCGTGGTGAAGGTGCTGGGCAGGCTCCACGGCCCCGCGCCCAGCGCGCTGAAGGGGCGGATGCGGAAGGAGAAGCGCTGCCCCGGGCCCAGCCGCGCGAGCTTGAAGCTGCGCTCGTCGCCCAGGTAGGCCTGGGAGAAGCCCTGCGCCACGCGGCGCGGCGCGGCGCGCACCGCGCGCGTCAGCCGCGCCCGCAGCGCCGCCGCGCAGCTCCCGCCGTGCCGGCAGGCCGCGCACCTGCTCGTCCGGCGGCCCGCCCTCCCAGCTCGCGGGCTGCGGGCTGACGGCCAGCTCGTACCGCAGGATCGCCTCGCCGCCGGTCTCGTCGGGCTGCGTCCACTTGAGCTGCGCACGCGGCGCGCGCACCGGGGGCAGGCATGAAGAGCGGGGGAGGGCACGGGAGGGGTGGGCAGGCGCGAGCGCCGGGCTCCCGCACACGGGCGGCTGCAGCGCGCGCGCCGCCGCCGCCGCCGCACGCCCCCGCGGCCGCACCTTGAGAGCGTTGCGCGCGCGTTGCGCCAGCGCCGGCGCCTGCATCTGCCCCGGCGGCGAGGGCCGCGTGCGGAAGGGCAGCACGGGCGAGCCGGCGGCGGGGAAGCAGACCTGCTGCGCCGTGCCGCTGACCGTCGCGCAGGCGGTCGCCACGACGCGCGCCGCGTAGAAGCGACCCGAGCGCAGGCCCGTCACCTGCGCGCGCATCACGTGCGGGCGCAGCCCGCCGCGCGGCCGCAGCGCTCGTTGGACCAGGCGCGGCGCCCCCCGGCGCCGCCGCTGGCTGCGGGCCGGCGCGCGCGCCGCGCCGCGCCGCGCCGCGCGCACCTGCACCATCTCCTCCAGCGCCCCCGCGCCGGAGGCCACCGCGCGCCACGCGCCGTCCACCAGCGCGCCCGGCACCTGCTCCAGCAGCTGGTCGGGGCCGGCCGCGGGCGTGGGCGGGCCGAGCGGCACCTGCTGCACCTGCAGCTCGTACTCCAGCGTGTACGTGCACTCCTCCGCCTGGAACGCCGCCTGCGTTCGCCGGACGGCGGTGAGCGGCAGCGGGTGACGCGCAGCAGCGGCGGGAGGCCCCGGCGGCGCTGCCGTGCCCGGCGCCGCGGCGCGCCGCCGCAACGCGCCGGGGCCGAGCGCGTTGCGCCGTCCCACGTCCCCGCCGCACCCCGGGCCCCACCTGCTCGGCGTGGTGGGGCGGCAGCGACCACGCTGCAGGGGTCCATCTGAAGCCAGCGGTGGTGAAGCTCAGCGCGGCCAGCTCCGGCGCCCGCACGTCGATGACGGGTGCCAGGGGGACCAGCACGCGCTCTGGCTCCTCGCCCAGGCCGTCGGGGCCCTGGTGCGCCGCGCGGGCAGCTGATGGCGCCCCGCCGAGCGAGCTCGGGGCGGCCATCCCGTCTCCCTGCACCAACATCCGCACGCCAGCGCTGGCGTTGGCCACGTCAACCATGGCGGCCCCTCAGGGCATGCATACCCTGAGCTGCCGCGGCGTTTGTTCTCGAACGGTGCGAGCGCGGCCAACACAAGGCCGGGGGGCCTGTCGTTGTGGGGGCCAGCGACACGGGCTAGGTAGCCAGCGGCTTGGTTTGAGCAGCCGCGGCGGCGGCGTGACGACGGCGGCGGCGCCGCTAGTCGGCGGCGCAAGGGCTCACACAAAAAGTGCCGCAAGCTCTGCAGCCGGCCGGTTCCGCGCAAAGTCGCGCACTCCGACACCTGCGCGCTCCGCCGCAGCCGCCGCGCCACCGCTGCGCACCCCCAGCCGCCGATTCCAGCAGCGCCGCGCCGCCGCTGCGCACCCCCAGCCACCCGCGCCGCCGCCGGCTGCGCACGCCCAGGGCGCGGCCCCACGGCGGCGCGGCATGGCTACCTTCTACAACCCGCGGTGCGGCGCGCAGGAGCAGGCGGGCGGCGGCGCCAGGGAGGGTGCACAGCGACGCGCCGCGCCGCGCTGCAGCCGGTGCCGCGCCGCGCCAGCGCCGCCAGCGCCGCGCCGCCGTGAGCGGCCGGCGCCGTGCGCGGCTGCGCGGTGGCCGCCCGCAGGCCGCAGCCGGTGGAGCCGGAGGCGCGCGTGGAGGTGGAGGAGGGCCGCGGCCTCACGGGGCGCGGCGCGCCGCGCCTGCGCGTCGTGCTGGGCACCGAGGGAGCCAGCAGCCTGTCGTCGGTCGCCACGCTCTGCAACAGCGCGATCGGCGCGGGCGTGCTGAGCCTGCCGTTTGCGTTTGCGGCGGCGGGCCTGGTCGGCTGCCTCATCCTGTGCCTCGTCGTCGCGGCGAGCGAGGCGTTCACGATGTACGTCCTCGCCAAGTTTGCCGAGCGCTACGACGCGCCCTCGTACGGCTCGCTCGTCCGCCGCGCGCTGGGCAAGCGCACGGCTGCGCTGCTGAGCGGCGTGCTGCTTGTGTACCTGTGGGGGTCCTGCGTTGCTTATTTGGTCATCGTGGCGGACACGGCGACCAGCCTCAGCGCGCTGCACCTCGGCCCCGCCGCGCTGGCGTCGCAGCGCCCCGTCGTGCTCGCCGCCGCGGGCGCGCTCGTGACGCTGCTCTGCTTCCCCCGCCACCTCTCCGCGCTGGGTGCGCGCCGGCGTGCCGCGCCGCGCAGGCACGCGCCGCGCCGCGCCGCGCTCGCGCGCCGCCGGCCCACGCAGCTGCCCTGCCGCGCGGTGTGCCCCGCCAGAGAACATGAGCTTCCTGGCCGTGCTGGGCTTCCTGTACACCGCAGGCGTGGTGCTGCTCCGCGGCCTGCAGGTGCGCGCGCGCGCCGCCGCCGCCGCCTGCCGCGCCGCGCCGGGCGCCGCGCCGCCGACGCCGACGCCGGCGCCGGCGCCCGCAGGCGGTCGCGGCGCGGCCCGACCCGTGGGCGGGCGTGGCGCTGTTCCGCGGGGACGTGACGGCGCTGTACGCGATCAGGTGCGCCCGCGGGGTCGGGGGGCAGCGGGGCGCAGCCGCGCGCGGCCGGGCGGGTGGGCGGCCCCCTTGACGCGCCGCGCCCCCTGCCCTTCCCTCCCTGCGCAGCATCGCCGTGTACGGCTTCAACTGCCACGCCAACGTCGTCTCCGTTTTCTACGAACTGGAGCACTATCCGTCCCCCTTGATCCCGCGCCTGCCGGCCAGGTGCGCCGGCGCGCCGGCGGCGGCCGCGCGCGCGGCCGCGCGCGCCTGCCCCTGAGCGCCCCGCCCGCCCGCCGCGCCGCCGCCGCCCCGCGCGCAGCCCCAGCGCGTTCCAGGGCCTGGGCCGGCTCGCGCCCAAGCCCCGCACCTACAAGCTCATCGGCATGCTCGGCGCCATCCTCTCCGCGCAGGCCGTCATCTTTGTGGGCTACATGGCCGTCGGCATCGCGGGTGCGGCCCGCGCGCGCGCGCGCGTGTGATGTCACACACATCAACGCCCGCGCCGCCGCGTGCCTTTACCGGGCCGCGCCTCACCACGCCCCTCTCTCCCATGCCCCTCCGCCCCTTCGCCCCTCCGCCGCCGCCCCCCCCAGGCTTCCTGGCCTACCCTGACAACGTGAGCAGCAACATCCTCAACTCCTTCCCACCCGACGACGTGCTCATGCAGGTGCACTTGGGCCGGCGCGGCGCGCTCGGGCCGGCGCGGGGCGCCGGCTGGGCTGCGCGGCGCACCTCCCGTTGCGCCGGCTTTACAGCCAGCCACCCGCTCGGGCCGCTCACGCAGGTCGCGCGCGGCGTGATCGGGTTTGTCGTCCTCGCCCACTACCCGCTCAACCACCACCCCGCGCGGCGCGGCTGGGAGGTGCGCCGCGCAGACGCGGCGCCCCCCGCGCCGCGCACGCGCGCAGCGCGCGCGCGCGCCGCGCCGGCCCGAGCGCACCCCGCGCCGTGTGCGTGCGTGCGCGCAGGACCTGCTGGACGCGGTCGCGGGCGTCAAGACCATCCCGCCCTGGCTGTCGGCGGTGATGACGGTCGTGTTTGTGTGGTCAAACGTCGCCACCGCGATGGTCGTGCGCGACCTGGGCGAGGTGCGGCGGCGCCGCCGCCGCCGCGCGTGGCGCCTGCCCGGTCGGGGCTCTCTCTCTCCCTCTCTCTCTCTCTCTCTCTCTCTCTCTCTCTCGCGCGCGCGCGCGCGCGCGCGTGCCCGCCTGGCCGCCGCCTGGCCGCGCGTGACCGCGGCCGCGTGGCGCGCGCCAGGTGCTGCACATCATCGGCGGCACCGCGGCGTGCTTCATGATCTTCTTCCTCCCAGGCCTGCTGCTCATGAACGCGGCGATCATCAAGCACACCGCCAGCAGCGCAGACCTCACAGCGCTGGTGCGCAGCCGCGCCACGCGCACGCGACGCGCCGCGCACGTGCGCACGTGCGCGCGCGCTCCACGCGCCGCGCGCATGCCGACGCGCCGCGCCGCGCGCGCGGGCTCGCCCCGCCCCGCCGCCGCCGCGCAGGACGCGGGCTCCGAGGCGAGCCCGTATCCGCCGAGCGCCGCGGGCGACGACCCCGGCACGCCGCTGCTGCTGGACAGGCGGGCAGGCTTCCGGCAGGAGGGGCTCGTGTTTGCCCCCGCCAAGGGCTGGTGGGCGGGGCTGGCGCTGGTGGTGGTCGCGCTGTGCGTGCTCAGCGTCACGCTGATCACCTCGCTCATGGGCTGAGCAGCAGCCCCCGCAGCGCGGCGGCCCGCGCGCCCCCGCCGCGAGGCGGGGCGCCGGGCGGCGCCGGCGCGGCGCCGCGCGCGGTGCGTGAGGGAGGCAGGTGGTCTTGTGACGACAACAGGTGGCTGGCTGTGGCTGCGCGGCCTGCAGGCCCGCCGCGCTGAGCCCTCCGCTCAGCCCTCGTCGACCTTGACCGGCACCAGCAGGCGCACGGGCAGCCGCAGGATGCGGGCCAGCTCCGCCTGCACCGGCGCGGCGACATAGTCCTGGATGACCTCGCCGCGCCGGCCCACCACGATGGACCGCACGCGCCGGCTGCGCACGCTCACGGTCACCACGATGGCCAGCCCGCCGCCGGGGTCGTCCCGCACCGACGTCGCCGCCACGTCCAGCGCGTAGGGCAGCTCCTGGTTGAGGCGCCGGTACAGCCGCTCCCGCACCAGCTCCACCGCCAGCTCGCCCGGCGTCGCGCCGTGGGACTGCCCCGGCGGCAGCAGCCAGCGCCCCGGCGCCGCGCGCCGCAGCAGGTGGCGGCGCAGCGGCGCGACGCCCTCGCCCAGCATCGCGGCGCCCGCAAAGGTGCGCTCGAACGGCGCGATGCCGCGCAGCTGCGCGCCCAGGCGCTCGCAGACCAGGCGCGCCAGGTCGGGCGGGAGCTTGTCGGCCTTGTTCAAAAACAGCACCGCCGACGGGGGCCGCGCCCAGTCGCCGCCCGGCAGCACGCCCGCGGGCGGCCCCGCCGCCAGCTGCGCGGCGAGCTTGAGCAGCGCGGGCTCCTGCAGCCGGAACTGCGCGCGGCGACGCGTGGTGGCGGCGGCGGCCGAGCGCGGTGGGTGCAAGCGGGGCGCCGCCGCGCCGGCCGCGCCGCGCCGCCGCCGCGCCTGGCGCTCCGCGTCGACGATGAACAGCAGCTGGTGCGCCATCGCGGCGGTCGCCCACGCGCTGCGCAGGCGCTCGAGCGGGCTGCCGGCGGCGTGGCGGTCGATGAGGCCGGGCGTGTCGTAGAGCAGCACCTGCGCGTCGCCCTCCGTGAACGCGCCGAGCTGCGGGCTCACGGTCGTGTTGCGCTTGCTCGACACGCCGCTGACCTTGGCGCGCGTGAGCCGGTTCACCAGCGTCGACTTGCCTGCGCGCCGGCGCGCGCCGGCGCCGTCGGCAGCGGGCGCGGCGGGCGGCGCCGCGGAGGCGGCAGCGGCGCGGCACAGGCGGCGGCGCGCGCGCCGGTCGTCGCCAGGCGGGCGGGCTTCGCCGCTCGTGAGCTGCCCACCTGCGTTGGGAAGGCCCACGACGGCGACCACAGACAGGCGCTGCTCGCTCTCTGGAGGCACGCTCGGCGGCGCGGCAGCAGCAGCGGCAGCGGCACCGGCGCCATCGCCAGCCGCGCTGCAGAGGGCTCGCCAGCCCGCGGCGCCTCCCAGGCGCGCGATGCGGATGGCGAGCATTCCATGGGCTGCTGCACGCGCGCTGCTGCAGCGCCAGCCGCGCGCGGCGAGGGGGAGACGGCGGCGGGAACGGCGGCGGCGCCTGCGCCTTGCGCTTGCGGGCCCCCCGTGGCGGGGCGGCTGCTTGATCCGCCTGGCCGGCGCAGCTCCATGTTACAGGCCGCCCGCGCCGGGGCTCCGCCGCCGCTGTGCCCCGCCGCCCGTGCTGACCAGCGCGATCCTTGCGCGGCACCCACGCACGCACACGACAATCAGTGGCTGCCTACCTAGCGCACCTAACTCAGCCTCGGTCGATGCGTGCAACGCCCTGCCGGCCTACTTTGCAGCAAGCGGCCCCCTCTGTGCTGGCCCCGTGCTGCGCGCCCCCACGTCAGCCCTGCTCTTCAGGTCGCAGGCCCCCACCCCCAGCCGCCCCTGCCGCGCCGCCCCGCTCAGCCCAGCAGGCCCTTGAACAGGCCGCCCTTCTTCTTGCGCCCGCCGCCGCCCGCCTCGTCGCCCTCCAGCAGCGTGGGCGACGTGAGGTCGGGCATGCGCCGCAGGTCGACCGCCGCCGCGCCCCCGGCGCCGCCGCTGTCGGCGCTGCTGCCCGGCGCGCGCGCGCCGAGCGCCACCGCCGGCGGCGGCGCCGCGGGGAGCGCGCCGACGCTGACCGCCTTGACCGCGTACGGCCCGCCGCCGCCCGCGGCGGCGCTGCGGCGCAGCGCGGCCTGCGCGTCGCGCATGCGCTCCCTGAACTGCCGGTTCCAGGCCTCGTACTTTTGGCGCAGGCGGTCGAGCTCGAGCTGGACCTGCATGTCGGGCGCGTCCGCGTCGCCGGAGAGCACCTCGGTGATGAACGCGGCGTCGTCGTCAAACAGCGGCGCCTTGGCGCCCCAGTCGGCCGCGAGGCCCGACACCGCGGCCGACCCGCGCGGGCTGCCGCCGGCGCCGGGCTTGCGCGGCCCGGCGGCGACGCGGGCAGCGGCAGGTGCGGCAGCCCGCCCGCGTGGCCGGGCATCTTGGCGCGCAGCGAGTCGATGTACTCCTTGAGCAGCTTGACCTGCCCCATCCACTCCACCGCCTGCTGCTCCAGCTGCTTCGCGTACTTGCTGCGCGCCGCCTTCTCCGCCTCGAGCTGCGCCGTCAGCGCCGCGACCGCGGCGCCGTCGCCCGGCGCGTCGCCCGGGCCGGCGCCGCGGCCCGCGGCCGCGTGGCCGGCGGCGAGGCCGCCGCGGCTCGCGGCGAGCACCGCCGCGAGGTCGCCCGGGTCGCCGAGGCCCTCGTCGCGCGCGACGCCCGCGAGCGTGACCGCGGCGTGGAGGTCCTCCGGGTCCAGGATGCCCTCCTCGCGCACCGCGCTGTACATGGCCACCGCGAGGCGCAGCTCGCCCGCGCTGGTGATGCCGTCCTCGCGCAGCACGCCGTACAGCGCGGCCGCGGCCATGAAGTCGCGCTTGTCGGCGATGCCGTGCGCGCCCGCGGCGGCGTACATGGAGCACGCGCGGCGCGCGGCGCGCGGGTCAAACGCGTGCCCGTCCTTGCGCAGGTGCCGGAACGTGCTCAGCGCGACCGCGAGCTCGGTCGGGTCGGTCACGCCCTGCGCGACCGCGACGCTCCCCAGCGCCGCCGCCTCGCCGTCGGCGGCGGCGGCGGCGGCGCCGGGCTCGCCGCGCGCGGCCGCGCCGCCGCTCGCGACCGCCGCGGCGGTCGCGGCCGCGGCGGCCGACGCGAGCGCCGCGTGCAGGCCGGCCGCGTCGGCGATGCCCTCGTCCTCCGCGGCCGCCTGCAGGCGCAGCGCGGCGGAGACCTGCTCCGCCGACACGTGCCCCGCGCCCTCCTGCACCGCCGACGACAGCGCGAGCGCCTCGGCCACGACCTCGGGGCTCGCCGCGCCCGCCGCGGCGGCCGCGAGCTTGAGCGCGTGCCCCAGCGCGCCCGCGCTCGCCACGCCCGCGGCGGCCGCCGCCTCGCCGAGCTGCAGCGCCTCGCGCAGCCGCGCCGGCTCGGGCGCGCCGCCGAGCTGCTGCCGCGCGACGCCTGCGAGCGCCAGGCTCTGCTGCAGCGGCGCGAGCTCGCACGACCCGAGCTGCTCCTGCACCGCCTTGGCCGCCGCCAGCGCCTCGCGCAGCCGCGCCTCGCTGCACGCGAGCCCCAGCTCCGCCTGCACCACCGCCGCCGTGCTCAGCGCCTCGCCGACCTGCTCCGGCGGCACGTCGCCCAGCTGCCGCTGCACCGCCGCCGCCGCGCCCAGCGCCGCGGCGACCCGGCCCGCGTCGGCGTCGCCGAGCTGCTGCTGCACCGCCGCCGCGTTGGCGAGCGCGCCGCGCAGCGCCGCCTCGCTGAAGTCGGCGCCCAGCGCCTCGCGGACGGCCGCCGTGGTCGACAGCGCCGCCGCGACCTCGTCGCCGCGTGCGCCCTTGGCGGCCGCGCCCACGCTCAGCGCGGCCGCCACCGCCGCGGCGTCGCAGCTGCCCAGCGCCTGCTCGCACGCCCGCCCCGCCGCGAGCGTCGCCGCCACGGCCGCGGGGTCGGCGCTGCCGAGCGCCTGCCGGCACGCCTCGCCCGCCGCGAGCGCGGCCGCGACGTCGCCCGGCGCCGCGCCGCTCCCCAGCGCGCCCGTCGCGGCGCCCGCGAGCGCGAGCGCGCGGCTGAGCTCCTCCGCGTCCGGCGCGCGCCCGCCCGGCGCCGCCGCGCGCGCGGCGGCGAGCAGGCGCAGCGCCGCGCGCAGCTCGTCGAGGTCGGCGGCGCCGAGCTCCGCCTTGAGCGTGCCGTACTGCGCCAGCGCGGCGCGCACCTCCTCCGGCTCGGTCACGCCGTACTGCGCCTTCAGCGCCTCAAACGCCGCCTCGCGCTTGCGCGCCTCCTCCGCCGCCGCGCGCTCCGCCGCCTCGCGCGCCGTGCGCACCGCGACGCGCGCCGCGACGCGCTTGTTCAGCTGGCGCCGCCGCTCGGCGGCCTGCAGCACGCTGACCGCGCGCAGCTCGCGCTTGTACGCCGCGCGCGCGGCGGCGCCGCGCGCGTGGCGCTGGATGGTCAGCGCGGCCTTGTGCTGCGCGAGGTCGCGCGCGTAGCACAGCCGCGCGCCGCGCCCGCGCCAGCCCGACTGCAGCGCCAGCGCGGCGTTGCGCTGGCGGCGGTACGCGGAGCGCGCCCAGTGCATGCGCATGTACGCCTGCAGGCGCAGCGCGCTGCTGTGCATCTTGGCCCACGTGTCCTCCACGTACCCCAGCACGCCTGCCGCGACGGGACGGGTGCGGGTGCGGGTGTGGGGCGGCGCGCGCGGGTCAGCCGGGCGCGCCACGCCGCGCGGCGCCGCGCGCTGCCCCTGCCCCGCCCGCCTCGTCCCCGCCGCCGCCGCGGGCCGCCTCCCTCCCTCCCTCGCGCGCGCACCGGGCTTGAAGAACACCTTGGTGCGCCCGAGCTCGTAGTGCCCGCGCGGCACGCGGAACGTGCCGAGCAGCTGCACCACCGACGCGACCGCGTCGCCGCCGCGCGCCGCGAGGCCCTGCTGCTCCGGCGGCAGCAGCACCTCGTAGCGCGCGACAAAGTCGGCGTGGCGGTAGCGCGTGGGGAAGCCGGCGCGCGACACGCGCGCGACCTCGAGCACGCCGCAGCAGCGCAGCTGCTGCAGCACCAGGTCGCGCGTGAACGCGCCGGGCGCGAGGCTGGCGTTGGGCTTGATGCAGCGCACAAAGTGCAGCCCCGTCGCGTCCAGCATGGCCACGAGCTCGCGCAGCTGCTGCGTGAAGCGGCTCGACACCGTCTGCCCGCCGCGCTTGCCCTCCATCTCCTCCGCCTGCGCGCCGCCGATCGCCGACACGAGCGGCGAGGCCGAGCTTTCCATCAGCTCCACCAGGTCTGGGCGTGGTGCGGCGCGGCGCGCGGCGCGCGGCGCGGCACGGCGGGTGGGCGGGGGCGCGGGGTGGGGCGCCAGCGCGCGGCGCCTGTGCGGCGGCCGCGCCGCGCCGCCGCGCCGCGCCGCCGGCCCTGCTCGCTCCCTCCGCCCGCGCCAGCCCCCCCCCCCCCCCCCGGTGCGTGCGTGTGCGCAGCGCGCTGGCGCGCAGCTGCGCAGCGCGCGTGCGCTGGCGCGCACCCGTGTTGAGCATGTCCTTGTTTTTGTCGAGGAAGCCGGCCACGTTGTAGGCGACGGGGCCGGCGTAGTGGGTGACGTAAAACTCCTCGGGCGTGCGCGGGTGCGTGCCAAAGTGGTCGTTGCCGTCAAGCGCGTCGCGCAGCGCGTGCATGAACGTCTCGTCGCTGCCTTTGGGGAAGCGGCACTGGCTGTCGAGCACCGCGAGCACGCCCAGCCCGCGCGGCGGCATCGCCTCGATCACGTCCACGCACGCCTGGTTGTCAACCCACTCCACCTGCGCGCCCCAGGCGCGGCGGCGGGCGTGGCGGCGGCCGCGTCAGGCGCGGGGCGGCCGCGTCAGGCGCGGCGGGCGCGGAGTGGGCGCGCGGAGCGGGGTGCGGGCGGCGGGGCGGGGCGCGCGCGCCTTGGTCCAGTCGATGCCCTCGCTCTCATACTCCTCCTGCTCCAGCGTGAAGAGGTGCCGCGTGAACTGCTGCTGCAGGCGCTCGTTGGCGTAGTTGATGCACAGCTGCTCAAAGCTGCGCGCGCGCGCGGCGGCGGCGCGGGCGCGGGCGGCGGCGCGGGCGCGCCTCAGCCCCCGCCGCCATGGCCGCGGCCGCTCGCTCGCGCCCGCGCCGCGGTCGCGCGCCGCCGCGCGCCGCGGGCGCGTCGCGCGCGCCTGTTTGTTGTGAACTGCTCAAAGCCGTAGATGTCGAGGATCGCGATGAACCGCCCGCTCGCCTTCTTGCCCATGTCGAGCTTGGCGTTGATCGCGGCGACGACCCAGTTGAAGACGCCGCTGTAGAGCGCCTTGGCCAGCGCGTCGCGCGCCTCGGCCGCCTCCTGCGCGGTGAGGGGCTTGACGATGAGCTCGTCCCGCGTCTTGATCTGCGCAGGGCGGCGGCGGCGCGCGAGGGGAGGAGGGGAGTGAGGGGACGGGGAGTGAGCGCAGGGGAGTGAGAAAGTGGCGGCGGCGCGGAGAGCGAGAGGCGAGGCGCGCGAGGGCCGCGGTGCGCCGGGCCGCGCCTTTTTGTGCGTGATGGCGTGCGCGAGGGCCTTGGCCTCCAGGCCGAGCAGCGCGGCGGCGTTGTTCAGCGCGGCGTCGGCCTTGACGCGGCTGCTGTCGTCGGCGTGCACCGCCTCGAGGCGCAGGTTGCCGAGCCAGAGGATGCCCGAGAGCGTGGCGAGGAGGCGCTGCAGCTCGTCGGGGGTGAGCCCGATGTCGGTCAGCGCGGCGCAGACCTCACGGAAGTTGGCCGCGTCGTCGATGCCGTCGATGTCCTGCGCGCGCGCGTGTGTGTGTGTGTGTGTGTGGTGAGTGTGTGAGGGTGGGAGGGGAGGGGAGCAGGCGACCAGGCGCCCCTGCCCCGACGGCGCGCGGCGCGCGCGCGCCGCCCGCGCCCCCGCGCGCGTGCGCACCGTGCAGCCGCTCTTGGAGAGGTAGGCAAAGTCTGTCGGCTTGGCGGGCAGGCGCAGCGCCTCGCGCGCCGCCTTGTCGCGCGTGCCGCGCACGAGCTGGTAGAAGATGTGGTAGCTGCGCTCGCCCTTGAGCTGCCGCACCTGGGGGGTTGGGTGGGGGAGGTGGTTTAGCTTTCAAGGGCGGGGGAGCTGAGGCGAGGGGCGCGCGCGCTGCTGCTGCCCGCCGCCGCGCTGCCGCACCACGCGGCTCTTCTCCAGCAGGTAGGTGCGGATGCGCGCGCCGCAGATGTGGTTGGTCTTGTTGAAGTGGATCTCGATCAGCTTGCCAAAGCGGCTGCTGTTGTGGTTGCGCAGCGTCTTGGCGTTGCCAAACGCCTCCAGGATGGGGTTGGTCTGCGCGCGACGCGCGCGCCGCGGCGGCGCTCGGCGTGCGGGCGGCGGCGCCGCCCCCGCCGCCCCTGCCGCCGCTGCTGGCTCGTGCCGCTGCTGCCACTGCTGCCGCCGCCGCTGCTGCCGATGCTGCCGCTGCCGCTGCCGCCGCCCGCCAGCTCCCCGGCCGCGCCCGCGTCGGCGGCCGCCGTCGCCTCACCTCAAGCACCTGCCCCTCCACGCCCGTGCCGCCCGCGAGCGCGGCGAAGAACTGCATCGCCTTCTTGGTCGTCTCGGTCTTGCCCGCGCCGCTCTCGCCGTTGATGACGAGCGACTGGCTGCTGCCCTGGCGCACCATGTCGCGGAACGCCGCGCCCGCGACGAGGTAGATGTGCGGCGCGAGCTGGTTCACCGCCTCAAACGCGCCCGCTGCGGCGCGCGGCGGGCGGCGCGGAGCAGCCGGGGCGGCCGTCGGCCGCCGCGCCGGCCCGGCCGCCGCCCCGCTGCGGGCGGCGGCAGCAGCTGCTCGGCGCGGCGGCAGTGCGCCCACGCACCCTTGTACGCGTCTGCGACGTCGTCTGTGTAGAGGGGCAGGTTCCTGCAAGGGTTGACTGCGATGAGCACGGGGCCGGCGTTGGTGTAGATGTTGTCGCCGGCGTAGCGGCGGGCCAGGTTCTCCAGGATGCTCGGCTCGTTGAGGTACGAGAGCTGCGTGAGGTCCGCGATCGCGGCCTGCAGCTCGGGGTTGGCCGGCGCGAGCGCGGCGGGGTCGACGCCGTCGATCGCCTTGCCGGGCGCGCCGGTCAGCAGGCTCACGCCCAGCCGCCCGTCGCCGCCCGTGTCCCGGATCTCCGCGAGCAGCCATGTCGCAGCGTCGGCTCGGTACCACACGCGCGAGCCCTTCTGCAGGGCCAGCACGCCGTCGTCCATCGCGGCCGCCGGCGGCGCGCGGCGCACGCTGCTGCTGCCGCCTGCGGCGCCGTTGCCTGCGGCGCGGCGGCGCGCGCGCGGCGGCGGCGCCCGCCGCCGGGAGCGCGTAGGTCAGCGGGCGCGAGCGGAGGCCGGGCCCGCCAGCCGCGGGGCGGGCGGAGGGCGCGGGAGTGCGCGGTGGCCGGGCCCGAGGAGGTTGGCGCTGTCGCGGGCGCTGCCGGCCCCGTGCCGCGCCAGAGACGGCCCTGGCGCTGCCCCCGCTGCGGTGCAGCTGCGACTGGCGCGCGAGGGGGCTTCCGCCGGTGGCGCAGGCCCGCCCTTGCGCGCATCCTACCTCCTCGCGGATGTGCGGCGCTGCGCTGCTCCTCACGCGACGCGCATCGTCGCGTCGCACGCTGCGCTTGCTCCCGACTGCTGGACGGGGCTCCGCGCGCGTGCTGCCGGTCGGGCCAGTGCCGTGCGAGCTCGCCGCTGCTGCAGGCCTGGCGCGGAGCAAGCGAGCGGAGCGCTGGGCCGACGGAGGCGAGCTGCGACGAGCCACCGCACCGAGGCTCGCCGGCCACCCGCTCAACTGCCTGCTGCTGCGTCCAGCGCGGCGATCAGGGCCGCTGGGCCCGTCAATTTCCCCGGCCGCCAGCCCACGACCACGCAGCTGGCCGACCGCCGACGGGACGCATCACCACCGCACTCGCGCGCGCGCGCGGCGGCGCCGGCAGCAGCAGCGGCCGCGGCCTGTGTGCTGCCGGCATGGCGGCGGAGCAGGAAGCAGTGCGCGCCTTTGTGCGCGTGGCGGCGAGCTCCGCCGAGTGCGGCAGCAGCGGCAGCAGTGGCAGCGACGCGGGTGCGCCGGGCGCCGCAGTGCGCAGCGGCCGCCCCGCCCGCGCCCGCGCTCACGCCGCCCGCGCCCGCCGCCGCAGGCTGCCCGGTGCAGGGGGCTGCTCAGGCCAGCAGCAGCGGCAGCAGCGGCAGCAGCGGCAGCAGCAGCGGCAGCCCCTTCTTCTGGGGCAGCGGCGGCGGCGGCGGCGCCGCCGCCGCTGCCCCGGCGGCGTGCGCCGCGTCGGCGGAGCACGCGTCGCGCATCAACATGCCCCTCCCCGCCAACGCGCCCGCGCCGGCACAGGGCGCGGCGCTGGACACGGCGCGGCAGCGGTCCAGCATCCCGATCGCCGCCGCGACGCCGCCGGCGCACCAGGCGCCGCAGCAAGGCGACCCCGGCGGCGACACGTGGCTCTACCCCTCGCAGCAGCAGTTCTTCAATGCCATGCGGCGCAAGGTGCGTGCTCCCGCACCCACACCCGCGCCAGGCAGCAGGGCAAGCCGCGGGCGCTGCGCGCGGCCGCCGGCGCCGTCGGCGCGCCCGCTCGCCGCGAGCCCCGCCGCCGCGCCCGCGCCCGCGCCTGCCGCCGCGCAGGGCTGGGATCCGCAGGAGCGCGACATGGAGCGCGTGGTGGCGATCCACAACACTGTGAACGAGCGCGCGTGGCAGCACGTGCTCGCGTGGGAGGCGCTGCACGCGTGCGACTGCGCCGAGCCGCGGCTCAAGCGCTTCCAGGGCAAGCCCAACGAGTTCAGCCCCAAGGCGCGCCTCCTCAACCTGCTGGTGCGGCGCGGCGGGCGGCGCGGCGGGCGGCACAGCAGCGGGCGGCGTGGCGGGCGGCGCAGCAGCGGGCGGCGCGGCGGGCGGCGCAGCGGCGGGCGGCGCAGCGGCCGCAACGACGGCAGCGGCCCCGCCCACGCGCCGCCGGGGCGCGCCGCGCCGCGCAGGGCTTCAAGCTGCCGTTTGACCGCCACGACTGGGTGGTCGACCGGTGCGGGCGGGAGGTGCGGTACGTGATTGACTTTTACAGCGGCCCGCCCCAGCCGGGCGCGCCGGCGTCGATGCACCTTGACGTGCGCCCCGCGCTGGACTCGCCGCAAGCGCTGGCGGACCGGCTGAGAATGCAGTTTGACTGGGTGCTCAGTGGGCGCTGGCGCCGGGAGTGAGTGAGGTTGCTGGACGCGCTCGCGCGCCGGCGAGCCTTTGCAATCAAGACAAAACGAATCACACACGCAGACGGGATCACACTGCGCACGCCGACAAGCAGCAGCCAGAACTTGCCCCGCCCCCCTCGCCTGTCTGTCTGTCAAGCGCCGTCGCAGCGCGCGTGGGCTTTTTCGTGTGTTGTGCGCGCTGGGCGCGCGCGTGCACATCTACACCGTCGTCCTGCGAATACCCCAGCAGTGCGCGCGCAGCGGCGCAGCGCCTCAAACGGCAGTAGGGGCTGGAGCCCCGCGCCAGCTGCGGCACGAATCTCATAGTACTAGGCGGAGCGCCGGTGCCTCCATGTACACGACGGCCGGCCGCAGCGGGGTGCGCTGCGGGGCCGTCCAAAACCCGCGGCGCATACTGAATCCTGCCATTGGCCCCCGGAGCCGACGTTGTTCTTCGCACCGGCCACGCGGCTGGGCTTGCGTCCGAGGCGGCCAGAGTGCGCGCAGCGCTCAGTTGAGCAGCGAGCGCTCCACGGCGTGTGCGTGGTGCTGCCCCCACACCACCTGCAGGTCCACCGAGCACATGAAGCCATCGCGGTCGGCTAGCAGGCGGGCGCGCTGCTCGGGGCCGCAGCACACGAGCGTGCGGTGCAGCCGCTCCGCGACGCCGGCCATGTCGGCCGCCATGCCGGGGACGGCGCGCTGCGCCGCGGCCAGGAAGCTCGCGCGCGTGGCGGCCGGCCCACGCGGCGGCGGGGTGGCGGCCACGCCGTCGGCCTCGAGCTTGTGCAGCGCCTTGAGGCCCAGCTGCGCGCGCGCGCGCATGCGCGCGGGCGGGCAGGCTCAGGCGGCTGGCCCGGCGACGCGCGAGCCTGGCGCGCCACGCGCCCCCGGTCTGCGCCCCGCCCGCCGCGCCGACTCACCAGCACCACCTGCAGGACCTGCACATAGGACGGGCTCCCCAGGTCGCAGCCGTGCACCCCTGCGCGCGAGCAGCGAGACGGGTCAAGGGACGGCGCCTGCGGCGGGCGTCTGGCGCAGCCGCAGCGCGCAGCGTGCAGCGCGCAGCGCGGCGCCGCGACGTGCCCGAGTCCTGCAGCGCCTGCAGCGCCGCCGCGGGCACGTCGCGCTCGCGGCCGGCGCGCATGAAGTTGCAGGCCTGCACAACGCGCGGCGCGAGGTCACGCGGGCGCGCCGCGATGCACGCGCCCAGCAGGCGCTCGCCGTCCGCGAGGCGCTGCTCCTCCGGCGGGCCGGCAAAGGTCGCGCACTCCGCCTTCTGCGCGCAGCACGGCAGCCGCAGCCGCGGCGGCGGCGCACGGGATCGGATCGGCGGCGGCGGCGCGCAGCCGCGGCACCGCGCGCAGCAGCGGAGCAGCGCAGCAGTTGCGCTGCGGCGCGCGCCCCGCGCAGGGCCGCGCAGGCGCCGCACTTGGAGGAGGGAGGCGTACTGGTCAAGGCGTGCCTGGGAGGCCGCCTGGGAGGCCGCCTGCCGCGCCCGGGGCGCCGCGCCCAGGCCCGGGAGTGGCCAGGCTAGCTGCGGAAGCCGCAGCGCGGGCAGGAAGCGCGCCACGACGCCGCCTCGCGCAGGAGGCGAGCGCCGCATCATCGTGCTGGGCCTCGCCTCGCTGCACGCGCCTGCCCCTGCCCAGCGAGCGCGCCGGGAAGGTCGCGATGCGGCGGCTCGCCCCCGCAGATGCGGCCCACGGGCGCGTCTCCGACGGGCGCGGGCGGGTCCAGTGATGCGAGCGGGTCAGCGGGCGTGCGGCGGGGAAACGGGGACATGAGACGCGGCGGCGCCCGGCGGAGCGCCGGACGCCTCCGGGGCTTCCCAGGCGCGGCGGCGGCGTTCATTCGCTCGCCGACGAACAGGCTCGCACGCACGCCCAACCTCCACCGCACGAGCACGACCTCGGCAGCGCACACAGCCCTCGGCGTCGGCAGCGGCGGCAGCGGCTCGCGATGGCGGGGCCCGCCGACGACATCGGCAAGTGGCGAGGTGAGGCGGGCGCCTGGCAGCCAGGCGCCCCATGGGATCGCTGACGGCGCTGCAGCACGGCCGGCGCGCGGCGCGGCGCGGCGGCGGCAGCAGCGGCGCGGCGGCGCGCGGCCCACGCGGCGGCCCATGCATGCGGCGCTCCTGCAGGCCTGTTCAACTGGTCCATGAAGTTCCAGGACGGCACCTCGGCCACCGACTACGCGAGCGCGCAGGAGCTGTCGCCCGAGAAGCGCGAGTGGTGCGGCCGCGGCGCGCGCGCCAGACTCGGGCGGCTGGCGCCGCACCGCCGCCGCCGCTGCTCACGCGGCCGCACGCCCGCAGGCTGGAGCGTGCGCTGGCCGACATGATGAAGGACTTTGCGGAGCGCATGCAGGAGATCAACACCGCGCTGACCGGCGACGCCGGCGATGCAGGTGGTGCGGCAGGCGAGGGCGGCGGCGACGGCGGCGGCGGCGGCGGCGCGAGCCTGGCAGAGCGCGAGGCGCTGTGCGACGAGCTGCTGGAGATCGTGGAGAGCGT
Organism: Scenedesmus sp. PABB004; assembly: GCA_014905635.1. Lineage (NCBI taxonomy): Eukaryota > Viridiplantae > Chlorophyta > Chlorophyceae > Sphaeropleales > Scenedesmaceae > Scenedesmus > Scenedesmus sp. PABB004. The sequence continues at coordinate 47,661 of JABVCE010000018.1, forward strand.
GGACCACGCGCGCGGTGCGCGGCGCGCGGCGCACGGCCGGCCGGCGGCGAGGCAGCGCGCTGGGCGAGCTGGCGCGCTCGGCGCGCCGCGCAGGGCCGCCCGCCCCGCCGCCCGCCGCGCGACGTCGCCGCGTGCGCCGCCGCCGCCGCCGCCGCCGCAGACCTGCACACGATCGGCGGCCTCCCGACGCTGCTGGCCCTGACGTCGAGCCTGCACGCGTCGCTGCGCTGGCGCGCGGCCGAGATCATGGGCACGTGCATGGCCAACAACCCGCCCGTGCAGCGCTGGTTCGCCGACGGCGGCGCGCTGCCGCGCCTCATGGCGCTGCTGGGTGACGGCGACGCGCGCGTGGTGACCAAGGCGCTGTTCGCGCTCGGGGCGCTGGTGCGGCACTACGACCCCGGGCTGGAGGCGTTCCGCCTCGCCGGCGGCCTGCCCGCGCTGCTCGCGCTGCTCGGCTGCGCGACCGACCACGACGTCGCGCCGGCGGCCGGCGCTGCCGCGGGCGGCGGCGGCGGCGGCGCGGCGGCGGCGGGCGAGCGGCTCGCCGGGCTGCGCCTCGGCGGCGGCGCCGGCGGCGAGGCCGCCGACGCCGCGCAGGCGCGCAAGCTGCGGCGCAAGGTGCTCGCGCTGCTGGGCTACTTGCTGGCCAAGCACCCCGCCGACCGGCTCGCGGCGGCCGAGTACGGCGTCGGCGCCGCGCTCTCCGCGGCGCTCGCCGACCCGGGCGCCGACGCGGACGGCCGCGCCGCGGCGCTGGCGGTGCTGGTGCAGGTCGCGGGCCACCCGGGCGGCTGGGCGGTGCTGCGGGCGCAGCAGCCGGGCCTGCCCGCGCAGCTCGAGGCGCTCGCCGCGGCGCACGCGCGCCTCGGCGCCGAGGACCGCGAGGCCGGCGCGGAGGAGGGCGCGCTGCTCGGCGCGGCGCTCGCGCTGCTCACCGCGCCGGCGCCGCCGGCCGGCGCGGGCGGCGCGCTGCGCGACCACGTGGACCTGGACCCCTACCAGGACGGCGGCGAGCGCGGCGAGCAGACGCTGAGCCTGCGCGACCCGCCGCCTCCCGCGGGCGGCAGCGGCAGTGGCGCCGAGGCCGGGGCCGGCGGCGGCGGCGGCGGCAGTGGCGGCAGTGGCGGTGGGCTGGCGCTCATGGCGGTGCCGCAGCCGGAGCTGCGGTGAGGCTGCTGGGGGAACGTCGCCGCCGTCACGGCCCCGGCGCGCCGCTGAGCCGCCGCGAGCGCACCGTCAGCGCCGGCGCCTGCGCGGCAAGCAGCAGCGCGCCCGCCGCCGCTCCCCCAGTTCTCTGTCTCGGGGCCCGGGTCGGTGACGAGGTCGCAGCCCCGCGCGCCCGCCCCGCCGCGCACCGTGCACGACCGAGGAGCAGCAGGCGACGCACGCGCGCGGCCGGCGCTCCGGGCGACCAGGTGCGTCATAGCGCTCGTCATAGCGCTCTCCCCGCCACCGCCCCGGGCCCTGCGCGCGCGGCAGCGGCGCGAGGCCCGCCAACGCCTCCCCCGGGCGCGCGGGAGGCCCTCGCGGCGCCCGCTCGCGGCCACAAGCATCCTCGCGGCCTCATCCTCTCAAATGCCCGCCCGCAGGGAGTCGCAGGGCAGCGGCGCGCGCGCTCGGCGCCCGAGCAGCAGCTCCCTCCCGCGGGGGCGCTGCGCGCGCCAGCCGCGGGGGCCGGGGCGGCCGCCATGGCGCCCTCGAGCCAGGCGCAGCCGGCGTGGCTGGGCGGCGCGTGGCAGCTGGCGCCGGCGGCGCAGCGCCCGCGCGGCGGCGGCGCCGGAACGCTGCACGCGCGGCCGCCGGGCGCGCTGCTGCTCGCGCACATCCACTCCTCCGTGGCGCAGCGCCAGAACCAGAACCAGCGGCAGCAGCAGCAGCAGCAGCAGCACGCGCCGCCGTGGGCGTGGCCGTGGGCGGCGCCGCCGAGCGGCGGCGGCGCCGCGCCGCCCGCGGCGCCGCTCGCCGGCGCGACGTTTTGCGAGGCCGGCAGCCGCCTCCGCAGCCCAGACGCAGCCCCCTGCAACCAGGTGGCCACGCTGGCGCTGGTCCCCGAGGGCAGCGGCTCGGGCGGGCAGCAGGCGGACCGCGCCGGGCAGGCGCAGAAGCCGGGCGCCCCGCAGTGGCAGCAGGCGCAGCAGGCGCAGCAGCAGCAGGCCCAGCTGCAGCAGCAGCTGCAGCAGCAGCGGCGGCCAGGCGCGCCGCCGCCGCCGCCGGGGGCGGCCACGAGCGCCGCCGGCGGCGGCCAGCAGCAGCACGACGGGGGCGGCTCGCCGCTGCCGCCGCCGGGGCTGCGCGCGCTGGGGCGCGCCATCAACGGCGAGGCGGGCAAGCTGCTGGGCCTGGTTGGCGCGCAGCTGCTGATGCACTTTGCCAACCTCCAGCGCGGCATGGCCGCGCTGCAGCAGCAGCAGCTCGACGGCGCGGCAGACGGCGCGCAGCAGGCGCAGCGCGCCCCCGCCGGCTGGCGGCCGCGCATGCCGTGGCAGCGCCAGCCGCCGGGCGGCGACGCGGGCGGCAAGGCGGCGGCGGCCGGCGGCGGCGCCGCGTGGCAGGCGAGCGAGGCGGTGCGGCAGTGGGTCGCGCGCGGCATCGCGGCCGAGGCGCAGATGGACCTGCGCGGCGCGCTCGCGTGCTACACCAACGCCGTCACGCTCGCGCCGGGCGACGCGGAGCTGCTCTGCCGCCTCGCGAAGCAGTGGAGCGACCTCACGTACGAGGAGGGCGCGAGCGTGGAGCAGATCCAGGAGGTCAACGCCAAGGCCGTGGAGTACGCGGAGCGCGCGATCACGCTCGCGCCCAAGGCGCGCCGCTGCGGCGGGGCACGCGCGCGCCAGGGGGGGGGGGCACCGCCAGGGGCGGGGCGGGCGGCGCGTGCTGGCAGCGCAGGGGGGCGCCGGTCGCGCGGCTGCCACAGCGCGGCGGCAGCCTGGCCGACCCTCCGCTGCCGCCGCCGCCGCCGCCGCACAGTCTGCGGGCGGCTACATGGCGAGCTGCGTGAGCCGCGGCCGCCTGGCGCTGCTGAGCGACAACAAGACCAAGGTCCGGCTCGCCAAGGAGGCGCAGGAGGCGGCACGCACCGCGCTCGCGATGGAGCCGGGCAACGACCTCGCGCACCACCTCATGGGCCGCTGGCACTACGAGATGGCGCAGATCAACTTTGTCGTGCGCCAGCTCATCCGCCTCGTCTACGGCGCCGCGCTCGCGCCGGGGCGGTTCGAGGACGCGCTGTCAGAGTTCTCCGCCGCGGTGTCGCTCAACCCGAACAAGCTCATCCACAGGCGCGCGCGGCGGCGTGCGCGGCGGCGCGGCAGCGCGGCAGCGCGGCGCCGCGGCGGCGCGGCAGCGCGGCAGCGCGGCGCCACGGCGCCGCGGCGCGTAGCAGCAGCAGCCGCCGCCGCGCGGGGCGCGCATCGAGCGCGCGGCCGCCGCTGTTGCGCCGCCCGCGCAGGGTTGAGCTGGGGCGCACGCACCTGCGGCTGGGCCACCGGCGCGAGGCGTACGAGCAGCTGGTCGCGAGCACGCGGCTGCCGGTGGAGGACGTGAATGCGAAGCTGCAGCTCGAGGACGCGCAGCTGCTGCTGGACAAGCTGCGCAAGGAGGGCATCGAAAAGGAGGTCGCCAAGGCCGCCGCCGCCAGCAGGGACGGCAGCGCCGCCGGCGCGGCCGCGGACTTCCAGGCGGCCGTCGCCTGGGGCAGCCTCGGCAGCAGCGCCAGCGGCAGCACGCACGCGGGCGAGGCGGGCGCTGGCAGCAGCATCAGCGGCGGCGGCAGCAGCAGCAGCAGCAGCGCCGGCGGCGGCGCGTAGCGGCATGCTGGCGTCAGGGCGCGGGGGGTGGGCCCTGAACCGGCGGCGTGTGCAGCCCGCCGCCGTGCGCGGCCGGGAGTTTTTGCCGCGGGTCTGGGGCAGGGCGTCGTTGCTGTGCTGAGATTGCACACGAGCAGCCTTGGTATTTTCATTGGTTGCCGCGGCGAGGGGCGGGGCGGTAGCGTAGCGGCGGGTGCGCGTGAGCCGCTGCGCGCGTGCGGCGGCGACTGAAGCCCGCTCGCGCGGCAGGCCGCGCGGCACGCGCGAGGCAGGAGGGCGCGGCGCTTGATCCACTTCCAATCAACGCCGGCGGTGGCGGCGGCGCGCATGTGTGCCGTCCACACGCGGCATGTGTGCTTGACCAGCGTGCGATCGTGCTCGCGTGACGGGCTGTTGCAACGCCGACAGGCCCCAGACCTCACCGCGCGTGCTGCTCACCCGCGCCGCCCCCGCTCTCGACGGCGCTCGCGCCGTCGCCGCCCGCGCGCTCCACGACCGACGGCGCGAACGTGCGCGGCACGTCCGTCTGCCACAGCGCCGAGCGCGGGTCGGACCACATCGACTGCAGCGCGTGGACGTGGTGCCGCCCCACCACCGCCACGACGGTGAGCGGCGTGTCGGCCGCCGCGCCGCTGCCGCCGCCCGCCGTTGGCTGTGCCTCCGGCTGCAGCCGCTGCGCCAATGGCGGCCGCGCGCCCGCAGCCGCCGCCGCCGCCGCGGCCTCCTTGATCTGGGCGGCCATGTAGCGCTGCCGCAGGTTGAAGTGCGCCCACTTGAGCGGCTGCAGCCGCCGCAGGCGCACCGCCGCGGCCTGCGCCTCCGCCGGCGACAGCAGCGCCGCCGCGGTGGCGCGGCTGACCTTGAACAGCAGCTCCTCCACCGACGCCGCGCCCGCCTGCCCGCCCTCCGCGCCGAGCGCCGCGGCCGCGCCCGCGAGCTGGCGGTCCCACGCCGCCGCGGCGGGGCTGACCAGCCGCTCCAGCGCCGCGAGGTCGTCGAGCGGGCGGGCCGCGTTGAGCGCCTGCTCGTCGGGCGGCGCGAAGCCCCGCAGCAGCTGCCCCACCCACGCCTCCTGCAGCGCGATCGGCGCGTCGATGCAGGCGAGGCCGGCGCCCGCCGCGGCCGCGTGCTGCGCGGCGACGACAAACTCGAGCCCCGGCAGGAACCCCGCCGCGCGCAGCACCGCCGCCGCGGCGGCGGGGCGCGCCGCGAGGTCGAGGCCGGCGTAGAAGCCGTGCGTCTCCCAGGGGTCGATGAGCCAGTCACGGCCCACGCGCGCGCCCGGCGCGCCCGCGCTAGCGAGCGCCGCCTCCAGCGCGGCGAGCGCGGCGGGGTCGTCGCCGCGGCCGCCCGCCGCGAGGTGGTCCAGCACCGCGCCGACCCAGGCCGGGTGCGGCGCGCGGGCGTGCGCGGGCGGCGGCGGCTGCTCGAGCAGCACCAGGGCGGGCGCGAGCGCGAGTGCCTCGCTGACGAGCGCCTGCTGCAGCGGCGCAAACGGCGCCACGCCCACCAGCACCACGCGCGCGCCGCTGTTGGCGTCGAGCAGCGGGGACGCCGTGCCGTGCGCCAGCCAGGCGCGGTTGGCGGCCGCGAGCGCGGCGACCAGCTCCGCGTCCGGCGCGACCGCCGCCAGCGCCGACGCCGCCGCTCGGGCGGCGAGCCGCGGTCGCTGCTGCCGTGGCAGCGGCGGCGGCGCACACGCAGCGCGCCGCCCGGCGGCGGAGGCGGCCATCGCGCGCAGTGGGCTTGCGGCGTGAAGTGCCGGATTCCGGAGTGTGGGCGCCAGCGCGCGATCGATGAGCAAAGAGCCTGAGCCCTGCGCCGCCGCGGCGGTCGCACCTGCCCCCTCACAGCGCTCACAAGGCGCACCGCGCGCCCTGCTCCCGCTCATCGCCCCCACACATCGCCGGCGCCCCTCCCCGTGCCGCGCAGTCGCCTCCACCGCGCCCCGCCGAGCCGTGCGGCCACGCGCCCCCCGCATCAGCGCCGCCCTGCGCGTCCCGGGCCCACCATCTCGCGCGCTCGCGCTCCCTCAGCCAATCCCGACTTGTTCACACCCCCTGGAACACGCGCAGCGTCGCCACGCCCGCAAGCGGCGACGCCCGGCGACAGACCCCTGCGCGCGCCCAAAGATGGCGCCCAAGCCCGCCCCGCTGCTGCTGGACGACGTGAGCAGCCCCCAGGACGTCTCGCCGTTCCAGGCGCAGCCGCCCGCCTCCACCGGCGCGCTCGCCGGCGCGCCACGGCGCCGCCGCGGCGTGGCCGGCCTGCTCGGCTGCGCCTGCCTGGGCGGCACCGCGGCGGACGCGGAGGCCGACGTGGCGCATGGCGACGACGCGGCCGGCCCCGGCCCCGGCAGCAGCGCGCCGAGCGGCGCGCTCGGCACGCCGCGCTCGCCGCGCAAGGCCAGCGCGCTCGGCCGCGGCAGCGGCCGCCACAGCTTCGACCGCGACGTGCGCCTGAGCGGCTCGCTGCGCACCGGCGGCAGCGTCTACTCGGAGGGCGAGTGGCACGACGCGACGAGCACCTTCAGCGCCGCGGCCGAGCGCGACCAGGCGGAGGCGCTCGCGGAGGTGGTGCAGCTCGCGCGCGAGCTCGGCCCGGTCAAGGCCTCGTGGATCCCCGACCCGCCGCTCGCGTTTGGCACGCCCGACATGCAGTTTGTCAGGATCCCCGCCGTCACGGGCTTCGCGGCGTACTGGTGCGCCCGCGGCGCGCGGCGCCGCGCCCGCCGCGCGCGCGGTCGACCCCCGCGGCGGCGCGGCCTCACCCCGCCCCCCGCCCACCCGCCCTCCCGCGCAGGCTGCGCGACGACGCGCGCACGACGCCGTTCCCGCAGCCCATCGACGTGATGCTGGGCGCGGGGTTCATCGTGCAGAAGACGCACGCCAGCATCCCGGGCATCTGGATCCAGGAGACCCCCACCACGCTCTCCATCACCGCCACGCCCGTGTTTTGCCCGCCCGGCATCAGCGGCTACAGCGAGAGCTACGACAAGGTGCACAACACGGAGCAGTCGTGGATGCCGCGGTGCGAGGGCGCCGCCGCCGCCGTGCCGCCGTGCCGCCCCCGCCGCCGCCGCCGCCGCCGCCGCCGCCGCCGCCGCCCACCACGGCAGCCGCAGCGCCGGCCCTGACGCCGCGCCGCCGCGCCGCGCCGCGCCGCGCAGGCGCGACCTCAAGATGGGCCGCGCGTACGGCAAGCTGTACCTGACCGCCGACGGCATGCTCATCGCGCGCGTGTGGCAGAAGCCCGCGTTCAGCGACAAGGTCGACATCATCATGGAGGTGACCCCCGCGCCGGCAGCCGGGCCCGGCGGCGCGTCGGCCGCGGCGCGCGGCGGGCGGCCACGGCGCTGCTGCCGCCGTGCTGATGGCCCCGCCGCCGCCGCCGCCGCCGCACGGTGCGTGTGTGTGTGCAGGAGTACATGCGGCTGGAGGAGGGCGGCGAGGTGATCGTCGATCGCATGACCTGCCTGCACGTGCCCAGCGGCAAGCGCGCAACGCAGTTCCAGGTCGGCTTCCGCCGCCCCGCGCCTTAGTGGGGCCGGGGCGCGCAGCACGCAGCACGCAGCACGCCGCCGCGACGCGGGGCTGGGGGCTGAGGGGGGCCGCGCCGCGACTGCACAAGTCGCCCCGCGGGGGGAGCACTGAGCTGTCAGCCGGTGTGCGCGTTGCGCGTTGCGGCGGCGCGTTGTGGTTGGCCACACCCACACTGAACTGAGCGATAGACTTGGACGTTGCTCGCCGGCGTTTCGAGCGGCGGCGAGCAGCGACTAACGACGCGGCGGCGGCGGCTCAGCGCGCGTGCCGGCAATCGCAGCGCCGTCACCTGCGCCGCCAGTCCTCTGCGCCAGCGACGCAGTGGCAGCACCCCCGGCCGCGCTGGGCCTGCGAGGCGAACGAGCAGCATCCCGCGGGCGCCCCGGCGCTCCCTGTGCAGCCCGGAAGCAGGCGGGCGAGGGCCTTGCAGGTGCGTTGTGCCTGACCGGTGACTATGCGGTGCCTGGCAGCCGCTGCGGGGGCCAGGCCGCGCGGCACCGCGCGACGGCGCCGCTGGGCGGGGCGCCGATCGGTGCAGGGGCCGCGGGCGCCAAATTCAGGCGGCCCCGCGCGTGCAATGGGTCGCTCTGGTGCTACAGCGCGGCGCGTGGGGCGCTGCGGCCCGCGCTTGGCGCGGCAGGCTTCGCATCCCTCCGGCTGCTGCTGCTGCTGCCGCCCCGCCCACGCGCTGCTGCCCCGCTCTCCGCAGCCGCAGCCATGGCCGGAGATCGGGACGCCCGCGCCAAGGCGGAGGCCAAGGAAGCAGGTGCGGCCGGCAGCGGCGGCGGCAGCGGGCGGCGGCAGCGGGCGGCGGCAGCGGGCGGCGGCAGCGGCGGCAGCGGGCGTGGCGCCGCGCGCTGCGCCGGCGCGGCGCTGCGCCTGCGCAGCCAGCTGAGCGCCGCCGGCGCGGCCCGCGCGCGCAGCCAAGGCCGCGAAGCGCGCGGAGCAGAAGGCCAAGCGCCTGGCCAAGGAGGCGGCCAAGGCCGCCACGGGCGGGAGCGCGGGCGGCTCGCTCGCGGGCGACGACACGTCCGACCAGGACGCCGGCGGCGGCGGCGCCGCCGCGTCGGCGCTCGCGGCGTCGGCGAGCGCGCTGAGCCTGGGCAAGAGCGCGAGCGCCGCCGCGCTGGGCGGCGGCGAGGAGGAGCACGGGCGCTCGACGACGGGCGTGCTCGCGAGCCACCCGCAGAGCCGGGACATTCAGATCGACTCCTTCACGCTCCTCTTCCACGGCCACGAGCTGCTCGCCGACACGCGGCTCGAGCTCAACTACGGCCGCCGCTACGGCCTGCTCGGCCTCAACGGCTGCGGCAAGTCGTGCATGCTGCAGGTCCGTGCGCGGGGGCGCAGGCGCACGCGCACGCGCGCGCGGCGTTCGGCGGCGCGGCCGCCCGCCGACGCGCCGCCGCCGCCTTCCTGCCCTGCCCGCGCGCCAGGCGCTGGCGCAGCGCGAGGTGCCCATCCCGGAGCACATCGACATGTATCTCCTGGACAAGGAGATCGCGGCGAGCGACAAGACGGCGCTGCAGGCGCGGCGGGCGCCGGCGGGCGCGGCGGGCGCGCCTCGGCGGGCGCGCCTCGGCGGGCGCGCCTCGCCGCGCGCGGCAGGCGCCGACGCCCCCGCCGCCGGCGCCGCCGCCGCCCGTCCAGGCTGTGATGGAGGTGGACCAGGAGAAGGTGCGGCTGGAGGCAGAGGCGGAGGTGCTGGCAGAGGCGGAGATGACGCCCGAGGTCGAGGCGCGCCTGGTGCGCGCGCGGCGGCGGCGGCCGGGCAGGCGCAGCGGCGCGCGGCGGCTGGCCCCGGCTGCAGCTGCTGCGGCGGCCGCGAGCGGCGCGGCTGCAGGCGGGGCGCCGACGCGGCCGCCCGCCCGCGCGCCCGCCCGCGCGGCGGTGCAGGCGGACGTGTATGAGCGCCTCGACGCGCTCGACAGCGACACGACCGAGGCGCGCGCCGCGTCCATCCTGCACGGCCTCGGCTTTGACAAGGAGATGCAGGCGCGCCCGCGGCGGGGGCCGCCGCACGCTCTGCGCAGCGCCGGCCGCCCCGCGCGCCCCCCGCCGCGCAGCGTCTGAGAGCCGCCGCGCCGCGCCGCGCCGCGCCGCGCCGCGCGTCGCGTCGCGCAGCGCAAGAAGACGCGCGAGTTCAGCGGCGGCTGGCGCATGCGCATCGCGCTCGCGCGCGCGCTGTTCCTGGAGCCCACCTTCCTGCTGCTCGACGAGCCGACCAACCACCTCGACCTCGAGGCCTGCGTGTGGCTGGAGGACTACCTCTCAAAGTTCAAGCGCATCCTGCTCATGGTCTCGCACAGGCACGGCGCCGCGCCCGCGCCGCGCCGCGCCGCGAGCCCCCACGCGCAGCCGTCGCGCACCGCCCGCGCGCGCCGCGGACGCCCCCGCGCGCGCCGCGGACGCCCCCGCGCGCGCCGCCGACCCCCGCGCCGCGCGCCGCCGCCCGCGCAGCCAGGACTTTCTCAACGGCGTGTGCACCAACATCATCCACATGCACAAGAAGTCGTTGCAGTACTACAGCGGCAACTACGACAGCTATGTTCAAACTCGCGCGGAGCTGGAGGAGAACCAGATGAAGCGGTACAAGTGGGAGCAGGAGCAGATCGGGCACATGAAGGCGCGTCGGCGCCGCCCCGTGGGGCGGCGCGAGGCGCCGCCGCCTCGCCGCAGCGCACGGCGCGCACGGCGCGCGGCCGCGCGCGCGCCCTCCGCGCGCCGCCGCCGCCGGCCGCCGGCGGACGGCCGACGGCCGTGCCGCACGCCTGCGTGTCGTCGCGCAGGAGTACATCGCGCGCTTTGGCCACGGCTCGGCCAAGCTCGCGCGGCAGGCGCAGTCCAAGGAGAAGACGCTGGAGAAGATGGTCCGCAGCGGCCTCACCGAGCGCGTGGAGACGGACCGCGTCGTGAAGCTGCGCTTTGAGAACGTCGGCAAGCTGCCCCCGCCGGTGCTGCAGTTCTCGGGCGTCGCGTTTGGCTACAGCCCCGACAAGGTCCTGTACAGGTGAGACACAGCAGGCGCAGAGAGAGGGAGAGCGTGGCCCGCCGGCGGCCGCGCGGCGGCACCGGCCGCGTCCCTCGTGCTGGCGGCCGACACCGCGCCGCGCGCGCGCAGGAACGTCGACCTCGGCGTCGACCTGGACAGCCGCGTCGCGATCGTGGGCGCCAACGGGACGGGCAAGTCGACGCTGCTCAAGCTCATGACCGGCGCGCTGGAGCCGCTGGACGGCATGGTCAAGCGCCACAACCACCTGCGCATCGGCGTCTACCACCAGCACCTCGTGCGACCACCGCCCCGCGCCGCGCCGCCAGCCCCGCGCGCCCACTGCCAGCGCCCCGCGCGCGCGCTGCCAGCGCCCACGCCCGCCCGTGCCCACGCCCGCCGCGCCGCGCGCAGACGGAGCTGCTCGACCCGGACATGACGCCGCTGGAGTACATGATGCGTGAGTACAAGGACATCCCCCTGGAGAAGATGCGCAGCGTGGTGCGCCACGCGCCCACGCGCGGCGCCGCACGCCCGCGAGCGGGCGGGGCCGAGGGCGGCGCGGCGGCGCGCGGCTGAGAGCGCGCCCCGCGCCGCCGCGCCTGCGTCGTCCGCGTCGCAGATCGGCCGCTTTGGCATCACAGGTGCGGCGCAGACGCTGAGGATCCGGCACCTCTCGGACGGCCTCAAGAGCCGCGTCGTGTTCTCGTGGCTCGCGCAGCGCACGCCGCACATGCTGCTGCTGGACGAGCCGACGAATCACCTCGGTGCGTTTGGCCGCGCCGCGCCGCGCCGCGCCGCACCCGCGCTGACGGCGCCGCCGACCGCTGCTCGCGCGCGGGGCCGGCCGCAGACATCGAGACCATCGACTCGCTCGCGCGCGCCATCAACGGCGCGTGGCCACGCGCGGGGCGCGCCGCGCCTGCGCTGCCGCCCGCCCGCCGCCGCCCGCCCGCCGACCGGACCCGCCCGCCCCGCTGCGGCGCGCGCAGACTGGGACGGCGGGCTGGTCCTGGTGAGCCACGACTTCCGGCTGATCAGCCAGGTCGCCAACGAGATCTGGGAGGTGCGCGACGGCGGCGTGCACGTGTGGAAGGGCGACATCGTGGCCTACAAGAAGCACCTCAAGGGCTCGCTGGTGCGCCGCAGCCGCGGCTGCGCGGCTGCGCGCAGGGGCACGGCGCCGCGGCTGCGCGCGCCGGCCGACCCCCGTCGCCCGCGCCCGCCGGCCGCCGCGCGTCGCGCGCGCGCAGGAGGCGCTGCAGAAGCGCAAGGACCTCGCCTAGCGGCCGGCGGGCTCGTTGCTGACGCTGCAGCGGGGCGCCCCGCTGCAGCTGGTGTTGCGCGCTCCGTCGCGCCCTCGTCCCCTGTACAAGAGCGTGTCCCGAGTGTCCAGAGAGAGGTCGTGCGAGCGAGCGGGGCGGCGGCGGGGAGGGGCGGGGCGGGCGGCGGCGTTGGGCGACGGTCGTCACCGGCCGCGCGGGGGGCCGCCGGGCGGCGCGTTTTGGTTGCTGCTCTGCGCCGACGGGGAAGGAGCGTTGCGCCCAGCTTCTGAACAGCCGGGCCGCCGGTCAACGTAACGGCGCCCGCCGCCGCTGTCCGCGGCTTAGCTTCTCCCTGCGCCCGCCCGGCACCTCGGCGCCCGGCTGACGCTTGCCGCTCGAGAGCACGCCCGGCCCGAATCCCCAAGCGGAGCGCGCCACCGGGCGGCGCAGCAGCAGCGGACCGCCATCTCGCTCCCGGCCGCGGCCATGCGCCGCCGCGCCGGCCCCTGGACGGGGCCACGCGCCCAGAGGTGACGTGCCTGACGCGCTCGGTTGCGAGCAGCCCCCTGACGGGCGCCCGCGCACGCAGCAGCGGCGATGGCGCCATCGCCGCCCGCTGGCTCGCTGGCGCCGCCCGCGGCGCCGCGCCGGGCTCCGAGCAGCACCAGCGCCAAGGAGACGGTCAAGTACAAGTCCTACAGCAAGACGGAGGACGGCCTGCTCACAGCCAAGGCAGGGCGGCGGGGGCGCGCGCCCGGGCGCCGCCGTCGCTGGCTGCGCGCCGCGCGCGACTGCTCACAGCTGCCGCCGCCGCTGGCTGCAGTGGGCGCCGAGCCAGCTCCTGGCCGACCTGCAGCAGCCAACCCTGCACGCGGAGGGCTGGCGCCCCAAGCCGCAGGTGCTGGAGCTGCTCAACATCTCCGAGCACAGCCACCAGGCGCGCGCAGACTGCGCGCGCGCCGCCAGCGGCCGCATCAGCAGCTGCGCCAGCGCCAGTCGCTCCCGCGCCGTGCTACGCGGCGGGGCAGCCGCGGCGACGCGCACGCCCCGGCGCCCGCCGCCGCCCGCAGGTCGCGAGCAGCGTGGCCGTGGGCGAGCCGCTGTTCCAGCCCTCGCCGCCCGAGGTGGTGTTCCACTCCTACGAGCCGTTCTGCCAGTGCGAGGCGACGCTGCGCCTGCGCAACAACGACAAGGTGCGGCGCCGCCGCCGCCCGGCGCGCGCGCGCGCGCGCTCGCGCCTGGCCGCACGCGACGCACGCACGCACGTGCGCGCGCGCCGTCGCTGCCGCGGCCAGGTGGCTCGCCGCGTCGCGGTGGAGGCGCTGGACAGCAGCTGCTTCCGCGTGTCGCGCGTGCCCGCGCCGGGGCAGGCGGTCGGCGGCAAGGTCGCGGCGGGCATGGAGGCGGTCTTCCGCGTAACCTTCACGCCCGACAGCGCCGGCAGCGCCGAGGCGGCGCTCGTCGTCGCCACGGAGCGGGAGCGCTTCGCGGTGCCGCTGCTCGCCATCGGCGCCGCGCCCGCGCTGGACCTGCCCGACGCGCTCGCGCTGCCGGCGGTCGGAGCCAAGCAGACGGCCACGCAGGCGCTGCTCGTCACCAACGTCGGCCGCGCGGCCGGCGGCTTCAGCTTTGCCGCCGCCGGCGCGGCGTTTGCGGTCGCGCCGGCGCGCGGCAGCCTCGCGCCGGGCGAGGCGCTGCAGCTGAGCCTCACCTTCACGCCGCCGTGCCCCGGCGAGCACGCGGGCGAGCTGCAGGTGTGCTACGACAACAGCCGCGCCACGTTCACGGCGCTGCGCGGGACGGGGCTCGCGCTGGACGTCGGGCTGTCGGAGGCGGCCGTGACCTTCCTGCCCACCAACATGGGCCGGCTCAGCCAGCGCACCGTGCGCGTGATCAACGCCAGCGACGTCGCGGTCGCGTTCAGCGTCCGCGCGCGGCCCAGCGCCGAGGCAGAGGCGGCGGCCACGCGTGCCGCGCTCGTGGCGGCGCAGCGCGTGGCGCCGTCAGGCGGCGGCGCGGCAGCGGCGCGGGGGCTGGCGAGCATTGGCGGCGGCCTGTGCGCGAGCCGCGCGGGCAGCCAGGCGCCGGTGCAGCTGCGCGCGTGGAGCATCGCGGCGGCGGCGGCCGACGAGGAGCTGGAGCTGCTGGAGTCTGAGCGCAGCGGCGCCAGCGCGGGCAGCAGCCAGTCGCAGCGGCAGCCGGAAGCGCAGCAGTCCCAGTCGCGCTGCAGCACGGCCGCCAGCGACGCGTCGAGCGCCGCCGATGCGTCGCTGCTGCTGGACGACGGCGTGCTCGCCGCGGCGCGCGCGGCCACGCGCGCGCGGCGCGAGCTGCTGGCCGACCGTCAGCTGTTTGCGACGCCCCACTTCAGCGCGTTCCCGCCCGAGGGCGTGGTGCACCCGCGCAGCGAGGCCGAGGTGGTGCTCCAGTTTGCGCCCGACTGCGCGGGCGAGTTTGGGGCCACCGCCTGGGTTGAGCTGCAGGGCGCGGGCGACCGCCTGCCGCTCGCGCTGGCGGGGCGCGGGCTGGGCGCGGTCGTCGCGTTTGCGTGCGACGTGCTCGACGTCGGCGGCGCCTTTGTCAACACGCAGCACGTCTACGAGGCGGAGCTGATGAACCGGGGCAAGGTCGACGCGGACTGGGCCCTCGCGCCCTGCCACACGCGCTTCGGCAGCAAGTTTGCGTTCACGCCGTCCGCCGGGCTGCTCGCGCCGGGCGCGACCGAGGTCATCCGCGCGTCGCTGCTCAGCGACGCGCTGGGCGCGTTTGACGAGTCGTTCCAGCTGCACCTGCGCGGCGGCGGGCCGCCGGTCGCGCTGACCATCCGTGGCCATGTGGTGGGGCCGCAGTTCTCCCTGGACGCCGCGGGGCTCGACTTTGGCGTCATGGCGTTTGGCTTCAGGCGCGGCGCGGCGCGCACGCCTCGGGGCAGCCGCGCGCCGCCTGCCGGGTGTCGCGCGCCGCCCCCGCCGCGCGCCCCCGGCGCGCCGAGCGCCCTGGCGGGCGCCGCCGCCTCGCGCGGCACCGCAGGTACTGCCGCGAGCTCGTGCTGACCAACACAGGCGCCATCCCGCTCGCGTTTGCGTGGCGCCTCGGCGACGAGGCCGGCCCCGGCGCGCGCGGCGACGTCGCCGTGCTGCCGCCGCGCGGCACGGTGCTGCCGCACGCGTTGCAGGCCGTGCGCGTCGAGTTCACGCCGTCGTGCGTGCAGCGCTACGCGCTCGTGCTGGCCATGGACATCCCTGGTGTCGGCGCGGGGGCGGCGGTGCTGCCGCTCACGGGCGAGTGCGCGGTGCCGCTCATCTGCCTGCCGCCCAGCGGGGAGCTGCTGGAGTATGGGCAGGTCTACGTGCGCCACCGTTACGAGCGCACGTTCACGCTGGTCAACGACAGCAAGCTGCCAGCCAAGTTTGAGGTGCTGCCGCAGGTGAGCCCCCGAGCAGCGCGCCCGGCCGCTCCCACGCGCGCCTGTGCGCGCACGCGCTCGGCCTCGGCCGCGGGCGCGGGCGCCGCCGCACGCACACCCCGCCGCCGCGCCGCCGTGTGCCGCCGCGCCGCGCAGGACCAGCAGAGCCAGGCGCTGGCTGTGTACACGGCGGCCCCCGCGGCGGCGACCATCCCCGCCAAGGGCAGCGTGGCGGTGACGCTGGCGCTGGAGGCGGAGCGGCTGGGCCGGCTGCAGCTGCCCGTGTACGTGCGCGTCGCGGGCAGCCGCAACAAGCCGCTGCAGCTGGTCGCGGACGCCAGGGCGGTGGGGCCGTCGCTGGAGTTTGCGCTGCCGCCGCCTGCCGCAGCCGCGCCGCAGCAGCAGCAGGAGCAGCCCGACGCGTCGCTGGCGGGCGCGACCGCGGCGGCCGCGCCGGCGGCGGCGGCGGCGCCCGGCGACGGCTGCACCAGCGGCAGCGTCAGCGCAGGTGAGCCGACGGCGGCGGCAGCAGGCGCGGCGGATGCCAGCGGCAACGGCGCGGCGCCGCCGGCAGCGGCGGAGAGCGCTGTTGCCTCGGCCGGCAGCGGTGGGCCCGACGGCACGGCCGCGCTGCTGGCAGAGGAGAGCACCATCAGCCACGCTGCCAGCGTGGCCAGCACCAGCAGCAGAGCCAGGGGCGCTGGCAGGCGCGGGGGCCGGCCCAAGGCCAGCCGCGCGGGAGGCAAGCCGCCGGGGCCGCCGCCGCTCGAGTGGGCGGCGGGCGCGGCGATCGCGTGGGGCAAGGTCGAGGTGCTGCAGCCGCACGCGCGCGAGCTGCGGCTGCGCAACCCCACACCCGTCGATGCGCTGGTCAAGCTCTTTGTGGAGGGTCGCGACTCGGTGTTCGAGGTGCGGCCAGCGGACGAGGCGGCACGTTGTGGCGGGGCGGCGGCGCCGGTGCAGCCGCGCCAGCTCATGCCGCGCGCTGCCGGCGCAGGTGGAGCCGCGCGAGGTGGTGGTGCCGGCGAGCGGCGAGGCGTCTGTGGTCGTCAGCGTGCTGCTGGACGACACGGCCACGTTCCGGGACGTGCTGCACGCGCTGGTGGCGGAGGGCGCGGACGTCAACATCCCGCTGGAGGCGACAGGCGAGCGCCGGCGCGCACCGCTGCGGGCAGGGCTCACCAGCAGCGGCAGCTGCGCGGCGCGCTGAGCCCTGGGCTCGGCGTGCTGCCCGCCGCCGCCGCAGGGATCGGCAGCACGCTGGTGTCGGAGGTGCTGTCCCGCCCCGCGTTGGACTTTGGCGCGCAGTTTGTGGGCCGCCCGTGGCAGCTCCAGGTGGAGGTGGCCAACCGCGGCCGCAAGGCCGCGGCGCTCACGTGGAGCAACGCCAAGCTTGCGGAGCTGGCCAAGGCGTTCGGCAAGACCGCCAAGGCGTCGGGTGAGCGCCAGCGGCACACGCGCGCACCGCCGCATCTGGGCCCGCCGCCGTTGACGTCTGGAGCCGAGCAGTCGCGCCCGCCACGCCGCGCGTGCAGGCAAGAAGGTTGACGTCGCCGAGCTGCCGCCAGAGCAGCAGCCGGTGTTCACTATCACGCCCGACAAGCTGCTGCTGGGGCCAAAGGAGGCGGCCGCGTTTGTCATCGCCGGCCTCAGCCACAGGCCAGGTGCGGGGCCGTCAGGGGCGCGGCGTGGCGTGGCTGCAGTGGCAGCTGCGGCAGCACCAGCGAGCGTCGTGCGGCAAACAGTGCGCCTCACCAGCTGGCCGTCGCTGTCATTACGCTGCGCTCACTCCCAGGTGTCATCAGCGAGCAGCTGCAGTGCCAGCACGCCGCGAGCGGCGCGGCGCCAGCCGGCGCCAGCGCCAAGCCACGGCCCGTGTTCGACGTCGCGCTCAGCGCGGACGTCGCGACGCCGCTGCTGGAGCTGTCGCAGCGCTCGGTGGAGTTCACGTACGTCCACGCACGGGGCGTGACGCCGCAGCCCATGTCCGAGGCGCTGCAAGCGCGGTGAGCCGCGGCGCGGCGCGCCCAGCAGGCCGCTCGCTGCCCGCTGCCCGCGGCGCGCATCGCCCCCACGCCCCGCCTGCGCCTCGCAGCAACGTGTCCAAGCTGCCGCTCTCGTTCACGCTCAAGGCGGCGAGACCGTTCAGCGTCGAGCCAGCAGCGCTGTGCCTCGCGCCGGGCGAGGCCGCGGCGCTGGTCGTGGGCTTTGACCCCGACTTTCGGCGCGACCACGCCAGCGCGACGCTGCGGCAGCGCGTCGCGATCGCGTACGCAGACAGCCCGCAGAAGGACTGGCTCGAGGTGTCGGGCGTCATTGAGTTCCCCAACCTCGTGTTTGAGGCCACCGCCGTCGACTTTGGCTGCGTGCTGCTCGACAGCATGCGCCGCGTGAGCGTCGCGGTGTCCAACCCCGGCCGCGTGCCCGCGGAGTTTTCCTGGAGCTGGGCCTCCAGCGACGCGGGCGCCAGCGGCGCCAGCGGGGGCAGCGGCGGCGGCGCCGAGGGCGACGCGCCCCGCCGGCGCCGCGCGCGCCGACCGCGCGCAGCCCGCGGCAGCCGGCGCCGAGCCAGCTCTTTGACATCCTGCCCATCGCGGGCGTGCTCGGCCCGGGGCAGCGCGAGGCGTTTGAGTTTTCGTTCCACGCCTTCCCCGGCGCCAAGGCCAGCGCGGTCGCGGTGTGCGCGGTCGTGGACGGCCCCACGTACCAGGTCCAGCTGTGCGGCGAGTCCAACAGCATCAAGTTTGACGTCTCGCCGCAGTTCTTCGACTGCGGCCTGCAGCCCTACGACCGCGCCGCCGAGCGCGACCTCACGGTGGTCAACGCCGGCAAGGTGCCGTTTGACTTTTCGATCGACCTCACCCGCCTCAGCCGCCCCGGCGTGGTGGAGGCGAGCCCGCCCGCGGGCCGCGTGGCGGCGGGCGAGAGGGCGCGCGTCAAGCTCAAGGTGGGCCGATGGACGGCCGCCGCGCCGCGCGCAGCGGGCGGCGGCCGGCCTGTGCCGGCGCCGCGCTCACGCGTGCGCACGCGCGTGCCTCCCCCCGTCGCCCGCCGCCGCAGGTCAAGGCGGGCGTGCCGGCGCGGCTGATGGAGCTGGTGCTGGTGTCGGTTGCGCACTTTGAGCCGGTGCAGGTGCAGGTGGTGGTCGAGGGCACCTACCCAGCGCTCGCCCTCAATCTGCCGCGCATCAAGGACGCCGCCTTTGCCGCGGCGCTCGAGGAGGCGGCGGCAGGGTGCGGCGCGGCGCGGGGCCGGGGCCGGCGCGGCGCGGGGCCGGGGCTGGCGCGGCCGCGCCCACCGCCTGCCTGGCTGCGCGGGGCTGATGGCAGGGGGCGTTGACCCCCCTCCCCGCACCCCCGCCGCCGCGGCGCAGCGCGGAGGACCAGGGCCTGGCGGCCACGCTCGCCATCACGCTGGAGCCGGCCACCTGCGGCCCCGCGCTGGCGGAAGCGGGCAGCTTCCGGGGCGCAAGCCGCCTGGGCAGCGCGGCCGCCGGCGGGCGCGCCAGCCTGGTGGGCGTCCCGCGCGGCGCCGCCGGGCCGGGCAGTGTCGCGGGGCAGAGCATTGCGAGCGCCGCGCTCACGGTGGGCGGGCGGCCAGGCAGCGGCGCCAAGAGCCACATCAGCGCTGCCTCGGGCGCCACGGGCAGGAGCCGGGCGAGCGCCGCGACCGCGGCGTCCATGGGGGCGATGCTGGCCAAGGACAAGCTCGCCCAGGTGGGCCGCGGACGGCACGCGGGCCAGGCGCTGGACATTGGGCGCAGCGCGCGCCCCGTCGCTGACCGCGCGCGCCGGCCGCCCTGTCGCAGCTTCAAGCCTCGCTGCCGCGCGAGAAGCAGCTGGAGAATGAGGCCGAGCGCCTGCGCCTGGTGCACCAGCTCCTCGCGCGCGGCGCCGCCGACGCCGCAGCGCCGCTCGGCGCCGCGCCTCGCCGCGCGAGCGGCCGCAGCAGCGCGTCCAGCGCGCGCGCGTCGCTCGCCGCCCAGGCCCCGCCCGCTGCGACGGCCGAGGGCGAGGCGGTGGCCGCCGCCGCTGAAGCCGGCGGGAGCGGCGCGGCGGCTGTGGCGGCCGCGGCCTCGGGCGGCGTCCCGCGCCGCGCACCGGTGGCGCCCAAGCTGCCGGCCCTGGTGTCGGGGCACTACCTGCTCGACTTTGGCAGCGTGGCCAAGGGCGTGAACAAGAGCAGGAAGGTCAAGCTCACCAACATGAGCCCGCAGCTGGTGCGCCGCGCGCGTAGGGGCACGCGCGCAACGCCGGGACGCGCTGCCCGCGCCCGTGCCGGCCGCACCGGCGGCCCCTCACCGCGCCCCGCCCCGCTCGAATCTAGGTGTCGCTGGTGGTGGACAAGCAGACGCTGGAGGCGTGGGGCTTTGGCATGGTGCCAGAGGCCGCCGTCAAGCTCGCGGGCGCGCCGGACTGCCAGTCCTGCGAGGTCACGTTCACAGTGATGGCGGCCAAGGCCTGGGTGCCGGCGGGGCCGCTCGAGCTCACGCTGCCGCTCGCGCCCAAGGGCGGGCCCGCGGTGCTGCTCACGCTGCGCGCGCTGGTGGTGGTGCCCGAGGTCGTGCCCAGCGAGGCGGAGCTCAGCTTTGGCACGGTCGGCACGGGCCACTGCATGGTGTGCGCGGTGCTGCAAGTCCGCGCGCCCCGCGTGCCGCCGCCCGCCCGCCGTCCGCCCAGCTCGCCCGCTCCGCCGCCGGCGCCGCGCAGGTGTACACGGTGCAGCTGCACAACCCCTGCGAGGTGCCGGCCGAGTGGTGCGTCAAGCGGCCCGCCGTGGACAGCCCCAAGCTGCGCGACTGGGAGTTCTTTGCCGTGGAGCCCGCCGAGGGCGTGCTGGCGCCGGGCGGGCGCGCCAACGTGCGCGTCACCTTCACGCCCGCGCCGGGTCGGGACACGGCATACGCGCTCGAGCTGCCCGTCCGCGTGGCCAACAACCCGCGCGCCGTCGAGCTCGCCTGCGCGGGGCGGGGCGCCGCGCCGCGCGTGGAGTTTGCGCCGCGCGCCGTCGACTGCGGGCCCGTGCTGCCGCGCTTCCCGGGGCAGCGCCCAGCCGAGGCGCTCGTGACGCTCACCAACGTCGGCGAGCGCGCGGTGGAGGTGGTCTGCCTCGACCTGGACCCCCGCCACCTGGCGGAGGAGGAGGCGCTGCGCTCGCTCGACATGTGCGTACGCGCGCGCGTGCCGGGCGGGCGCGGGCTTGGGCGGCTGAGCCGCGCGCGCTCACCCCGCGCCGCCGCTGCCGTGCCGCGCAGCTACAACGAGGCCGGGGTCGCGCTGCTGCGCCCGCTGGCGCCCGGAGAGCCGACCTGGCCGGAGCTGCTGGAGCAGGCGGCGCAGCGCAAGCGGGTGGAGGACGACGCGGCATCCGTGGCGCAGGCGGCAATTGCGGCGGCGCAGCAGGTGCGACGCTGCGGCAGGCCCCTGATAACATCAGCGCGCGTGGCTCCCGGGATGGGGGTGCTGAGTCTGTCGCCGCTGCGCGCAGGCCCTGGCCGCCGCACAGGCTGGAGTGGCGCGCGCCGCGCAGCCTGACGGCGTCCGGGGCCCCGAGCCAGCAGCGGCAGCAGCTGCAGGAGCAGCCGCAGCGACGCAGCAGGAGGAGGGCGTGGGCGAGCTGGTGGTCGATGCCGGCGCCACGGCAGCGGGCGCGGCGGAGCTGCCGCCGCGACGCTTTGTGGCGCTCCTGCACGGCGCGCCGCTAGCGGACACCACGGCCCAGGCGGCGCTGCTCTGCAGCCGGTACAACGTGCCCTGCGCGACGCTGGACGGCCTGCTGCAGGTGGTTGGCCCTGCAGCGGCGGCGCGGCGCCACCCGCCGGACGCACCTGGCTTGCTCACGCGGCGCGCGCGCTGCCCCGCATCTGCAGGAGGCCGCCGCGCTGGCGGCGGCAGACCATGCCACGGTCGGCGGCGACGGCGCCAGCCCTGCAGCGTCGCCAGCGGACGAGGAGCTGCAGGATCATCTGGACAGGCTGCTGGCGGGGGAGACGCAGCTGGCCGCGGCGGCCAAGGCGGGCGTCGCGGGCATGGCGCAGAGGCCGGCAGGTCTGCTCTCCGTGGCCGAGGCACACGGTGTGGCTGTGAAGGCGCTCAAGCTCGCGCTCGCGCAGCAGCAGTATGAGGGGGGCCTGGTGCTGGAGGGCCTCGCCAGCCGGCACCTGCCGCACGCGGCCCTGGCTGCGCGGTGCCTGCTGCAGGCGCTGGGCCTGCGCAACAGGGGGCTGGAGCCCCCGCCGGAGCCGGCGGCCGACGCGCCCGCGCCCAGCGCGCGCGCCTCGGCCGGTGGCGCGGCGCCAGGCGGCAGGGCGGCCAGGCCGCCCGGCACGCCGCCAGGGCACAAGGGCTCCTCCCGGCCCGGCACCGCCAGCCGTGGCGCCAAGGCGCTGGCGCCCGTGCCAGAGATGCCGCCGCCCGTGCTGGACCTGAGCAAGCCGGACGTCTGGGAGGGCGCGCAGCAGGTGGGCCGCCCGCGGCGGCACGCGGCGCGCTGCCCGCTGTGCGCGCGCGGCACGCACGACGCGTCCCTGCGTGCGCGCGCGCGCTGCGCCCGCCCCTGCAGGTGTTTGCAGTGGAGCTGCGGCTGGGCAAGGACGAGGCGGCGCGGCGCTGGGCGGCCGGCGTGGCCGCGAGTGCGGCCGGGCTCGAGGCGCCCGGCATCATCGACCGAGCGGGCTCACAGCAGGTGGTGGAGGCCAGCTCCCTGGACGACGAGCAGCAGCAGGCACTGGAGCAGGTGCCGGCTGCACCAGCCGCGCGGCTGGAAGACGCCGGCTTTGAATCGAGCTGGGCGGCGTTTGAGCAGGCGGCCGCCGCGCTGGGCTTGGTGCTCGGACGGCTGCCCGCTGGCAAGCCCATCAGCCACAGAGCGGTGAGCGGCAGGCCAAGAGTTTCTGGCGCAACCCTCGGTCGCCTGCCAGGAGCGCGGCCGCGCCTGGCCACACGTCCCTCACCACCGCCCGCCGGCCGGCCGGCGCGCCCGCAGGTTGCGGCCAAGTCAGCAGACCAGGAGCAGCTCGCACGGCAGGTGGTGGGCATCAGCTTTGAGTGCGGCGCCGTGGCGAGCGTGCTGCCGGCGGTGCCCGCGGACGCGCTGCTGGTGCCGCCGCCGTACGAGCTGCGGCTGCTGTCGCAGCCGCCGCGGCCCGCCAGGCGGCCGCCGCTGACCCACTTCAAGGTCTGGACGCTGCCGCTGCCCGAGGCGACCCCGCCCGACGGCGGTGCCGCTGCCACGCCGCCGCCCGCCGAGTCGCCGGCGGCGGGGCAGGAGGCGGCCGGCAGCCGGCCCCTCTCGTCGGCGTCGGGCCAGGGCAAGGCGGTGCCCGCCGACGCGGGCGCCACCAGCCCGCGCGTCGGTAAGCCCGCCCCGCGCGGCAAGGCGGCCGCAGCGGTGGCACCGCCGCCGCCCCCGACCGTGGAGGAGGAGGCCGCCAAGTGAGGCCGGCGCTGCGCTCCCGGCGGCCGCGAGCAGCCGCGCCGCCGCCGCGCGCTGACGGCCAGCCGCGCCGCCGCCGCGCGCTGACGGCCAGCCGCGCCGCCGCCGCCGCCGGCGCCGCTGTCGCGCAGGCGCGGCCTGCTCGAGGGCGGGCGCTGGGTCATCCCGCCCCGCGGCGTCGTCACGCTGCTGGTGCAGTTTGCCAGCGACGCGGTGGGGCGGTTCAGCGAGGTCCTGACCTTTGACGTGCTCTGCGGCGAGCGCCACCACAAGGTCGCGCTCACGGGCGCCTGCGACTACCCGCGCATCGCCACCAACGCCAGGTGCGGGCCGCCTAACCCCTGGCCCCCAGGGCGGCAGGGTTTGCAGAGATGGGGCGGGCCCGGGCGGCGGCGCGCGCGCGTGGAGCATGCTGCGCCGCAGCCGCGCCGCTTGGCCTGAGCCCGCCGCCGCCGCCGCGCGCCCGCCCCGGCGCGGCAGGAACATGTACTACAAGCTCGCCAAGGCGCGGCCGGCGACGCCGTCTGTGCGGCAGCAGTTCGTGGTGCCGAGCGGCACGTTTGAGTTCGGACCCGTGCTCGCGGGGCGCAACCGCGCCGTCGGCGGAGCCGCCGCGCACGTCGGCGGGCACGCCGAGCACACGGCGCGCTTCCGCATCACCAACAGCGGCCTCTTCCCGCTGCACGCCGACTTCTGGCTCAAGTCGGAGGGCCCAGGCGCCGACCCGGCCGCGGGGGCGGGCCTCGCTGGCGGGGAGGCGAGGAAGCGCGCCCCGGGTGCGCGCGCGGCGCGCACCGCGCCGCCGGCCGTCAGGACCCTCGCGCGCGACTGCGCGCCGGCCCCGCCAACCGTTGCTTGCGCCCTGCGCGCGCCCCGCAGCCGCCGCGCCCGGGGACAAGCGGCCCGGGGGCCGGGCCGGCGGCGCGCCGACGTTCCTGCTGCAGCCGCCGTGCATGGACCTGGGCATCGACGAGACCCAGGACCTCACCGTGTACGCCTTCCCGGGTGCCGAGGGCACGTTTGAGGACGCCGTTATGTGCAGGTGCGCGGCATTGTTGGGCCTGCGGGACGGCGTCCTGGTCAGCGCACCCCAGCTGCGCGAGCGCGTGCGCCGCTCGTCGACCCCCGAGCGGCCCGCCGCCCGGCCGCGTCGCGCCACCAGGCTGCGCGACAACCCCACGCCGCTGGAGTTCCCCATCAGCGTCATCGGCGCGCGGCCGGCGGTGGTGGTCAAGCTCGACGCGCCGCCCGCCGCGGCGCCGGCCGGCGCCGACAAGCAGCGCCGCGTCTCGGACGCGGGCGCGGCCAAGGGCGGCGCCGGCACCCGGACGAGCCTCAAGGCCGGCGGCAAGGCGGCGCCGGAGCTGACGATCCAGTTTGACCGCCTCCTGCTGCGCAAGCGCGATGCGCAGTGCTTCACGCTCGGCAACACGAGCGTGCTGCCGCTCAAGTGGCGGCTCGCGGGCGTGGACACGCTGCCGCCCGAGTTCACCGTCACGCCCCACGCCGGCGAGCTGCCCGCGCGCAGCGACGTGCGCGTGTGCGTGGCGTTCGCCGCCATCAAGAAGGCCGACCTCTCGGAGCTCGTCACGCTCGAGGTGCGGGCTGGCCGGTGCGAGCACACGGAGGGAGCAGGGGGCTGGCTGCCAGGGCCCTGGCGAGAGCCGGCCGCCGCAGCACGCGGGGCGGCGCCGTGTCCATGGCCGCCCGCGCCGCGCAGGTGCTGGACGTGGGCGAGGCGCTGGGCGTGCTGCGCGCGCTGCCGATCGCCATCCGCGGCGAGGCGCACGACCTGCACGTCGACGTGCGCTTCCCCGGCGAGGCGGGGCTCGCGGGCGTGGACTTTGGCACGCTGCGCGTGCGCGACGCCGCAACGCGCACGCTTGTGCTGCGCAACACCGAAAAGTACGAGGCGCGGTTCGAGTTTGCGGTGCGCAGCGAGCGCGTCGCGCAGCTGGTGGCCATCGCGCCGACCGCGGGCGTGCTGCCGCCGGGCAAGGACGTGCCCGTCACGGTGAGCCGTGCGGCGGCGATGGGGCGGCGGCGGGCCGGCAGGCTCTGCACGCGCACACGCCCGCGCACGCGCCCGCGCCGGCGCCGCGCGCCCGGGCTCTGCTCACGCCCCCGCCTCGCCTAACCGCCGCCGCCGCCACCGCCGCAGCTGAGCTGGAACAAGGACCTCACGCTGCGCAGCGAGGTCTCCTTTGCGGGCAACACCGACATCGTGCTCTCACTCATCGAGCCCAGCACCGACGCGCGCGAGCAGAGCGTGGCGCTCAAGCTCAGCGCGGCCGCGCAGTTCAGCCGCTACTCGGTCACGCCCGCGCGCGGCCTGCACTTTGGGCCCGCGACCTGCGGCACACTCGCCAAGCCGCGCGTCTTTGAGGTGGTCAACCACGGCGCCTTCCCCTTCAGCCTGCGCCTCTTTGACATGGCCTCCGGAGGCGCGGACAGGGCCGTCGCCGCGGACGACGCTGCGGCCAGGGCGGCAGCGGCCGCGGGCGCCGGCAAAGCAGGTGCGGCGCGGCGCGGCGCGGGGGCTGGCTGCGCGGCGCGGCGCACCCGCAGCAGCGCGCCCCGGCGGCAGACCCCGCCGCCGCGCGCCCGCAGGGCGCAAGCCCGCGCCGGCGCTGCCCGCGCCGCCGCCGGCGCCGCCGTCGGCGGCGCCGCCCAGCGCGCTGCAGCTCGGCCAGTTTGTGCTGGAGCCCGCGGAGGCGGTCGTCGCGCCCGGCTGCCAGCAGGAGGTCGCGGTGGTCTTCCGCGCCGAGGGCAACGCCGTGTGGAGCGCGGTCGCGGGGCTGGACATCAGCGACCGCGACGCCGCGGACCACCCGGGCGGCATTCCCTACGAGCTCGGCGGGGAGAGCTGCATCCCGGGTGCGCCCCCGCGCGTCACGCGCGGCGCGCCGCGCGCGGTGGGCTGCGGTGCGCTCGCGCTCAGCCCCCTGCCCCCGCGCCGCGCGCGCCGCGCCCCAGGCATCGACGCGGCCAACGTGGGCTCGATCTTTGAGGAGCACACCGTCGTGGCGCAGCTGGACCCTTTCAAGCCCCTGGCCTGCAGCTTTGGCCTGCGCGAGCGCGTGTTCAACTTTGGCACCGTCGTCGCGCAGCTTGCCGAGGCCGCGGACGCCGGCCAGGCGGCGAGCGGCGGCGGCGGCGGCGCCGCCGCCGCCAAGGCCGGCGCGGCGGCCGCCAAGGCGGGCGGCGCCCCCCGCGGCGCGGCGGCGCGCGTGAGCATCACCGCGGCGGCGCGCCCCGGGTCGGCGGGCGGCGCGGGCGCCCCGCCCGGCGGCGGCGGCGCGCTGCAGCCTCAGGGCAGCCTGCTGGACGAGCCCGGCGCGGTGCGGGCCAACCTGAAGTTCATCAACCCCTTCAAGGTCCCCTGCACCCTGGCCTTTAGCATCAAGCCGCGCGGCGGCGCCGCGCCGGGTGTGTGTGCGTGTGTTTGTGCGCGCCGCGCCGCTGACCGCGCAGGCCGCGCGCGCGCGCGCGCGCCGCCGCGCCGACGCCGCGCGCCGCGCGCCGCGCCGCGGCGCCGCCAGGCGTGCGGTTCCCCATGGAGGTGTCGCCCGCGAGCATCGTCATCCCGCCCCACGAGTACCGCCACGTTGCGCTCGCGTTCTGCCCCCGCGCAATCCAGCAGTACAGCGCCACCTTTGAGGCCGCCGTCGCCGGCGGCACCGACCCCGCGACCGGGGCCTTCACCTGCGAGCTGCGCGGCGAGGGCACGCTGCCGAGCCTGAGCTTCCAGGAGCCCGCCGCCGTGGACGGCGCGGGCCGGCCGTGGCTCAAGTTTGGGCGCCTGCTGGCGGGGCGGTCGGCGCGCGCGCTGCTGAACGTGCGCAACAACGGCCACCTCCCGGCGTCGGCACGGCTGGAGATGGAGCCGCACCCTGCGTTCGCGCTGCTGGAGGGCACGCAGGCGCGGCGCCGGGCGCGGCGCGCGGCGCTAGCAACGACCGCTGTGACGCGCGCGCCGCAGCGCTCACAGCAGCGCGGCGCGGCGCGGCGTAAACCTCGGCCCTCGCCGCCACGCGCGCGCCTCGCCCGCCTGCTGCTCGCCGCACGCTGCAGGTGTTCTCGGTGGAGAGCAAGAAGGCGGCGAGTTTCACGGTCGAGTTTGCGCCGCCCGAGCTGGGCGCGTACGCGCACGAGCTCGCGCTGCGGGTCAAGGGCAACCCCTTTGAGCAGTACCGCGTGGCAATCACGGGTGCGCGGCGCGTGGCCGGCCCGCGGCGCGGCCGGCCCAGCTCGCGCGCGGCGGCATGGCGCGCAGCCACCGACCCGGCTCGCCCGCGGCCGCGCTTGTGCCGGGTTCAGGCGAGTGCTACCAGGAGGACGTGACCTTTGCGGGGCTGCCGGACGGCGCGCTCGCCACGCTCGCGCTGCCAGACGTGTGCCTGCCGCCCGCCGCGGCGCTCGCGCGCGCGGGCAGCACGCGGGCGGGCGGCACGCGGCCGTCCGTGAGCGGCGCCGCACAGCCGGACGGGGCGGCGGCCGCGGCGGCGCCGCCGCCGTGCACCAGCAGCTTCACCTTCGCCCTGGTCAACAACAGCGCGACGCGGCACTTCCGCTTCAAGTGGCCGGAGCACCCGCAGCTGCGCTTCACGCCGTGCGTGGGCCACCTCCACGCGGGCGCGTCCAAGGCCGTCACGGTGGTGTTTGCCGCGTCGGCGCCGGTGAAGCTGGACGGGCAGGACGTCAAGATGGCGGTCAGCCAGATCGCCTACAAGGCAGGCCTGCGCGCCGGCTGGCCCGCCGCGTCGCGCCGCCGCGCCGCGCGCGGCTGCCGCCGACCCGCCCTCCCCGCCCGCCCGCCGCCAGGGCGACCCGGTGGACTGGGACGACGTGCTGGCCGTGGGCATGGCCGCCGCCGGCGCGCGCGTCTCGAGCGCGACGCGCGTCGCGCCTGGCCTGCCCGGCTTGGGGCCCAAGGTCGGCTCTGAGCCGCTCGTCGACCTGCTTCCCCGCACGCAGCGCGACATCATGCTCAAGGTGCGGCGCGCGGGGCCGCCGCCGCGCGCGCCGCGCCGCGGCAAGCACAGCACGCTGCCGACGTGCGCGGCTGCCGCCGCTGCTCCTGCACCCCGCGCGCGCGCCGCCAGGTGTTTGCGGCCGCCGACAGCCCGCGCTTTGAGTGCAGCGCGCCGTCGCCTGCGATCGTGTTCCGGCCGACGATGATGCTGCAGGCGCGCGCGTTTGGCTTCAGGCTCACCAACTCCGCGCTCACGGCGCTGGAGTTCGACTGGCGCGTGCTCGACCGCGACGGCGCCGAAGACGCGTCGGGTGCGCCGGGCGCGCGCGGCGCAGCGCGTGCGGGTGGCTCCGCGCGCGCAACCCTCCTGCCCCCTCCCCTCCCACACACACACACAGGGCTGTACGTTGTGGCCCCGGCGGCGGGCACGCTGGCGGGCGGGAGCGAGCAGACGTTCACGCTGCGCTTCAGCCCGACCGAGGTGGAGGACGTCACGCGCACGCTCGTCTGCCGCATGCCCCTGCTGGAGCGCCTCGCGGCGATGCCTGCGGCGCCCGGCGGCGCCGCGACGGAGGCGCTGCAGCCGCTCACGCGCGAAGTCACGGGCAAGGTGCGCGCGCGCTGGCGGCCTCTGCGCTGCGACGCCCGCTGGCCGCCGCCCTGCGCGCGACACTCTCACTCGGCGAGCCTGCACGCGGCGGGCGCCGCCGCCGCGCAGGTGCTGCGGCCGTGGTGCCACTTTGAGCTGCTGGAGAGCGACTACGTCGCCGGCGGGCGGCGCAACCCGGAGCAGCCGGGGCCGTCGGGCGTGGTGGAGCCGCTGGACCCGGCCACCAAGGTCCGCGCCCCGCGCCCCGCATGCCTCGCGCCCCGCGCCCCGCGCGCCCCCTGCCGCACGGCCCCGCCAGCCTGGCCAGGCCGCACCCGGCCGACGCGGCTGACGCCGCCGCGCCGCGCGGCGCCAGGTGCTGGAGTTTGACTCGCTCGGCGTCCGCGTGCGCAACGGCCGGGCGTTCCGCTTGCTCAACCCCACCAGCATCACCTACGACTTTGTGTGGGCGCCCGTGCTGCCGCCCGCCGTCGCGGCGCTGGGCGGGCCGCCGCCGCCGAGCCCGTTTGCCTGCGCCACGCGCAAAGGCACCATCGCTGGCGGCAGGTGGGCGCCGCGCGCGGCGCGGCCGCCACGCGGGGTCGCGCCGCCGCCGCGCCTCGCTCTGCCCCGCTCACCGCCCCGCCTGTGTCACGCGCGCCGCGTGCGCAGGCGGTACGAGATGGCGTTTGAGTTCACGCCCAGCAGCGACGCGCTGGTGGAGTCGTTCTGGACGTTCAGCATCCCCAGCCAGGGCGTGCGGCTGCCCTTCCTGCTGGTCGGCCGCGTCACGGAGCCGCGCGTCAGCCTCGACCGCCCCGCCATCAACTTTGGACAGGCGCGGCCCCGCCAGCCTCGCGGTCGCGCTGGCCTGCCGCGCCGGGCTGGGCTAGGCAGCGGGGCTTGCTCTGACACTGCGCGCTGCTGCGTGCCCCGGCCCCCCCAGGTCCAGCTGGGCGTGCGCGGCAAGATCTGCCTTTCGCTGGTGAACGACGAGCACCTTCCCTTTTCCTTCGCGCTGGACAAGGCCAGCTACGACGCCAGCGACGCGCTGCTCGCCGCGTCGGGCGGGCGGCCGTTGCTGGACATCCAGCCGGCCAGCGGCATCGTACCGCCCAACTCCAAGGTGCGGGCGGCGGCGACGCCGGCGACGTCGCGCCGCTGGCTATGAGCGCCAGACAGCCGGCGCCGGCGCGGCCCCGCCGCCTGCCTGAACTCACCGGCCCTCACCCCCCACCCCATCTACACAGGTGGAGCTGGTGGCGGTCTTTGCACCGCAGGCGGAGCGGGCGATCAACTACGGCGTGATCGTGCGCGTGCGCAACAAGCCCACGCCGCTCGTGCTCAACGTCAAGGGCGAGGGCTACGCGCTGCAGCCGAGCCTCATGCTGGAGCTGCCCGACGACGGCGCGCTCGAGCTCTCGCCGGCGGGCGTCAACACGGTCGACTTTGGCCAGGCGCGGCCGCGGCGGCTTTGGCCACGGCGGCCACGCATGCGCGCGGCAGCCCACAGCTGCCGAGCGCCCGCCCGCCTCCGCGCCTGGCGTGCGCGCGCAGGTGGTGATCAACGACCGCGTCGTGCGCAGCCTGTCGCTGGTCAACGCCGGCGCCGTCAACTTTGACTTCACCTGGGACACGGGCGCCCACCCGTCCCTCTCCATCGCGCCGCGCGCGGGCAGCGTCCCCAAGGGCGAGCGCCGGCTGGTGGAGCTGTCGTTCGCGCCCACCAGCGCCGAGCGGCTCGCGGCCTGCCCCGTGACCTGCCAGGTTCGGCGCAGGCTGCTGGCGTTGCCGGGCGGGGCAGGCGCCGCGCCCGCCGGCGCGCAAGCGCTCACCCGCCGCCGCCGCGTCTGCCTCCCTCCCCCCTGCCGCCGCGGCCAGATCACCAACGGCCCGCGCTACCAGCTCGCGCTGAGCGGCTGCGGCTACAAGCCCAAGCTGGCCTTCAGCTTCCTGGCGCACGACTTTGGCCCCCGGCACGTGTGGCAGCAGGGCATGGCGCCGGCGCGCGCGGCGCTGAGCGTGACCAACCAGGACGCGCAGGAGGTGGCGCTGGACGTGCTGTTTGACAGCACCGACAACTGGCAGGCGCGCGGCGCTGCGCAGCGCCGCGTGGTGCATCGCGGCGCGGTGGCGCTGGGGCGCGCGCCCCCCGCGCGCCGTCGCCGCCATCCCACGCCGCCTTGCCCCGCGCCGCGCCCAGGTCGTGGCGAGCCCCTGCGTGCTGGCGCCGGGGCGGAGCGTCGAGGTGCCCATCGCGTTCCGGCCGACCGCAGCGCAGCCCTACGCAGCGGTGGTGCCGCTGCGGGTCAACGGGCTGTATAACATCAACATCAACCTCGCGGGTGTGTGGGCCAGGGTCTGGTGTGCGGGCGCACGCACGTGCTGCAGCCGGCGCGCCCGCCTCGCCCCGCCGCCGTGCCGCGCGCCGCCCAGCCCGCGCCGCCGCTCCGCCGCTGCAGGCGAGGGGGTGCCGCTGCGCGTCGAGCTCGCGCGCCCCGACCAGCTGCAGCGCGGCGTCGCGTTTGGCGCAGTGCCGTGCAGCGGCAGCTGCAGCCGCACGCTCTCGCTGGCCAACCACGGCCGTGCCGGCGCGTGCGTGAGCTTCGCCCCCAGCGCGGAGCTGTTTGAGCGCCTGGGCATCGAGGTGCTGCCAGCGGGCGGCCTGGCTCTGCGGCCCCGCGAGGTGGCGGACGTGGCGCTCTGGTACAGGTATGCCGATCCTGAGCCCCGGCTCCTGAGCCCCGGCCCAGCTCGGCTCATGAGCTGAGCTGGGCTGGGCTGAGTGCGGCCCTCGGGCCAGCGCGGCGCGGCTGCACCCCTCCCCCCTCTCTCTGACCAGCACTCCCGCCCGCGCACAGGCCCAAGCAGCGCGCGCGGCAGTTCAAGGAGCCGCTGCGCGTGCTGGTAGACGGCGTGCCCCAGGTCCTCACGACCGTCAGCGGCGCGTGCACGGGGGCGTCGCTGCTGCTGGCCAGCGACAGCGTGCCGTTTGGGGTCGTGGTGCTGGGCAGCCGCACGACCAAGCGCCTGCAGCTGAGCAACGCGGGCGACCTGGGATGCAGGTTTGCGTGGGACGCCAAGCTGCTGGCCACGCACTTCAGCATCAGCCCAGCAGGTGGGTGTCGGTGCTGACGCTGCGCTGGCGCCGGCGGGGGCGGCAGCGCGGCGGCAGCGTGGCCGCGAGCGGCGCGCGGACGCGCTCCGTCCGCGCAGCGCGGCCCACCCGCCGCGCCGCCGCTGCAGAGGGCTTCCTTGCGCCGGGGCAGGACGTGAAGCTGGAGGTCAGCTTCCACCCGGCGAGCGTCGACCCGGACATCCGAGTGGAGCGGCTGCACTGCAAGCTCGCTACCTCAGCAGCCGCGCTGCCGGAGCCTGCCGCAGGCGGCGGCGCGCGCGTGGGGGCGGAGCTGACGCTGCCGATTGGCGGCGGCGCGGTGCCAGACCTGCTCCTCACGCTGACGGGCGCGTGCGTGCAGAGCGAGGCGGCGGGCGAGCCGGTGCAGTTCCGCTGCAACGTCCGCACCAGCGCGCGCGCTGTCATCACGCTGCGCAACCCCAGCAGCACGAGCTGGCAGCTGCGGCCGGTCATCACCAACGAGTTCTGGTCGGGCGCCGAGATCCTGCAGGTGCGGCCCCGGCGTCGACCCTGCCACGTGGCAGCCGGCCGTGACTGGCGCTGCGCTGCAAGCCGCCGCCGCCGCCGCTCCAACCGCCGCCGCCGAAACCTCTGCCCCCGCCGCCCGCCGCGTGCAGGTGCCGGCCGGCGGTGCGGCCGAGTACGAGCTGACGTACCGCCCGCTGACCATGACGCCGCGCGAGGGCCCGCCGCACGAGGGCAGCGTGTTCTTCCCCATACCCGACGGCACGGGCCTGCTGCACCTCCTGCACGGCCAGGTCGGGCCGCGGCGGGGAGCGCGCGCCGCAGCGCGTGCGGCGGCGCGGCGCGCCGCTGAGCGTGCTCCCGCCCTGCGCCGCGCGGCGCGACGCGCGCAGTCGGACCAGCCCGCGCCCGAGACGGTCCAGGAGGTGACGCTGCCGGCCAAGACGCAGCACTGCACCCAGCTGCGCGTCAACAACTGGCTGCACAAGCCGCAGCGCTTCAAGTGCGTCGGCCGCGTCCGCCGATGGGCGCCGCGCCCGGCCGCGCGCGCGCCCAACATGGCCTGGCCCCCGCCCGACCCGCGAGCGCCGCCGCTGCCGCCGCGCCGCGCCCTGTCCCCCGCGCCAGGGTGACCAAGGAGCTGCTCGCGGGCGAGCCCAGCACCCGGCTGGAGGGCCCCGCCGCCATCGACGTGCCCGCGCTCTCCGACCGCCAGTACCGCCTGGCCGTCTTCAGCTACTGCCAGGCACGCGCGCGCGCGCGCGGCCGGCAGCGGCTGGCTGGCTGCAGGCGGCGCGGCGCGGCACGGGAGGGGCCGCCGCGCCGCGCGCGCTGCTGCGTCCCGCGCCGCCGCCACGGCCGCTGCGGCCGCTGCGGCCGCGTGCCGAGCCGCGCCGTGCCGCGCGTGCGTGTCGCAGGGCGTGTCGCGCGTGCGGGTCACGTTCCGGAACGAGGTCAGCGGGGAGTACACGTTCCACGACCTTACCCTCACCAGCACGCCGCCCGAGCCGCGCGGGACGCTCGCGCTCGAGTGCCCCTGCTTCACGCAGACCAGCGCCAGCGTGTCCATCACCAACCTGCTCGCCGTGCCCGTCACGCTGAGGCTGAGCAGCGCCAGCAGCAAGCAGGTGCGCGCCCGCCGGGCGGCGGCGGCAGGCGCGGCCCCGCGCGCGGCCGCGCGCAGCACCTCGCTGAGCTCTGCACCGCGCTGCCGCTGCCGCCGCCGCGCGGCACAGGTGAGCGTGGTGCCCGAGGCGCCGGTGCTGGCACCAGGCAGCACCACGGCGCTCGAGGTGCGCTTCCGGCCGGTGCTGGTGGGCAGCAGCGAGGGCGCGCTGCGCCTGGAGTGCCCCGAGCTGGGCGTGTACGAGTGGCGCCTGCGGCTCACGGGCACACCGACCAACCCGGAGCGCAGCCTCGGGTTCAGCGTGCCGCTCGGGAGCCGCGACACCCAGGCGCGCGCGCGCGCGCGCGCACGCGTGCCCAAGCGCCGCGCGCCGGCAGCCGCCGCGCACGGCTGGCTGCCCGGGGGCCGACCGGCGCGCGGCCCGCGGCGCGCAGGTGCTGCGCTTCACGCACTGGCTGCCCGAGCGGGTCAACTACCGGGCCAGCTTCCGCAGCGGCGGCGACAGCGCCTCGGGCGGCGTCGCGCTCAGCGGCAGCGGTTTTGACGCGCCCGCCACCGTGTCGGCGCCGCCGGCGGGCCCGCGCGGCGTCGAGGTGGAGGTGGTGGTGGGCTTTGAGCCGTCGGCGGTGGGCGAGGCCTTCCGGGACACCCTGGTGCTCAGCGCGCCGACGGCCGGGCCCTACGCGGTGCCGCTGATGGGCCAGTGCGTGCCGCCCAAGCCGCAGGGCCCCGTGGACGTCAGCAAGGCGCGGCGCGGCGCGCGCAGCGCGGCAGCGCAGCCACCGCCGCGGCCCACGCGCCCGCCGCCGCGCCTCGCTGACGTCGCGCCCCGCCGCCGCGCAGGGCTCCGCGTCGGTGCCCTTCCGCAACGTCTTTGCGGTGGAGGCTGAGTTTGCGTTTGCCGTGGACAACCCCGCCTTTGTGCTCGCCCGGCCCAGCGAGCGCCTCGCCGCCAAGCGCCCGCACGCGATCAGCGTGGCGTTCAAGCCCGAGCCCACCAAGGCCGGCGGCGGCGGCGGCGGCGGCGGCGGCGCGGCCAGCCGCACCGGCAAGCTCACGGTGACGTGCGCGAAGCACACCGCCGCGCAGTGGGTGTACTACCTGCAGGCGTGAGCGCTCGTGGCGCTGGCCAGGCGCTGGCGGCGGCGGGTCTGGCCTGGCGCGGCGCGGCGGCCTGGCGGCTGCAGCGATCGAGCGTGAGGATGTGGGTTGATGGATTTAACCCCAGCACCTTCGCATGCCGGAGAGGCAGCCCGCAGCCCGCATAATGATACTGGGACGACCCGTTAGCAGACCGACACACACACTCGCACACCCGCTCGGCCCCCGACAGAGCAGCAAGAGAGAAGGAAGGAATGCCCTGCCAGTCCCCGGCGTCGCAGGGGCAAACGGCGCGGGGCGCCGTGGGGGGCGTGCGCAGCTGGGTTCAGTCAGCTGGCACGCCCCCTCCCTGCTCCCCCAGCTGCCAGCTGCTCAGAAGCTGCAAAAAAAGAAGGCATGAAGGCATGAATCAGACTGCCGTCGGTTCGCGACTGACCCCCTCTCCCTGGCAGTGTAGTGTACGTGGGCGGCTGGGCGCGTGCCCGGCCCCCACAAACCAGGTAAGACCAAAAACGGTGCACGCCGCAGCCGTGCGCGAGCCCCTGCACACGGGGCTGCAGCGCGGCGGCAGCGCGGCAGGCAGCGCGTGCGACCACGCGGCGCGATGACACACAACTCGGGGCACACGCACGGACGAGGTCTATTCGGGCGCGTCAAGTGCAAAGCCGGGCCGGCGAGCGAGGCGGCCCTGCTGGACCACTGGTCCGGATGCTGCTCAGCGCTCCATTCTCACGATGCATAGTATGGCAAGTGCGTGTGCAGCGCCAGGTCAACGGTGCGCGGATGTGCAGCTCAGCTCAGGGTCCTGCAGGCGCAGTCCTGCTGTTGAAACGGATCAACGCACGCCGGCAGTCACAAGTGAGCGCGCCGCCCTGCCGCAGCCGCGGCGCGGCGGCCCGCCGAGCACGCAAGCCAGCAGCAGTGCTTTTGGCGCAGCAGCAAGCAGCTCGGTAAACTCGGCCCAGCCAGTGCTCAGCTTTTGCCCAACTGCTCGCCCCGCGTGCGCGGGGCGGCTGGGGCCAGACCAGCATTGCTGCGGTGGGGCTGGGCCCACCTTTCTTGGCTGACAACAATCGCCGCCATCGCGTAGCAGCCAGCAGTGACGGCCTTGGCAGCAGCAAGGGCACATGTACATGCGCTGTGCCAAGGGATGCAATCCAGTGCGCTGTGCCAAGGGATGCAAATCAAGTGCCTGAGCAGTTCAGACCGATTCCGCGGCATGCCAGCTGCCCACGGCGGTCTGCTGCGCCCGCTCAGAAGGCGCTGCTGTGCGCGCGCAGCGGGCTGGACGAGGCCACCGCACACAGGCCGGAGAGAGGGGCGCCAAGTGGCGCCCCACCTGTCCAGCCTGCTGCCATGCATACACTTTCCGAGGCGACGCTCACACAATCCGAGGTTGATGCCCGCTGCATACCCAATGAGGCCTCACCCGACTCCCCACGCAGGGTTTGTGTGCAGCTCACGCGTGGGCCGCGCCGCGCCGCGCGGCGTGCTTGAGCGGCGCGGGCTGCAGCTCCGCGCGCTTTTGCTGCGCCGCGCTGCGGCGGCGCTCGCGGCGCCGCGCCTGCTTGGCCAGGCGCGCCTGGATGAGGAGCTGCTGCGGCCCGGGGATGAAGCTCGGCCAGCGCGGCGCGGGCTCGGCCACGCCGCTGCTGCTGCTGCTCGTGCTGGCGCTGGGGCTCGGCCACGCCCCGGCCAGCTGCTTCTGGCTCTTGCCCGCTGCCGCCACCTCGGCGCGGGGGCGCTTGAGCCCTGCCGCCGGCGCCAGCGCCTGCTGCTGCGGCGGCCGGCCGCCGCTAGGCACGCTGGGCGCGCTGGCGAGGCTGGGCGTGCCGCCGCCGAGCGGCAGGGCCGGGGGCGTGGCGCCCTGCCAGCCCAGCCCCGCGGCGATGGAGAGCGCCGCGGCGACCGCGGCCGACCTGTGCCTGCTGAGGCGCCGCGCGTGCGCCGCCGCGCGCGCGCCCGGCGCCGCGGGGGCGCTGGCCCAGGGCGCCGGGACGGCTGCCGCGGCGGCAAAGGGCGTCACACCAGCCGCGGGCAAGCGGGGTGAGGCACGGTGCTGCGGCGCCGGCTGCGCCCAGGCGCCGGCCGCCGGCGAGGCGGCCGGGGAGCCGCAGGCCGCCGAGTAGCTGTCCGCGCCCGACGCGGGCGTGCCGTCCCGCAGCTGCCACGCGCGCCGCTCGTTGGAGTAGCAGGCGGCGGACACGGCGTCGGCGGTGACGCTGGGCTCGGGGCTGGCGCTGAGGCTGGGACCGCGCGTGAGCTCCGCCTCGAGCAGCACGTCCATGGCCTGGCGTGACAGGGGAGGCGGGGGGGGGGGGGGGGGGCGTGAGCCGGGGGCGCCCGCGCGGGGCGCAGGCCGCCGGCCGCCTCCGGCGCGGCGCGGCGCGGCGCCGCACCTCGAACAGGTCGGCCGCGCTCTCCACCGAGCCGACCCCCTGCAGCAGCGGGTGCTCAAGGGCTTGCCAGCAGGCGTCGTCCTCGCCGTCGCCGCCGGCGCCGCTGGGCGCCGCGGACAGCTGCGCCGCCGGCGGCGCGCCCAGGTGCGGGAGGAGGCCGCCGAGGCTCGACAGCTCGCGCTCGATCGCGAGCTCCAGGTCCACGTCAGACAGGTCCAGCGGCAGCTCCAGGCCCTCCGCCAGCGCGTCGAGGTCGGCCGCGACCACCGGGTCCAGCCGTGCCGCCGCGGGGAAGGGGCCCAGACAGCCCCCTGCGCCGCCGCCCGCGCCGGCGCCGCCGCCAGCGCCGCATGCCCACGCGCCACGCGGCACGGCCGCCGCGGCGGCGGCGACGCCGGCGGCGGCCGCTGTCGCTGCGTCCGCGTAGGCCGTCGCGAAGGAGGCGCCGCAGGCCGACGCGAAGTCGTCCAGGTAGTGGCGCTCCATGCTGCGGTCGGCGAGGCGCGGGCGGGGCAGGATCGTGAGCGCCGATGCACCCAGCGCGTAGAACAGGTCGCCCTCAGCCTCCCCGCCGCGGGCGCGAGGCTGCGGTAGCGCCGCTCGCACGTGCCGGCGCGCCCCGGCGCGCTGTCCCCCGAGGGCCCACATGCGCCTGCCCGACGGCGGGGCGCGCGGCCCGCAAGGCTCGAGAGCCTATGCAATGACCGTGGCGACCGTTGGGGCGGCGCGCGCAGCCTCCGGCGCGAGCGCGGCCGGCGCCAGAGTACTGGCCGCCCGCCTGGTCTGGCGCCCACCGCGCTGCGCGATCGGCGCGCTGCCCGCACCGCCCAGCGCTCTCGCAAGGCTCGCGTCTGGCCGGCTGGGGCGCACCTTGGCTGACGGCGTGGGGCAGCCCTATGAAGCTCGGGATGGCTCCGGTCCGGGCGCCGGGGCTGCCGCTGACGGCCTGCACGCGCGACGGGGTGCGTGCCAACGAGACGCTGAAGGGAGAGCGCGCGCCGCAGCTGGCTTGCCGGGCCGGCAGGCGTCGGTGGGAGCAGGGGCTGGTGAGGGCGGCCGCTAGCACGGGGGGCGGCCCGTGCGGGGGCGGTGTGTGCGCGCGGTGCGCCGGGGAATGGTGGGCGCGGCGTGGCGCGGCGGGGGAAGGCCTGGGCGCGTCCTGCTCCTGCCCTGGTGCGGAATTCCCTGGCCGCGAAGTGTCACCCGAATATGCACCGCCCGCGCCCCGGCCCCCCAGGCGCGCGCCTGGGCGCCGCGATGCCGCAGATCGTAGACCGGCATCAGTTCTGACGTTTTAGGCCGAACGAAGGCGGCCGTGGACGGCTGCGCGCCCGCCGGGTGCGTCACACCCGATGCCCCCGGCCTTCGACCCAGCGCCGGGCACCCGGTCACGCGCGGCCCCTGCGCTGCGCGCGAGCGGTTCGTGGCGCACCACGACGGCCCTGCGACAGCCAAGAGCCCCTGAACGCAGCTGCGCGGCCCACGGCAGCACCGCCGCCGGCGGCGCGGCGCAGCGTGCGTCAACGCGGCCGGGGCGGCCCGCCGGCGCCTGCCGACCAGCCGCGGCAGCCCCACCACGCTCGCTGCGCTCGTAGTTCAGCGTGTCGAGCGGCCGGGCCGGCAGCGGTGTGTGGGCCGGGCGCAGCAGGGCGCCGCGCAGTACCTGGAGCCGCGCAGTACCGCACCTCCCGGCCGCCGCCGGCGGCCACCGGTGAGCAGCCGCCGCCCGCGCCGCCAGGGCGCGCGGGCGTAGCCAGGGGAGGGGCGTGCAGCCGCACACGCACACGCACACGCACATCTCGGGCCGCGGGGCTTGGGTGGCGGCCCGACCCGCCGTGCCCGTGACCCGGCCACGCCGTTTGGTTCCGCAGCCGCGCGGGCCAGCAACCTCCCACTCGCCGCAGCGCCCGTGACGCGAGCGCCGCAGCGGCGCGCAGGCCGCCGGTGCAGCGCCGCTGCGCTGCACCGCGGAGGTGCCTGCGCGGTGGCCCTGTTTCTCATCGCCCCCGCCGGTGCCCTCGCCCTTCAGTGCCGGCCAGACCGTAGCATCAGTCGCCGCCGCGAGAGCCTCTGCCGCGCCTGCGGAGTCGGCCGCGCCGTTGCCGCCGCCGCGACTCTGCCGATTTAAATTTGCGGCGCCCCCGCTGCACGCCGCGGTCCTTCCGCCCGCCTGGACACGGGAGAGCCCGAGAACCACCCACGCCACACGCGGCAGCCCGGGGCAGCCCGCGCCACGTGGGCAGGCGGCAGCAGCGGCGGCGGCATCACAAGCGGCTGCCGCCCCCCGCCGGCGCGCCCGCGCCCGCCAAGCGGCAGCGGAACCGCTCTCCCATCGCGCCGGCAGCATGGAGGCGGAGCTGCGTCGCGCGCTGCAGGCGGCGGCGGGCGTGCGCTGCAGCGACGCGGCGCAGCTGGCGCAGCTCGAGGCGGCCGCGTGCACGCACGGCCTCACCGCCAAGGAGCTGGCCAGCAGGCTGGGCGCCTACCTGCTCAACCAGTGCGCGCGCGCGCGCTGCCGCACGCCGCGCCAGCGGCGCTGGCCAGCCGCTGCGAGCGGTGCGCGCGGCCGCGTCGCCGACGCCCCCCCCCCCCCCCCCCGCGCGCCGCGCACGCGCTCGCCGCCGCCGCCGCGCAGGGGCGCCATGGGCGGCGGCGCCCTGGCGGAGTCGACCCTCGCCGCCTTCCTGGGCGCGCTGGCGCGGCAGAGCAACAAGGAGAACCACGGCGGCGCGCGGCGCGGCGCGACGCCGTCGCACAAGCAGCGCGCCGACGCGCCGCGCGAGCCCAACGGGTGCGCGGCGGCGGCGGGCGGCCGGCCGGGGAGGCCGACGGCAGCCCGGCCGGGCAGCCGCCGTCTCCGCCGCAGCGCGGGGGCACGCGCCGTGCAGCCGGCGCGGCAGCTGA
Organism: Scenedesmus sp. PABB004; assembly: GCA_014905635.1. NCBI lineage: Eukaryota > Viridiplantae > Chlorophyta > Chlorophyceae > Sphaeropleales > Scenedesmaceae > Scenedesmus > Scenedesmus sp. PABB004. Next base: position 86,804 of record JABVCE010000018.1, read on the forward strand.
GCCGCCCGCCCTCCTGCCCGCAGGCTCACCGACATCTTGACCCGGCCTGACCAGCAGGGCCCGCCGAGCACGCCCCTGGCGGGCAGGACGCCCGGCGCGCCCGCGGCGACGGGCGGCGGCACGCCGCCGTCCACGCCGCCGGGCACTGCATTCAAGGCCCGGGCCAACGTGAGCGCGCAGGGGACCCCGGCCGCGCTGCAGCCGGCCCTGGGGCCGCGCGCAAACCCCTCTGCTGCGCCCTGCCCCGCAGAAGGGCCAGGTCGTGTCCACGCTCAACCCTGGCGTGCCCCACGCGGCGGCGCACGAGGTGGGGCGGCGGCGCCGCGCCGCGCGGCGGCTGCAGCTGCTCGCCGCGCCGCCGCTGGGCTGCCCACCCCGCGGCTGCGCCGCCCGCGCGCGCCCGCGCCGTGCGCCGCTCCAGGGCCGCGTCGTGCACCCCGAGCTGCGCGGCGCGGCGCTGCCGGCGCGGCACCACTGCCTCATGGAGCGCCTGGAGGACAAGGTGGCCGCGGTCAACGCGCGCATCGCGGCCTGGCGCGCCGCGCTCGGCGCCGCGCTCGGCGGCGCCGCGCCGCGCGACGGCGGGGCGCAGCCCGAGGTCGCGGCCGTGGGCGTGCCCGTGCAGGTGGGGCGCCGCGCACGCCGCGCGCGCCGCGCGCCCCGCGCCCAGCCGGCGCCGACTGACGCCGCGCCGACTCGACGCCGCGCCGCGCAGGAGGAGTCGCTGTTTGTGGGCCGCGTCGTGTGCGAGGTGGAGGGCGGCCGGCTCAACGACACGGCGATCCTGCTCGAGGGAGACACGCCCGGCAGCGCCGGCGGGCGCGCCGCGCTCGACCTGTCTGCCCTGCCCGCCTATAGGCTCTTTCCTGGCCAGGTGAGCGGGCCGTCACGATGCAGCGCCGCCGCGCCGCCGGCTGCCCGCGCCCCCCGCGCCCAGGGCCTGCTGCACAGCCGCCGCGGCGGGCGCCGGGGCTGCGCTGACGCCCCCCTGCCCCTCCCTGCGCCGCGGGCCGCCGCCGCGCCGCGCGCCCCCGGCAGACGGTGGCGGTGCGGGGCGTCAACCCCAGCGGCTCCCGCATCCTCGCCAAGGCCCTGTGGAGCCACCTGCCGCCGCCGCCGCCGCCGCCGGCGCGCAGCGCGGGCGGCGGCGCGGCCGACGCGATGCAGCTGGACGGCGGCGCCGGCCCGCTGAGCGCGGTCGTCGCGGCGGGGCCGTTCTGCCTGGCGGGCGACACTGAGTACTCGCCACTCACCGAGATGCTGCGAGAGCTCAAGGCCTCGCCGCCCGACATGCTCGTGCGCCGGGGGCCGCGGGGGCCGCGCGCGCAAGACCCCGCGCGGGGCGGGGGCGGGGGCGGGCCGGCGCGCCCCGCCGCCGCGGGGCGGCGCTGCTGACGCCCGCCCGCGCCCGCCCGCGCCCGCCCGCGCCCGGCCGCCCGCCCAGGTGCTGCTGGGGCCGTTTGTTGACGTCGAGGCGCCGCTCATCGGTGGCGGCCTCGTGGACGTGACCTTCGAGCAGCTCTTCAGGGACAAGGTGACCTAAACCCTGCCTGCCCGCGCCGCTGCTGCTGCTGCCAGCGCACCGGCAGCCTGGCATGGCAGCCCGGCAGCCGCCTCCTTGGTGGCGGGCTGGCAGCGCACCGGCAGCCCGGCAGCCGCCTCCTTGGCGGCGGGCCGGCGGGCAGGCGGGCCAGCGCGCGGGAGCGAGCCTTCCCGCGCGGCGGCGGCCGGCGCGGAGCCTCACGCGCCCGCGCCCGCGCCCGCGCAGGTCGTGGCGCAGCTGCAGGCCTGGCAGCAGTCGATCGCCGCGGTGTGCCGCGTGGTGCTGGTGCCGGCGGTGCGGGACGCGTTCCAAGCCCCCACCTTCCCACAGCCCGCCATCGCGCTGCCGGCCGACCAGGTGCGCGGCGACGGGGCGCGGCGGCGCGCGGGGCCAGGCGCCCCCCCGCCACCGCCGCCGCCGCCGCCGCGGCGGCGCCCTCACCCGCCGCCCCGTCGCCGCGCGGGGGCGCGCGCAGCAACTGGTGAGCCTGCAGAACCCCTGCTCCTTTGACGCGGCCGGCGTGCGCCTCGCGGGCAGCACCACCGACGTGCTGCGGCACCTCAGCGCGGTCGAGCTCGCCAAGGCCACCCCGGGCGCGCCCGCGGACCGCCTCGCCGCGCTCGCGAGCCACGTGGTCGGGCAGCGCAGGTGCGGCCGCCCCCCGCCCCTCACTCCCTGTTGCCGCGCCCGCCCGCGCAGCGCGCCCGAAACCCCGCCGCCGTCCTAAACCCCGCCCGCGCCCCCGCCCATGCCGCCGCCGCCGCCCTAAACCCCTGCCCGCCAGGTTTTACCCGCTTTACCCCGCCCCACCCGGCACCTGCCTCGACCTCACCGGCGACGCGGCGCTCGCGCTCGAGTCGCTGCCCGACCTGCTGCTGCTGCCCTCCGACCTCGCGCCCTTTGCCAAGGCGCTGCCCGCGGCGCCGGCGCGCGCCGACGGCGGCGGCTACGCGCCGGCGGGCAGCCCAGGTGGGCGCGGCGGCGCGGCGCGCCGGGGGACTGGGGACCGCCCAGCGCCGCGCGGCTGGCCGAGGCGCTGCTGCCGCCCCGCCCGCGCGCGCGCGCAGGCGCGGAGGGCGCGCCGCAGGTGGTGGTGATCAACCCTGGGCGCCTCGCCAAGGGCAGCAGCGGCGGCACGTACGCCCGCGTGAGCGTCGCCGCGGGCGCCGGCCCGCTGGCGGAGCGGACGCGCGTCGACATCGTGCGCGTGTGAGCCGCCTGGCGAGCTCTCGGGACGGCGGCGACGGCGGCGAGGCCGGGTGCGGGAGGGAGAGGGAGAGGTGAGGGAGGGGCAACACGGGAGCGCACCGCGTGCGCTGAGTAACGCGACGGCACGCGGACCGACGACAATCAGCCAGGGGTTTACAGCGGACCCCCGAGCCCGCCTCGCTTTGCAGCGAGCGGCGGCGCCGCGCCAACGCAGGAAAACCTGTGGGGCGCCGTCGCGACCCCAACCCGCCAGCCGTCGCCCCGCGCCCGCCGGCGCTGCGGCGGCCGCGCCGCGTGGCGCCCGGCGGCTGCCGCTGCAGCCGCCCGCGCGCGCGCGCGCACGCGCCGGGCCGGGCCGCGCCGCCCGCGCCGGCGCCCCGGGCGCGGCCGGCCGGCGTGGGCTGGGCACGCTCGCCCAACCGAGCTGGAGCTCAGCCGAGCTGGAGCTCCAGCTCAATTGTAGACCATGTACTTTGGCGTCGCGCTGAACTTCTGGTAGCCCTTGATGACCTTGTTCACGGCGTCAAGAAAGTCCTTCTCAGTCACCTGCGCGTGATGATTGACGTGCGCGGCGCGCACGACACACACACACGGCGCGGCGGCGCGGCGGCGCGACGCGGTTGGGGCAGGCCGGGCGCGCGCGGGCAGGCCGGGAATGCGCAGCACGGCGGGTGCGCAGCCGGCGCGGCGCGGCGCGGCGCGGCGGCGCACCGTCTTGCGGCGCGCGCGGATGGCATACATGCCCGCCTCGGTGCACACGCTGCGGATGTCGGCGCCCGTGGAGTTGGGGCAGAGGCGCGCGAGCAGCTCGAAGCGGATGTCGCGCTCGCAGGACATCGTGCGCGTGTGGATCTGGCGGAGGGCGCGCGGGCGGCAGCGGGCGGCGCGCGTGAGCCGCTGCCGCCGCCTGCGCTGCCCCTCGCGCCGCGGCCGCTGGCGCCGCGCCCGCGGCCGCCGCCGCTGCCCGCGCTGCGCTGCCGCGCCGCGGACCTGGAAGATCTGGGTGCGGCTCTCCAGGTCGGGCAGGCCAAACTCGACCTTGCGGTCGAGCCGCCCCGGGCGCAGCAGCGCGGGGTCGAGCGTGTCGGGCCGGTTGGTCGCCATCAGCACCTGCGCGCGTGCGCGCGTGTGCACGCCGGCGGGGCGCGCGGCGGGGTCGCGCCCGCCCCCCGCTCCGCGCCGCCGCCGCGGCCGCGACCGCGCCGCCGCCGCCCCCGCGGCCCCTGCCCTCCCCTGCCCTCCCGCGCCGGCGCCGCACCTTGACGTTGCCGCGCGCGTCAAAGCCGTCGAGCTGGTTGACGATCTCCAGCATCGTGCGCTGCACCTCGTTGTCGCCGCCCGCGCCGTCGTCAAAGCGCGCGCCGCCGATCGCGTCGACCTCGTCAAAGAAGATGAGGCACGCCTTCTTGCTGCGCGCCATCTGGAACAGCTCGCGCACCATGCGCGCGCCCTGCCGCGGCGGCGCACGGCGCGGCGTCGGCGCGGCGCGCGGCGCGCGGCGTCGGCGCGGCGCGCGCGCCGGCGGCGCGGCCCCTGCGGGCGCTGGGCCGCGGCCGCCGCGGCTGCCGCTGCGCTGCGCTGCGCGTGCCAGCCGCTGCTCTCTCTCCCGCCGCGGCCGCCGCGCCGCGGCGTCGCCGCCGCCGCCTCGCCGGCGCCGCTGCCTCGCCACCGCCGCCGCGTCTGCCGCCGCGCACCTCGCCGACGTACTTCTGCACCAGCTCGCTGCCAATGACGCGGATGAAGCACGCGTCGGTGCGGTTGGCCACCGCGCGCGCGAGCAGCGTCTTGCCCGTGCCTGCGCGCGGCGCGGCGGCGCGGGGTGGGCGCGCGGCGCGGGGCGAGCGCGCGGCGGGCGCGGAGCGCGCCGCCGCCGTGTCACGGCTGCTGCTGCCGCTGCCTCGGGGCTGCCGCGCGCGCGGGGCTGCCGCGGCCGAGCAGCGCTGTGCTGCTCGTGCGCCCAATCGCCCCAAACCGCCCCAAACCGCCGCCGCCGCGCGCCAGCCGCCGCGCCGCCGCGCCGCGCGTCGCCGCGCGCCGCCGCCCTGTGCGCCACGCACCCGGCGGGCCGTAGCAGAGGACGCCCTTTGGGGGGTCGATGCCGAGCTGCACAAACTTCTCGGGGTGCAGCATCGGCAGCTCCACGACCTCGCGCATCTTCTCGATCTGCTCCTTGCAGCCCCCGATGTCGCTGTAGGTGATGTCGGGCTTCTCCTCGACCGTCATCATCGTCACGCTCGGGTCGATCTTGGGCGGGAGGGGGATCTGGATCTGGTACTTGTTGCGGTCCACGCCGACGCGCATGCCCTCCTCGATGTCGGTCGGCGCGACCTTGTCGCCGAGGCCGACCACAAACTTGGCGATCTGCTTGACGTTGATCACGTACTTGGCGTCGTCGGTGTTGGGGTTGATGATCTTGGTGCACCGCGCGACCTGCAGCGGCTGCTCCTCCTGCATCATCTGCTTGTCCGACACCAGGTCCCACCGGCTCGGCGGCGCGAGGCCGGTGTCCGACTCCTTGATGCCGCAGACGTCGTTCACCTTCTTCTGGATGGCCTTTATGTCCTCCTCCACGCGCTTGATCGGCGCGGCGTAGGGGCCGAGGCCATAGTTCTTCAGAAAGGCGATGTCCGTCTCGTCCAGCGCCTTGATGGGCGCCTCCTTCTCGTCGGGGTTGAAGTCGGCGTCCGGCATGGCGCCTGCCGCGCCCGGGGGCGCCCGGGCCGCGCGGGGGGCCCGGGAGCGGGCGGGATGCGCGCGAGCTGCTGCTGCTGTTGGGGCGGGCGCGTGTGCGGAGGCTGGCGGTCTGGCGGCCTGTCCCACGCCACGAGTCAAGCGTCGCCGTCGTCGTCGCGCCACGGGTGTGGGGACCGGGAGCCGGGGCGCGGCGCACGGGGCGGGCTGTGGTATGAGGCGAGGCGAAACCTGGGCCCTCGGGAGACCTGGGCCCTGGCCGACCCCTCCCCCGTGCCGTGCTCGTCCCCCCTGGCCGCAGTCACGTGCTCGCAGGCGACGCGAGCCCGCGCGCACCGCGCGCGGCACGCGGCGGGGGTTGGGGCGGTTGCGCCGGCCGCCGCCGCGCGCGCCGCCGGCGGGACGGCGCGCGGCAGCTGGCCGCCGCCACCAGTCAGCACCGCAGCCGCCGCCGCCGCAGGAGCCAGCTGTGATCACGGGCTCTTACGCACCGTGCCGCCACCCAAGCCCCGTGGCCCGCGCGCCCGAGATGTGCGTGTGCGGCACGCCGCTCCCCTGGCTACGCCCGCGCGCCCTGGCGGCGCGGGCGGCGGCTGCTCACCGGCGGCCGCCAGCGGCGGCCGGGAGGTGCGGTACTCCAGCTGCAGGTACTGCGCGGCGCCCCGCTGCGCCCGGCCCCAGCCACACACTGCTGCCGGCCCGGCCGCTCGACACGCTGTACTACGAGCGCAGCGAGCGTGGCGGGGCTGCCGCGCCTGGTCGGCGGGCCGGGGGGGGGGGGGGCGCCCCGCGTTGACGCACGCTGCGCCGCGCCGCCGGCGGCGGTGCTGCCGTGGGCCGCGCAGCTGCGTTCAGGGGCTCTTGGCTGTCGCAGGGCCATCGTGGCGCGCCACGAACCGCTCGCGCGCAGCGCAGCGGCCGCGCGTGACCGGGTGCCCGGCGCTGGGTCAAAGGCCGGGGGCATCGGGTGCGACGCACCCGGCGGGCGCGCAGCGGTCCACGGCCGCCTTCGGTCGGCCGGAAACGTCGGCCCTGATGCCAGCCTACGATCTGCGGCACCGCGGCGCCCAGGCGCGCGCCTGCGTGTGGTGTGCGAGGTCGGTGCGCGCCACTTTGCGCGCGGCCAGGGACTTCAGGAGCAGGCTGCGCGGCGCCAGCTCACGGCGGCGGGCTGGGCAGCGGGGCCCTGCCACAGCGCCGCCGGCGGCGGCTGAGCGACGGCTGGGCGGCGGCCGTGATACCGTACCGTACCGTACCGTACCGTACCGTACCGTACCGTACCGTACCGTACCGTATGCGTCACGCGACCCGCGCGCGTCTGCGCTGTGCGACGCCGCGCCGTGCCGCGCCGCGCGGCACGCCGCTGTCCACCACTCCCAGCCGCACCCGGTGCGCGTGCGCACCGCTCCCACATGCCACCACACGGGCCGAACAGCACGGCCGGCCTTGCTTGCTCAGGACGCCCGCACCCCACCAGCGCTGCCACGCGCGAGCAAAGCCCTGGACGCGCTCGCAAAAACCTGCTGCGCCGCGTGCGCAGGGAGCGGCGGCCGCCCGCGGTCCCCTCACTCGCTGGCACACACCCTGGGCCCCCCGCGACGCCACCCACTGGCCGACGCAGCAGCCGGGACACGCCGCACGCGCGCCGACTGCGCCGCCGCTGCTGCCGCCCGCGCCATTTCCGGTGGGGGGGGCATGCAGTCGCAGGGCCTGGCCCAGCGGGGGGTGCAGCCTCTGGGGCGGCCGCTGCGTGGCCGGCGGCGGCCCGTGGTCGCCCCGGTGGCCGCGCCGGGCGGGGCATCCACGTCGGGGCGCCTGGACTACGCGCCCAGCCCGGAGCCGTCGCTGCTGCGCGCCGAGCTGCTAGCGCCCGGTGCTTCGGACGCGCCCTGGGTGCGGCCGGCGCCGCAGACCTACACGCGGCCCAGCGTCCGCGAGAGCGGCACGCTCCGGCCTGCCGCGGAGTGGTACCCCGCCTGGATGCGCTACCGGCGACGCGAGGACAACTACATGTTCTGGCAGGACAAGTTCAGCCGCTGCGCGCTCGACATACCCCGTGCGTCGCGCGCCGGCGCGCGTCGGCCGCCGCCGCCGCTGCTGCCGCCGCTGCCCGGGGCGGCGCCCCGCCGCGCGCGGCCCGGCGCGCACGCGGGGCCAGCGGCGCGCAGCAGCAAGCCCGAGGAGCAGCACAGCAGCGCCGGGGGCGGCAGGCGGGCCCTGCTGCGGCGCCGCCACGCGCCCACGCGCCCGCGCCGCCCCGCGCACCACCACGCCGCGCAGCGATCGAGAAGCGTTGGACGGTGTTCAGCAGCCTCTGGTACCTGGTGATGGAGCTCAAGTTCTTCGGCACGCCGCCGGCGCTGCGCTTCCTCGCCCACCTCGCCTGGCGCCGCGTGCTGGGCGCCGCGTACGCCGCGCACAAGGCGCTCGTGCTCTGGCGTGAGTTCCCCCGCGCGCCCGCGCGGCGCAGCACGGCCCCCTGCAAATGCAGTCGCAAACGCCGCCGCCTCGCAGAGGCCAAGGTCGACGCGGGGCTCGCGGCGCGCGCGACGGGCGGGCGCGTGTCGACGTTCAGCCGCGCGATGGCGCTGCGGCGGCTGCACTGGCGCAACAGCCTGCTGGGCGAGGCGCTGTACCTGGTCAACGTCGCAAAGGTGCGGGCGGCGCGGGGCGCGGGTGCGCGGGGGCGGCCTGCCCTGGCGCGCGAGCGCTCACGCGCGCCGCCGCCGCCGCCGCCGCCGCCGCAGACGGGGCGCGTGCACCTGCTGCCGCCGGAGAAGCGCCCGCCGCAGCGGCCGACGATGTTCTGGTTGTTCTGAACGTGTTTTTTAATCGACGGCATTTGGACCGCATCGGTTTGATGCCGTCGAACTCGAATCGCGCTGCCCAACAAACGCAGCAGCTCTCACCCCCATCGCGCCTCACCCCGCGCCAGCACGAGCCAAGTTCCAGGCCGTGCTGCTGCCTCGCAAGCCCTCGCGCGCCCTCACCGCCCAGGCGCCCCCTGCGCCCGCTCCCGAGCAGCTCCGGGGGCAGGCGGGGCCGTCCCTGCGTCGAGCGTGGCGCCCAGGCGGTCATAGCCGCGCAGCAGCGCCCGCGATGCAGCAGCAGCGCCTCGCGCGCTGCGGCGGGCCCAGCGCCCGGCCGGGCCTGGCCGCGCGACAACGCCGTCCCCTGGCGCCCGCGCCGTCGCCCGGCCCGCTGCGGGCGGGCGGCGGCGCCGGCGCGCGCGTCGCGGCGCCGGAGCGGCAGGCGCAGCCCGCGGCGGCGGGCCCCGGTTTCACGCCGAGCAAGGTCGCCATCTTCGTGGAGCCCAGCCCGTTCAGCCACATCAGCGGCATGAAGAACCGCTTCGAGAGCCTCATCAAGAACCTGCGCGAGGCGGGGGACGAGGTCATGGTCGTCACGCCCGACCGCACGCCGCCAAAGGAGTTTTGCGGCGCGCGCGTCGTCAACGTGCTCGGCTTCAAGCTCCCCTTCTACAAGTCCGCCACGCTCCTGCTCTCGCTCGGCCTCTCCGCGCGCGTGCTCTTCTACCTGCTGCGCCAGCGGCCGCAGGTCATCCACGTGTCGACGCCGGGCGTGATGTGCTTTGCCGCCGTGCTCTACGCGCGCCTGCTCGCGGTGCCGCTCGTCATGAGCTACCACACACACATCCCCGAGTACATCCCGCGGTGAGGGCGCCGCGCGGGCACGGGGCTTTTTTGGGGGGGGGGGTGCGCGGGTGCGGGCGCGCGGGCGGGCGCGCGCACGGGTGCGGCCGCTCTGACCGCCGCGCTGACCGCCGCGCTGACTGCCGCGCCGACCGCGCGCGCGCAGCTACACGTGGCGCGGGCTGGTCGCGCCGATGTGGAGCATCATCCGCTGGTGCACGCGCCGCGCCGACCTCACGCTCGTCACGAGCAAAGCGATGAAGGCGCGCCGCCGCCGCGCAGCGCGCACGCGGCGCACGGCACGCAGCACGGCACGCCGCGCGGCATCCGCCACCACGCGCAGTCCGTCGCATGGCACGCAGCGCGCCGCACGCCGCTCACCCCGCGCCGCCGCGCTGGCGCCGCCACCGCAGGACGAGCTTACGCGCAACAAGTGCCGCGCGCGGTCGATCGAGGTGTGGCAGCGCGGCGTGGACACGGACGTGTTCAACCCGCGGCACAAGTGCGCGGCGATGCGCGCGCGCATGACCGACGGCCACCCCGAGGCGCCGCTGCTCGTCTACGTCGGCCGCCTCGGCGCGGAGAAGAACACCGAGGCGCTCAAGGACATCCTGCTGCAGGCGCGCCGCACACGCGCTGCATGCGCGCGCGCCAGCCTCCCCGACCCGCGGCGCGCTGCGCTGGCGGCGCCGCCGGCGCCCAGCGCCAGCGCCGCGCTCGCGCGCCTGACGCGCCCGCCTGACGCGCCCGCCCGCGCACGCGCAGGTGCCCGGCGCGCGGCTCGCGCTCGTCGGCGACGGCCCGCAGCGCGCCGAGCTGGAGCGCATGTTCAAAGGCATGCCAGTCAAGTTCATGGTGCGCCCCCGCCCCCCCCCCCCCCCCCGCGCGCGCCTCGCTGCGCCGGCCCTGCCTGCCTCTTCCCCGCAGCCTGGCTGCACCCCTGCGCTGCGCCCACGCCCACGCGCCGCCGCCGCCTCTTCTCCTCCCCCTCTCGTCCTCTCCTTCCCTCCTCCCTCTCCCGCCGCCGCGTGCAGGGCATGATGTCGGGCGAGGCGCTGAGCCAGGCGTACGCGAGCGCCGACGTGTTTGTCATGCCGAGCGAGACCGAGACGCTCGGCTTTGTGGTGCTCGAGGCGATGGCCTCGGGCGTGCCCGTCGTCGCCGTCGCGGCGGGGGGCCTGACCGACATCCTCACCCAGCCCGGCACGACCGGCCTGCTCTACGCGCCCGGCGACTACGCGGCCGCGGCGGCGCACGTGCGCGCGCTGCTGGCCGACCCGGGCGCCGCGGCGCGCATCGCGGCCGCGGGGCGGCGCGAGGTCGAGCTCTTCGGCTGGTCCTCCGCGACGCGCGTGCTGCGCGAGAAGCAGTACGCGCGCGCGGTGCGGCTGAGCGTCGGCAAGCGGCGCTTCTGGGTGCTCGCGCTGCGCATCGGGCTCGCGCGGCTCGGGCGCGCGCTGCTGGGGCTCGTCGCGGCGGCGTGGCAGGCGGTCGTGGCGGCGCTCGACTACGCGCGGCCGTTCCGCCCGTCGCCGCCGCCGCCCGCCGCGGCGGTGTAGAGCGGCGGCGGTGGCCCTGCGCGGCACGCGGCGAGCGGCGAGCGCCGCTCGCCGCGCGCGCGTTTTTGGCGGCGCGCGGCGCGCGGCGATGTGATGGAAAAGCCCGATCCCGCGCTCCCGCACTAGCCCCGGGCTCACGACGCCAGCAGCGCGCACGCCGGCAGCGACCGCGCCACGAGCACGCCAAACTCGTGCTGTCGTCGCCGACAGCCGATCTCCGCGCATTGTAGCCTTGCCCGCGCGCGCTGCGAGCATGCTCGTCACGCAGAGGAGGTCCCGTGGCGCGCTGGTCCGCGCGGGCCGGGCCCAGGGCCCGCTGCGCGCGCCGGTGGCCCAGCCATGCTCGCGACGCGGCACGGGTGCGCGCTGGCGCGGCGCTGGGCGCTTCGATCGCGGGGACAGCGCCGCAGCGGCAGCTCAGGAGCGGCGCAGCAGCCCGCGCGACCCGCGGCGCGGCGCAGCAGCGGCGGCAGCGGCGGCGGCCGCGCGACGGCGTCTCCGCGCGCCTCCGCCGCCGCAGTGGCCCGCGTCTCGCTGCGCCCGGGTGAGACGCCGGAGCAGGCGCAGGAGCGGCGCATGCGCGAGAGCGCGCGCGTGGAGGAGCGGGTCGTCAACGTGGCGACCGCCGCCGACTGGGACGCCGCGACGGCGGCGGCGGGCGACAAGCTGGTGGTGCTGGAGGTGCGCCGCCGGCGCTGCGGCGGCGGCGGCGGCGGAGCTGCGGCGCCGCTGCAGTGGCCGCGGCTGCGGGCCCCCGCGCCGGGGCGCGCCCCCTCAGCGAGGGCGCCTCTCACGCCGCGCGCCGCGGCGCAACCTGCGGCCGCAGGTTGAGAGCGAGCGGCTGTGCCAGACGGGGCTGGAGGAGGAGGCGGAGCTGCAGTGGAAGGCGGACCAGGCGGCGGCGATGGCGCCGTGCCAGGGCATCAAGCACACGTTTGCGCGCATCGCGCGCGAGTGCACCGACGTCACCTTTCTCTCACTCAACGTGAGGCGGCCCTCCTCCGCACTCTGCCGCCGCGGGCCTCGAGCGGGGGCCGCGCCGCCGCGCTCGCCCGCGCGCTCGCCCACGCGCGCGCGCGCCGCACGCGCAACCGCGCTGCGCAGGCGGACGACCCTGACGCCGCGGGCCTGCTGGACCAGCTGAGCATTGACGTCATCCCCAGCGTGCAGTTTTGGCGCGCCGGCAAGCTGCTGTGGGAGCACCGCGGCGTCAACCAGCTCGAGCGTGACCTCGGCGAGGGCGTGCTGTACTTTGGCGACAGGTGACCGATTGGTTTGATCGCCTGACCGCCGCGCCGCGCAGCGCCCGCGGCGCCGCCGCTCGAGGGCTCGCCCCGAGGGGCTGCCCCCGCACGCGCCGCGCGTGCGGATGGGTTCAGCGCCGCCGCCCCGCCGCCGCCGCCGCAGCGCCGCGGGCGGCGTGCACGCGAGCGAGCACGTGACCGAGCTGCACAGCCAGGCCGACCTGGACGCGTTTGTGGGCGGCGCGGAGGAGCGCGTGCTGACGGTCGTCGACGTGAGCGTGTCGAGCGCGTCGCCCTGCATCCACATCTTCCCCGCGGTGCTCGCCCTCGCGCGCAGCTTCAAGGGCTACGCCACGTTTGGCCGGTGCGCGCCCGGCCGCCGCGCCCACACCGCGCCCGCCGCTGCGCCCGCCGCGCCCGCCGTTGCGCCCGCCGCGCCCGCCGCGCGTGCGCGCCGGCGCCGGGAGCCGACGCGACGTGCGGCCGACACCCCCGCGCGGCCGCAGGCTGATGGGCGACGGCGGCCCCGACGCGGCGGCGGTGGTCGCGCGGTACAACGTGGTGGAGGTGCCGACATTTCTGTTTTTCAAGGGCGGCCGCGAGGTCGCGCGCCACGTGGGCAGCAGCCGCGGCGACCTCATCGGACGCATCCTGCAGGTGAGAGCCGTGCGGCGCGCGGCGCGCGGCGCGCGGCGGGAGCCTGCGTGCAGCCTGCCGCCCGCGTGCGCGCGCTGACGCGCGAGCGCCGCCGCCGCCGCCGCCGCCGGCGCGCAGATTCAGTCGGAGTTTGGCGTCGCGCCGCCGCCGCCGCCCAAGCCCGCGGGCGCCGTGCCGCGCCGCAGGCGCTGAGCGGGCGCGGGGCGCGGCGCCACGCCCCGGCCGCGCGCGGCGTTGCCGTGCCCTCTGCGCTGGAGCGCAGCCGCGTGCGGCGGGGCGAGGCTCCCGAGGGGGGGGGGTCTGTGGCGGGATTTTCTCACCCCGCGCCGGCTGCAGCTGCTGGCGTCGTCGGGCTCGGGGCTCGGGGTGCTGTTGCGGTTGCCGGCACGTCACGCCGCACCGCCGCCGGCGCGGCGGGTCATCGCGGGGGCTGCGGCAGGCAGTTTGCGCCGCCGCGCGCACTGGAGACTTGAGGCTCCGCGGGCCGGCCGCGGCGCGCGTCTGCATTCACTACAGGGGCGGGGCTTGTGCGGGACGGGACGGCCACCGACGGCTGGAGCAGCGTTCACACACGTGCCACGCGCGCTCCCCGCCGGGCAGCAGCTGCTGCCCGCGTGGGCGCGCCGTGCCGCCCAGGGCAACGGGGACCGCCGCGGCCGCCCCGCCCTACGCTCGGCAGTGCAGCAGGGAAGCAGCACCAGCAGCCGCTCGCGGCGTCCGCCGCGCCGGCGCGCGCGCTGCCGCTGCAGCGCGCGTGCGCGGCCAGCCGGCAGCGCCGCGCCTCTCTCGCCCGGCCGCCCGCGCGGCCGCCCGCGCGTCACGGCGGCTGCGCCGCGTCGGCCGCGAGCTCGGCGGCGACCTTCCGCAGCAGCGCGTCCACGGGCTGGTGCGCGTTGGCGACCGCCTTCGCCACGCGCGTCCAGCGCTCGCCGTGGTGCGGGTCGGCCGCAACGGCCTTCGCCATGACCGCGGCCTGCGTCTCGGGCGTGCCGAACTGGCCCTCGAAGCGCCAGAGCAGCGCCCAGTGGTCGCCGATGTCGGGGTCGAGCGTGACCGCGCGCTGCAGCCAGTTGCGCGCCTTGTCGGTCTTGCGGTCCGCCCAAAACAGCTGCGCGACCGCCACAATCTGTGCGCGGGCCGCCGCGGGCGGTCCGTCGGGCGGGCGGCGCGCGCGGTCGGGCGGCGCTGCGCGGCACGGCGCTGCGCGCGCGGCAGCAGGGCGGCGGCGGCCGGCGCGGCGCGGCGGCGCGGTGCGCGCACCACGTAAGGGTCGTTGTCGCAGCGCTTCATCGCGTCGGCCGCCTTGGTGCGGCGCTGCGGGCGCGGTGCCATGCTGACCGCCTCGGCCCAGAGCAGGCCCGAGTTGGGGCAGTCCTGGCGCGCAGGGCGAGGAGGGAACGGCCGTGTGAGCGCGGGGGGCGAGCGGCAGCGCCCGCCGCCGCCGCCGCCGCCGCCGCCGCCGCCGCCGCCGCGAGGGGCCGCTGCCACCGCGCACCTGCAGGCCCTTGGCCAGCAGCGCCTCCGCAGCCTTGGTGCTGCCCGCGCGCTGCTCGGTGTGGATGGCCGCCAGCCAGAGCTCTGGCGTCTTGGGGTTGCGGTGCCGCGCCTGGCAGCAGCGGGGCGCGGGGCAGTGAGCAGCAGCGCCGCACGCGCGCGCGCCCGGCCCCGCCGCCGCCGCCGTGCGCGGTTGAGGGGCCGTGCCGCACCTGCTCCAGCAGCGCGCGCGCGCGGCCCACGGCGCCCTGCGCCTCCTCGAGCGCCGCCGCGCCGCGCCAGAGCGGCACGCAGTCGGCGCAGCGCTTGAGCCCCGCCGCGTACGCCGCGCGCGCGGGCTCGACGCGGCCCTCGCCCTGCTCCAGCTGCGCGAGCATGAGCCAGAGCTTCCAAAACCCTGGGAAGCGGCGCAGGCCCTCCTCCAGCAGCGCGCGCTGCGCGGCCGCGTTGCCCGCCTCGCGCTCCACGACCGCACTCTTCATCCACACGCGCGCCGTCGACGCGGTCGGGCTGTCGCGCGCCTGCGCGGTGTGTGTGGGTGTGGGTGGAGGGGTGTGTGGGGGGGGGGACGCGAGGGCGGCGCCGCGCGGCGGCGGGCGCGAGGCGGCGCAGCGGCGCGCGGCGCGGCGCGGAGCAGCGCGGCGGCGGCGGCGCGCCTTGGCGAGCAGCGCGCGCGCGCGCTCTGGCTCGTCGTTTTCAAACTCCAGCTTGAACGCGGCCAGCCACACGTCCTCGCTGTCGGGGTTGGCCGCAAACGCCTCGGCCAGGATCGCGCGTGCGCCGGGCACGTCGCCCGCGAGCCAGCGCTCCTTGGCCGCCATCAGCCACAGCACCTCCGCCTGGCGCGGCGCGGCGCGGCGCGGCAGCACGGGGCGGCCGTGGGCGCGCGGCCCTGGCCGCCGCGCGGCGCGCCGCGCGGAGGCCGCACAGCCGTGCGCGCCGCGCACCTGGGGGCAGTAGCTGACCGCGCGCTTGAGCAGCGCGTCCAGCGCCTCGCGGCTGCCGTGCTGCTTCTCCAGCGCCGCCGCCGCGCGCCACACCGAGGGCTTGCTCGGGTAGGCTGCGGCGCGGCGTAGCGCGGCGCGGCGTGGCAGGCTCGGCGCGCGCGCGGCGAGGAAACGCGGCGCGGCGCGGCGCGGCGCGGCGGTGCTCACCTGCGAGCAGCGCGCCGTACACCGAGCGCGCCGTCTCGATGCTGCCGCGACGCGCCGCCTCCTCCGCGTCGCCCATCCACGTGCGCCGCCGGTCCTCCTCCTCCACGCCGATGCCAACCACCTCCGCCACGATGGCCCTGGCCGGACAGGGGCAGCAGGGGCGGGGCAGGGCATAGGCGTGAGCGAGGCGGGGGCGGGCCGGGCGGCGCCGCGGGACCCCCCGGCAGCCGCCGGCGTCGGTCGACGCAGGGCGGGGCGCGGCGCGGCGCGGCGCACTTGCAGGTGGCGATGCACGCGGGCGTCGCGCGCTCGGCGGCCTCCGCCTCGCGCAGCCAGGCCTCGCGCGAGATGACGACGCCGTGGCCCTGCAGGCTCTTGAGCGCGCGCGCAATGATCTTGGGCACCTGCGCGAGGCCGCGGTCATGTCAGGCAGGCGGGGCGTCAGGCGGGGCAGGCGAGGCAGCGGCAGCGGCGGCGGTGACCTGCCGCGCGCGCGCGAGCCGCGAGCGGCGCCAGCCGCCCAGCCCCCGGCGCTGCGCGCGCCGCGACGCGCACCATGTCCATATTGCCCTGCGCCTCCTCGAGCTTGGCTGCGGTGATCCAGATGCCTGGCTCCGTCGGCACCGCCTGGCGCGCCTTGTTCAGCACCTGCGGCCGGGCCGGCGGCGGCGGCGGCGCGGGTCGGCGCGCGAGCGAACGTACACGCACACGCGCAAGCGAGGGCGGGGGCGGGCCCGCAGAGCGCCGGCCCGCGGCCGCGGCCGCCGCCGCGCGGGCCCGCCGCGCCTTCTTGGCGTTGTCGTACGACTCCAGCTTGGCCAGCGCGAGCCAGAGCTCCACGTGCGTCGGGCAGCACTCGACGGCGCGGCTCAGCAGCACGCGCGCGTCCTCCTCGGTCGCCAGCTCCACCGCCGCCTTCCACAGCCTGCGCCGCGGCGACGCACATTCGCGCGTGAGGCTCGGCTCGCCCTGCCGGCCGGCCGGCAGACGCGGCCGGCCGGGCCACGCCCGACGAGCGCGCGCCGCCGCCGCCGCACCTGACCGAGCCGGGGATGCGCTCCAGCGCGCGGCGCAGCACGCGCTGCTTCGCGGCGTCGTCGGCCTCGAGCCGCGCGGCGGCCATCCAGAGCTTGTAGCTGGTGGGGATGTTGGCCACGCCGCGCGCGAGCACGGCCTTGGCCATGTCGGGCGGCTGCAGGCGCGCCGCCTCGAGCCACACGTCCTCGCTGCTCGCGCACTTCTCGCAGCCCTCCGCGATGATGCTGCGCGCGACCTGCGACCGCGCGCGGCGCGGCGCGGCGCGGCGCGGCGCGGCGCGGGGCCGCCGCGTCGCGACGCGCACGCGGGGCGGGCCGGGCTGGGCCGCCGACGCCGGCGCCCGGCGTGCGGCGGCCGCGGCCGCGGCCCCTGCTGCCCGGCCCGCGCGCGCACCTGCAGCTTGCCGGCCTTCTCCTCAAGGCGCGCGGCCGCGATCCAGCCGGGCCCGTGGTGGGGGTTGGTGGTGATGACGCTCTTCAGCAGCAGGCGCGCCTGCGGGCGCAGCCGCGGCGGCGCGGGGCGGGGCGCGCTCAGCCGCGTCCGCTGGCGACCCGCAGCCCAGGCCCGCATCGGGGGCGGAACGAGCGACGCGCGCGCGCCCCGAGCCCGAAGCAGATTTGCCCTGCAAGTCTGCGAATAAAGCAGGGCGTGCCTTTTTGATGTCGCTGATCTCTGTGCTGCTGTTGATGGCCATGGAGCTCAGGTCTGTGAGGTAGCCCTTGGGGTCGATGACCGTCTGCCCGCTCACGCTGTCGGCCATGGAGTCGAGCTTCAGCTTGATCACCGTGCGCTGACCCTCGCCTGCGCGGCGCCGCGGCGGCGGCGGCGGCGGCGCGGGCGGACGCGGGCGTGAGGCGCGCGGGGAGGGCGCGGCCCGCCGCGCGTGCGGCGTGTGGCGCCGGCGGCGCACGGCGCGCATGCGGCGCGCACCAATCGCGGTGAGGTCTGCGTTGGTGCTGCCGCCCGCGGGCGTCGCGAGGCCGTCGACGGCGATGCTGTTGTCGACCGCGCTCGCGCTCGCGGCCTTGGACAGCAGGCTGTCGGGCGCGGGCGCAAACGCGGCAAAGCGCGGCCGCTTCTTGATCGTGCGGTCGCCGACGTCGGGGATGCCCTCCCACTCCTCCGCCGACACCTGGCGCGGCGCGGCGCGGCGCGGCGCGGCGTCGCACGTGGCGCAGCGCTGCGGGCGGCGCGGGGCTGGCGGCGCCCCGGCGCGGCGTCCGCGCGGCGTCCGCGCGCGCGTCTGCGCACCGCCGCGAGGCCGCGCTTGAGGTCTGCAAACTGCTCCGTGATCTTTGGGTTGTCGGCCCGCATCTTCTCCAGCTGCTCCTTCATGAGCCGCTCGCGCCGCTCCTGCGGCGGCGACGAGGAGGCCGGCGGCGCGGCGCGGCGCGGCGGGTGCAGTGGGCGCGCACGCACGCGCGGCGGCGTGGGGAGGGCGCAGACAGACGCGAGCGCGCAGGGAGGCAGCGACGGCACGCCGAGACGCACGCACACACACCACAGCAGCACGTATGGCCCTCGGACTCGCCTTAAACTTCCGCATGCTGCGTTTTGCATTCGACCCCAGCGCAGCCTGGGCGCCGGCAGCGCGCTCGCGCGCTGCCGGCGGCCCACCCCTTGCTGGGGCGAGGCGAGGGGCCGGCCCCTGCCGGGCGCGGCGCGCGCGCGCCCCGCGCGCCCGCGGCCGCCGCGCGGCCGGCGCGCCGCTGCAGCCGTGCCTGGGCGCGGGGCCCGGCTGCGTGCAGCGCGCACCGGCCGCGTCGGCCGGCGGCCCGGGCGCGGGGGCGGCGGCGCCGCGCCGCGCCGGCGCGCGGCCCCCTAGGATTACTAGTTCTATCTTCACCGGGCTCTGTGTGAACGCGCGCACGCGGCGGCGGCGCAGCCGCTGTGCCGCCGGCGGCACTCTCCCACTCAACCACACACGCAACAGCACGCCCCGACCGGAACACGCGCCACACACAGCTGCCGCTGCCGCTGCGCCTGCGCCTGCCGCTGCGCCTGCGCCTGCCGCCCCCGCTGCTGCTGCCGTCTCCCCCCCCCCCCCTCTGGGCCCTCACCCGGCGGCGCTCGTCCATGAAGGCGTCCACCTCCTCCCACACGCGGTCGGCCTCGCGGTCCTCCTCGTCGTACTGCCCGCCTGCAAACATGCCCGCGTCGCTGCCCATGAAGGCGTCAAACTTCACCTCCTCCTCACCGCCGCCCGCGCCGCCGCCCTCCTTGTCCTGCGCGGCGCGGCGCGTGGGCGGCGGCGGCGCACCGGCGCGTGGGGCGGCGCGGCCCCGCGCGCCCCTGCTGCCGCTGCTGCCGCCTGGCGCCGCTGCTGCCGCTGCTTCCAGCGCCACCGCCAGCGTCCGCTGCAGCGCCTGCCGCCGCGCTGCCGCCGCGCCGCCGCACCCCTCCGTCCGCGGCGGGCCCCGCGCGCGCGGGGCCGATGTCGGAGCGCGTCGTGAAGCCCGTGGCGCCGCGCCCCAGGCCGGGAACATAGTTTGCGGGCGCCCGGAGCGAGTTGTAGTCGATCTTGGTCCCCGGCGCGCCGGGCTGTGGGCGCATCATGGTGCCGCACCGCCGCGCCGCGACGGCGCGGGGGTGGCCGGCTCAGCGGCAGCGGCGGCAGGAGCAGCAGCAGCAGATGGCCACCGCCTGGCCCGCTCGCGCGGGGGCGCGCTGCCCTAGTGCCCTTGCGCGACGGGGGAGAGACTGGCCCGCGACCGGGCGGGACCGCCGGAGCCAGCGGCGGCGCGCCGGCGTCGCAAGGCGTCACTGCGGTCTGGAGAACAGCGCGCGGCCGGCCCCACGCCACCGCGCGCAGGGGGCCCCCGCCCGACCAGAGCCTGCCCCGCCGCCTCCTCCGCCACACGTAACCTCCGCGCCATGGCCCTGTCCGCTCGCACCGCGCTCCGCCCCGTGTTCTCGCCAGCGCCCGCCCGCGCCGCGCCGCCGCGCCGCGCCGCGACCAAGATCATGGCCGCGTCCTTCCACGACTTCAAGGCCAAGGACCTCAGCGGTGCGCGCGGGCGGGCGGCGGCAGCGCCGCGCGGGGCAGCAGCGGCGTGTGTGGCCAGCGCCGCGGCGCGTGCCTGGTCACCGCCGCTGCAGGCGCCGAGGTCTCGTTTGACCAGTACAAGGGCAAGGTGGTGCTGGTCACCAACGTGGCGTGCCAGTGCGGGCTGACTTCGAGCAACTACAAGGAGCTGGTCGCGCTGCACCAGCAGTACGCCGACCAGGGTCTCGTCATTCAGGCCTGGCCGTCCAACCAGTTCGGTGCGCCGCGCCGGCGGCGGCGGCGCACGCGGCGCACGCTTCCCTCCTGCCCCCGGTGGCGCGGCACGGGGCGCAGCGGCGCCACCCGCGCGCGCCGCCCGCGCGCCGCGCGGCCCGCAGGCGCGCAGGAGCCGGGGACGCCGGAGGAGATTCGGACCTTTGTGAACACCAAGTTTGGGGGCGACGGCCTCACGCTCATGGAGAAGGTCGACGTGAACGGCCCCCGCACGCACCCGGTGTGGCAGTTCCTCAAGGCCGAGGTGGGCGGGTGCTGTGCGAGCAGCGAGCTGCAGCAGCCGACGCGCAACGGCCTGGTAGGTGCCGCGCGCGCACGCGTGCTGCATGCGACGCCTCGCCCGCCGCCCGCCGCCCGCCGCCGCGCCCGGGCGCCGCGTCTGCCCGCAGACGGCGCCTGAAGAGGTTCGCTGGAACTTTGGCGCGAAGTTCCTGATCGCCAAGGACGGCACCGTCGTGGAGCGCAACGGCGACAACCCGCGTGCGAGCGAGGCCAAGATCAAGGAGCTGCTCGCCGCGTGAGCAGCAGCAGCGTCCGGTGAGCGGCGAGTTTTTTGTGAGCGGCGTTCGGTGCGGATCACACGATTGAAACGGCGTATCGTACGATCGACACGCTCGCATCATGCGCTCCTCGCGCCGCCGCCGCCCGCAGCCGCCGCGCGCAGCGTGGCGAGCGCGCGCGCCGCCAGCAGCGTGAGCCGCACCGTGCCCGCGCTGCCGTTCGGGTAGGCGGCCGCGCGCTCCGCCGCGGGCAGCAGCTCGCACTCGGCGCCCGCCAGGTCGCCCGACGCGCCCTGCCAGACGTCAGAGAGGTCCACCTCGGTCGTCGCGACGCACTCGACGGCGCTGAAGTCGGCGACGCGCGGCGCCGCGCTGCCCGCGAGCAGCACCGGCAGCACCAGCCGCGGCGCGGCGCCCGCGTCGGCGGCCGCGAGGCAGGCGGCGAGCGCGGCGCCCGCGGGCGTCGGGGCGCGCGTGGTGGGGTCAACCAGCGCGTAGGCCACGGCGTACTCAAACGCCAGCGGCCCGGGCCTGGGGGCGGGTGGTGGCGGCGGCGCAGGGTGGGCGGCAGCGGGCGGGCAGGCGGCTGGCCGCGCGGCGGCGGCCGCCGCCGCGCACACCGCTTGGGCTGCGCGGGCGTGCACTGCTGCGCCGGGCTGGTGAAGTCTTCGAGGACCATGTGCGCCACCAGCACGTGCGCGAGCGCGGGGTCGGCCAGGCCGTCGGCCGACAGCGTCACCCCCTCCACCTGCGCGCGGCGGCGGCGCGTACGCACCGCGCCGCGGAGGTGCACACCACCACGCAGGGCGGCGCACACGCGCGCACGCACAGGCGACGCGCGGCGCGGCGCCGGCGCACCTTGAAGATCACGGTGGTGTCCAGGTCGACGCCGCCCCACGCGGCCGGGCTTGGATCGAGCGCCCGCATCACCGGCGGCGGCGCCGCAGCCACGGCCGGCGGGCCCGGCGCTGCCGCCTGGGCCGCCTGCACCGCCTGGGCCGCCTGGGCCGCCTGCGCCGCCTGCGCCGCCTGCGCCGCCTGGGCCGCCTTGGCAGCTTCGGCCGCCTGGGCCGCCTGCTCCGCGCCGCGCTGCACCGCCAGCGCCCTGGCGGCGGCGGCGGCGGCCGCGGCCGACACGCCCACCTCGAGCTGCCACGCGGGCGGCGGCTCGTCCAGCGGCTGCGCCAGCGGCCCCGCCCCGTAGCGCCGGTTGGCCGCCGCGGCCGGCTGCGGGCTGCGCAGCAGGAGCACGCTGCCGGGCGTCGCGCCGCCGCCAAACGCGGCCGCAGGGTCGCCGCGCGGCTCGCCGCCGCGCAGCAGCAGCAGCGGCGCCGCCTGCGGCTGCTGCGCCGCCCTGCTCATGGCCGCAGCCACGGCGGCGGCCGCCGCCGCGCTCGTGCAGGGCGGCGGGTCGGCCGGCGGCTCGAGCAGCGGCGCGCCGAGCAGCAGCGCCGGCTGCTGCTGCTCCCCCGCGGGCCAGCCGCCCAGCGGCGCCGGCGCGCCCGCCTCGCCCTCCTGCGCGCGCGCCGCGCTGGCGGCGGCCGCCGCGGGGTCCAGCACCGGCACGCGCGGCTTGATGGCCCTGCCGCCGGCCGCGGCGTCGGCGAGCGGGCTGTGCCAGGCCACGCTCACGCGCACGTGGCCCGCCGGCGCGGCGCTGCCGGGGCGCGCGAGCTCAAACCAGCCCTCCACGGGCACGCCCTCGGCCAGCGGCGCCAGCGGCACCGCCGCCACGCCCAGGAGCGCGGCGTCGGGGTCGGGCTGCGCGTCGTCAAACGCCGCGACCTGCAGCGCGTGACCGCGCAGCGCGCGCTCCAGCGCCGGCCCACGCACGAGCGCCCAGCTCGCGGCGTCCTCAAACGTGGGCGCCGCGCCCGCGCCCACGCGTGTGTCGTGGCCCGCGCCCCGCCCCGGCGGGCTGTAGTGGAGGTACGGCCGCTGCACGGCGGCTGCCGCGTCGCCGCCGGGGCTGCGCGGGGCCGCCGCGGTGAGGCCCTCGCAGTCGTGGAGGGTGATCAGCAGGTGGGAGGCCCTGCCCGGCTCCGCATCGGCCTGACGGGGGGGGGGGGGGCAGGGGGAGGTGGGCCGGCGAGCGCGGGCGGGCGGCAGCCGGGCCGTGCCCGCGCGCGTGCGCGCCGCCGCCGCCAGCTGCCCAAGCGCGCCTGCTCCGCCGCCTCGCGGAGCGCGCGCGCCGTCGCCTCCTCCGCCGCGTCCACCGCAGCCTGCTCCGACGGCGGCGCCGCGCCCTGCGGCCCCGCCGCCGCCCCCTGCTGCGCGGCCTGCTGCGCCGGCGCCGCGCCGGCCGCTGCCGCGGCCTCGGCCTCCCTGTGCGCGGCGAGCAGCGCGTCCACAGGCTTGGCCACGCGGAGCCCCACGCGCACCCGGCCCAGCGCCTGCCCGCGCGCGCCGACGACGTCGACGTGGTGCCACGCGCGGTTCACACCCAGGGCTGGCGGCGGGCGGCGGCGGCGGGTGAGCTCGTCGCCACGCGCGCCGGCCGCGGCGGCGGCGGGCGCGCGCCCGCGCGCCCGCTCACCCGCGCCGACCGCCAGGTCGGCGAGCAGCAGCCGCAGCGGCAGGTGGCCCACGCCCAGCGGCGCCGCGTCGGCGCCGCGCGCCGCGTACAGCTCCAGCGCCAGCGACTGCGCAGGGAGTGAAGGGGGGGGGGGGGAGGCGCCGCGTCGGCCGTGCACTCGCCCGCGTGCTACGCCGCGCCGCGCGCTGCCGCCGCGCCGCGCCGCGCGCCGCCGCGCCTGCGTGGTGAGATAGTCCAGCAGGCAGGCGTCCGCCTCGACCACGTACTGCACCGTCGTGTCGTACGCCGGCGCGTCGCCCGGCGCGAGCGGCGTGGCCTGGCTGTCGTGGAGGTAAAAGTCCCACGCGAAAAAGGTCGGCGCGTCGGGCGGCAGCTCGGACGTCTGCGCACGCGGGCGCGGGTGGGGGGCGGGGTCAGGGCACGGGTCGGCGTGGGCGTGGGCGCTGCCGCGCAGAGCCCTGCTCCAGCCGCCTCCTGCCGGCCCCTGCACCCGCGCGCCGCTGCCGCCGCCGCCGAGGCTGCGCGCCGCCGCTTCACTCACCACCAGCGTCGCGTCCGCCACCACCAGCTCGATCACGTTCTCATGCGGCCCCAGCGCGCCGAGCAGCTCCTGCAGGCTCGCGCCCACGCCGCCCGCCTCCGCGCCCGCCAGCCCGAGCCGGCTCACGCGGACGCCGCCGGGCGCGGCGGGCGCGGCGAAACCTGCGCCGCCGCCGCCGCCGCCGCGCGCCGCCACGCGGGTGAGGCCGCCGTAGGCGCCGCGTAGCTGCGCCTCCAGGCGCCGGATGCGCTCGTCGCGGCCGTCCAGCTCGCGCCGCAGCCGCGCGAGCTGCTGCGCGGCCTCGGCGCGCGCCGCGGCGGCCGCGGCCTGCGCCTCCTCCAGCGCCGCCTTGGCCTCCAGGCTGATGGCCGCCTCGGTGTCCAGCAGCCGGCGCGCCTGGGGCGGCGGCGGCGGGCGGCGTGGTGGCACCGCGGTCGGCCGCAGCCGACCGCTGGGCGGCCGCGCGCGCGAGATCCCCTGCGGCCCGGGGCCCCGCGCCCCGCGCGCCGAGCCCCCCGCGCGCCTTGTCCAGCTCGCCCGCCTCCAGCGCCATCGCCTGCCGCAGCTGCGCCAGCTCCGCGCGCAGCTCGCCCTCGCTCTTGCCCTCGTCCGGCGCGAGGCTGCGCGCGACCGCGCCGCAGCCGCCGCCGAGCGCCGCGCCGCCGGGCCCGCCGCCCACGCCGCCGGCCGCCGCCGCGGCTGCATCGGCGCGGCGATACACCTCCAGCTTGTCCAGCGCCGCGCGCAGCTCGAGCTCGCCCGCGACGAGCTTGAGCCGCGCGTCGGCGAGCTCGCGCTCCAGGCGGCGGTGCTCCTCTGGCGACACGCCCGCGAGCTGCGGCGCGCGGCGCCGGGCTCGGCCCCGCGCAGCCGCGCGCGCCGCGTGCTGGCACTGCTAGCGGCGGCGCGGCGGCGGTGCGCGGCCGCGCGGCCCGCGCGCCCACCTGGCGCTTTATCGACGCGATCTCGCGCCGCAGCTCCGCCTCGCGCGCCTCGCCCACCGCGCGCTCGCGCCGCGCCGCCAGCAGCTCCTCGCGCAGCACACGCATCTGGGGCAGCGCGCGGTGCGGCGCGGTGGGCGCCGGGGCCCGCCCGGCCGGCGCCTGGGGCGCGCGCCGCGCGCCTGCGCCTGCGCCTGCGGCCGCCGCCGATGCTATGCGCACCTCTGCGAGCGCGCCACCCGGCGCGGCAAAGGCCTTGCCCTGAAGCTCCAGGTAGTCACGCTCAAGCTTCAGGCGCTCAGCGCTGAACGCAGCCGGCGGCGGCGGCGGCGGCGGCGGCGGCGGCGGCGTGGGCAGAGAGAAGGCGGCCCCGCGCGCGCCGCGCCCTCTCTGCCCGCGCACCGCTCCGCCGCGACCGCCGCGGCGAGCTCCTTGGCGCGCCCCGCCTCCAGCGCCGCCGCCGCGGCGCCCTGCTCAAGCGCCATGCGGCGCGCCGCCTCGGCGTGCAGCGCGCGGTGCGTGTCGTCGAGCGCGGCCTGCATCTTGTCCGCGGTGGCCTTGATCGCGTCCAGCTCGAGCTTGTGCTCCACGTACCTGCGAGCAGCAGCACATGCGCGTGAGCGCGTGGTTGAGCCAAGGCCGCCCTCCCGAGCCCGGCAGGGCGAGCGGGCGGGCACGGCGCGCACGCGCGCGCGGCCCGAGCGCCGCCGCCCGCACCGCTTCTTGAACGCGGCGGCCGTGAACCAGGCCTTGCGCATCTCGGCGTCATAGTCGCCCGCCTGCGGGCCGGCGGGGCCCGCAGCGCGGCGCGGCGCGTCTAGGCCGTGCTGCAGCCGCACCGCGCCGCTCGCTCGTCCTGCCCTGCCCCACACCTCGGTGTGCGCGACGACGTCGAGTGAGAGGAAGTCACTCTCCAGCTCCGCCAGGCGCGCCTGGTAGCGCGCGACCTCGCCGCGCAGCGCCTCCGCCTGCGCCAACACGGGCGGCCGAGCAGCTCAGCACAGCGCGCGCGCGCACCAATGAGCGCGGCGCGGGGCCGGCCGCGGGCACCAGCCCCCGGCCGCCGCACCTGCTGGCTGCTCGCGGCGCCGTGCCCGCCGCGCGCGGCCGCGAGCTCCGCCTCCAGCGCCGCCACGCGCTCACGCAGGAAGGCCTCCCTGAGGCTGCCGCCGCCGACGCCGCCGCCGCCGCCGCCGCCGCCCCCGCCGCCGCGGCCCGGCTCAGCGTCGGCCGCCGCCCCCGCGCCCGCGCCGCGCCGGCCGCCGCCCGGGGCCGCCTTGGCGCCGCGGCTGCCGGCGGCCCTGCCGCCGTCCGCGACGGGCGCCTGGCCGTTGGCGGCGCTCGACGTGGTGACGGCGGTGCTGGCGGTGCTCAGCCGCGAGTCGGGGCGCTCGGTTCCCCCTGCCTGGGCCGCGGCGAGGCTGCCCGGCGGCAGCACCACCAGCCGCGGCAGCTGCAGAGCCACGAGCAGGTCCGCCAGGGAGTGGCGGTTGGCGCACGCGACGTCCCACTCGTGCAGCAGCACGAGCAGCCACCGGCCCTCGCTCGGCGTCAGGTCTGCGGCGGCGGCGACGGCGGCAATTCAGTGCGCCGTGGCGTGGGGCCCCGCGCCGCCGCGCGCCGCCGCACGCCCACCTGGCAGCGCTGCACGCAGCGCCTCCAGCACCTGCAGCCCGCCCAGGGCCCCGCCTGGGCCGGCGGCCTCGTCAAACGCTGCCGCCGCCGCGGCGCGCGCGTCCCCGCGCAGCTCGCGCCGCGGCCGCAGCAGGGCTTCGTTAACCGCCAGGTCGCGGCCCTGGCGCACGGCCTCGTCTGTCACCGGCGGGCGGCGAGGAGGGGGGGGGGGTGGAAGGTGCGGCGCGACCCGAGCGGCCGCGCGCACACGCACGCTGCGCCCGCCCCGCCGCGCGCGCTGGCTCACATGCCGCAAGCAGGTCGCGCAGCGCCGCCTCCACCTGCTCCAGGGCCAGCCCGCCGCCCTGGCCGCCCTGCGGCTGCGCGAGGCCCAGCCACGCCGCGAGCTCCGCCGCCTCCTTGTGCGACGCGGCGGGCAGCGCGGTGGCCAGCAGCGCAGCCAGATCGCGCGGGTCGACCGTGCAGGCGCCCGCGCTGCTGCAGCCGCCGGCGACGCAGTCGCCGCGCGCGCCGAGCTGCTGCAGCGCCTCGGCGAGCCGCCCGCCGTCGCCGGGCGCGCGGCGGCCGGGCCGGGGGCTGCTGCGCCCGGCAGCGAAGGCCTCCGCGGCGGCGCGCAGCACGCCGTCGAGCCGCCCACGGCAGCCCAGCTGCAGCGCGGCGCTCGGCGACGGTTTGAGGCCTGCGGGCGCAGGGCGAGGCGTGAGCCGACTCAGCGGCGCGTCGGCGGCGCGGGCGCGCGCGCCACGGCCGTCGGGCCCGGGCGCCGCCGGCGTCGCGCCGCTCACCCACGGGGCGCGGCCACTGGCCCTGCGGCGGGTCGCTGAACACGCGCCCGCTGGGGCGCTCCCAGAGGAAGCAGGCGCCGCCGTCCGTGAGCGCCTCCAGCAGCCAGGTGCCGGCGCCGCCCTCGTCCTGGCCGCCTGCCGCGGCGCCGCCGCCGAGCGAGGCGCCGCTGGCGAGGCGGGTCTCGTAGAAGCGCACGAGCTGCTGCAGCTCCTTGATGCTGGACGCATAGTGAGCAGCCGTCTCGGCCGGCACCGCCGCGGCCAGCGCCGCCTGCAGGCGCGCGGTCTCCTCGCGCAGCCCCACCAGCTCCTCCTGCTGCGCCGCGAAGCGCCGGCCCGCCTCCTCGCTCCAAAACTCCTGCTCCGCGGCGGCCTTGCGCGCCGCGCTGCGCGCCGCGGCGCCGCCGCCGAGGCTGCGCTCCGCCTTGCCCAGCTTGCGCACGAGCGCGCGCTGCTCGCGCAGCGCCGCCTCGGCGCGGCGGCGGTGCTCCTCGGAGGCGGTGCGGAAGTCGGTGGCGCGCCGCCGCTCCCTGCGCGCGTGGCGGCGACGGCGTGTGGGCGTGCCGGGTGCGGCGGCGCGGCGGGGAGGACGCGCGCACAGCATGGCGGCCTGGGGTGCCGCGCTCGCTGCCCCACCTGGCCAGCTTGCTCGACAGACCGCTGTTCTCAGCCTCGAGCTGCTGGATGCGGCGCTGGGCGTCCAGGAGCTGTTGCGCGGTGCCGCCGCGCGCGCCCTGGTCGGAGCGCAGCAGCGCGCGCTTGGCCGCCTCCTCCGTGCGTGCCAGCTGCGCCGCGAGCCTGGCGGCGGCGGCGGCGGCGGAAGAGGCGGCGGCGGCGGCGGCGGCGGCGGCGGCAGCTGAGACCTGCAGCCGCGGCGGCGCGCGTGCGGGGCTGCGGCGCGCGCGCGCAGGCGGCGGTCGCTGCGTACTGCTTGATCTTCAGCTCATCGCGGCCCTCCTTTTCCTTGGCTGCCCGGTAGTCCGCGACCATGCGGTGGTAGGTGTCGTGGTCCACCTGCGTGCGCGGCGGGGTGCTTGGCGGCGGTGCGGGCGGGCTGCGGCGCGCGCCGACGGCGCTGCAGCGCGCGCCCGCAGCGTGCCGCACCGCCGGGTTGCCGCTCCAGACGTGCTTGAGCGTCGGGCGCTGGGGCACGGGCCCGCTGGCGAAGGAGGCGACGCTCTCGAGGTCGTCTTCGCCCGCGCCGGCCGCCGTCCGCGCCAGCCGGCCGGGCGCGCTGGCCAGCCGCCCCGCCATGCTCGCTGTTCGCTGGGAGCTGTTGTGTCACACGGCGAGCCACATCGCGCAGAGGGGCCGCGTGCGCGCGCGGGGAGGGCCGGTCGAGACGGCTGACCGGCGCTGAACCGGCGATGCAGGCCCCAGCGCGCGCCCACGAGTCAGCAACGCACGTGGCGGCGCTACGGCACACGCCCACGCACGCGCTCCAGCGCCGGCGGGCCGGACCGCAAACCGCGCCGCGACCGCGCCGCGACCGGGCTCGCGCCGCGCTCACTCTGCCGGCCGCCGGAACAGGCCGTGCACGAACGCGCGGCGCAGCGCCTGCCCGGTCCTGCGGTTGGCGTTGATCACCGTGACCGGCGCCGCCTCGACGACCTCCAGCCCCGCCGCGGTCGCGAGGCCGGCGAGCTCGGCCGGCGTGAAGAAGTACGCGAGCGTGCCGTCGCCGCGGCGGTACAGGTGCGCCCCGACCGCCTGCTCCGGCGGAATGCGCAGCTGCACCATGTCGCCGCGCGCGTGGTCGCGCACGCACAGCAGGCCGCCCGGGCGCAGCGCGGCGCGCGCGTTGGCCAGCATCGCCAGCATGCCCGCCGGCGGCACCGCGGAGAGCGTGAACATGATGAGCGCCGCGTCGGCGCGGCAGCCCGCCAGGCGCGCCGCGAGCGCGGGGTCTGTGCCGTCCGCGACAAACGACGCGAGCCGCTCCCCGCCCACGCCCAGCAGCGCCGCCGCGGACGCGAGCTGCGCGAGGCACGTGCCGCTCACGTCGGTCGCGGTTGCGGCCGCGCCCGGCTGCGCCGCGAGGACGGGCAGGAGGCTGCTGCCGCAGCCCGCGCCAATCTCCACCACGTGCCGCAGCGCCGCCGGCGGCGCGAGGCAGGGGAACTCCAGCAGCAGGTAGCGGCGCTGCTTGTAGAAGCGGGCGGACGGGTGGGCGCGGTAAAAGGCCTCCCAGTCGGCGCCGCCCGGCGGCGCCGCCTGCGCCACCTGCTGCGTTCCCTGCTGCTGTTGTAGCTGCTGTTCTGGCTGCTGCTGTTGCGGCTGCTGCTGCTGTCGTTCTTGCGGCGGCAGTTGCGTGTGCAGCTGCTGCGCGCTGCGGGGTCCGGCGGCTCGCTCCGGCGCCTCGGCGCTGCAGCAGCAGCTGCTGCTGCTGCTGGCCGCTGCCGCCGCCTGCGCGTCGCCGCCGCTGCGCGTCGGCAGCGACGCCAGCAGCTCGGCGACCGCCGACAGGGGCTCGCCGTCTGGCGACAGCGCCGCCGCGCCGCGCACGGCGGCCGGCGCGGCCGCCCACTGCGCCGACAGCAGCGACGCCACGGCCGCCAGGTGGTCGTCGTAGTCAAAATCGCGGTCGTGGTACTCCCCCGCCAGCTGCACGGCGTCGCCGACGTACGCGGGGCGCGAGACCATCGCCCGCCGCTGCTGCGACGCCGGCCGCGCCGCGCTGGCGGCGACGCTGGCCTGGCGCCAGCGCGCCGACAGCACCACGCCTGTGGCGCCGCGCCAGCAGCCGGCGAGCGCGGCCGGGCGAGCAGCGGCGGCGGCTGCGCGCGGCGCCGGCGGCCGCAGCGGGCTCATCGGCCGGCGCGTGGCGCGGCGCGAGGGGCTGGCGGGGTGGCGGCGCGCGTGGGTCTGCAGCGAGCGACAAGGACGAGCACGGCCGCCCGTGGCGTCGTTTGACGGGGCGTCGTCGTCGTTCGAGCTGCCTGCCGGCTCCGCGCAGCGGCGGCAGGCCCCCCTCGCCACTCCTCCTCGCCCTGTACCTGGAGCAGCAACTGCAAGTGCGCAGAGATGGAGCGGCGGCGATCAGCCACGGCGTGAATGCGGCGCGTCGCCGCTGCCAGCAGCGGCGGCGCGGACCCGCCGCGCGCCGGCAGTGGCGGCCCCCTCGCGGCGGCGTCCGGCAGGGCGCGGGGCGGGGCGCTGGCGCGCCTCCTGCGCGGCCCGCGGCGCGGCGCGCGGGTCGTCGCGGTGGTCGCGTGTTTGGCGACTCTCGGCGCGCTCGGCGCGGCGGCGGCGCTCGCCGCGGCCGGCGGCGCCGCGCCCGCCGGCGACGGCGACGGCCTGGCCCACCTGGCCGCCGCGTACCGGGGCCCCGTGGCGTCGGCGTACGGCGTGGAAGGCGGGTACTGGCGGCTGGACGTCAACTTCACCAGCCCGCGCGTGCCGCTGCTCGCGCGGCCGCGCTTCGCCGCGTCCAACGCGACCTGCTGGGAGCTCGCGGCGGCGACGCGGCAGCCGTTCACTGCCTTGTACCAGCCCACCGGCGCGCCGCCGGCGGTGCGAGGCCGCGTCGCCGCCGCCGGCGGGCCGCCGCCGCGGGGCCTCCGCCGCCGGGCCGCGCCCGCGGCGCCGCGCGCCGGGCGGGGCCGCCCACCCGCGCCCGCCCGCGGCGGCGCCCGCGCGCAGGACCTGCCCGGCGGCGTGCCGCGCGCGCTGTTCCGCTGGCGCGGGCGCATCAGCCGCCGGCTCTTCGACTCGGTGCCCTTCTTGCTGCGCGAGAGCCCGGCGGCGGGCGGCTGCCCGCACTGCACCTTTGTCCTTCGTTACAAGGTGCTCGGCGGGCAGCTCTACGCCGACAGGGCGCGCCGGTGCGGCGCCGCCCGCGCGCCGCGCGGCTGCCGCGCCGCGCCGCCGGCGCGCGCCGTGGCCGAGCGCCCGCGGCCGCCGCCGCCGCAGGCGCCGCGCGCTGGACGGGCAGGAGGCGGAGGTGGCCATGGTGGAGGAGCTGCTGCTGGCCGCGCTGCACATGCACGAGGTCCCGCGCCGCGCCGCCGGCCCCGCGCCGCCGGCGCCGTGTCCCGGCGGCCCACCGTCTGCGCCGCGCGGCGCCACCATCCCGTCCTGCGCCCCCCGCCGGCCGCAGGTGCCTGACGTTGACTTCCTGCTCCACATCGGCGACGGCGCCCCGGGCGGGCTGCCGCTGGTGCAGGCGAGCGTGAACCGCAGCGAGGCGCTCGGGGGCTTCACGCTGCCAAAGTACATGTGGCGCGACGCGCTCGGCCTGCACCAGTTCGCCGTGCTCGCGCAGTGCCTCGCGGTGCGCGCGCCGTGCCGCGGCGGCGGCGCCGCCGCCACCGCCGCCGCTGCCACCGACGACGACGATGCCGCCGACGGCGCGCCGTGCCGCACGCGCAGGCGCGGCACCCGCCGCCGCCGGCGGGGCGCCGCGTCGGCCGCGCGGTGTGGCGCGGCAGCGCGACGGACCCGGCGCACGCGCTCGTGGACGAGGGCAACGCGCTGCGCGTGCTGCGCGCGCGGCTGCACCTCTTTGGCGTCTGGTACCCCTCGCTGTTTGACGCCCACCTCACGGCATTCCCGCAGCAGGCGTTCGAGACGAGCTGCGTTGAGACGCTGCTGCCGCCGGGTGCGTGCCGCCGTTGCGGCACCGGCGCCGCGCGCGCCGCCTCTCGCCGCGGCCGCGGCCGCCGCCCCGGCGCGCCGCCGAGCGCCGGCCGCGCCCGGCGTGCAGGCCCGGCGCTGCCGCTGGAGGCCTTCAACGGCTATGCGCTGGTGCTTGACGCCGACGGCAACAGCTGGAGCGACCGCTATCGACTGCTCGCGCACGGCAACACGCCGGTGCTCAAGCAGGCCTCCAACCTGAGCGGCTTCTTCGAGCACCTGCTGCCGCCCGGCGTCGCGGCCGAGCACTGGGCGCCGGACGCGTCCGACCTGCCCGCGCGCGCGGCGGCGCTGCTCGGCGAGCTCGCCGCCTCGCCCAGGCGGCTCGTCGCGATGGCGGGTGCGCCGGGCGGCTTCCTGGGCGCGGCCGGCGCCGCGCGGCGGCGCGGGGGACGCGCGCTGGCCGACGCGTGCGCCCGCCCGCGCGGCTGGCCGCGCGGCGCCGCAGAGCGGCAGCAGGGCCTCGCGGCGCTCCTGCTGAACCAGGTTGCACTCGCGCACGCGGCCGCGTGGACGCTCGCCCGGGTCGCGGCGCTGAGCGACTGGCGCCCCGCGCGCGAGGAGGGCTACGACCTGGTGCCCTTTGCGCGCTGCTGCCCCTCTGCGGCCGCGCTGCCGCGCGAGTTTGTCGCCGCCGTGCGCGCGCGCGGCGAGGCGCTGGGGCAGGCCGCGCCGGCGTGAGCGGCGCGCGCGGCGGGCGGCTGCGGGGAACTGCTGGCTTGAACGCGGTCTGCCCCGATCGCAACGCCGGCGCGCCGGCGCCGGCACCGGCGCCGGCGCCGGCCCGACAGCGGCGGCGCTGCGGTGACGCCGTCAATTTTGTCAGTTGACGAGCGCCAGTGGTCGCCGCCCGCGCCTCAGCCGTCAGCCCGAGCAATCACAAAGGGGCAGCGCCACCACGCCGGGCCTGGGAGGCGCGGCCGAGAGCTGGCGAGGCCCGCACGGCGTCCTCTCGGGCAGCCTGTGCAGCTCGGCGCCCTCCCGGGCGCGGGGAGCGCGCCGCCATGCCGTGTGAGTGCCGGGAGCCCGTGAGCCCGCGTTCCTGCTGCGTCTCGGCCTGGGCGTGGGCGTCACCCGCCGACCGCTGCTGCCGCCGCCGCTGCCGCACGCGTGCTGCCCCCCGCCGCCGCGTCCGCAGACAAGGTGCAGCCCGGCAAGGAGCTCGCGCGGATGGAGGCGGCGGTGGAGCGCAAGCTCAGGGAGCTGAGCGTGCTCGAGGCGGAGAACGAGCGCCTCGCGCTGGAGCACCAGCTGCTCTCGTCGGCGGCCGAGCTCCTCCACTGGCTGCGCCGCCAGCAACGCCGCGCGTCCGCGGCGCCCGGCGCGACCGACGGTGCCGAGCTCAGCATGGCGGCGGATGCGGAGCTCGTGCCACTGGCGGAGATGCAGCTGCTCGAGCAGCTGCAGGGCCTCCCGCTCAGCAGCAGCAGCGGCAGCGACCCGCGCTCGCCGTCTTCGTCGAGCGAGGCCTCCAGCGCCGCGCCGGGCGGCGGCGGCGACGGCGGCGGCGCTGCCGCGAGCGGGGGCGCCGCGAGCAGCGTCGGCGGCACCGGCGGCGGCGGCGGCGGCGGCGACCCCGCGTCGCGCACGCTCGCGCCCGAGGGCGACCCGCTCGCGCTGCTGCGCACCCTGTTGGGCCAGCCGCCGCACCCGCTGGCGCGCACCCTGAGCGTCGAGGCGCTGCGCGCCGACTACGGCGGCGTCATCCGGGAGCTCGCGCTGCAGCTCCAGCTGCTGGACAGCCCCTTTGCGGGCGAGCTTCATTCAGAGCATCCGCTTGCTACGATCACGAACGTGCTGTCGCGCCACCTGGCCATCATGACCTCCCTCGCGCTCCTCGGCCGGGATGAGCTCGCGTCGCAGTTCTCGCTGACCAACGCCGCGACGGGCGAGGCGGTGGAGGAGCAGCGCCCCGAGGTCTACGCGTGGGCGGTGCGCCGCCTCGGGCTGAGCGCCGCGCAGCAGCGCCGCATCGTCGCGTGCGTGCGCGTCTTCCGCCGCCTCGCCGAGCCCGTGATCGCCGCCAAGGGCGAGCTGCAGAAGCAGCTGCGCGGCGGCGCGGAGGCGGCGGCGGCCGACGACGCGCCGCCGCCGCCGGAGGTGCACGCGGCCGGCGTCGGCGCGGCGTTCGCGGACTGCCGGGCGGCGGTGGTGCAGCAGCAGGCGCGATTCATGCAGGCCCGGGAGCACCAGGCAGCGCAGCTGCGTTTGCTCAACGTTCTCTTGAAAAAGGAGGCGTTTTTGCGTCTTGCTGTCTCGGCGAGCGCGCACGGCTGCCTGACCTGGCCCCAGGCCGCCAAGCTGGTGAGGGCTGCGCGCTGCGGGGCAGCAGCGGCGCCGGCCCGCCGCCAAGCCCGCCCGCCCGCGGCCGTCCGCGCCGCGCCGCGCAGTCTGTCATCGTCTGGCCGTACGCCCTGCATTACACTGAGTTTGCGCGCGCCGTGGAGCTGCTGTACGAGGAGGCGCAGGCGGCGCAGCCCGGCGAGGCGGCGCCGCAGAGCGGCAAGGCCGCGCCCGGCGCGCGCGCTGCGTCGCCGGTGCAGCCGCGGGAATCGGAGGACGCCTCGGGATGAGCGCCCTGGACTGCCGCGCGAGCACGTGAGCCTGGCCAGGCTCCGTCAGCACGTCAAACTGCTCTCACTGCAGCCTGTGGGACCTCCTCTGATACTCACAAGCGCAGGCAAGGCTGCACAGCACCTGGTGGGCACCGTTGTATCGACGGTGACGCGGGCACTGCCACTTCTTGACCACGCTTCCTGACCGCGCATGTCAACGGCGATCGGCTGAACCGTGGTGCACAGTGTGCACAGTGTGCACCACGGTGTGCACACTGTGGTGCACAGTGTGCTGCTGCCGTTGCGTGCACGCGCCGCGCGGAGCGGCGTGGGAGCGAGCGCGCCTGATGAACGCCGCACTGCGTCACACACATGGCCGTGCCCCGCGCGACGCGCGCCAGCCCGCACCCCTGGCTCACAGCGCGTCGCGCGCCAGCAGGCGCAGCCGCAGCGCGGCAGAGGGGTCTGCGGCCGCGGCGGCGCCACCGTCGCCACAGCAGGCAGCGGCGAGCGCGTCGCCGTCGACGCTGGCAAACGGCAGCGGCCCCCCGCCCTCGCCGCCGCCGTCCTCGCCCTCGCCGCCGTCCTCGCCCGCGCCCTCGGCGGCGGCCGCGGCCGCGGCGGCGCGCCGGTAGCCCCTGTAGCTGGCGCACGCCGGCAGGCGTGCGAGGCGGCGGAGCGAGCCGCCGCACGAAGCGGGCTGCAGCAGCTGCGCCGGCGGCGCCCCGCCCGCCTCCGGCTGCGCGCGGCGCTGGAGCTGCAGCAGCGCGTGTGCGGCGGCCGGTGGCAGCAGCTGCACCGCCGCCACGCCGCCGCTCGGGGAGAAGCACCACACCGGCGGCCCCACCGCGCCGCCGCCGCCGCCGCCGCCGCCAGCGTCGCGGTCGAGCGGGCGCGCGTGCAGCCCCAGCTGCGCGGCGCACATCAGGGCCGTGCCCGGCGCGGGCGCGCACGCGGCCGAGATGTGCAGCCGGGGCGCCGTCGCGGCGCCCAGGTCCAGCAGCCCAGCCTCGCTGGCGGCGCCCGGTGCGGGCTCCAGGCCGCCGGCCGCGGTCGCCGCCGCGGCCAGCGCAGCGCGCGCGGCCGCGGCGTCGCCCCCGCCCCCCGCCGCGGCGCCCGGCGGCATCGCCGCGCCGCCGACCGCCGCAGCCCAGGGCGCGGCCTCGCCCTCGCCCAGCCACGGCTGCGCCGCCTCTGCCAGCAGCCGCTGCTGACGCAGCCGCGTCGCCCGCGCAGTGGGCGCGGTGTCGCGCACACCGGCCTCCCAGGCGGCCACGGCCGCGCGCGCCGCGAGCGCCTGGTGCTGCGCCTCGGCGCCCAGGTCGCGCTGCAGCAGCATCAGGCCCACCGGGTGCGCCGCGACCAGCAGCGTGTGGTGCCCGGGCGCTGCCCCCGGCGGCGCGGGGGCCGGCGCCGGGGCGAGGTCGATCGCCATCACGCCGCTGCGGTCCACGCCCACCGGCAGCAGCGTCACGCGGCCCGAGGCCGTCGCCGCGACCTGCAGCACGGCCACCGACCCCAGCGCCTCCAGCGCCAGCAGCCGACTGCCGCACGCGCGCAGGCTGCCCACCACGCCGCCCGCGAGCGCGCGGGAGGTTGCCAGCTCCTCAACGCTCAGCGCGCCGCACTGGGGCGCTGCTGCAGGCGGCGTGCCGCCGTCGCCGTCGCCACCGCCGCCGACGTCGCCGGGGCTGCCGGCCCCAGGCACGGCAGCAGAGTCGTCGATGGCCATTGCCTGCGCCTGCGAGGCGGGCGAGCGTGCGCGGGCGCGCGTGGGCGCCCGCACGCGCGGACGCGGCGCGGCACGGCGTGCGCGGCGCAGCGCGGCGCCCTACCTCGGCCGCGGCCGCCAGCTGCCCCTCCACGCCGCGCCGGGCGGCCGCGGGGTCGACCACCAGGCGCATTACGCTCACGCCGGCCTCGCAGCCCACGGCCAGCAGCGGCAGGCCCGGCGGTGCGCGCGGCGGGCCACCGCCCGCGGCCGCGGCCGGCGCGCTGGGCGCTGCTGCGCGCTGCCGCGCCGCGCCCCCGGCCGCCGGCGCGGGGGGCTGCTCCGGCGGGGCGAGCACCTCCGGCACCACCGCGCACAGGCTGGCCGGCGTGACGCTGAGCGGGTGCATGCCATGCAGCACGAGCTCGTACCGCAGCGCCCCAGCCCCAGCCCCAGCGCCGCCCGCCGGGCTGGCGGCGGGCGGCGCCGCGGCCGGGCCCGCCTCCGCCAGGCTGGCCTGCAACTCAAACACGGACAGCATCCCCACCGCCACGTCGACGCCCGCCACCTGCTCCTGCGCCTGGTGCTGCTGCGCCTGCTCCCGCTGCTCGGCGTCCGCCGCGGCGCGCGGCGGCGGCTCCGCGTCGGGGGGCAGGTCAACGCTGACCGTCGAGCCCAGCACGATGAAAGGCGCCGCGACCAGGGCCTCGCCGCCGCCGCCGCCGCCCGAGCCCGCCCGCCGCCCCGGCTGC
Source organism: Scenedesmus sp. PABB004 (assembly GCA_014905635.1). Lineage (NCBI taxonomy): Eukaryota > Viridiplantae > Chlorophyta > Chlorophyceae > Sphaeropleales > Scenedesmaceae > Scenedesmus > Scenedesmus sp. PABB004. The sequence continues at coordinate 122,917 of JABVCE010000018.1, forward strand.
GGCGCCTGCTGCGCCGCGCCGCCGGCGCGCGGCAGGTCCAGCACTGCCAGCGCCGTATAGCTGTGCCCCGGCGCCAGGACCAGGCTCAGCAGCGGCGCCAGGCTGCGCGCGTCCAGGAGCACCAGCTGCTGCTGCTGCGGCGGCGGCGCGGCCGACGCGTCCGGCCCCTCCGCGTCTGCCTGCACCAGCAGCACGAGCGTGGAGGTGGCCGCGTGCAGCGCCATCGCCAGCGGCGTGCCCGGCAGGCCTCGGCTGCGCCAGCGCAGCTTGTGCGTCGCGTCGAGCGCGCCAAAGCAGAGTCGGCTGGCGGTCGACACCCACGCGAGGCTGTGCGGCATGTCTGGCGCGTGCACCGCCGCCGCGCCGAGGCACGCCTCGCTGCCGCAGACGCGGCTCACCAGCAGGCAGTCGGTGGCGGCCAGCTGCTGCAGCGGCTCGGACGCGCCCTCCCCCTCCTGCTGCGCCTGCTGCTGCTGCTGCTGCTGCTGCTGCTGCTGCTGCTGCTGCTGTTGCTGCTGCTGCCACGCGCGGCTCGCCAGCAGGGCCGGGGCGGTCCGGATCACCGCGCCGCCGCCGCCGCCGCCGCTGGCGTGCGCGTACACGCACGGCGCGTCGGGCGCGCCGCCGTCGCCGGGCTCGGCGGGCGGCAGCCACAGCGGCTGGAGGCTGATGCTGGTGGAGCTGATGCGCACGGCCCTGCCATGCACCAGGCGCCAGCGGCTGCCGGCGGGCTGCTGCGAGGCCGCCGTGAGCTCCCAGAGCAGCACGCTGCCGCTGTTCGTGCCGACGAGCAGCACGTCGCAGCCGCAGCCGACTGGCAGCAGCGCGACGCTGCGCGGCTGCTGCTCCCCCAGCTGCAGCGTCGCGCCCGCGTGCAGCTGCGAGGGCTGCGCGACGCCGGCGGGCCAGGGCAGCAGCTGCAGGCTGTTCTCCACCCACAGCCCCGCCGCCACCACCAGCTCGCCGCCTGCGCGTGCAGCGGCGGCGTCAGGCAGCAGGGCGCGCGCAGCTAGCAGCGCGCCGCCGCGAGATGTGCGCCGCGCGCCGCCCCCGTCCCGGGCGCGAACCTGACAGCGTCAGCAGCGCGAGCGCCGACGCCTGCTGCGCGAGCTCGCAGCTGCCGAGCTCGCGCAGCTGGCCGTCGCAGCAGCCGACGGCAAAGCAGCGCAGCGTGCAGCCGCACGCCACCACCAGCGCGCTGCCTGCAACGGCCGCAAGGCTCACGCTGGCGCCGGTCGGCTGCCACTGCTGCGCCAGCTGGCGCTCGGGCGAGCGGTCCAGCACCCACACCCCGTCGGGCGTGACCTGCAGCAGCCAGCCGCCGGGGAGGCCAGCGAGCAGCAGCGAGCCGCCGGCCTGGCGCAGGCCCGCGAGGTGGGCCTGCTTGAAGGTCGGGCCCGCCAGCGACAGCACCTCGCTCATGCCGGTCGAGGCAAAGCTAAACCCCAGCAGCGTGTGAGGCAGCGACTGCTGCTGCTGCTGCTGCTGCTGCTGCTGCTGCTGCTGCTGCTGCTGCTGCTGCGGCTCCGCGTGGCAGCAGGGTGGGTGCTCTGTGATTGGGAAGAGCACGGCGTCGCCCTGCGGGCCGAGGCAGGCAAGCGGGTGAGTGCGCAAGCATGCGCAGCATGCTAGGAGGGGCGAGGTGGAGGGGGAGGGGGGAGGCACCGTTCTCACCGGCAGCGCGGGGCCGTCCAGCAGCAGCGGCGCCAGGCCGCTCCCCGAGCGCAGCACCGCGAGCTTGCCGCGCGGCGCGGCGCCGCACGCGACCAGCAGCTGCTGCTCCGGAAGGCTCCCTTCGGCGGCGCGGCGGCGAGCGCAGCGGTGAGGTATTGAGAAGGGGGGCGCGTGCAGGGGGCGGCCCACGTGACAGCAGCCCCAGGAGCGCCAGCCGCGCTCACCGGTGGGGTCCTGCAGGACGACCGCCGCCTGCGCGCCAGCCAGGCTGGGCATGACCGCGGACTGGAGCACGGGGCACGACAGCTCCAGCTGCTGCTGCTGCTGCTCCTCCTCCTCCGGCCCGGGCGCCGCCAGCGCGCAGCGCGGCAGGCCGACCACCTGGCTGCTGCTGCTGCGGCTGCCGAGCAGCAGCACGCCAGCCAGGGCCTGCTGCTCGCCCTGCGCCTCGTCGTCCCCGCACTGCATTGGCTCGGCGCCTCCCGTGCCGAAGGGCACAAACGTCAGCACGTGCGGCACCGCCAGCGGGCTGCTGCCCGTGATGGGCCGCCAGAGGGCAGGCGCGCCAGCGCGCGGTTGCAGATGCACCAGGTGCAGCCCCGCCCGGTCATCGCCGACCACAAAGCTGGCGTCCGACAGCGCGACGCAGCTGAGCGGCACGCCCGCCAGGCGCCACGCCAGCAGCTGCTGCGTGCGCACGCTGACCGCGGCCGCCTCCGCTGCAGTGCTGCTGCCTGCGCCGCCGCCGCCGCTGCCCGCGGCCTCGCCCGCGCTGCACAGCAGCACGCCCCGGCTGCTGATCAGCAGCGTGCCGGCGGGCAGCTGCCCCACGCCGGGAAAGGGCTGCAGCAGGTGCGTGGTGGGGTGCACGTTTCTGCGGCGCGCGGTGCACGCGCGTCTGAGGGCAGCCCCCGGCGCGGTGGCTTCTGGCGCAGACCCCCCGGCCGGCGCGGCGTGCGCGCCTGACGGACCACGGCCCCGGGCTGGCCTCGCCGGTCACCCAGTCCAGGGCGAGGCAGTCGCAGTGCACCACGGGCATCTGACCGTTTGCTGCGCGGCAGGCAGCACCGCGCGGCGAGGGTGAGCGCAGCTCGTGACGCCACCACGCGCACGCCCGCGCCGCGCCGCGGGCGGCGCTCACGCGAAAACTCGTGGAGCACGGCCAGCAGCGAGCAGCCCCCGGGTCCAGCGCCTGCTCCCCCGGCGGCAGCCACGCCAGCGCCAGCACGCGCACGGACACGCGCACCGACGCCAGCGGCGCGTCGGCCGCGTCTGCGGCGGGCGCGCGCGTTGCGCGGTGAGCGCCGCGGCGCGGCCGCGCAGCGGCGCGCGCCCCCGCCGCCGCCCTGAGACCCACCTGGGACGCTGCAGCGCAGCAGCGCCTGCGTGCAGCGCACCGCGCGGGCCTGCAGCTCCACGGCGCCGCCGCCGCCGGGCGCCGCGCGGACGAGGTGCAGCACGCCGTGCAGCTGCGCGACCGCCACGAGGCTGGCCGTCCCGCCGTCGCCGCAGGGCTCCGCCAGCGCGTTGGCGCTGACCACGGGCCCGAACGCCTGCGGCGCCGCGGGCGCGCCCTCCGGCGGCGGCAGCGCCGCCCTCGACAGCAGCGGCGGCGGCGCGCCCCCGCCCGCCGGCGGCTGACCCAGCAGAGCCACGCCGCCGCCGCCGTCCAGGAGCAGCAGGTGGCCGCTGGGGAGGCCGATCAACGACAGACCGCCCTCCTGCGCCCGCCAGGCGGCCTGCAGGGCCAGGCATCCGTCGCCCTTGACCTCGCCCAGGCTCAGGTGCGTGTCGTGCGCGAGCAGCAGCCGGCCATCCGCCAGCGCAACCGTCCCTCCCACCGCTGCAGGCGGCTGCAGGGCGCGGTGGAGCAGCGCCGTCGCCGCCATCGCGCGGCGCGCAGCAGCGCTGCCGCTGGCGATCGCGCCAAGCCGCGGTGCTCGCGGCTTGGAGAGGCCGCCGGCGCAGGTCACGGGATGCTCGAAGCATTGCCTCGGCCTCGATCCCGGCAGCGGCGCGCGCAAAGCCCCGACGTGAAAACGCGTCCGCTCACGCGCCGCCGGCGCCCTGCTCAGCCTGCTGCTGCTCCTCCTCCAGCTCCTCCTCCCTTTACGTCAGCTCCTGATCCTGCTCCTCCTCCTCGCCCGCCTCCTCCGCCGCGCCCACCTCGGGCCCGCCCGCCTCGGGCCCGGCCTCCTCCACCGCGACCTGCTCACCGCCCGCCAGCTCCGGACCGGGCGCCGGACCCAGCAGCAGCTCGTACAGGCCGCCAGGGCCCTCCAGCAGCGCCGCCACGGCCGCCGCCGGGTCGGTCGGTTTTCCCGCGAGCGCGCCGCCCGCGGCCAGCGCGCCGGCCAGCCGCGTGAGGGCCCACAGCACCTCGGCCAGCAGCAGCGGCGCGTCGAGCCAGAACAGGAGCTCCTGCTGCGCCGCCGCCGCCGCGGCCGCCGCGCTGCTCGCCTGCTGCGCGGCGTCGACGCCCTCGCGGCAGCCCGGCTCGGAGGCGGCCTCGTCCATGTGCGCCCTGCGGGCCGCCACGCACGCGCGGCGGCCGGTCAAGGGCAACGCGGCCCGCCGCTGGCGTGGCGCCGGCTGCTCACGCGGCGCGGTGCAGCCCCCCCCCCCCCAACTATAACACGCGCGGCGAGCCCCGGCCAGCTCACCGCAGGCCGGCGGGGTCGGGCGTGCCGAGGAAGCCCTCCAGGAGCAGCTGCGCCAGCTGCGCCTCGCCCAGCCGCCAGCGCTGCAGTGCGCCCGCGTCGCGCAGCGCGGCGGCCACGCGCCGCACGGGCACGGCCTGCCGCCGCCACGCGTCGTCGGCGTCGCCCGCCGCGCCGGCGAGCGCGGCAAACAGCTGCTGCAGCGCCGGCGCCTGGCCCTGCAGGTAGATCGCCAGCTCGGCCTGCTCCGGCGTGCCGCCGCCGGTGCCGCCGCTGCCGCCGGCGCCGCCGGCGCCGCACGCCATGGCCGACCCGCCGCGCCCCAGCACCGACTGCCGGCCGCCGCCGCCGGCGCGCGCGCCGCCGGGCCCCAGCAGCGGCAGCACGTGCTGCGCGAGCAGCTGCTGCACCGCCTGCTCGAGGCTCGGCGCGCCGGGGCAGCGCAGCGGCGCGAGGCGGACCAGGACCTCCGCAAAGTCCCGGAACAGCAGCTCGGTCGCAGGGTCGTGCGGCGCGGCGCCCTGGCGCACCACCGCCTGCGCGGCAGGCGTGGCCAGCACCTGCGCGCGGGCGCGCGCGGCGCGCGTGGGCACCGCGCGGCCGTCCGCGAGGGCGGCGCGGCCCTCGGGGCGCCAGCGCCGCGGCGCGGCGGCCAGCGCACCCGCCGTCTGCGCGCCGCGACCGGCGGCGGCGGCGCCAGCGCGGCCGCCAGCGCCTCGCTGGCGTGGCGCAGCTGCACGTGGCGGCTGAGCACGCGCGCGTCATGCAGCAGCTCCCACAGCTGCCCCGCCTGCAGCGCCCAGCTGGCGCGGGGCGTGCGCGGGTCCAGCAGCGCGCTCAGGCGGTTGCTGCGGCGGGCGGGCGGGCCGGCGCCGTCAGCGGGGCCCGCGGTGAGCGCCGCCAGCTGCGGCAGCCCGCAAAGCCAGCGCCGGCGCAACCCCTTGCGCCCGCTCGCCCTCGCCCGCTCCGGCGCGCCTGTACTTGTCATACAGCGCGCGCAGCTCGGTGTTGCACCCGACCAGCAGGTTTGCCACCGCGGCGCGGCTCGCGGCCGGCGCCTCGCACTCGGCGAGCAGGTCAGCGACGTACAGCTGCAGCGCCGCGACGTGCGGCCCAAACCCCGGCGGCTGTGCCGCTGCAGCCGGGCCGTCGCCGGCCGCGCCGGCCGCGGCGGCGGCGCCGGCGGCGTCGTCCGGCGCCGGGGGCGCGGCGTCGTCGTCGTCGCCGGCCGCCGCGCCGAGCAGCGCGCCGTCACCGAGCACCGGGCGGTCGCGCTCGAAGCGGCCCGCCCAGACGGTGCCGTCCTCAAACACGTACACGCCGTCGCCGTGCTTTGCGTCCGCCTCCCACGTGCCCTCGTAGCGCGCGCCGGTGGCGTAGAAGAGCGCGCCCTCGCCGTGCCGGCGGCCGTCTCGAAACTCGCCGACGTACCTGCGCTCGTGGGCCGGGCGCGGCGCCGCGCGGCCGCCGTCGCGGCGCCCCAGCGCGCGCGCAGCACGCGCGGCGGCCGCGCCCCGCCCGCGGCCCCCCGGGCGCGGGCGGCGCGCGCCTGTTGTGCATCGCGTGCAGCGCGTGGCCGGCGGCGCCCGGCGCGCCCGCCGCGCGCCAGACGTGCTCGCCGAGGCCGTTGGGCGCGCCGCGCTCCCAGCGCCCGCTGTACGCCTGCCCGCGGTCGGCCCAGGTCATGCTGCCCTGCCCGTGCCGCGCGTCGGCCGCCCACTCCCCGTCGTAGCTGTTGCCGCTCGCGTAGACGCTCGTGCCGTGCCCCTGCTTCATGTCGTCCGCCCACTCGCCTGCGGCGGCGGCGGCGGCGCCGTCGGCGCCGTCGCCGGTCGGGGCGCGCGGCTCGGCCGTCGCCCTAGGGACGGTACGAGGCCTCGCACCGTCGTAAAAGGCGGTGCGCTCGGCGTTGTAGTGCAGCACGCCGCGGCCGTGGCGCAGGCCCGCGCGCCACTCGCCCTCGTAGCGCGCGCCGCCGGGCAGCGCGAGCGCGCCGCGCCCGTCGCGGCGGCCGCGCGCCACCTCGCCCTCGTACACGGCGCCGCTCTCGCCCCAGCTGTACACCCCGGCGCCGCTGATCTGGCCGGCGACGAAGCTGCCCTCAAACGCGACGCCGTCGAGGAAGGTGAGCTTGCCGGCGCCGTGCATGCGCCCGTGCGACCAGTCGCCGTCGAACACGGCGCCGCTCGCGAGCGCCGCGTGGCCGCAGCCGTGGAACGCGCCGGCCTCGGAGCGGCCGCCGGCGTAGCCCAGCACCGTGGCCTGCGCGCGGGGCGGCCGCTGAGCGCAGCAGCGGCGGCTGCCGCGGCAGCGCGCCTGCCGCCACTTTGACGGCGCGGCCCGCGCGCCTGCTGCAGCGCGGCTTCCATGGTGGCGTGCGGCCCGGCGACGAGCTGGCAGGGTCTGGCCCCCGTTCGCTGCGCGTGCGCGGCGGGGGCGAGCGGTCAAAGCGCAGCGAACAACCTGTGCGCGTGCCGCTGCTGTTGCAACGCGGCTGGCGCGGCTGTCATGCGTCGGGATTGCCAGGACCGATGGGAGCGTGGCAGGAAGGAAGGTTGAGAGCGCGGGCCCCCGGCAGGCGAGCGGGCGCCCGTGCGGCGGCGTTGAACGCCATTCAGCGCACTCCACAGGCTCACCCGTGCTCACAGTCGGCACCTTCTTTCGCGCGGCCGCTCAGGGGCAGGGCAGAGCAGCATGGCGCCAAAGCAGCAGCGCGAGCCGGCGCCGGCGCCGACGCCCGCGGGCATTGCCGCGGGCCTGGCCGGCGACGCAGCTCAGCAGCTGGTGGCCCTCGCCCAGCTCGGGGCCGCTACCTTCTCGACGGCGGAGGCGGTGGCCGCCGGCATCCCCGCCGCGCTCGCTCGGCTGCTGCGCTGCAGCTCGGCCGCGCCGGCGGCGCGCCTCGGCGCGGCGCAGCAGCTCGCCGCCCTTGCTGCCGGCGGCGGCGTGCCGGTGGATGCACAGCTGGAGACGGTGCAGGCGCTGTGGGGGGTCCTGGCGGCCTACGAAGCCGCCGAGCCCGCCGTCGCGGCGGCTGCGGCGCTGGCGGAAGCCGCGGCGGCTGCGGCGGCGGGCGCGCCGCGCGCCCCGCCGCGGCGGCCGCCCGGCGCCCGGGAGCCCGCCGATGCCGACGACTGGCTGCCGGTGTGCGCCGCGCGCCGCCGGCCGTCGGGGTGCCGCCTGCGCGGCTTGCGCCGCGTCGCAGCGCGCTTGACCGCCGCCGCCGCCGCCGCCGCCGCCGCCGCCGCCGCCGCCGCAGGGCCCGCCGAAGCACGCGCTGGAGGCGTGCCTGCGGGCGCTTTGCTCCCTGCTCAGCCCGGGGCAGCAGGAGGGCGGCGCGCCGCCCACGGCCGCGGCCGCCTGGGCGGCGCAGCAGGGCGCGGGCGCGGCGGCGAGCCTGCTGCGCCACGCGTCGCCGCGCGTGGCGATGCGGGCCGCGCGGCTCGCGCACCTGCTCGCCGCCGTGCCGGGCTGGCCGGACGCGCTGGCCGCCGGCGGCGGCATCGTGGCCGCGCTCCCGCTGGCGGCGAGCGCCAGCGCTGCGCTGCGGCTCGCGGCGCTGCGCCTGCTGCGCCGGCTGGGCGCGGCGTCGAGCCTGGCAGTCGCGGCGCTGCTGCAGAGCTCGCAGCTCGTGGACTGCCTGGTGGCGCAGCTGCTGGAGGCCGGCGCGGTTTCTGGCGGCGGCAAGGCCAAAGGCGGGCCGGCGGCGGCGAGGCCGGCCGACGAGGCCAAGCCGGTGCGCGTGCGCCCTGCGCTTGCGAGCCGCGGGCCCCGCGCGTGCGCAGCTCACCTCGCTGCCTGACGCGCGCACAGACGCCTGCGTCTCAGATGGCAGGGTGTCCTGACGCAACCGTGGTGCAGGCGGCGGCCGCCGACCTGCTGGCGACGCTGGTCGCCGCGAGCGATGCCGCCGCCGCGCAGCTGGTGCAGTCGGGCGGCCTGGCGGCGCTGCAGGCGCAGCTACCGGAGCCGGCGGCCCCCGCGACGGGCGAGGGCGCGCGGCCAAAGTCGCCGCTGCACCGCGCGGCGGGCAGCCGGGTGAGCGGCGGCGCGCGACGGCCGCGACGGCAAGCTGCGGCTCGGGCGCACGCACGTGCCGCCCTCACGCCGCCACCCCGCCGCCCGCGGCAGCAAGCGACGCCGCGGGCCCCCGCCGACGCCGCCAAGCCGGCCACGCCGCAGAGCGACGGGGCGTCCGCGGACACCGGCGCGGGCGGCGCGGGCGGCGGCGCAGCCGAGGGCGCCGAGGCGGCGGGCAGCCTGGCAGGGGGCTTCCCCGCGCCCGCGTGCAAGGTGGCGGCGCCGGAGCTGCAGGCGCGCCTGCTGCACATGCTCGCGGCGGCGCTGGCACAGCCCGGCGCGCGGGGTGCGCTCGCGCAGCAGCCGGCGGTCTCGCAGTGCGGCCTCGCGCGGCAGCTGCTCCACATGCTCGCGGCCGCGCCGCCCGCCGGCGCGGAGGGCGCGCCCGGCGTGCCCGAGGGCGCCGGCGCCAAGGGAGGGGCGGACAGGCTCGCCGTGCCGCCCGGCGGCCCCAGGCGGTCGGGGGCGGGGGCGGCCGAGCAGCCGACGCCCGGCGTGGCGGCCGGCGGCGCCCCGCTCCGCAAGCCCGCGGCGGGCGTGGCAGGCGGCGCGGCCGGCGGTGCGGCGGCCAGCAAGGTCACCGTGCAGGCAGTCGAGGCCCCGCCGCCGCCGCCGCCCGACCCGCTGGCGCCGCCGTTTGCGCCCGCGGCCCAGGCTGCGGCGCTGGCATGCCTGGCGGCGCTGGCGCGGGATGCGCAGGGCGCGGCGCTGCTGGCGGCGGCGGCGCAGCCGCCGGCAGCTGCAGGCGGCGGCTGCGGCGGCGCCAGCATGCTCGGGCAGCTGCTGCGCGGCCTGGCCGCGCCTCTGCCGGAGGAGGCCGGCGAGGGCGGCGCCGTCGCCCCACAGGCGGCCGCGCTGCTCGGCCAGCCGGGCGCGCTCAAGGACGCGGCCGCGCTGCTCAGTGGCCTGGCCGAGTGCCGGGACGCGAGCCCTCAGCTGCAGGAGCTGCCCCTGGTGCCGCCGCTCCAGGTGCGGCCCGCCGCGCTCGGGGGGCGCGCGGCGTCACCGCGGTGCGCCGCGCGGCCTGCTCACACACCCGGCGCGCGCCCCGCCTGCCCTCCAGGCGCTGGCGGCGTGCGCGGCCGCGGCGGGGGTGCCGCCGACGGTGTCGCAGGCGCTGGCGCACGCGCTGCTGGCGCTGCCGCCCGAGTGCTTCATGCCGCCGCCGCGCACGCCGCTGCCGTCGCCGCCGCCGACGCCGCCGGCGCCGCCGCTGCCGACGTCACTGGCGGCCTGGGACTGCCTGGGCCGGCCGCTGATCCCCGACGGCGCGATGCTGGGCGCGTGATGACGCGTGCGGCGCGTGTGACGACTGCCGGCCTGTGTCTGCTCGCCTGCAGCTTCCAAGCCCCTCCGGCCTTCCCGCACCACGAGCACGCGGTCCCACGTCACGCACAGCGACCGCGAGAGCTCCACAGGGCGCAGCAGCAGCGCTGGCAAGAGCCGGTCAAACGATGGCGTCGCTGCGCGCGTACAGCGCAGCCCGCGGCGCTGAGCCGCGCTTCCCCCGGGGCAGCGCTCATCAGGCTGCTCAGGCGGGCGACCTGGCGGCGCTGCAGCGCGCCGCAGCGGAGCAGCACCAGGCGCGCGGCCTGCCGCCGCTCGTGACGCTCGCCGCCGCCGACGGCCCGCTCGGCTGCACGCCGCTCCACGTGGCGGCGGAGCACGGCCGGCATGCCGTGGTGGACTGGCTAGTGGCGCAGGGCGTCGATGTGGACGCGGGCGACGCGCACGGCTGCCGGCCGTTGCAGCTCGCCGCCGTGTCTGGTCACGTCGGCGTCGCCCGCCAGCTGCTGGACCGCGGCGCCAACCCCACCAAGACCGACGACCAGGGCGACACGCCGTTGCACTGGGCGGCCACCAAGGCTTCGACCAAGGTGCGCCGACGCACAGGGGGCAGTGCCAGGCCGCGCTGGCGGCAGCGTCCGGCCGGCCGCGGGTCATGAGCCGGCTGGCACAGATCCGCCCGGCCGCGCCGCCTCGTTCAGATGCTGGAGCTGCTGCTGGAGCGCGGGTCGGCCGTGGACGCGCCGAACCGGGCGGGCTGGACCGCGCTGCACCGCACCGCGTTCTGCGGCCGCGTCGCTGCCGCACGCCTGCTCCTGCGCCGCGGCGCGCGCGTCAACGCGCTCACGCGCGACCTGCGCACGCCGCTGCACCTGGCTGCGCTGCAGGTGCGCCGGTCGCCGCGAGGCCTTGCCGTTGTGCCCGCCGTGCTGCGCGCGCTGCGCACGATCGCTCGGCTGCACGCACGCCCCACACGCCGCCGGCCGGCCGCAGAACCACCTGGGCGCGATGCACCTGCTGCTGGGGCTGGGCGCCAGCGCGGCGCTGCGGGACGCGCGCGGCGCGGCGCCTGGCGACGCCTGCGTCAGCGACGCCGCGCGCGCCCTCATCGCCGACGCCGCGGCGGGCGGCGGCGGCCGCGCCGCGGGCAAGCCCGGCAGCCGGCCCGCGTCTGGCGCCGCCGCCGGGTGCGCGACGGCCGGCGCGGGCGAGCGCGTGCTCGCCCACCGCCCCTGGCAGGGCTCCGCGCGCTGACCAGCCGCCGCCCGCCCCGCAGTGCCGCGACCGTGCCGGCGGCGCCGGCGAGCGCGCAGAGCCGCGTGCCAGACATGCCGCGCTTCCGGCGCGCCCGGAACGACAAGTGAGCCGAGCGCGTCGCGGCAGGCAGCGTCGCCTCGGGCCAGCGGCCGCCCACGCCCGCCGCCCCCGCCCGCCGCGCAGCCTCGACGCCGACGGCTTTCCTGTGGCGGTGGAGGGCCTCACGAGCGCGCCGTCGGCGGAGGCTGCCGAGGAGCTGGGCGCGCCCGCGGCGCTCGCGCTGCTGGAGGCGGCCGAGGCCGAGGCGGCGGAGCAGCTGCGCGATGTCGGCGCCGACGCGGGGGAGCAGCAGCAGGTCGGCGGAGCCGGCGCGGCGCCGCGCACGGGTGGGGGGCGCGCCGGCGCGCCTGCGGACGCGCAGGAGCTGGCGGCCGCGCCGCGGCGCTCGGGCGTCGGCAGCGCCAGAGCGTTCTGAGAGGGCTCTCTCGCTGTTTAACGTGGCGCCTGATCAAGGCATGTGGGGCAGGCAGATGTATGCGCAGCGCGGCCAGGCAGGCAGGCGCGGGGGCAGCGCGCCGGCGGTGGCCGGCGCAACGCGCTCGCCCGCTGCACACGTGCGCGCGCGCGCGCGCCCGTCCCAGCCACGCCACGCGCTCTCCGCGCAGAGCAGCTGCTGGGGCGCCGCGCAAGCAGCGGCGCGCCCGCCGCCGCGTAGTGTACACCAAACCGACGCGGGAGGGGGGGGGGGCGAAGGGTCAAGAGGCAGTCAGGCCCTATGGTACACAGCAGCCCCGCACAGCACGCGCAGCACGCACGCGCGCGCGCGGGGGCGCGCTCCGCCGCTGCGCCGCGCGCCCCTAGAGTCACAACAGGGGGGTCGTACGAGTACAGAGCGGCGCGGCGGCGCGCCGCCCGCGCGGCGGCCGCCGCCGCGCGCTCAGCAGCCGCGCGGCGCCGCCGCGCCCTCGTGCGCGCCGCCGCCGCCCTCCTCCTCCGCCGCCGCCGCGGGCAGCGCGCCAAAGGTGTTCTCGCCGCTGTAAGTGATGTACAGGAAGCCGTCCTCGTCCTTGTGGTCCTCGTACACCGAGCTCATCAGCGCGGCTGGCCGCGCGTGAAAGGCGCGGGGTGCGCGGGGCGGGGCGCGGCGGCGGGCGGGGCGGGCGGGGCGGGCGGGCGCGGCGGGCGTCGGCGGCGGCGCGGCGGCGGCGCAGCGGCGCGGCGGCGGCGCAGCGGCGCGGCGGCGGCGCAGCGGCGCGGCGCGCGCGGGTCGGGCGCGGCGGCGGCGCGGGTCGGGCGGGGCGGCGGCGCACCGGTGGGGGGCAGCACGTTTTTGACAAAGATGAAGATCGCCTTCTCGGGGCTGAGCTTGATGCGTTTCCGGATGACGTACACGAACTGGCCCACCGTGAGGTCGGAGGGGACCAGGTACCTGCGCCGCGCCGCGCGGCGGCGGTCGGCGCGCTGCCCGCCGCTGCTGCCGCCGCGCCCGCCACGCGCGCGCCGCGCGGCCGGCGCCTTGCTGCTGGGTGCGGCCCCCGGCGCTCCCCCGGATGCTGGGCCGCTCACTTCTTCTTGTCGATGTCGGGGATGTCGCTCTTCTCGGCCTTCTCAACAATGACCTGCGAGCGCAGGGCAGCAGGCTCGCCTGAGGCCACCCAGGGCGCCCCCTGGCGCCCCCAGCGACGCCTGACACCCCCTCTCGCACCGGGATGCGGTCGGGGTACTTGTCGCGGATGCGGGCGGCCTCGGCCTGGCGCTTCTCTGCATGCGGGCGCGCAGCGCGGCCGTGAGGGCCGCCCGCGCCCCCGCAGCCCCCGGCGGCGCGCCTCGCGGCACCCACCCAGCGGGTGCTCCTCCCGGAAGCCGCGCTTGGCGGCCATGGGGCGCGCGGCGCCGCGGGCGCGCTGGGGCGAGTGCCTGCGTGGACGCGCAGCGGCCGAACGCGACGCTGACGGGCGCGGGCGGGCGTGGCAGCGAGGCTCGGGTGGTCGATCCGGCCGCTCCGCGCTGCTGCGGCAAGCATTTCGACGCTGCGGGCTGTCACTTTGCCCGCTCCGCTGCCGAGCACGCGAGCTCATCCCGGTTGCTCATCCCCGTGGAGCGCCTGCTATACGCAGGTCGCTCCTCTGCCCCCCGCGCGCCCCAGCCCCCGCGCGCCCGCACGCCGCCGACGGCCATCTTGCGAGCGCTCCCCTCGCGCCCCCGCGCCCGCTCGTCGCCGCCCAGCGGGCGCAAGGAACGGCCGCGCTCTCGGCGCAGGCACAGCGCGCCCGGTACAGGCCGCACGGTGCGCGCCCCGGCCGCGCGGCGCCGCGCTGCTGCTGCGGCGGCGGCGGCCGCCGCCGCGCCGCGGCGCGCGGCGCGGCCGCGCCTGCGCCCCGCCCCGCCTGCGCCCCGCCCCGGCGGCCCCCTCCCCTGCCGGCCCTCGCGCCGCTCACGCCGCGCCGCCGCCCGCGCGCCGCCCGCGGCCGCCACAGCAGCGGCGGCGGCAGCAGCAGCAGCAGCAGCGGGCCCCGCCGCGCCGCGCCGCGATGGGCAAGGTCGACAAGGCCGACAAGGCCGGCGCCAAGGCCGCCAAGCTGGACGTGCCGTACGAGACGCGCGTGAAGCACGTCGCGGTCATCGCCAAGCCGCTCGCGGACGAGAAGCTGTCAAAGAAGGTGCTGAAGCTTAGCAAGCGCGCGGCGAAGCGCAAGCAGATCAAGCGCGGCGTGAAGGAGGTCGTCAAGGCGATCCGCAAGAACACCAAGGGGTGAGCGCCGCCCGCGCGCGCCTGCCTGGCGCAGGCAGTGGGGGAGCGCCGCGCGGCGGCAGCGGCGGCAGCGGCGCGCCTCGTCCGCCGCCGGCCGCCGCCGGCCGCGGGCCGCAGCTGACGCGCGCGCCCGCCCGCCCGCCCGCCCGCCCGCCCGCCCGCCCGCCCGCCCGCCCGCCCGCCCGCCCGCGCGCCCGCCCGCGCGCCCGCGCGCCCGCCCATGCTGCAGCATCTGCGTGCTCGCGGGTGACATCTCGCCGATCGACGTCATCACGCACATACCCATCGTGTGCGAGGACAACAAGGTGCCCTACATCTACGTCCCCTCCAAGGAGGTGCGCGCGCGGGGGCAGAGCGATGAGAGCGACGAGAGCGACGCGGGCGCGCCGGCGACGGGGGGGGGGGGGCGAGTGGCGGCCGCGCCCGGCGGGGCGGCACGCGAGCGGGGACGCAGCAGGCGGCGGCGCCCCGGCAGCGCGCGCGCCGCCTGAAGCAGCTGCGCCGCGTTGCACTGGCTGCGCAGGAGCTCGGCGCGTCGGGGCTGAGCAAGCGGCCGACGAGCTGCATGCTCATCCTGCCCAAGCCGCTCAAGGGCGGCGCGGACGACGACGAGCAGAAGGAGTTTGACGAGGCCTACGCGGAGGTTGAGAAGAAGATCAAGGGCGCCGCCTGAGCCGCGGGGCGCGGGGGCTGGCCTGTACAGTAGCGCAGCGCGGCGGGCGGGCGGGCGGCGGCGGTGAAACGCAAGACCGCGCGAGCCGCGCGGCGTCCCCCCTGCTTGTGTGTTGCTCGCGTGCCAGCCGCCGCAGTCTCGGTCAGTGGACGCCGGAGTGCTCAGTCATCGCCAGCCTCGCACGCGCCTTGCACCGGCCGCGATGCTGCTGCTCCGCTCGCGCGCCGCCGCTGCCGGGGCGCTTGCCGCGCCCGTGCGCGCCCACGCGCCGCGAGCCCGCTCCCAAGCCGCGCATGGACCCGCAATCAGCCAGAATCCGGCCCCGCGGCGGCGCCACGTCGCCGCTGGCGCCGCGGCGGAGCCGAGCAGCGGCGGGCCGAGCAGCAGCGACGGGCCTGCGCCGTGGGCCGCGCCGGGCTACCTCAACGCCGTGGTCAGCCGGATGCCAGAGGCCCAGCAGGCGGCGGCGTTCGCGGCAATCGCCGCCGCCATCGCGGCCGGGACGGTGCTGAACGCCGCGGCCCTCGGACCGGCGGCGTCTTCGGTGCTCCCGGGCTTCCTGCAGGTCACGCGCACCAGCTGGTTCCCGCTGGGACCCATCTTTATCGCCGCCGGCGTCGCGCACTTCACCGAGGAGCAGGGATTCGTCAACATGTGAGTGCACCGCCGCGCCGCGCTGCGCGCGGGTGCCGCGGCCGCCGGCAGACCCGCGCCGCGTCGTCGGCCGCGCCGCGCGCCGCAGGTACCCTCACCAAGGCGCGTGGGGCATCTGGCGGCTGCCGGGCAGCGCCCGCTTCCACGTTCAGTGGACCGGTGCGCGCGCGGGGGTGCGCGGTGGCGCGCAGGCGGCAGCTGCGGCGGCGGCGGCACGGCGGCCTGCGCACTCGAGCTCACCACGGCGCCCCGCGCGCGCGCGTGCAGGCGTGGCCGAGATCGCCGGCGGCCTGGGCCTCTGCCTCGGCGCGCTGCCGCTCGACGCCGTGCCGGACTGGCTGTCGCCGGCGAGCGCGCTGGGGCTTTTCTTCCTCACCATTGCCGTCACGCCTTCTAACATCTACATGTGCGCCGCGCCGCGCCCGCGCCGCGGGCAGCACGGGCCGTCGTCGGGGCGCGCCGCGCGGCGCGCGGCGCGATGCGCCGATCAGCCGTGATGCCAGCGCGCGCGCGCCTGGCCCGCCGCAACCGCCGCCGCCGCCGCCGCCGCCGCCGCCGCCGCCGCCGCCGCCGCCCTTCTCAGGTACACCCACAACGCGCCTGGCCCGCTGCCGGCGGAGGTCGCGCCCGGCGCGCTGCCGTGGCAGGGCCACGCGGCGCGGGGCGTCATGCAAATGCTCTTGCTCAGCGCGCTCTGGGGCATCGCGACTGCGGCCTGAACTTGCTGAGCGGCCCTGTGCGCGTTGCGCTGGGCGTAAAACCGGGCTGGGGAGCAAGCAGCGCTGGTGCTGGGGCTGTAGGCGCGGCACGGCCGCCGCATGGCGGCCGCGGGTGACGCCGCCGGACGAGCCGGTTACTCGACGCCCGCCCAACTCAGGCAGGCGGTCAAGCCGGTGGCGCCGCCCTGCCCCGCTGTACACCCTGCACAGCCGCACGCGCCCGCCCGCCCGCTGCCTACCCGACCCGCGAGTCACTCCCGGCGCCGCAGCCCCGCCCGCCCGCCGCCCCCCTGCCCCACCAGTGCGCCCGCCCGCCCGCCCCGCGCCCCGCCGCGGCCCGCCGCCGCCGCCGCCGCGCGCGCCGCGTCACGTGAAGAAGAACTGCTTGACGTCGGCCGCGCCAAACGGGTGCCCGCAGCCGGGGCACTTGCGGTGCCGCGCCTCGAGGTTTTTGTTGATGCAGTGCTTGCAAAACATGTGCCAGCACTTGGTGAGGATGACGTCCTTCTGGCGCGTGTGGCAGACGTTGCACTTGAGCAGGCGGCGCAGCGCGTTGATCTCCTCCTCAAGCTCCGCGACCGCCTCGCTCGTGTTGGCGTTGCGCGAGAGGCGCTCGAGCTTGGCGCTCAGCAGCTGCGGCGCGGCGCGGCGCGGCGCGTGGGCGCGGCGTGGGCCGCGCGGCGGCCGCGGCGCCGCTGCCCCCCTGCAGAGGTCCCGCGGCGGCGCCGGCGCCGCGGACACGCACCTTGTTGGAGTCCTGCAGGCGCTGCCGCTTTGCGCGCTCCTCGCCCAGCGCGGCCGCGTCGTCCTCGGCGGCGCGCGCGCGCAGCGCGCCCGCCGCGCGCTCCTGCTGCAGCAGCACGTCCACTGCGGCCTTGCCCTCCTCGCGCGCCTTGAGGTCCGCCCGCAGCCGCTCTATGCTCGCGCCCGCCGCCAGCAGCTGCTCGCGCGCCTGCCGCGGCGAGCGGCGCGGCGAGCGGCGCGGTGGGCGGGCGGGGCGGCGAGCGGGGCGCGCCCCGCCCGGTGGCGCGCGGGCAGCACGGCTGCTCACCGCCGCGAGCTCCGCGCTGACGCGCGCACAGTCGGCCTCCGTCGCCTCCTTGAGCGCCGCAAGCTGGCCGACCTCGCCCCGCAGCGTCGTCACCTCGACGCGCGCCGCGGAGAGCTGCGGGCGCAGGTGGCGGCGGCGGCGGCGGCAGCGTCAAGCGCACGCCGCAGCGGCCGCGTGGCCGGCGGGGCGGCCAGCGGCGGCGCGGGAGCGCACCTGCTCGCTGAGCTGCGCGATCTGGTGCTGCAGGTCGAGCCGCTCCGCCTGCAGCCCCGCGAGAGACGCGTCGCGCGCTGTGAGCTCGCCGAGCAGCGCCGTGTTCTGCTGGCGCTGCTCCTCGTAGGCGTTGTACGCCTCGCTGATCTCTGCGGGCAGCGCCAACGCAGCAGGGGCCGGCGCGGCGCGGGGAGGGGGTCGGCAGCGCACGCGGGCGCGGGCGGCCGCGGCCGCAGCGCGGAGCCGGCGCGGGGTCGGCCCGTCGCTGCGCTGCCGGCGGCGGGGCGGGCGCGGCGCGCACCCGCGGCAAAGGCCTCGGCCTCCTGCTGCTTGCGCGCGACCTCGCCCTGCAGCGCCGCGACCTGCTCCGTCAGCGCATCGGCGCGGGCCTGCAGCTCCGCTGCCGCGGAGGCCGAGCGCTCGACCTCCTGCCGCAGCGCCGCCTCGCTCGCCGTCGCCGCCTCGAGCTGCTGCCTGAGGCCGTCGCCGTTGAGCTTGGCCGACAGCTCCGCCACGCGCGCCTTGAGCTCCGCCTCGCTGCGCCGCACCTCGACGACGCCGCGCGTGTCGGTCGTGAGCGTGGTCAGCACCTGGCGGGCGGCGGGCGGGCGTGGAGGCGCGTGGGCGCGCGGCAGCGCCAGCGTGGCCGCAGTGCGGGCGCGGCGGGCGCGCCAGTGGTGGCGACCGAGCTGGCCGCGCCGCCGCACCTCGACAAACGCCGAGAGGTCGGCGACGCGCTCCCGCAGCTCCTCCTCCTGCCCGTTCGGCGCCTCGCCCGCGCGCGCGGCGAGGCGCTCCTCCAGCGCGCGCACGTGGCCCTGCGCCGCGGCGAGCGCGGTGCGCGCCTCCAGCGCCTCCTGGCGCGCCACGTCCGCCGCGCCGGACGCCTCCTGCGGGGCAGCAGCCGGCGGGCGCGCGGCGGTCGGCGGCAGCGGCGGGGCGGCGAGAGGGTGCCGGCGGCCGCCGCCGGCGGCGGCCATGCGTGTGCGCGTGTGCGCCGCGCCGCACGCACCGCCGCCTTGCGTGCGTGCCCTGTGTGCGTGGCCACCTCCTTCTGCAGCGCAGACACCATGGCCGTCAGCTCGGCGGCCGTCTTGGCGTGGCCGTAGCGCATCAGCTCCTGCGCGTGCGCCGCCTGCGCGCGGCGGCGGCGGCGGCGGCGGCGGCGGCGGCGGCGGCGGAGACGGTGGGCGGCGCGCGCGCGCGCGGCGGGCGGGCCCCGGGCCGCGGCGTGGCGAGCAAGCGCGGGCGGCCCGCCGCCGCCGGCGCCGCCGCGGGGCGCGCCCCGCGCACCTGCAGCTGCTGGCGCTGCGTGAGCAGGTCCATCTGCTTGGCGTTGAGCTCGTCCACCTGCTGCTGCAGGTGCACCAGCTTCGAGCGCAGCACCTTCTCGACCTGCGGCGGCGGCGTGAGCGGCGAGCCCCGCCGCGGCGGTGTGAGCGGCGAGCCCCGCCGCGGCTGCGGCGCTGCGCGCGCCGCGCGTTCGCCGCGCCGCGCCGCGCGTCGCGCGCGCCCCGCACCTCCTCCTTGGCCGCCTTGGCGTCAAACATGCGCAGCAGCTCGTCCTTGTCGTGCTGCAGCGCCGCGAGCGCCTTGCCGCGCGCGTCGTACGCGGCCGCCGCGTCGGCGAGCTGCTGCTGCGCGAGGCGGTACAGCGCCGACTGCGCAACGTGGCCCTCGTCCAGCAGCCGCGCGCGCGCCTCCACCAGCTCCCTGCGGCGGCGCGCGGACGCGGCGCGCGGACGCGGCGCGCGGACGCGGCGCGCGGTGGGCGGGCCGCGGGCGGCGGCGCGCTGGGCGGCCGCGGGCGCGCGCCCGCGCACGCCGCCGGCCGCGCACCGCTGCGTTTTGCTGTGCGCCGCCGCCTCTGCGTCCTTGTCGGCGCTGCGCTGCTCCAGCAGGCCCTGCAGGTCCTTGAGCTGCGCCTGCAGCTCAGCCACCTCCGCCGCCGCGTCCGGCGCGCCCTCCGCGGCGCCCGCCGCGTCGGGCAGCGCGCCGCTGCTCGGCGCCGACGCCAGGCCCAGCGGCGGCGGCGGCGGCGCGCCGCCGTTGCTGCCCCCGCCGCCGTCGCAGGCGCCGCTGCCCGGCGGGCCGCTGCCGCTGCCGCCGCCAGCACCGCCGCCGCTCGCGGTGGCGCCGCCCGACGGCGCCGCGGCGGCCTGCTGCTGCTGCTGCTGCTTCGCGCACTGCAGCTTGCGCTGTGCCGCCTGCAGCGCGTACTCCTTGTCGGCGAGGTCGTTCTTGATCGACTTGAGGTTCTCCTCCGCCGCAAAGGCCCGGTCCTCGGCCTGCGCGAGCTGCGCCGCGGTCGCGCGCTGCAGCGCCGCCGCGGCGTCGAGCTGGCCGCGCAGGCGCGCCGCCTCGTCGGCCAGCGCCGCGTTGGCGGCCGACAGCGCGGCGTCGGGCGCGGCGCCGCGCAGCGCCGCGGCGCGCGCGTCCGCGTCGGCCGCCGCGACGCGCAGCGCGTCGAGCAGCCGCCCGAGCGCCGCCTGCGTGGCCGCCGCGCGCGCGTGGAGCGCGGCCTCGACGTCGCTCAGCTCGCCAGCGTAGCCCGCGACCGCCTTCTTCACCGCCTTGCCCACCGCGGGCGCCGGCTGGCCCGCCAGCAGGCGCTCCAGGAAGGGGTCGGCGCCCTCCCAGCCCGCGGCGGCGCTGGGCGGCGGCGCGGCGCCGTCGGCGGCGGCCGCCGCCGCCGCTGCTGCGTCGCCGGCGGGCGGCCCGCCGGCGCCGCCGGGGCCGGCCGCGCCCGCGCGCTCGAGCAGGAGGGCCACATCGGCGTTAAGCTGCTCCCAGGCGCGGTTGACGCAGAGCAGGGTGTCCGCGTAGGCCTTGCGCTGCTCTTCGTGCTTGGTCACGCTGCCGTCCAGCGCCGCGATCTGCTCCTTGAGCGCCGCGAGCTGCTCGCTGAGCTTGGTGTTCTGGAACTGCAGCACCTGGACCTGCTGCGCCTGAGCCTTCTCCACCAGCACTTTGGCCATGGCGGGCGGCGCCCTCAGGGCCGCATCCCAGCGCGGGGAGTGCGGCCAGGGGCCCCAGGACACGACCTGGGTGTGGCGCCGCCGACGCCGCGCCGCCGGCTGCGCAGGCCCGCGGCGGCGCGCGCGCTGCTCTTCGCGCTTCAGCGCGGCGCCACGGCGCGCCGAGGCCTGGCCAGGGCTCGGGCCGCGCCGCACACACCGCGGCACGCAGCAGCGCCGATCACCACGCTACGCTGCAAGCCGCGCGGGCGCGCCCCGCACGCGCCGCCGCCGCGCCGCGCACGCCGCCGCGCGGCTCTCCGTCGAGGCGAGGAAGACGTTGGCGCGCTCCCTTCAGCGCCAGCGGCGGAACCGTGCCTCCCCCAACGCGCCAGCCCCGGCACCGCGGCAGCAGCGGCCTCGATCCCGCTCGCCCCGCGCCAGCCACGCCGCTGCCGGCCCCTCCCGCCCGCCCGAGGCGGTAGACGTTCGCCAGCGCTGATCTGCGCGCCCTCGCGGCCGCATCTGGCTCCGCGCGGGCCCCCGCCGGCGCCGCCGCTGCTGTCACAGCTCCCGCGCCGGCGCCGCGCCTCCCGCTGCCGCGATGGCGCAAGACCTCAAGCGCGTGTACTACCACATCATCGATGACGTCGTGGCGGAGATGAAGGAGCCCTTTTCGCGCAACGACGTCGACGAGTGAGCGCACGCGCGCCACGGGCGCCGCGGCGCGCGCCGCGGCCACTGCCGCAGCGCGCGCCCCGACCGCGCGCCCCCGCCCGCGGCCGCGCCGCAGGTCGGTGCTGCTGGCCATCCGCACCAAGTGGGCGCAGAAGCTCACGGAGCGGGGCGTCATCAGCGAGGAAAAGGAGGAGGCCAGGAAGTGAGCGCGCGCCGGCGCAGCCGCCGCTGGCCCCGCGGCGCCGCTGCGGCCCGGCAGGACGCGCGCGACGCCCGCCCGCCCGCCGCCGCCGCCGGCGCCTCCGCCGCCGCGCACAGGGACGAGGACGCCTCGCGCAAGCGCCCGCACGACGGCTCCGGCCCGTCCGGCCCCCTGGTCAAGCAGGAGCCTGGCGGCATGAGCGCCGGCGGGCCTGGCGGCGCGGCGCTGCAGCCGCGGCTCGGCGCGCCGCCCGGCGCCGCGCGCGGCGGACCCGGGCTGGCGCCGGGCATGCTGCAGCTGCCGCACGTGCAGGCGCAGCTCGCGGCGCAGGCGGCGGCGGCGCGCGGCGCGCTGCAGGCGCAGCAGGCCGCGCGCGGCATGGCGCCGCACGCGCGGCCGGGCGCGCCGGGCATGCTGGCCCTGCCCGGCGGCCTGGGCCAGCCGGCGCAGCCGCACGCACAGGCGCACGCGCAGCATGCGCAGCTGCTGCAGCAGCTCGCGGCGGCGAGCCACCGCGTGCCGGGCATGGCGGGGATGCCGCAGCAGCAGCAGCAGCAGCAGGCCGCCGCGGCGCTGCAGATGCGCGCGCTGCAGCAGGCGCAGGCGGCGCAGGCAGCGCAGGCGCAGCAGGCGATGCAGCAGCAGCAGCTTGCGGCGCTGCTGCAGGCGCAGCAGCAGGCGGCACTCGCGCAGCAGCGGGCCGTGGCGCAGCAGGCGGCGGCCGCCGCCGCCGCGCAGCAGGCGGCCGTGGCGGCGCAGCAGCAGCGGCAGCAGGCGCCGGGCGCGCCGGGGGCGCAGCCGCCGTTCAACATTCCCCAGGCCGACGGCAGCGCCGACGCC
Source organism: Scenedesmus sp. PABB004 (assembly GCA_014905635.1). Taxonomy (NCBI): domain Eukaryota; kingdom Viridiplantae; phylum Chlorophyta; class Chlorophyceae; order Sphaeropleales; family Scenedesmaceae; genus Scenedesmus; species Scenedesmus sp. PABB004. Next base: position 144,614 of record JABVCE010000018.1, read on the forward strand.
CTGCCGCGCCACATCGTCGAGGCCGCCGGCGCGGCGGGCATCAGCGCGGCGCGCCTCGGCGCCCTGCTGCCGCCCGGCACGGCGGGCGCGCTCGCCGCGGCGCACGCGCGCGCGCAGCGGCGCCTCCGCGCCGGCGCCGCGGCGGCGGCGGCGACGGCGCGTGGCGGCGGGGCGGGCGCGCCGCCGCGCCGCGTCCGGCGCGGCGGGAGCATCCCCCAGGTTGACGGCAACGGCGACGACGACGACGACGACGACGACGGCCTGGAGGAGGACGAGGGTGGGCCCGCGGCGCGGGGACTGCTGCGCGGCGGCGACGGGCCGCCGGGCCGCCCGGGGGCTGCGCAGTGCGCCGCCCACGCGCGCCCGCGCGGCGGGCGCGCGCCGCGCAGGCGAGGAGGAGGAGGCCGGCGGCGGCGCGTCGGGCGCGGGCGACGAGGAGGAGGGCGGCGGCTACGGCGGCGGCGACGACGACGAGCACGACGCCGACATCGACGCGCTCGACCGCGACCTCGACGCACAGGCCCGCGCGCCGCACCGCATGCGCGCACGCGCCGCACGCACGCACGCGCCGCACGCGCGCACGCATGCACGGCGCTCTGCACACGCGCGTGCCGGGGACGGGCCGCCGCGCCGCGCCCACGCCCCGCCCCACACCCCGCGCCGCGCCCACGCTCCCCGTGCGCCGCCCGCCGCGCTCGCGCCCCGTCCGCCTCGCAGGAGGAGGCTGACAAGGAGGACATCCCCAACGTCGGCTTTGCGCTGTACGAGAAGGTGCACCGCTCCAAGAACCGCTGGCGCTGCAACCTGCGCTTCGGCGTGTTCTTCATCAACGGCCGCGAGTACATGTTCAACAAGGGCTCCACAGACCTCACCTTCTGAGGCGTGCTGCGCGAGCGGGGGCAACGTGTGTTCGCGCGGCCGGCTCCTCGCGCCGCTTCGCCTGCGGAGGCTGGCGGGGAGGTGTGGCGCGGCGCGGGGCGGCGGCGGCGGGCGGCGCGGGTGCGCGGGGGTCGACGGCGGCGGCGGGACTGCGTCGGTGTGTGCGTGCGCGGCGACGGGGGTGGGGGCAGTTGGCGCCCCGCGCGCGGGTGCGTGTGCAACAAAAAGCGTTGTCGGCGGCCGCCACGCCGCGGGGCGCGCGCGCGCGCAGCTCGCGGCCGGCGGCGGCGCGGTCAGGTGCAGCCTGCAGCTCGACCTGCTGCAGCTCGCCGGCGTCACACACGCTGCAACGGCCTTCCCCAGCTGGGCCCAGGGCCTAACGCCCCTGCTGCTGCCGCACCCGTCGCACCGACACCGTCCCGCACGCCCGCCCTTTGCCCAGAAGTTTCGATCGCGCCGAACGTCACGCACGGCCGCGCGCCGCAGCAGCAGCGAGGCGCAGCGCTCCGCCAGGCGGCCCGAATGCACGGCGTGGCCATGCAGCAGCGGGCGGGCGCCCTGGGGCCCCGGGCGCGGGTGAGGCGGTCCGCGTGGTCCTGGCAACGTCCACGCGCCGGCGCTGAGTCCGCAGGCCCACCGCTGCGCCGGCAGCGCTGCCGCAGCAGCAGCGGCAGCAGCGCGCCGCCGCCGACCCGTGTCCGCCGCCCGCCGCGCGCGCGCCGCAGGCCGCCGCGCCGGTCGTCCGCCGGCCGGCGGCGCGCGGCCGGGCGGCCGCCGTGCGCGTCGCGGCGGTCGCCGACGCCGCGTCGCCGCGTAGCTCCGCCGCGCCGCGCTTCGTGCAGCACAAGGCGGAGGCCTACTGGTTCTACCGCTTCCTCTCCATCGTGTACGACCACATCGTCAACCCGGGTGCGGCGGCGCGGCGGGCCGCGAGGCCGAGGGCGCGGCGCTGCGACGCGCGCAACCGCTGCAACCGCCTCGGCCGCCGTCGCTGCGCCCGCCGCGGCCGCCGCCGCGCAGGACACTGGACGGAGGACATGCGCACGGACGCGCTGCAGCCGGCCAAGCTCGACAGCCCAGACCTCAAGGCGCGGCGCGGGCGGGGGCGGGCGGGCGGGGCGTGCAGCCGCGCGCCCGCGCGCGGGGGGCCGATCGCCGCGTCCGCCGCCGCGCGCCCCGCCGCGCCGCGCAGGTCGTGGACGTCGGCGGCGGCACGGGCTTCTGCACGCTCGGCATCGTGCAGACGGTGGACGGCAAGAACGTGACGCTGCTGGACCAGAGCCCGCACCAGCTGGCCAAGGCCAAGGCCAAGCCAGCGCTGCGCGACGTCACGATCGTGGAGGTGCGGCGGCGGCGCCGGCGGCGGCAGTGCCCGCGCGGCCGCGACCAGCGCTGCGCTCGGGGCCCGCCGGCCCCGCGGGGCCGCCGGCGCGCCGACGCCGGCGCCGCCGCCCGCCGCGGGGCCTCACCTCGCCTCGCCCGCCGTTGCGCCGCAGGGCGACGCGGAGGACCTGCCGTTTGCGACGGACTCGTTTGACCGCTACGTCTCGGCGGGCAGCATCGAGTACTGGCCGGAGCCGCAGCGCGGCATCGCGGAGGCGTACCGCGTCATCAAGCCCGGCGGCACGGCGTGCCTCATCGGCCCGGTGCACCCGACGCACCCCGTGTCGCGGTGCGCGCGCGCCGCCGCCGCCGCCGCCGCGCGCCCGCCCACGCTCGGCGCGCTTGCCGGCGCCCCCGCGCGCGCGCGCCCGCCCTCGCCCACGCGCCCCGGCCCCGCTCCTGCTCCCGCCTCCTTCCACCGACCAGCTTCTTTGCTGACGCGTGGATGCTGTTCCCGACCGAGGACGAGTACATCGAGTGGTTCACCAAGGCCGGCTTCACCGACGTGGCCATCAAGCGCATCGGGCCGTCCTGGTACCGCGGCGTGCGGCGGCATGGCCTCATCATGGGCTGCTCGGTCACGGGCGTCAAGCCAAAGGTGCGGCGGCGGCGCGGGCGCGCGCGGCGCGGGCGCGCGCGGCGAGCGCGGCCGCCGAGCAGGCGCGCGCCGCACGCGCCGCGCGCCCGCAGGCGGGCCCCTCGCCGCTGGCGCTCGGCCCCAAGGCGGAGGAGCGCGGCGCGGTCAAGGGCAACCCGCTCAGCTTCCTGCTGCGCCTGATCCTCGGGACCGCTGCTGGCTTTTATTACTTCCTGGTGCCCATCTACATGTACCTCAAGCACCTGGTCTGGCCCAAGGACAAGCCGATGTGAGCCGGAGCGGAGCGGCGCGGGTCGCGCAGAGCGAGCGGCGGGCAGGCGCGGCGGGCGGCCGGCGGCGGCGCGCGCCGGCCGAATAAGCAGCCGCGGCGCGCGGGCGGCTGCGCGCGGGCGGCGGGCGGAGCGCGCCATGCACCGGACAGCTGCATGCACCCCGCACACCTGCTGGGGAGGCGCTGGGCGCGGGGGCTGCTGCCGGCGGAGAGTTGTGTGACGTCGGGCGCCGAGCGCGGTTGCCGGGCGGCGCCCCCCGTCCCGCCAATCGCGCACGCTCGTCGCGCCGCCGCCAGCCTGCCTGCGCCGCCACCCGCCCACACAGCTCCACACAGCTCCCCACGACCTAACCCCCGCCGCCGCCTGCAGCCTCCCCCGGGATCACGAGCAGCGCCCCGGCCGCCGCGCAGCGCGGCGGCGGCTCAGGGCCGGGTGGTCACCGCGCCCGGCGGGCGGGCGGCCGCGCCGCCGAGCGCCGCGCGGGGCAGGGCGCTGAAGAAGCCGGGCCCCGGCAGGCCCGCGAGCACGGGCGGCGGCAGGAGGCCGAGGTATGCTGGCACCGCGCCGGCGATGCTGCCAGCGGCGCCCGCGACGTTGGCGAGCAGGTCTGCGAGCTGCAGCAGGCTGCTGAGCGCGCCGCCGGCCGCGAGCTGCACGTTCTTCTGCTTGACCGGCGTCTCGACGTCGACCGGGCTCGACACGTCCACGGGCGTGGACGTCGCGAGCGTGATGCCGCCCGTGGTGGTCGTCGGCAGGGCCGCGGTCTGCGGCGCGGGGAGCACGATGACCGGGGCGGGCGCGGCCGCGGGCGCGGGCGCCTCGTGCTTGGATGCCAGCGCGGCGACGAGCTCGGCCGCCTTGGAGCCGAGGTCGCCCGACTGCGCGGTGACGGCTGGCGGCGCGGTGGCGCCCGGCGGCGGGCCGGAGAAAGCGCTGCGCGCGGCGGGCGGGGGGCTGGTGAGCGCGCCGCCGGTGCGCGCGCGCGGCGCGGGCGCTGGGAAGCGCGGTCGCCTGCGAGCCCGCACTTGACGAACACCGGCGTGCTGGTGGAGATGGACGAGCCCGGCGCCGGCGGCGCGGCGGCGCCGGCGCCCGCCGCGGGCGCCGCGAGCTGCGCGAGCGCGCGCCCCGCGTCTGCGTGGGGGGCGAGCTGCGCGGCGAGCAGCAGCAGCGCCAGCGCTGCGGTCGCTGCTGCGGCGCGGGGGCGGGCGGTGGCGGCCATCTCGGGCGGTGCCTGGCTGTCGCGGGAGGCGACGCGGGATGCGGGTGCCGTGGGACGCATAAGGTACTACAACGGGGTCACAGGCGCGCCGCGTGCCGCTTTTGAGGGAGCGCCGGGGCTGCGCGGGTCGCACGAAACCGCACAGCGGCGGCAGGTCCAAGAGCGGCCCCCCAGCCGGGCTCTGGCCGGCCCGCGGGTTTAGTTAACTCGAGCGCGGCCTGAAAAAGCCACCCGAGGGCGCGCGGGGGCGGGCAGGGCGCGGGCGCGGCGGTGGCGCTCGGCCAAAGGCGGGCGGCGTTGCACGCTCACAGCGCGGCGATGAGCGCCTCCATCGCGTCCCCCACCTCGCCCTCGCCCTCACTGCCGCCCTCGCTGCCGCCGCCGCCCTCGCCCTCGCCCTCGCCCTCGCCGGCGCCGGGCGGGCGCGGGCGCGGCGCGTCGCAGAAGAGCCCGCGCAGCGCCGGCCACGCGAGCCGCATGCCCAGCAGCGCGACCTCCGCGCCCGGCGGCGGCGGCGCGGCGTCGACCGAGACGCCGTTGTCCCACAGGCTGCCGGCGACTCCGTCGACGAGGAAGTGGAGCATGTGCACCGTGCGCGAGTGCATCACCGCGCCCGCGCCGCCGCCGCCGCCGCCTCCGCCGGGGGCCAGCTCCGCGCCCGCGCCCCCGGCAGCGGCGCCGTCCCCGCCGCCCTGCAGCGGCGCCGGCGGCGCGTCGCCCGGCGCCGCGCCGGGCGTGTGCCAGCTCACGCACTCCTTTGACCACACCTCGACGCCGGCGCGGCCCATGAGCAGCGCGCCGCGGCCGTCGAACAGCGCAAGGTCAACCATGACCTACACACATAGGGCGGGGCCGGCGCGGGCCGGCGGGCGGCGAGGTCAGCGTCAGCTCGGCGGTGGCGGCCACGCGGCGGCCGGGGCTCGGCGGCGCGCGCGCACGCGCTGCTCGGCGCCGGCTGGTCGCGCACCTCGTCGCGCGCCATGAGGTCGTCCAGCGCGCCGGCCGCGCACCGCACCGCCCGGCCGTCGGCGCCCACGACCTCATCGCCGCCGCCGCCGATCAGGCGCGCCGCGCCCACGAACAGTGCGTCGCACGCCGCGCCGTCGCCGCCCGGCGGCGCGTCGACGGGCGCCTGCTCGCCCTCGCCGCGTGCGCCGGCGCTCGCGGCGCTGCTGTTGGCCGGCTGCGCGGGGCTGTAGACCGCGACGAGCACGCTGCGCGGGCGCGCCTCAAACGTGACGCTGCTGGGGCCCATGCGGGCGATGCGCAGCGGCGCGAGGCAGCTGCCCAGGCGCACGCCGCCGTGGAGCTGGCAGACGTCGACGTGGAGCCACAGCGACGCACCGGGCGTGGCCACGAGCGCGCGCGCGACGGCCGCCAGGTTGGGCAGCCCCGCGCGCCGTGCCGGCGGCGGCAGCGCCTGCGGCAGCGGCCACGCCACGCGCGACAGCAGCTGCTCGTAGTGGACGTACAGCAGCATGCGCAGCGCGGCCGGGCGGCGCTGCTGCGACGCCGGCTGCTGCAGCGGCTGCGGCTGGTCCGGCCGCGGCTCGCCCTGCAGCGGCGCGGCCTCGGCGGCAGCCCACGCCGGCGCCGGCGCCGCGGGCGGGCCCGCCGGCCGCGCCGCCGCCACCACCGACGCCGCGCCGCCGCCGCCGCCGGGCGGCAGGTCCCAGGGCAGCGGCTCGAGGTGTGCGTGGCGGTCGGGCCCGTCCTCGGGCGCCTGGTCCCACGCGTAAAACCCGGTGCGGTGGCTCTGCAGCAGGATCTCCATGTCGTCGTCCGCGACGGCAAAGGGGCTGCAGCCCGCGACGTCAAACCAGCCGCGCGGGCCGAGCGCCTGCGCGGTCGCGGCCTGCGCCGGGCGCGCCGCGGGCGGGGCGGGGGCCGTGAGAGCGCGGCGGCGGGCGCAGCGCGCGCGGCGCGCGCCGCCCGCGCGCCCGCCGCGCCGGCCAGCGCGCGCCCGCGCGGCGCGGCGCGCACCAGCCGGCCGGCCGCCGCGGCCGCCGCGAGCTGCGCGTCGTCCTTGAGCGCCGCCGGCAGGACGAAGCGGACCCAGCAGCTCTGCTCCTGGCGCTGCTGCGCGACCGCGCCGACGCACCACGCCGCGCCGCCCTCCAGCGCCGCGAGCGTGAGCGGCGCGGGGTGGCCCGTCACCGCCGCGCAGCCCGCGGTCGCGTCGTGCCCCGCCGGCGGCTGCTGCTCCTGCTGCTGCTGCTGCTGCTGCTGCTGCGGCGGCGGGCCGCCGCCGCCGTCTGCCGCGAGCGCGACGACGAGCCGCCACGCGTGCACGCCGCGCAGCGCGGCGTGGAAGCGCGCGAGCAGCGCCTGGTGCTGCGACGCGGGCGCCGCCATGTGCGCCGCAAACGCCGCCTTGGCGCCGCTGCTGGGCAGCGCGGGCGCGGGCGCGGGCGCGGGCGCGGGCGCGGGCGCGGGCGCGGGCGCGGGCGCGGGCGCGGGCGGGGCGCCGCTGCCGGCGCTGTCGTGCGCGAGCAGCGCGCTGTAGTGCGGCAACACGCCCGGGCGGTGGAACTCCGCCGCCAGCTGGCGCGCCCACAGCGCCTCTTCGCCCGCCAGAGCACGCCAGGACCGGCAGGCGCACGCCGCGGCGCACAGCGAGCGCCTGCGCGGCGGCGGCAGCGGCAGCGGCGCCGTGTGTGCCGGGCCCGCCGCGCGGTGCTGCTGACGCTCGTCAAGCGCCGCACCAGTCCAGGCAGCCCAGCAACAGCCGCAGCGCGTCGGCGGGCAGGCTGCTGGCGGCGGGCTCCGGCGGCGGCGGCAGCGCCGCTGCTGCCGCCTGCGTCGCCATGGCGCTAGGGGTGCTCGCCTGGATGCGCGCTGCTTGCGTTTCTTGCCCTCTGCGTGGCGGGGGCGCCCGCCGGCGAGGAGGACAGCGGGGCAGTGCGCAAAATCGCAACCTGGTGATTGCGCTCCTCGCCCCGGGCCCACGCCGCCCCGCTGCCGCTCCACACGCCGTCAGCACGCCACCTTTCGTCAACTCGCCACTTCCTCGCCCTCCCACGCGTCCAGGATGCAGCTGTCCAGGATGCAGCCCCGCTCCGCTGCCGGCGCCCGCGCGCCGGCGCCCGCTGCTCGCCGCGCCTTCGTGGCCCGGGTGAGCTCAGGACTGGACCGAGCGCGATCGGTCGGGCGGCGCGCATGCCGTCAACCACCCGTTTTGGTGCGCCAGGCGCTCACGCCTGCGGCCCCGCTTGCGCGCGCGTCCCCGCAGACCGGCAGCTTCAAGCCGGCGTCGCTGCAGCGCGTGTCCGCGGCCAGCAGCGACGACTCGTTCGCGTGGTGAGCGCGGGCGCGCGATTCCCGCGGCAGCGCCTCGCCCGCCCGGCGCGAGCGGGCGCCGCACCGCGCCGCCAGGCGCCGCAGCAGCTGCCGCGCCCCGAGCCCCGCGTCCACGCGCCGGCTGCCGACCGTGCGCTGCCGCCGCGCGCCGCCGCGCGCTGCTCGCGCTGCGCCACGGCCGCTCGCGCCGCGCCACCGCCGCTCGCGCGCCGCGCCGCGCGCAGGGCCAAGCCCGCCATCGACTTCCTGGCCGCCACGGACTTCAAGATCACCGAGACCGACCTGTACAAGAACACGCTCAAGCAGTACTGGGAGAACAAGTACGTGCAGCAGAGCATCGGCTGGACGCCGCTCGCCGAGTCCATCAACGGCAGGAGCGCGATGATCGGTGCGCCGCGCGGCGCGCAGGCCCCGCCGGCGCAGCCCCTCGCGGGCGCCCGCGCGCGGCGCGCGCCGCTCACGCCCCGCCGCTCACGCCCCGCCGCTCACGCCCGTGGCCGCGCGCGGCGCAGGCTTCCTGGCGGGCGCGAGCGCCGAGATCCTGGGCGCCGGCCCCGCGCTGCTGCAGCTCAGCAAGTCGCCGCAGCCGGTGCTCGCCGTGCTGGCCCTGATCACCGTGGGCTCCATTGTCCCCGTGGTCAAGGGCACCGAGGTGCGAGCGCCGCGCGCGGGTTGAGCACTCCGGCAGCGCCCGCCCAGACGGACAGGTGGCGCAGCGGGAGGCGCGCGCGCCGCTGCTCGACGGCCGTTGACGCCGCCGCCGCCGCCGCCGCCGCTGCTGCCCGCACACTCGCAGGGCGGCTACCTGAAGAGTGAGCGCCCGCGCGGGGGGCACGGCGCCGCGCTTCGCCGCGCCGCGCCGCGCGCGCGCCCGCCTGACGCCCGCGCCGCGCCCGCGCCGCCGCACCGCCAGGCCTGCGCGAGACGTACACCATCCCCGAGGACACCTTCACCGAGGTCAACGAGCGCGTGATCGGCCGCCTCGCCATGATCGGCACCGGCGGCCTCGTGCTGCTCGAGCTGCTCAAGGGCAGCGCCGTGCTCTGAGCGGCGTGAAGCTGCGCTGGTGGGCATAACGCTCGCGCGCGCGGGCGCGGCGGGCACCCGGGAGCAGGCCGGCGCCCTGCCGCCCGTGCGATTCCTGCGCTGCTGCGCGACCGCGGGTGGGTGGGTGTAGTCGGGGCCGCCACCAGGCGGGCGCGCGTGCGCCGCCGCGGCACGGGGCGAGGTTTTGGCGCCGGCCCGCAGCGGCCGGCCACAGCGGTCGGACACCACACCAACAAGCAGCACGGAGACGCACCCAATCAAAGGGCGCCCGCGCGCGGGCGACCGCCCCGGCGCGGTGCCGCTGCCGCCAACGCGCGGCAGCGCACGCGGGCGGCGCCGCGCGGAGCGGAGCGCGGGACTATTTCTCTCTTGTTCTTGCTGCCGCTGGCTGAGTGCGAGGGCGCTCCCCGCACAGGTAAAGGGCCGGCGGCGTGCGCGACCGCAGCAGCAGCAGCAGCGCCGGCGCCGGTGCCACTCGCGGGGGCGCGGCGCCATCGCGGGAGCTCGCGGCATTTTCGCGCGTCGCAGGGGCGGGCTCGCGCGGCGGCGATGCGAAGCAACCAACTGGAACCACTCGCTGGTTAGTTGAGCAGCAAAAACCTGCTCCCTGGTCGTTCCGGGCAGCCATCGCGCCGCGCGCCCACGAATTCGAGTCCACACACACCCGCCACACCTCAGCAGCGCACGCGCGCGACGCGCCAGGCCGCCAGCGCGCGCCCAGCGAACCCGCATCGTGCTGCCGCCCCGCCCGCCCCGCTCGCCTGGACGTCGCCCGGCCGCGCAGCCCGCGCAATCGTGCAGCACACATATCGACAGCTCAAACGCGCTGCAGCATGGCGCCAGCGGCCGACGCTCTGGCGCGCGCTATCAACGATGCCGCCGCGGCCTTCACGGCCGACACGGCCCACAACGTGACGCTGACGCAGAAGCGTCTGCTCTACGAGTTCCTGGCCTACCCGGGGCCCAACGGCCTGACGCTGTCGGGGCTCGCCGCGGACGGCGCGGCGCCGCCGCCGCGCGCGGTGCCGGACCTCGTCTACATCGCGCGCCGCTGGTTCGGGCTGCACATCATCAAGCACTATTACGTCATGCGCCAGTACAAGGACGCGAGCGGCGTGGTGCTGGCCTTCCTCAAGCACCTCCGCGACACGGGCGCGACGCCGGCGCTGGCCAAGGAGCTCGGGCAGGCGATCGAGGTGCGCGCCGCGCCGCGCGCATTGGGCGGGCCGGGCGCCGGGGGCGCCGGGCGCGGGCGGGCGCGGCGCACGCGCGCGCGTGCGCGGGGGCGGCAGGCGCGGACGGGCGCGGCGACGGTTCCGGCGGCGCCCGCACGCCCGCCAACCGCCGCCCCGCGCCTCGCCGCGCGGCCGCCGTTGCCGCCGCCGCGCCGCTGCCCCGCGCCGCCGCGCCGCGCCGCGCGCCGTGCAGATCGGCGAGGCCGCGTCGGTGCAGCTGCCGGGCATCCTGCGCGTGATGAAGCAGCCCTGCGCGCGCAACGAGGCCTACGCCCGCGTCTACCCTCTGAGGCCCTTCCCGCTCTGCCTCGTGCCCTCCTCCGCCGAGGTGCGCGCGCGCCGCCGCCCGGGGAGGGCGGGGAGGGAGGGGGCGGGGAGGGCAAGGGGAGGGCAGGGAGGGGGAGGGCGAGAGGGGAGGGCAGGCGGGGCGCGCGGCGCCCGCGCGGCGCGGCGCTCACGCCCCCGCGCATGGCCCCGCCGCGGTGCCGCTGCCCCGCGTCGCGCGCGGCGCGCAGGTCAAGGACAGCAGCAGCCGGCACTGGCCTGCGGACAGCGACCAGATGTCGCACGCGTGGCTTAGCTACGCCAGCGAGCGCTGCAGGTGCGGCCCGTGTGCCCGGGACAGGAGGGGGAGGGGGGCGCTGGGGCCGGACCTGGCGGGGCTGGTGGGAGCGCGGCGGCCCGGCCCCGCGCGCCCGCTGAGCGCTCGCGCGCCCCGCCCTGCTCTCCCGCGCGCAGGGTGAGCATGGAGGAGCTGGACGCGCTGGTCGCTGCGGTGCCCAAGGGCCTCACCGTGCTGGGCAAGTCGGAGGGCCGCTGGGAGGTGCGCGCACGGGCGCGTCGGGCGCTGCCGCGCGCGGCGCGGCGCGGCGCGCGGCCGGCGCGCGGCGTGCACGCGCCCGCTCACCGCCGCGCGCTCGCCGCCGCGCGCGCCCGCCAGGTCACGTCGGTCAACGCCGACCACAGCGTCACGCTCACGCCGCACGGCGGCGGCGCGAGCCACACCGTGCCGTTTAGCGCCAAGCGCGCGGCCGACCTGCTGCCGGGGCAGGTCATCATTGTGACGCTCGTCCACCTCAGCGACGGCTCGGTCTTTGCGACCGACTGGGGCTACGTCTGGCCCACCTACTACGCGCCGCACATGGACCACAGCCACGACTTTGGGCCGCAGGGCATCGTGAGCCTCGTGTACGGCGCGGCGCCCGCGGCGGGCGACAAGGCGGCGGCGGCCGCCGCCGCGCCGGCGACGCCCGAGCGTGACGTCGTGCGGCAGCGCGACCAGCGCGACCAGGCGGCGTGAGCCGGCAGGCGCGGCGGGCGCGGCGCGGCGCGGGCGGCGGAACCGACCGGGGGAGCTGAGAGAGGCTCTCCCCCTCTCGACTGACGGACGGCAGCAGGATGCTGCGCAGCACGATGAACGTGTGTGTGGCGCGCGTCGCGTCGCGACGGCGCGCCCTGACGGGCGCGGGCAAACGCGCTGTGGGCCAAGACCCGCTCCGCGCGCTGCGCATTCGTCAGACATCGCACACACGCCCACCGCCGCCGCAAGCCCCGGTGGCGAGCAGCCCGCCGCCGCTCAGCCCAGCTCGCGTGTCCCCAGAGCACACGCGCGCGCCCGCCGCGGCCCGCACGTCGCCTCCTGCTGCTTTCAGTCACCCACCCCGACCGTCGCGCGGCCGCGTTCGGCGCCATGCAGCAGCTCGCGCGGCAGCGCGCCACCGGTGAGCGGTCAGGGCGCGCCTGCAGCGCACACGCCGCGGCGTTTTGGCATCCAGGCGCCTCCACGGGGTCCTTGGACGCCGCGGCGGGGCGCAGCGCCGCGTGCATGGGCATTCGGCGCGCGGCAGCAGCGCCAGCCACGCGTCGCCGGCGCGTTGCCGCCGGTGCCCGCCAGCTCCCGGCCGCCGCCCGCGCCGCCCTTGCACGTCGACGGCGCGCCTCACCGCCCCGCCGCCGCCCCGCCTCCGCGCAGGCGCGCTCGCCGCCGGCGCCGGCAGCCGCGCTGCGCCCCGCCTGGCGCCGCGGCCCGTCGCCCGCGGCGGCGCCGCGCGCGCGCGGCGCCACGCGCCGCTGGTCCGCGCGTCCGAGGAGCCCGGCGCGGCCGCCACCACCACCACCACCGACGCCCCGGCCGCCGAGGCGCCGGCGCACGCCGCCGCGCCCGCCGCCGCCGCGCCCGCCGCCAACGGCGCGGCCGCCGACAAGGACAAGGACGCGCCGGCGCACCTCGGCTGGGTCCCCGACGCGGGGGCGGTCCCCGCGCTCAAGTTTGAGCCGCTCAGCGACGTCGACCGCGGGTGGGCCAACCTGCGGCTCGCGTTTGCGCTGCCGTGGCGGCGCTTCAAGCGCGGCGCGGCGCTCGCGTTCAAGCTCGAGGGCGAGATCTCGGACCAGCTCCAGGGCCGCTTCGCGCCGGGGTTTAGCATGCCCCAGATCATCGACGCGCTGGAGAAGGCGGCGCGCGACCCGCGAGTCGCCGGCATCGCCGTCGAGATCGGCCCCCTCGCGGTGCGCGGCCGCGCCGGCGCCGCGCCGCCCGCGGCGGCCGCTGCCAGCCGCCGCGCGCCGCGCGCCGCCGCGCCCGGCGGCGCGCCGACCTGCGCCCCGCGCCCCGCGCCCGCCCCCCTCGCCCCTCAGGTCGGCTGGTCCAAGGTCCAGGAGCTGCGGCGCTACGTGGAGCAGTTCCGGGCGAGCGGCAAGTTTGCGGTCGCATACATGAAGCTCGGCGGCGAGAAGGAGTACTACCTGGGCACTGCGTTCGAGGAGCTCTACCTCGCGCCCACCGGCAGCCTCCGCCTCGCCGGCTTCTCCACCGCGGGTGCGCGGCGGCGGCGTGGGGGGTGGCTGCGCGCGGCGGGGGGGCGTGGCAGGGCGCGGCAGCCGCCGGCCGCCGCGTCGCGCCGTGCCGCTCACGCGCGGTGCCGCGTCGCGCCGTGCCGCTCACGCGCGGTGCCGCGTCGCCGCGTCACCGCGTAGGCACCTTCCTGCGCGGCGTGCTCGACAAGGTCGGCGTGGAGCCGCAGGTGCAGCGCATCGGCGCCTACAAGAGCGCGGGCGACCAGCTGCTGCGGCGCGAGATGAGCGACGAGCAGCGCACGCAGCTGAGCGAGCTGCTGGACGACATCTACGCCCACTTCCTCGACACCGTCGCCGCCGCGCGCGGCAAGACCCGCGAGGTGCGCGCGGCGCGGCGCAGCACGGCGCGGGCTGGGCGTGGGCGTGGGCTGGGCGGGCGGGCGCAGGCCCAGGGCCGCCGCCGACGCGCCCCCTCCTCTGCACGTGCGCCGCCGCCGCGCAGGAGGTTGCTGCGCTGCTCGACCGCGGCGTGTACGACAACGAGGTCTTTGCGCAGGGTGCGCCGCCGCCTTGGAAGGCCCGCGCCTGTGCGGCGCCCGCGCGGCGGGCGCGCGCCTCACCCGCGCCCGCGCTGCCCGCGCCGCCCGCCGCAGAGGGCTGGGTGAGCGGGCTGCGCTACGAGGATGAGATCATCGATGACCTCAAGAAGCGCACCGGCGGCAAGGTGCGCGCCGCCGCGCCGCCACGCCACACGCCGCGCGCCGCTGCGTGGCACCGCCGCACTCGGCCCAGCGCGCTGACCCTGTGTGCCCCGCGCGCGCCCGGCGCCGCCGCCTCCGCTGTCCGGCCCGGCAGGAGGACGAGGTCGCCAAGGTCGGCCTGCGCCGCTACGCCAAGGTCTCGCGCGGGCCGTTCAAGCTGGACGGCAAGAAGCGCGTCGCCGTGCTGCGCGCGGGCGGCGCCATCCTGGGTGCGTGCGCACGCGCACACGCGCGCGCGCGCGCGCAGCGCGGGCGCAGCGCGGGCGCAGCGCGGGCGCAGCGGCGCACTGACTGACCGGTCCTCGCGCGCGCGCGTCGCAGGCAAGGCCGGCGGCCTGGCGGGCGGCGGCGGGTCCATCACGCCCGACGCCATCATCCCCCGCCTGCGCGCGCTGGCCAAGGACAAGAAGCTCGCGGGTGCGGCGCACCGGCGCTGCAGGGCCGCCCGCAGCGCCCTCGCGTGCGCCGATGCCCTGCGCCCGCGGCGCCCCGGCCGCGCCCGCCGCCGCCCGCCGCGCCGTCGCCCGCCCACGCCCGCCGCCGCCGCTCTGCCGCGCCGCCGCCGCCGCACCCCCGCAGGCGTCGTGCTGCGCGTTGACTCGCCCGGCGGCGACGCGCTCGCGAGCGACCTCATGTGGCGGGAGATCCGGCTGCTGGCGCAGAAGAAGCCCGTCGTCGCGTGCATGGGCGACGTCGCCGCGAGCGGGGGTTACTACATGAGCATGGCCGCGCAGGCGCGCTGGTGCTGGTGCTGCCGCCGTGCGCCTCGTGGTCCCCGCGCCGCGCCCGCGCCGCGCCGCGTGCTCGCGCCGCGCGCGCCCACGCCGCCCGCGCGCGCCGCGGCCGCGCAGGCAATCGTGGCGCAGCCGCTGACGGTGACGGGGTCGATCGGCGTCGTGACGGGCAAGTTCAACCTGGCGGCGCTCTACGAGCGCGTCGGCTACGCCAAGACGCTGCTCTCGCGCGGCAAGTTTGCCGAGTTCCTGGCCGCCGACAACCGCTCGTTCACGCCCGAGGAGGCGGCGCTGTTTGAGGAGAGCGCGCAGCACGCGTATCGCAGCTTCAGGGACAAGGCGGCGGCCAGCCGGGGCATGGCCGTCGACGACATGCAGGTGGGTCGGGCGCGGAGGTTCAGGTTTGAGGTTCAGGGTTTAGGCAAGGTCCTGCACCCCGCGCCGCGCGTGGCGGGGCGCGTGCTGCAGTGCTGCGCGGGACCGCTGCCCCGCGCGCGCGCCCGGCCGACGCCCGCGCCGCCGCCGCCGCCGCCGCCGCCAGGCCGTCGCGCAGGGCCGCGTGTGGACGGGCACGCGCGCGCTCGGGCACGGCCTCGTGGACGCGCTCGGCGGGCTGCACGAGGCGGTGGAGCTGGTGAAGCAGGCGGCCGGCATCCCAGCGGACGAGCGCGTGACGGTCGTGGAGGTGTCGCGCGCGCGCACCAGCCCCCTCGCCCTCGTCGGTGCGCGGCGCGGCGCGGTGCAGCGGGGGGGGGGGGGCAGCCGGGCCGCGGGGGGCCCGGCTGTGCACGCGCCGGCGCCGCCCGCGCTCACGCGTCCGGCCCCGCGCGCTCCGCCCGCAGGCGGCGGCGCCAGCATGACCGCCGGCCTCACCGCGCTCGCGTCGCTGGCGCGCGGCGCGGCCCGGACGCGGCGTTCGCGCAGGCGGTCGGCGCGGCGGTGCTGCAGCAGGCGGCGGCCGCGCTGCTGCCGGGCGGCCTCGCGCCCAACGGCCTCAACGCAGGCGCGGCGCTGGCGCTGCTGCAGCAGGTCTCGCTCGGCCAGCCGCTGTGCCTCATGTCGGAGGTCGACGCCGCCGGCCTCGGCTCGAGCAGCGCGGCGCTCGCGGGCGCCGCCGGCGGCGCCAGCAGCGAGCTGTTTGACGAGGACGAGGGCGCGGGCCCGCTCGCGGGGCTGCTGGCGCAGCTGGATGAGGCGCTCGACGCCTTTGCCTGAGCTTGAGCCTGAGCCTGGGCTGGCCGCGGGCTGGGCGGGCAGGGCAGCAGGCGGGCGGGCGGGCGCGGGGGGCCGGACCAATCGCCCGCGCTGTACTCATAGCTTGCGAGTGGCCGGGCCGCGCGAGCGGGCGGGCGCGCGGGGTGAAAGAGCGAGAGTTGACCGCGGCGGCGGGGCGCCGATGCTGCGACGCATCGCAGCGCCTCGGTCTTGATGCTGGCGGGTGAGCGCACGCATTGGATCGCGTTCACTGCAACCCGACGAAGCTCAATCAATCCTGGCACGGCGCAACCGGCTGCTGCTGCTCCTGCAGCCGCGCAAACTCGGCGCGCGTCCAGGCGGCGCCCCAGCGCAGCTGCGGCGTCATGCCCGCGTCGGCCGCCTCGACTGCCGCCTCCCAGGCGCCGCGCCAGCGCGCGTCGGGCGGCGCGCCCAGCAGGGCGAGCGCCTTGCCCAGGTTGACCACCGCGGCGGCGGCGGCGGCGGGCTGCTGCGCGCCGTCGTCGTCGGGCCCGCCGCGCCGCGCCGCCGCCGCGGCGTTGCGCTGCAGCACCGCCCTGCTGGCCGCCAGGTAGGCTTCCAGCCAGGCCTCCGGCGGCCGCCACTCTGGCAGCTCCAGCTGCTGCTCCTGCTCCTGCTCCTGCTCCTGCTCCTGCTGCATCTGCTGCTGCGCCTGCTGCTGCTCCCCCGTCCGCTCCGGCCGCCGCGCTCGGCGCCGCGACCGCGCCGCCAGCTGCCTCGCGCGCACGAGCGCGAGCGCGATGTTGGCCAGGTCCCAGGGCACCGCGGCGCCGAGCGCCGGCTGCGTCGCCGCGGCAAACGCGGCCCACCAGGCCTCGCCGGGGCCAGGCCACGCCTGCCCCGCCATCGCACTGAAGCGCCGCATGACCGTGCCCCACGCCGCGAGGCGCCCCGGGTCGGCGAGGCCCGGCAGGCCCGCGCCGGACGCGGCCGCGAGCGCGTCGAGCCACGCCGCCGGCGGCTTCTGCCCCGCAACCGCGGCCCGGGGGAAGCGGCCGAGCTTGTACACCGCCCCTGCGACGGCCTCGAGCTGGCCGGGCGTGAAGCGCCGCGCCGCAATGAGCGGCGCGCTGGCGGCATAGAAGGCGGCCAGCCAGCCGGGGGCGGGCAGGAAGTCCAGGTCCGCCACGCCGTGCACGAGCAGCGCGAGGCTCGCCGGCGGCAGGCCCGGCAGCAGCGGCCCGCTCGCGCGCAGCATGCGGCCCACCCAGGCGCGGTGCGGGCGCAGGCCGAGCGCGCCCAGCGCGGCGAGCGCGACCGCGAGGTGGTGGCCGTCCGCGGCGGGCAGCGCCGCGTCCAGCGCATCCAGCAGCGGCTGCACGCTGGCCAGGCTCACGGCGCCCTGCTGCGCCGCCTGCACCTGCGCCGCCTCGCGCGCGGCGCGGCCGCCGGCCGCCGCCGCCGCGAGCGCGGCGCGGCGCTGCTGCCGCGCCGCGTACGCGCGCGCCTTGGCAGCGGCGGCGCCGCCGCCGGCGCCGCGCGCGCCCGCCGCCGCGTGCATGGCGGCGAGGGAGCGCAGGATGCGGGCGACGTCGACGTCCGTGTACGCCGCCACCACCTCCGGGCGGCAGCAGCGGCCCAGCAGCTCGCGCACGAGCGGCTGCTGCGGCAGCAGCGGCAGCGTCGCCGCCGCCGCCAGCACCGCGACCAGCTCGGCCGCGGTGAAGTCGGGCGCGCGGTCAAACAGCGCCTGCAGCAGCTGCTCCGGCGCCGCGGCGGACGGCCGAGACAGCCCGCCCGGCTGCCCCCGCCCGCCCACGCCGGCCGCCTGGTGCGCCTGCTGCGCCGCCTGCTGCGCCGCCTGCTGCGTCGCCTGCTGCGCCGCCTGCTGCTCTGCCGCCGGCCGCGCCGCGAGCAGCGCGGCGCTGGCCGGCAGCGCGGCCACGTCGCAGCCGAGGCGCGCGAGGCCCCACAGCGCCATCGCCAGCTCGGCCGCGCTGCAGCGTCGCACGCCGGCCACGAGCGCGCACGCCGCCTGCTGCACCCACACCGGGCTCGGCGCCCAGCCCAGCCGCGCGGCGGCCCACAGCGCGGCCGCGACGAGCCCCGGCGGCACGTCGGGCGCGACCTCGCTCACCACGCGGCGCAGCAGGCGCTTCTGCAGGCCGACCGGCGCGACCAGCCCCGGCGCGAGCCGCGCGAGCCCCGCCAGCAGCGCGGCCGCCTCGTCCGGCGCGAGCCGGCCGTGCACGGCGCGCAGGTAGGCCAGCAGCGACGCGGCGCAGCACGGCGGCAGCGCCGCGCCGGCCGGCGCGAGCGCCGCGAGCGCGGCGCACAGGCACGCCGGCGGCGGCGCGAGGCGCGCCGCCGCGCCCGGCGCGCGCCGCGCCGCGCGCGCCGCGGCCGCCAGCTGCGCGCCGAGCGCGCGCAGCAGGTGCTCCAGCAGGCGGCGGTGCTGGGCGGCCTCGTGCCGCGCGAGCTCGTCCGCTGCGCCCACGCCCGCGGCCGCCGCCGCCGCGGCCGCCGCCGCCGCGGCCGCCGCCGCGTCGCCGTCGGCGGCGCCCCCCGCCGCCGCCGCCGCGTGGGCGGCGCCGCCCGCCGGCCGCAGCTGCGCCGCGCGCACGATGAGCGCCGCCAGCAGCGCCGGCGCCGCGAGCGCCGCGGGGTCGGCCGCGAGCGGCAGCAGCTGGCGCCAGTGCGCCGCGCCGCCGAGCGCGGCCGCCGCGCGCTGCGCGGCCGCCGCGCGGCGCTCCCAATTGGCGCGCTTGCGGGCCGCCAGGTCGTCGTCCTGCGCCGCCGGCGTTGCTGCCGGCGCCGGGAGCGGCTGCCCGAGGTGCGCGGCGCCGGGCGCGTGCTGCTGCTGCTGCTGCTGCTGCTCCGGCGCGGCGACGGCGCAGCGCGCGGCGCGCCGCCCCGGCGACGCGCCAGCAGCAGGTCCCGGCAGACGGGGGCCGGGCGGCGGCCCCGCGCCGCGGCGCACGCCGGCCGCCGCCGCCCGCATCGGCCGCGCCGCGCCGGCCCGGCGGCAGCGGCGGCGGGCCAGGTGCGCTGGCGAGCGAGCTGCTCAGCACCGCGCTGGTCACAGGCGACGGCGGTGTGCGGCACGGGCCCCTGGGAACTGAGCCTGCCGCGAGCCTGGTCGCGCGTCAGGCAGCTAAAACAGCGCGCAAACAGCTCCGTCGGTGGCGCGGAGTCGCGCACGTCACTGTGTGAACGACCACACGCGCTGCCAGCGAGCTGCGCGCTGCCCCGGAGCAGCAGCGGCGGGCCCCCCGGCATGCGGCCGGCTCGCCGCTGAGCGGCGCGGCGCCGCCATGGCGCTGCGCGCCGCCCCGCGGGAGCGCTACAGGCCTGGCGACCGGCCTGCGCGACGCGCGCAGCTGGCGCGCCCCGCCGGCCAGGTGCGTGGCCGCCGCTGCTCGCGCGCCGCTGCCGCCGCTGCCGCCGCCGCGCGCGCCCGCCCGCCGACCCGCCCGGCCACTCTCCGCCCTGCGCAGGGCCTCCTCCGCCCGCCCGCAGCGGTGGCGGCGGTGTGCGCGGCGCGCGAGCCGGCGGGGGCGCGGCAGCAGCCCGAGGCTGCGGCGGACGCGCGGCCGCCGCGCGCCGCCGCCGCGCCGCGCGACGCGGGCGCGGCCGCGCTGACGGCGCAGCTGAAGGCGGCCCAGACGTGGCAGGAGCTGGCGAGCGCGGTGGCGAGCTACGGCGACGGCGCGGCCGCAGCGGCGGGGGGCCACCACCCCGCCGCGCTGAGCGACGCGCAGCCGCAGCAGCTCGCGGCGGGCCTGGCGCGCCTCAACCCGCGCCACCTCGCCTGCCTGCTGGCCGGCCTCGCGCGCCTGGCGCCGCCGGGCGGCGGCGCGGGCCGCGGCGGCGGCGGCGCGGCGGCGGCGGCGCACGCGGCGCTCGTGGCGGGCGCGTTTGCCGCGGCCGTCGACGCGGCGCCGGCCGCGGCGCCGCGCGAGCTCGCGGGCGCGGCGTGGGCGGCGGCCAAGCTGGAGCGCCCGCCGCCGGCGGGGCAGGTCAAGGCGCTCATCGCCGCGCTGGCGGGCAGCGCGGGCGAGGCCAACGCGCAGGACGTGTCGATGGCGCTCTATGCTGCCGCGGCCCTGGGCCTGCAGCTGCCCGAGGCGCACGTTGCCGCGCTGCTGCGCGCGGCGGGCGACCGCCTGCGCGACGCGGCGCCGCAGGCGGTCGCCAACACGCTCTGGGCGCTCGCGGCGCTGCAGGCGCGGCCGGCCGAGGCGTGGCTGGCGGGCGTGGAGGCGCGCGCGTGCGAGCTGCTGCGCGCGCCGCCGCGTGAGCGCGACCGCGGCGCCGGCGGCGCCTTCAGCAGTGAGGGCCTGCACCAGCTGCTCTGGGCGATGGCCAAGCTGCAGTGGCTGCCGGAGCCGGCGTTCCAGGCGCTCTTCTGGGACGCCAGCGGGCGGCGCCTGGGCGGCATGACGCCCCACGGCACCGCGGGCCTGCTCTGGGCGGCCGCGGCCCTGGAGCTCGCGCCGCCGGCGCCCTGGATGGCCGCCTGGTTTGCGTCAACGCAGCAGCAGCTGGCGGCGGGGCGCTTTGGGCCGCAGGACGCGGCCAACGCGCTGTGGGCGCTCGTCAGGCTGGGCCAGCTGGGCGGCGGCGGCGCCGGCGGCGGCGGCGGCGGCGGCGTGCGCCCCAGCCCTGAGTGGCTGTCCGCTTGCATGGCCGCGTCCCAGGCGGCGCTGCCGCGCGCGGGCGCGCAGGAGCTGGCCAACATGCTCTGGGGCTGGGCCAAGCTCGGCGTGCGGCCGCCCGCGCCCTGGATGCAGGACTGGCTGGCCGCCATGGAGCGGCGCATGGGCAGGTGCGGCAGCGGCGGCGGCTGATGCGGAGGCGGCGGCCGCGCGCACGCCGGGGCTGCGCTGCGCCGCTGTCCGCGCCGCTGCGGCGCCGGCTCACACCGCCGCCGCCGCCGCCGCCGCCGCTCGCGCTGCGTGCTACACAGCTACTGCGCGCCCGCGCTCGCGTCGTCCGCGTACGCGCTCGGGCTGCTCCGCTTCAAGCCGCCGCGCGCGTGGTGCGAGGCGCTCGCCGGCGAGACGCGGCGCCAGATGGCCGCGTTTGGCGCGCAGGAGCTCGCCAACGTGCTGTGGAGCTTTGCGGTGCTGCGGCTGCGCCCCGGGCGCGCGTGGCTGGTGGACTATGAGGAGCAGGCGCTGAGCGAGAGCGGCAGCTTCAACGCGCAGGAGCTCGCGCTCGTCGCCTGGAGCCTCGCGCGGCTCGGGCACACGCCGCCGGCGGGCTGGGCGGCCGCGCTGATGAGCGACGGGCTCGAGGCCGCCGCTGGAATGACGGGGCAGTCGGTCGTGCTGCTGATGCAGGCGCTCGCGACGTGGCGGCTGCCGGAGCTGCGCGAGGGCGGCGCGCACGGGTGCGCGGCGCCTGCGCGCGGCGGCGCGCTGCGCCTCCGCGCGGCCCTGACGCGCCGCGCGTGCCTCGCGTCGCGCCGGGCTGACCGTGCCCCTGCCCTGCCCTCTTGTCCCCGCAGCGCGCTGCTTCCCCGCTACTGGGCGGCGGCGCAGCAGCTGCTGCCGAGCTGCTCACTGCACCAGCTGTCGCTGCTGTGGTGGGCGCGCGTGAAGCTGGGCTGCGTGCCCGGCGCCTCCTGGAGCGCCAGCTTCTGGGCGGCGCTGGAGCCGGCGCTGGCGGCGGCCGTGGAGGCAGGCGAGCGACAGCAGCAGCCGCAGCCGCAGCTGCTGCAGGAGCAGCAGCTGGAGCTGGAGCAGGAGCAGCTGCAGCAGCCGCAGCAGCTGCAGCAGCCGCAGCCGCAGCAGCTGCAGCAGCCGCAGCAGCTGCAGCAGCAGCAGCAGCAGCAGCAGCAGCAGCAGCAGCAGCTGCTGCCGGCGAGCCCGCAGCCGTCGGCGCAGGAGCGTGGGCTGAGTCCGGCCGACGTTGTGCGGCTGGCGTGGGCGACCGGGAAGCTGCAGCAGCCCGTGCCGCCGCAGTGCATGCGCGCGCTGCTGGTGGCCGCGCAGCAGGCGGCGCCGGGCTGCACGCTGGCGGCGCTTTCAGCCCTGGGCCTGGCCCTGGTCGCGATAGACCGCGCATCGGCGGCACAGGCGGCCGCAGCAGCAGGCGGCGCCGCTGCGGCGTCCGAAGCTGCAGCGCAGCTGCCGCCAGTGCCGCCGCAGTTGGCGCAGCACGCGCCGCTGTGGGCGGCGTGGTTTGCCCGCAGCACGCAGCTCGTGGAGGAGGCCGTGGCCACGGCCGGCGCGTCTCAGGCGCAGGCGCAGGGGCAGCGTCAGCCGCCGAGGCAGCGACACGCGCAGCACGGCCGGGCGCAGGACCAGCAGGCGGCGCTGGCGGGCCTGGCCCGCGAGCTGAGCCTGCAGCTGTGCGTGGCGGGGCGGCTGCGGCTGCAGCCGCCGCCAGCGTGGTGCGCAGCAGTGCTGGCGGGCCTGGCGGCCTGCCTGCCAGCCATGTCGCCTGAGCAGCTGTCCTGGGTGCTCTGGGCGGTCCTGCGGCTGCGGCTGGAGCGGCAGCTGCCGCCCGGCTGGCTGGCCGGCACGCTGCGGCAGTGCGCCCGCGCGGCGGCGGCCGAGGGCGGCGGCTGGAGCGCGGCCTGCGACGCGCGGCTGGGGCGCGCGCTCAGGCGCCTGCGCGCCTTTGGCGCACTGGGCGACGCGGAGCAGCAAGCGTGGGAGCGGCTGGGCGCGCAGCGGCTCGCCGCGCAGGCGTGACCGCGCGGCGGCGGCTGCCCTCTGTGGCCGGCGTGGGGCCTCTCGTCCCTCTCGATGCCGAACGGGCTGCGCATCCCTGTAAACACTTGCCACCGCTGCGCGTGCGGCGCCGCCCCGGCGCTGGCGCAGTCATGACCAGGCGCCCCCCCACCGCCGCCGCTAGAGCCGGTCGTCTTGGATGCGCAGCGTGACGCTGAGGCTGCGCTTCTTGCCGTCCCACACCGCCCGGCCGCGCTCGGCGTCCACCTTGTGGGGGAGGTGCAGGAAGAGCTTGCTGCGGCGCGGGCGGCAGGGGTGGGTGGTGGGCGGCGGCCGGGCGCGCGCCACGTGCGGCTGCTTGCTTCGAGGGCGCAGGCGCTGCGGCCGCTGCGGCATCTCACTACTGTGCCGACGAGAGCCGCAGGTGCGTGGGCGCGACGTCGAGGCCGAGCTCTGCGCGCACGCGCGGGCGCACCGGCGCGTGGGCGGCGGCGCGGCCGGCGAGCCCGCCCACCCACCCGCGCCGGCAGGCCGCCCGCGTGGCCGCCAACCGCGCCGCGCCGCACCCGCCGCCGACTCTGCGAGCGGCAGCGCCACCGCGACAACGAGCTCGTCGCAGCACGCGCTCGAGGGGTCCTTGCCCGACATGCCCAGGAAGTTGTCCGCCGGCGTCACGCACTGCTTGTAGCGGAACTCGTGCCTGAGCGGCGAGCAGCGCGGCGGTGTCGGCGGCGGCGGTGGCGCCGCGGCCGCGGTGGCGCGCTGGCGCGTCGCCGGGCGTGCGTGCATCGCCGCGCCACGCACTGCGGCACCTCCCGCCCGTCGTCGGCGTCGAGCTCCGCCTCGGCCTGGCGGGCCGCCTCGTCGACGCGGGCCTCGCCCTTGTCGCGCCCTGCGGTCGGCGGCCGAGGGTTCGCGGGCCGGCCGCGCCTGCTCGCCCCCTGCCGCCGCGCGTGCGGCCGCACCTCGCGGCGCCGCGACCTTCACGCCCGCCAGCAGGTCCTCGGGGCCGATGGCGGCGGGGCCGGGCCGGCTGCTGCTGGTCTGGGGGGCTCCTCAGCAGCCTGGGCGGCGCGCAGGGCGTGGCTGCTGAGGCGGGCGCGGCGGACGGCAGCAGCGCGCCGCCGCCGCCGCCGCGCGCTCGCGCCGCCTCGCCGACCTCTGCCTGCGACAGGAGCCGGCTGAGGGCCTCGATGTCAAACGCAAAGTCCGCCATGCTGGCACGTGTTGGGGGGGGGGCGAGACGGCGGCGCTGCGCGCAGCAGCGGGCGGCTTCGACGCCGGGCGAGGCCGATCGCGGTCGGTGGACCAAGAATATGTGCGTGGAGCGGAGTTGCGGAGGCTCACACGCTGGGGACGTCTTGGGCGCCGCTGGCAGCGCCTCCGCGAGCAGCGGTCAACAGCACCCGCTCGCCTCCCCGGGCACCTGGCGCCCTCCACGGCACATGAGTGCCATTTCCGCGTGGTTTCATCTGCAGACAGCGCCACGCAGAAGCCGCACGCGCTGCCAGCGAGCGGCGGCGCCGCGACAGCAGCGCGGCGGCGCCATGGCCGACGTGAGCTGCACCGGCGCCCTGCTGCCGTCGGCGTGCCAGCCGGGCCAGACCTGAGCGCCGCCTGCCACTGCTCGCAGGATGACGATCTGTACAGCGGCTACGACGCGCCGGCGGCGCCGGGGGTGCGGCGCGCGCAGCGGAGCAGCGGCGTGCGCGCCGCGTGGCTGAGCAGCACGCGCGCCGCCGCCGCCTGCCTGCCTGCAGAGCCCTGGCGGTGGCGGCATGTTCCAGCCGCTGGAGGGCAGCGGCGGCCTGGCGCCCGGGCCGCCCGGCACCGCCAGCACGCGGCTGGGCACGGGCTTGCGGCAGGGCACGGCGTCGACCGACGCCTCGGTACGCCGCCCGCGCGGCGCCTGCCGCCGGCCGCTGCGCGGTCGCCGCGCGCCGCCCCAGCCCACACGCCCTGCGCCGGCGCTGCGCAGGCGCGGCCGATGACGAGCAACCGCGGCGCCGGGTTCAGCTCGCAGCCGCACGGCCGGTTCGACCCCTTTGGCCAGGCCGCCAAGGGCTTGCTGGGCGGCGCTGGCGGCGGCAGCCTGCTGCCCAAGAAGCAGGAGGCGAGCCCCAAGGAGGTGCGGCGCTGCGCTGCACACGCGGGCCGGCGGCGGCGGCCGATCGGCGGCGGTGGCCGAGCAACGGCGGCCGCGCACACGTGTGCGCGCCGCGGCGCAGGTGGCGCGGGGGCACGAGCGCAAGGTCCACGAGCTGCTGGAGGCCAGCGTCGCGCTGTCACAGCAGGGCGACGCGCAGGCCGGTGCGTGCTCAGCGCGGGGGGCCACAGCCGCCGGCCCGCTGAGCGGAGCGCCGCAGCCAGCCCCACGCTGCCGCGCTCGCGCCCGCGCCGCGCCCGCGCAGCGCTGGAGCGCGCGACCGAGGCGCGCAAGCGCGAGCGCGCGCTGGCCAAGTTCCGGGACGCCGTGGGGCAGGCCGACGCGCACCCGCCGGAGCTGGGCTTTGCGGTGGAGCTGCAGCTCGCTGCGTGCTACGCGGCCAACAAGCTGCACGGAGAGGCGCTCGAGCTCTACGGCGCGCTCGTGAAGAATCGGGCGCTGCCGCAGGGCGGCCGGTGCGCGCCGCTGCCGCCCGGGGCAGCCCGGCTGGCCGCCTGCCGCCTGGCTGCCAGAAGAGTCTCCCGGCCGGCCCTGTCGTCGTCTCCGCTCACGCCACGCCGCCGCCGCTGCTGTCGCGCCGCGCCCGCGCCGCCCGCCGCCCGCTCGCCCGCTCGCGCCCCTCCGCCGCGCAGGCTCCGCGTGTGCATCGGCAACATCCACTACGACCAGGGCCGCTTCCCCGCGGCGATCAAGCAGTACCGCATGGCCCTCGACGCGCTGCCGGCCGCGGCGCGGCGCGCGCGCGGCGCGCTGCTGCGCAACATCGGGCTCGCGTTTGTGCAGCTCGGGCGGTGCGCCGACGCGGCGGGCGCGTTCGAGGCCGCGCTCGACGCCGCGCCGGACGCCCAGGTGCGCGCCGCGGCGGCGGCGCGGCGCGGCGGCTCGCCGCTGAACGACTCACAGCTGGCCCGCCCGCTCGATGCGCGCACACAGGCGGCGTTCAACCTGCTGATCTGCTCCTACGCCCTCGGCGACCGGGAGGGCATGACCGCGGCGTTCACGCGCCTCGCCGGCCTGCCGGGGCTCGCGGCCGCGCTCGGCGGCGGCGACGACGACGAGTCGGACGGCGAGGCCGGGCCGCCGGACAGCCCCGACGGCCTGCGTGACAGCCTGCCCTCGCGCAAGGGCCACCTCGGCGGGGACGTGTTCGGCGGCGGCGGCGGGCCCGACCCACTCAAGCAGGAGGCCAAGGCGCAGGCGGCCACCGTGCGCAAGTGAGCTGCGCGCCGCGGGGGCGGCGGCCCGGCGCCACCGGCTGGGCGGCCGCAGCTGCGCGCCGGCGCGCGCGCTCACCGCCCCGCGCCCGCCCCGGGCCGCAGGTGCGTGCTGACCGGCGCGCAGCTGCTGGCGGAGGGGCTGTCGGACCGCGGCGGCTTCGTCGCCGGCTTTGACTGGGCCGCGGAGCAGCTGCGCCAGGCCGGGCTCGGCAAGCTCGCGGCCGAGGCGCGCGCGCGCAGGCGCCGCGCGCCGCGCGCCGCCGCGTGCGCGTGCTGCCGCCGCCGCGCCGCGCGCGCCGCCCGGGGCGAGCGCCGCCCCCGGCTGCGCCGCGCAGGTCACGCTCGCCAAGGCGAGCCGGCACCTCGTGGCGCGGCAGGTCGACGCGGCGGCGGACGTGTACCGGGGCTTTGAGCGCCGAGGCCCCGCGCTGCGCGCGGCGGCGGCGACCAACCTGTCCTGCCTGTACCTCCTCGAGGGCGACCTCGCCGCGGCGGCCAAGTACACCGACCTCGCGCTCAAGACCGACCGGTGCGTGGGAGGGCGGGGCGTGGAGGCGCGCGGGCTGGCAGGGCGGCGGCCGCGGCGGCGGCGCCCGTCGCACACAGCGTGCTGCGCGCCGCTGCGGCGCGGCGCGCAGGTACAACGCGCAGGCGCACGTCAACCGCGGCGTGGTGCTGCTCGAGGCGGGCAGCCTCGACGAGGCGCGGCAGGCGTTCAGCGACGCGGCGGCCATCCAGCCGCTGTGCATGCAGGCGCTCTACAACCTGGGGTGAGAGGCGGCCGCGCGGCTGCGGGCGCGCGCCCCGCGCCGCGCCGCCCCGCGCCCCGCGCTCCGGGCGCCGGGGTTTGCGTGCGGGGCTGGCCGACAGCGCCGTGCGATCCGCCCAGGTTGGTCAACCTGCGCCTCGGCGAGCCCGAGGCGGCGCTGATGCCGCTGCGCAAGCTCCACGGCCTGCTGCCCGACCAGCCAGAGGTGGGGCGGCTGCGGCCGCCGCGGCCGCCGCACAGGGCCGCGCGCCGAGCCACCGCGCTGCGCGCCGCACGCAGGTGGTGCACTGCCTTGCGCTCGCGGCCGACATGTCGGGCGACACGCCCGGCGCCATCCGCTGGCTGGAGGTGCTCACCAGCCTGGTGCCGCACGACCCGGGCGTGCTCTGCAAGCTCGGCGCGATCTACCACAGGCGCGCCCCCGCCCGCCGCCGCGCCTGCCCCGCTGGCCCGCGCGGCCGAGCGCGCGCCTGCCGTGCTGCGCGCCAGTGGTGCGCCGCGCGCGTGCTGCGCGCCGCGCGCAGGCTGGAGGAGGAGGCGCGGTCGCTGGGCTACTACAGCGACGCGCAGCGCGTGTGGCCGGCCAACCTCGACGTCATCAGCTGGCTCGGCGCCTACCACGTGCGCGGAGAGGTCTACGAGCGCGCGGTGCCGCTGTTCGAGCTCGCGGCCGCGATACAGCCCCAGGCGCGCGCGCCGCGCCGCGCAGCGGGGCGCGCGGCGCACGCAGTGTGCGGCGCGGCGGCCGCGCGGCGGGGCGGCGCGCGCGGGGCGAGCCGGCCCCCGCCCCCGGGGCGCGCAGGAGGCCAAGTGGGGCCTCATGGCGGCGAGCTGCTACCGCCGCATCGGCGCCTACGGCCAGGCGCTCGCGCGGTGCGCAAGCGCGGGGGCCGCGCGCCCTGTGCAGCGCTAGCGCCGCGCCTGGCCAGGCCGGCCTGACAGGCCGGACGCCGGCGCTGCGGATCCCTCTCGCTCTCGCTCTCGCTCCCTCGTGCGCCCACAGGTACCGCAGCATTGTTGCGGCGCACCCGGGCAACGTCGAGGCGCTGCGCTACCTGGTCGCGCTCGCGACGGAGCTCGGCCGCGGCGACGAGGCGCTCGCGCACGGCGACGCGCTGCGCCGCGCCAAGCGCGCCGAGGCGGCGGCCGCGGCCGCGGCGGCCGCGAGCGCGGGCGCGAGCGCGGGCGCGCCCGGCCACGCGCGCGGCGAGGCGGACGACCGCGACGGCGGCGGCGGCATCGGCAGCCTGGACAGCCACCTCGCGGCGCGCAACCGGCGGCCGACGGCGGGGCAGGCAGCGCAGCCCGCCGGCGGCGACGACTGGGGCGAGGAGCCGCTCGGGGAGGACCTGCTGCCGATGTGACGCACCGCGCTTGGTTACAAACACCGCCGCCGCACAGTTGAACGCCAAACGCCACCGCCGTCGCCGCCGCACGCGGGACCCCATGAGACCCGTCGGCGCGAGGGGCCGGCGCGCGTCGTTGCGCTCTGGCCCCATTCGCGCGCCTTTCATTCCCGGTCGCCGCCAGAGATGCCCCTGGGATGCCCCACACACCTGCCAGCCTCGCTCTCAGCCGAAGCCCCACCAACCCATAGCGTACGGCACGCGCCGCCGCGTGCCTGGCGGCGGCTGGGACCGAAGCACGCCAGCACGCGCGCCTGCGTCGCGCCTCCCCACCCCGCCCCCTCCAATCGAATCGGCGCGCAAGTGGTCGGTACAGTCCCCGGAGGGCGCGGCGCGCAGAGCCGCACGCGCCGCACGCGCCGCCAGCTCGCCACCACCAGCGCGTCGCGCGCGCGGGGCGGGTTATGCGCGCGGGAGGGCGCGGGCGAGGCAGGCTGCGGGAGCCGGAACGAACAAATGCCGAGGCGGGCAGACAAACCATTGATATCGAACAGCACACGCGTGCGGCCCGCCGCCCAGTACAAGCAGTGCGTCCCACGGCGCCGCGCGCGCGCGCGCGCGCGCGCGTGCGTGCCGGCCGCGGCGGGGCGCTGAGGCAACCCTGCTGCGACGCGCCAGGCGGCCGCGTCGCCGCCGCGTGCGGCGGGCGCCTCAGGCGGCCGTGAGCACGCGCAGCTCGCGCAGCGCGGCGGTCAGGCGCTCCAGGCTGAGCGGCTTGTGCAGGCAGACGTCCACGCCGCACGCGAGCGTGTGCTGCTCCACCGAGAGCGCCGCGCCGTCGCCGGCGGCGCACGCGGCGCTCGCGCCCGCGTCGCTCGCGAGGTCGCACGCGGTGCACGCGATGATCGGCAGGCGCGCCGCGGGCGCGTCCTGCACCGCCTCCAGCGCGCGCAGGCGGCGCGCGGTGGCCCAGCCGTCCAGGACGGGCATCTGCAGGTCCAGCAGCACCGCCGCCACGGCGCCCGCGCCGGCGTCGCGCGCGGCGAGCGCCGAGAGCGCCTCGGCGCCGTCGGCGGCCTCGATGGTCGCGAAGCCCAGCTTGCGCGCCATGGCGCTCAGGAGCTTGCGGTTCAGCGCCATGTCGTCCACCACCAGCACCGTGCCGCAGCCGCCGCCGGCGTGCTTCAGCGCCGCGGCGCGCTGCGCTGCGGCCGCGGCGGCGACGGCAGCCGGCGGCGCCGGCAGGGGCGACCGAGCCATGCCTGGAGGCTCCTGCGACAACGGGCGGGCGCGGCGGGCAAATCAGGGGGCCGCGCGCGGCGGACGGGCGCGCCGCGTGGGCGGCATCGCGCCCGGCTCGGCCCCGCGCCCACCGTGCGCCGGGCGCGCCGCGGGCCGGCGACCCTGAGTTGGGGCGGTGCAGGCGACCTACTGCGCTGGCGGGGGGCGCGCACAGCACTGCTTGCACGCGGCGCGTGCGGCGCGGGTCGAGCAGCACGGCTCCCAAGCACGCGCGGAGGAGTCTGGGACGGGCTGCGCCGGTCGCGTTGTGCTCGTGGGGGGCCGCGCGAGCTGGTCGACGCGCTGGGGCGCGCCCCCGCCGGATTCGCGACCTGTCAGAAATCCAACCGAAGCTCAAAGAGGGTCACGCACATCATGTCACAGCAGGCCCAGGCGGTCGCGCCGCGACTGTCGGGAGTAGACAGCGGCGTCGTACTCTCCAACGTCCTCGGCCAGCGCCCGCAGCGCGTCGGCCGCCGCCTCGCCGGACGGGAGCACCGCCGGCAGCGGCGACCGCTGCTGCCCCTGCTCAAGCGGCTGTGGCTGCTGCACCTGCTCCAGCGGCTGTGCCTGCTGCGCCTGGAACTGCGACTGCTGCAGCGGCTGTGGCTGCTGCGCCTGCCCCAGCGCCCGCAGCTCCGCGGCGACCACGGCCAGCACGCGCTGCGGCGTCGACATGACGCGCATGGGGCGCGCGCTGGTGCCGGTGGCCTCGACCTGCGGACGGGCGGGCGAGGCTGTCGCAGCGCCCGGCGGCGGCGCCGCGAGCGCGGCGCCGGCGAGGCCCTGCCGCGCACGCGGCGCCCCGCGAGTGCGGCCCCGGCAAGGCCCTGCCGCGCACGCGGCGCCCCGCGCGCTGCGCCCGCCGCCGCACCTCCAGCCCCGGCGCGCTGAACGCCTCGGGCAGCACCGTTGCGCGCTCCTCGCGGCAGCAGCAGCCCAGCAGCAGCTGCCGCACCACCTGGGTCGCCGCGGGGCTGAGCCGCTGCTCGCCCTCGCCGCCAGGCGCCGCGTCGCCGCTGCCGTCGCCGCCGCCGCCGCCGCCGCTGTCGTCGCCGTCGTCCGACCAGCCCGAGAAGCGCGCGCGTGCGCGGGCCATCGCGGCCGCCGCCATCTGCTTGTAGCCGCTCGCAGCGGCAAAGCCGTCCAGGCTGCTGGCGGCGCGCGGCGGCGCGCGCCACTGCTGCAGCTTGGCCTCCTGCGCGGCGGCGAGCGCGGGGCAGCAGCGGCCCGTCGGCGCGCCGCGCCCAGGCGCCCGGGCGTCCCCCGCGCCTGCACGGTCCCACTGGCCTGCTGCGCGCCGTCGACCGGCCCCCTGCTGCCGCCCCCAGGCCGCCGCGCCGCGCGCGGCGCGCACCTCGCGCTCCGCCGCGCGGTACAGGTCGTCCAGGGGCACGCCGCCCACACTCGCGGGCGCCCCGCCGGCGTGCTCCGCCTGCCATGCGCGGTAGTTGGCGTAGGCGAGGCTGCTCGCGAGCGGCGGCAGCAGCCGCGCGCTCGCGGCCGCCTCGGCGCGCTCCTTGAGCACCACCAGCTGCGCCGCGAGGCCCGCCAGCTCCGCCCGCCGCGGCCCGCCCGCGGCGCGCCGCTCCTGCGCGGCCAGCCAGAACAGGAAGCTGGGCCGGAACGCGGCGGCCGCCGCCTCGTCGCCGCCGGCCGCCGCCTCCTGCAGCGCTTCCAGCTCGGCAAAGCCCAGCCCGCGCAGGCGCTCCGCCAGCGCCCCAAACTGCTGCTCCTGCTGCTCCTGCTCCTGCTGCTGCTGCTGCTGCTGCGCCTGCCGCTGCGCCTGCTGCTGCGCCTGCTGCTCGTCGCCCGCGCCGGCAGCGCCACCAGCGCCGGAGGCGCCACCAGCAGCTGGGAGCTGTGGGCGGGGCGGCTGGCACACGCGCCCGGGCGCGGGCAGCGGCGCCGCGCCGCGCGGCGGCGCGCCGGGCGGGCGCCGGGGCCGCAGCATGGCGGCAGCAGTGGAGGCTCTGGAGCCTGTAGAGCTGCGCGTGGGCGGTCGTCGGTCGTCTGGGCGCCCGCACCGCTGCGCGCGGCCCATCGCGAACAGAGGCCCGCAGAACCCGCCTAACAGGCCTCTCACGCGACTCGATCACCGCGCGGTCGATCAACAACGCGCCAGGCTTGGCTAGGCAGGCGGAGTCGCCGGCCGCAGCGCGCAGCCGCCCACGCGGGCAGCAGCAGCATCAGCTTCGGCGGCCGTCGCTGGCGGCGGCTGGAGGCGGCGCGGCGGAGGGGAGCTCGCGCGACCCTCGGCAGCGGCAGGCCCTGCAGGTCACGACGCGTGCGGGCCGCGGCGTCAGCAGCAGAGGGCGGCGCAGCCGCCGGCAGCAGCAGCGGCGCAGGGCGGCGCAGCAGGCAGCAGCAGCGGCGGAGCGCGCAGCAGCCGCCGGCAGAGCTAGCAGCGGAGCGCGATGTCGGCGGGCCGGGCGCCGCCGCCGCTCGCGCGCGTGGCGCACCAGTACGTGGACGAGGAGCACGACGACGCCCTCGTGTGCAAGGTCTGCCACGACGTGGTGGGCACGCACGCGGCATGCCGCTTCTGCAACAACGCCTACTGCCAGCGCTGCGTGCACGTGTGGTTCGCGACGCAGCAGGGCAGCGGGCAGGGCTGCACGTGCCCCTACTGCCGCCGCCGCCTGCGCTTCAGTGACCTGCGGCACGACCCGGCTGTGCAGGCGCGCCTCGACGCGCTGCGCGTGCGCTGCCCCAACGCGGCCGCCGGCTGCGACGCGGTGCTGCCGCGCGGGCGCGTGGGCGCGCACGTGCGCGCCGAATGCCCCGCGCAGCGCACCGAGTGCGCGCACTGCGGCCGCGCGGGGCTGCGCCGCGACGTCGCGCCGCACGAGGACGCCGAGTGCGAGCAGCGGCCCGTGCCGTGCGCGCACGCGGCGGCCGGCTGCGACGCGCGCGTGCCGGGGAGCATGGCGTTGACGCACCTTGACCACGAGTGCGCCCACCAGCCCGCGCCGTGCGCGCGCTGCGGGCAGGCCGTGCCGCGCCGCGAATGGGCAGCGCACCTGCAGCGCGGCTGCGACGCCGCGCGGCCCTGCCCCGGCCGGCTGTGGGGCTGCGCGTGGGTCGGCGGCGCGGGCGAGCTCGCGGCGCACGCGGCCGGCTGCGCGGCCGTCGCGGCGCGCGCCGCGGCGGCCGCGGCGCTCGCGGCCGCGCCGCCGGGCGAGGCGGCGGCCGCGGACGCGGCGGCGGTCGCCGCGCTCGAGGCGGCCGACGCCGGCGAGCTGCCGCCGGGGTGCGTTGTCGACCCGTATCGCGAGTTTGGGGCGCCCTCGGTCGGCGCCGCGTCGGCGGCGGCGGCGCAGGCGCTGCTGGACGCGGTGCCGGCGTCGGTGCGGCCGCCGCGGCTGCCGGGCGCCGACGGCGACTGGCTGCTCGCGCGCGCGGCGGCGGCAGGAGCGCGCAGCTCGCCGGCGGCGCTGGCGGCGCACACGCCGCCGCGCGCGATCGGCGGCGGCGGCGCCGGCGGCGGCGCGGCGCTGGGCGCCAGCCCCGGCGCGGCCCTGCCGCACGGGATGCCCGCGGCGGAGGCGCTCGCGCTCGGCCTGCCCGGGTGCTTCGGCCTGCTGGGCCTGCAGGGCGACGCCGTGCAGGAGTCGGCGTGGCGCACGATGCTGAACGTCGGCCTGCTCGACGTCCTCGCCGGCGAGGCGGGCGCGCTCGCGGGCGCGGTGAGCTCGTTCACGCTCTACACCTCTCTCGCGCGCGCGTGGCGCACCTGCAGCGCCGCGCTGTCCGCGCGCGCCGCGCGCCGCGCGCGCGGCGCCGCCGAGCCGGAGCGCCCGGCCGCTGGCGGCGCCGCCGCCGCCGGCGGCGGGGGCCAGGCGGCGCGCGGGCGCGGCGCGGCGGCGATGGCGGCCGCGGCGGCGGCGGCGGTGGCGGCGGCGGAGGATGCAGACGTGGAGGGCGACGGCGAGCTCGGCGTCCCAGGACTGGAGCGGGGGCTGTTTGACGACGAGTTTGATGAGCTCGACGCCTGGTGGATGCAGCAGCGGCCGCTGCTCAACGCGTCGGCGGCCGCGGCGGGCCACGTGTACCGCCTCTGGGTCACGCTCGGCGGCGCGGCGCTGCTGCCCGGCGAGGGCGGCGACCTGCACGACCTCGCCACGCTCGCGGGCACGGCGCTGACGCTGGTGCAGTCGGTCCTCGCCGCGTCCGGCCGCGGCGCCCGGGGCGCGGACGGCGGCGGCGGCGACGGCGCGGACGGCGGCGGCGCGGACGGCGGCGGCGCGGACGGCGGCGGCGCGGACGGCGGCGGCGCGGCGCCGGCGCGGGTCGCTGGGCAGGCGCCGGCGGAGCAGCGGCGCTGGGGCCTGACGCCGGCCGCCTTTGCGCGCTGGGCCACGGCGGGCGACGCCGGTGGCGCCGCAGCCGACGCGGCGGCGGCCGCCACGGCCGCGGCTGCGCCGCCTCCGCCTCCGCCCGCGGCGCCCCGGGGCCTGGGCGCGGGCGCGGGCCTCGGCCGGCGCAGCCCGGCGCGCGCCGGCGGCGCCGCCGCGGACGAGCCCGGCGGCGCGCAGCCCAGCCACGCCGCGACGCTGCGCGCGCTGCACGAGCTCGCCGCGGGGCCGGTGCCCAGCCGCCGCCGCACGCCGGCGGTGGTGCGTGGCCTGCGGTCGCTGGAGGCGCTGGAGCTTGCGAGCGCGGTGCTGGTGCTGCACCACCTGCGGGGGCAGCACGTCGAGACGGCGCTCGTCCCGGAGGTCGACACCATCCTGCAGCCAGGGTTCAGGGCGTTCTGGGGCCCCAGCGTGCTCGCCGGCGGCGCGGCGTGGCTCACCGGCGGCGCGGCGCGCCCGCCAGTGCTCGGCTGGCGCGCGACGGCGGCCGCCAGCGACATGCTCACCCGCCTCGCGTGCCAGCTTCTCCAAGTCATGTGGGAGAGTTTCTACGACGAGCAGGAGTGCTGCGTGCCGCTCAGCCCGCGCATGGCGCTCGCGGCGGCGCAGGTGCGCGGGGCGCGGCGCGGCGGGCGGGCGGGGAGGGGCGGGCGGGGAGGGGCGAGCTGCCGGCACGCGCAGGGGCAGCGCTCACACGCCACGCGCCGGCGCCGACGAAATGGCGCCCTGCGCGCCGATCCGAACGCAGCTGGTGCTGCCGGCGGCGCTGCTGGAGGCGGCCGCGCCGCGCCTCGCGCAGCTCGCCCAGCGGGCGCACGACGAGGAGTGCAACGAGATCTCTGAGCTCACGTGGCAGGAGCTCGGCGCGCGCCTGGGGCTCGTGCTTGAGGTGCGCCTGTGGGCGGGCGCTGCGCGCGCCCTCGCGCCGCGCCGCGCCGCGCGCGGGGCCGCCCGTGCTGCGCGCGCCCGCGGCGACCGCCTGCGCCCGCGCGCCCGCGCCGCCGCCGCCGCCGCCGCAGCTCGACAAGCTGGTGTGCCTGGTGCACCAGCTGCTGCCGGTGAGCGCGGAGGAGGAGGAGGAGGACGGCAGCGAGGGCTTTGGCGAGGGCGACGACGAGGGCATCAGCGGCAGTGACGAGTACACGACGGACGACGGCGAGGCCGGCAGCAGCGAGGGCGACGAGGGCGCACGCAGCAGCGGCAGCGGCGAGTACACGACAGATGACGGCGAGGCCAGCGGCGACGAGGGCGACGACGAGGGCCCCGACAGCTCTGGCGCGGCGGCGCGGGTCGACGGGCGCGGCGCGCCGGCGAACGCGGCGGGCGAGGACGGGGGCGAGCGGCGCGCGCCGCTGCGCGGCCGCGCCGGCGCCGGCGCGGCGACGGCGGCGGCGGCGGCGGCGGCGGCGGCGGCGGCCGGGCCCAGCCGCGGCGCCGCCGCGACGCGGGGCGGCAGGGGCGGCGCCGCCAGCGCGCGCGGCAGCAGCCAGCCGCGGCACGGCAGCGGCACGCCCGGCAGCAGCGGCGGCGACAGCGAGAGCGGCTCCGACGGCGGCTGGGCGTCGGCCGGCTCCGACGACGAGGCCACCGCCGCCAAGGGCGACGAGCAGGCAGCGCAGGCCGCCGCCGCGGTGGCCACACGCGGGGCGCCGCCGGCGGCGCCGCCCGTGGCCGGGGCCGCGCCGCCCGCGGCGG
This sequence comes from Scenedesmus sp. PABB004, assembly GCA_014905635.1. Taxonomy (NCBI): domain Eukaryota; kingdom Viridiplantae; phylum Chlorophyta; class Chlorophyceae; order Sphaeropleales; family Scenedesmaceae; genus Scenedesmus; species Scenedesmus sp. PABB004. The sequence continues at coordinate 179,533 of JABVCE010000018.1, forward strand.
GCGAGCTGGTGGCGGCGGGCGCGGGGTCGCACGCCGCGTGGCAGCAGGAGATGGCGAGCAGCCTGCTTCGGCTCGCGGGCGCTGCGGACGGCACGCCGCAGCTGCAGCAGCTCCTCGTCCGCCAGGGCGTCGCCGCGCTTGACTGGGCCGGCCCCGGGCTGCAGCAGGCGTTCGGCCTGCAGGCGGCGCCGCAGCCGGGCGCTGCGACTGGCGCCGCCGAGGCGGCGGGCGCGGCGGGCGGCGCGGCGGCGGCGGGCGCCGCGGCCGACGGGCAGACCGAGGCGGCACGGCAGCGGGCGCTGGGCGCGGAGCGGGAGCACACCGACCCTGTCATGCACGGCGTGGTGCTGCTGGCCGGCGTGCTGGAGGCGGTGCTGCAGCAGCTGCTGCAGGGCGCCGCGGGCGTGGCCGCCGAGGAGGCCGCCACGCTCGCGGCGGTGGCGGCCGGCGGCGGCGGCGAGGCCATGCAGCTGGACGGCGCGGCGGCGGCGGACGCGGCGGCAGAGGGCGCCGCTGGCGCTGTGTTTGTGGGGCCGCGCCACGTCCTGCTGGCGGCGGCGGGGAGCGAGCACCTGAAGGCGGCGCTGCTGGACAGGTGCGGGCATGACGCGCGCGCCGCCGCGAGCTGCACGCGGGGCCGGGGCGCCGCGGCCAGGCGAGCGCCTGAGCGCTCTCCTCCGCGCGCGCGTGCCGCCCGCGCGCAGGCCGGTCGACCGCCGCGCCGGCAGTGCGAGCGCCGCCGTCGTGGGCGCCGGCGTCGTGCCGCGCCTCCGCGCCGACCTGCTGCCGGCGCCGGCGGCCGAGCCGCTGGCGGCCTGGCTGCTCGCGCTCGGCGGCGGCAAGTGGCGCCAGCTGCAGCAGGCCCTGGACGCGATGCAGCTGGACGGCTCGCCGCACGAGCCCGCCGCCGCCAGCACCCGGCGCGTGCTGTTCCCCGCCGACCTGCGCTTCTATTGTGCCAGCGCCTGGGACGCCGCCGGCGGCGGTGACGGTGCCGGTGTCGGCGCCGCGGGCGGGCCGCCGGCGGCCGTCGTCTGCTGCTTCCTGTCGGGCTGGCAGTGCGCCGCGTGCGGCGCCGCGACGGCGGAGCTCGGCGGGCTGGAGGCGGCGCTGGACGCGTGCGCAGCCGGCCTGGACGGCCTCGCCGTGGCGATGCCCGCGGACGGCGCGGCGGCGGGCACGGCGGCGGGCGGGCTCGTGCTCTGCCGCGGCGACGCGCCCGCGACCGGCGTCGCCGAGGTGAGCCTGAGCAGCGCGCTGCAGCAGGAGCTGACGCGGGCGACGCGGCTGTACCACCTGCAGCAGCAGTGGTGGTACGACGGGGCGGCGCAGCACGGCGCCGGCGCCGGCGACGGCGGCGGCGGCGGCGGCGCGCCCGGCTGGGCGACGCTCGCGCCCGCCGACCGCGTGCAGCTCGCGGCGGCGCACGCGCTCGTGGCGCCGCTGCGCGACGTGGCGGCGCTGCGCGAGGTGCAGCTGCAGCAGCGCGCCGCGGGCGGGGTGCTGCCCACGGCCTGCCTGCAGGCGCTCGTGCACGACGCGCTCGACGTGGTCGCGGACGAGCGGCGCGCGCAGGGCGCGCTGCGCCGCCTCGCCGCGCTGCCCGGCGGCGGGCCGCCGCGCGCCGACGGCGGCGCCGACGGCGGCGCCGACGGCGGCGGCGACGGCGGCGGCGGCGCCGACGGCGACGGCGCCGACAACGGCGACGGCGTGGAGGACATGGAGCTGGACGACGAGGCGCTGGACCTGCTGTCCGCCGCTGCGGAGGACTTTTTGGTCCAGCACCTCTCCGCGGCGCAGGACCTCGCGGCGCACGCGGGCCGGCCGGAGTTGGGGCCGGAGGACCTGCGCGCCGCGCTGCGCGGCGCGGGCTACGCCCACATGCTGCCGCCGCGTGGGCCGCGCGCCGCCGCGCCGGGCGGCGACGTGTACGTGAGCGGGCTGCTGTGACGCCGGCGCGCGAGCGCAGGTTGGCGAGGTTGCGCGGGCGGGAGAGCGGTTAACCCGAGGCCGGGCCGGTCGCCGCCCGCGCGCCAAGCAGCCCCAAGCAGCAGCAGCCCTGGCACAGCAGTGCAATTGGGAGGCGTTCTTCGCTCCTTTAGGTTGGAGCATGCGCATGCGCAGCCCTCCCCAGCACCCCCCCCCCACACCCCACACACACACGCGCGCAGCCGCCCGGCCGCCACACCCGCCAGGTTCGCAGCGCCGTCGCACAGGCCCGCCCGCCCAGTCAACCCCGCCCGTGATGGTGTTGATGATGAAAATGCAAAGCACGAGGCTTGGTATCAAGTCGATGCTCAGCAGTGTATCAGGCCGTGACGCGCAGCAGGGTGGTGCCCCGTGCGTCCGGCGCGCCGCCACCCGCACCGTACGTGGCGATCACGATCGTGCTCCCGACGCCGATCGCCTGGCACGACACGGTGGCCTCGCCGCCAACGAGCACGGGCCGCGCGGGCGTGCAGCGCGCGACGCCCGCCTTGCTCGACCGCACGCGCAGCGCGGCGCCCGGCAGGGCGGGGCCGAGCAGCTTGACCGTCACCGTGGTCCGGGCGATGCCGCTGCTGAGGCGCAGCGTGCGCCGCGCGGCCGTCACGGCGAGCGAGGTCGCGGGCGGCGCGGGGCTGGGGCTGGGGCTCGCCGCCTCGCCGCCGCCGGGGGCGGGCGAGGGCGAGGGCAGCTCGGGCGGCTCCGGGCTGGGGCTGGGGCTTGGCGCCGGCGTGGCGGGCTGGGGCTCCGGGCTGGCGGGCTCCGGGCTGGCGGGCTCCGGGCTGGGCGACGCGGCTGCAGGCGCCGGCGACGGCGAGCTCGCCCCAGGGCCTGCAGGGGGAGCGGCGACGAGCGGCGGTCAGCCGGTCGAGCAGCCGCGGGCGGCACCGCGCTGCGCCGCTGCGCCCGCCGCTGGCAGCGCGCGGCTGGCCGGCGGTGCGGGCGCGCCGGCGCGGCACTCGCATGTCGACGCGGGGCAGGCGCCAATCGCAAAGGTCGCCCGGTTGCCGTTGACCGAGCCACCCTGCCAGGCGGCCCACGACGCGCGCAGGACGGTGGTGGTCGGCGGGCCCGCCGCGGCGCTGCAGGGGATGGTGAGCGTGACGTTGGCTGCCGGGCCGTTGACAAAGTTGCACACGCGGTTGGGGCTGCGGGGCGTCGGTGAATTGGGTGAATTGGGTGAATTGGGTGTCCGAGGGCGCCGGCGTCGGCGCGCGCGCGCACGCTCGTCGCCAGGCGGCGCAGCGTGGCGCGCGCGCGCGCAGGGGCACGCCGCGCATGCAGGCCATGGCCAGCGCACCACTGCGCCGCGCCCTGGAAGCACACGGCGTCAAAGGTCCCGACCGTGCTCGTGAGCAGGAAGTGCCCGCTGGGGCCGGGCAGCGTCAGCGTGACCGTGTAGGCGGTGCCGGGGCAGAGCTCCGTCGCCAGCGCGCCGTCGGGGCCTCGCGCGGCAAAGGTGACCGCCCTGCGCGCCAGCGGCGGTGTCGGTGTCGGCGGGCGCCGGCGGCGGGGTTCGTCACTGTGCGTGGCCGGCCGCGCGCGCGGCGCGGCACAGCGTGCGCGCGCGGGCGCGGCAGCCTCGCGGCCGCCAGCTGCGTCAGCAGTGGGCAGCGCCTGCTGCGCGAGCGTGGCCGTGCTCTCGCCACGCACGAGCTGTTCAAAGTCGCCAGCCCATGCGGCGCGCCGGCGTTGCTCAGGTCACTGGCGCTGTCCGGATGGGCCGTACAGTTGGCCGCCTTGGCGGCCCAGCGCCAGGGATAGGCGTGGACAGCCGGCGCGAGCAGCGCCGGTGCGAGCACCACCAGCACCAGTGCTCCCCACCGCGCGCGCATGCTGCCTCTCCTCGTGGTGAGCGCGCGCCGGAAGCACCACTGGCGCCGGGCGCGGCCTCCGCGGCGTGCGAATGGCGCTGGGCGCGCACGGACGACGCGGGGCGGCGCGGCGGAAGGTGCGGCGAGCAGCGGCGCCGCGGGTCACACTGCCCGGCTGCAGCGGACGGAGGGCGCGGAGGGCGAGCTGTGCATGGGGGCGCGCAACGCGCGGCCGGCAGGCGGTGCGCGTCACCGGCACGCGGCGTGGCGTCCGCCAGGCTGCCGCTGCCGGCACCGACGCTCTTCTCTCTCCGGCAATTACCGCCGCCACTCCAACACCACGGCGCGCACATAGTTTGGCCGCCGCCGGCGGCGCGTTTGCTGCGCAGCGCGGGGCGCGACCTCCACAGCTCAGTCTCGCGTGGGTCAAGTCGCACCACGCACAACGTCAGCACGGCGCAAAGTTGGCGCCAGGCGATCACCACAGCTCGTCGGGGTTCCAAGGCCCTCCCCCACGCGGGCGCAGGGGCGGCGCGCGCGGCCGCGATCAGCGGCGCCCGCGACGCCGCCCCTGCCGTGCCGTCGGGCCGCAGAGAGGCGGCCGTCATTGCACGCTGCCGCCGCGCACGCCCGCCGCGCGCGAGCGCGCGCTAGCTGGAAACAATCCGCCCGGGCGCCGCCCCAGGCGAGGGAGGGGCGGGCCGCGGCGCGCCCCCGCGCTCGTGTGCTCAGCGGGCCCCCGCCGCGCTCGCCGCATTTGTTGTCGCCGCCGCCGCCGCCGCGCGGGGCGCGCCGCTCGCTCGCGCGCCTGGCCCGCCGCCCCCCCACCGCCGCCGCCGCGGCGCGCGGCGCGCGCCTCACTGCGGCACGGCGGCGGCCACGGGCGCGGCCGCCCCCGCGGCCGTGGGGTGCAGGCCTGCCTTGGAGAGCAGGGCGTTGATCATGTTGGTGAACTCCGCCTTGTCCAGCTTGCCGTCGGCGCCCGCGGTCTTGGCAAACACGCCGTCGATGTGCGCGGGCGTGACCTGCGGGATCTTGGCCATCGCGACGACCTTGGTCGCGCACGCGTGGGCCTCGCCGGCCTCGATGAAGCCGCTGCGGGCGTGGCGCGGCGGCGCGGCGCGGCGGCGCGGTGAGCGGGCGGCGCGCGCGGGCGGCGTCGGCGGGCGAGCGGGCGGCGAGCGGGCGGCGCCGCGCGCGGGTCGCCGCGCGCGCACCTCTTGTCCTTGTCGAACATGCCGAAGCACTTGTCGATGATCGGGCCCATCTTCTTGGGGTCGTGGACCACGGCGTCGGCCGCGCCCATGCACTGGGGCGGCGGGCGCCGGCGGGCGGCGGGCGCCGGCGGGCAGCGGCGGCGCCGGGTGGGTGCGCGTGAGGGCCCGCGGCTCCCGCACGGTCTGCGCCCTCGCGATGGATCCCGCGCGTTGCGAGCCGCGCGGGCGAGAACGGGCCGCCCCATGCGCGCGCCCAACGGCCGGCCCGCGCCGGAAGCAGCAGCGCGGCCGGTCACGACGCGCGCGCGGCCTCTGCCGGTCCCCATTGGCAGGTCCATGCTCGCGCCAGGTCCCGGCCGCGCGCCGCTGGCACCACGCTGCCCCGGCGCGGCGACCGGCAGCGCCGTGCTGCCGGGCGCAACAACGCGGTGCGGACACGGTTCCGCGGCCCGCGAATCGGCGATCCAGCGACCGGCGTCGATCGCGGGGCGCGGCGTGCGTTTGCCGAGCGCACCTTGGCGAGGAGGGCACCCATCCTGATGATGCGACCGCGTGGCTGCGGGACGGACGCAGGGAAGGCTGCGGGAGAGTGCGGGCAGAGCGGAGAGTGCGGGCAGCGGGGTGCCGGGGCGGTGGATGACCGGCGAGCCGCCGCGCGGCGGCGGGCGGCGGCGCTTCAGCGACCAGGGCCCGGGTGCGCAAAGATTACTGCCTCTGCGCTCACTCCTCGTACGCGACGGCGACGAGCGCGGGGCGCACGAGGCGGCCGCCGACGGCGTAGCCGCTGCGCAGGACGCGCAGCACGTCGCCGTCCGCGGCGCCCGCGGGCGCGGGCTGGCGCATGACCGCCTCCATCGTCGCGGGGTCAAAGGGACTGCCCGCGACGCCGTCGTCGCCGTCGCCGATCACCGTCACGCCCTGCGACCTGGCGGCGGCGCCGACGGCGCCGTGAGCGGCGCGGGCGCGCCTCTCGCGCGGGGGCAGCCGGCGGCGCCCACGGCGCCCGCGGCGCGCACGCGCGCGCCAGCGCGCGCACCTGAGCAGCTCCAGCAGCTGCACGCGCACCGCCTGGAACGCGGCGTGCACGCGCGCCTCGCCCGGCGGCAGCGCGCCGCCCGAGGCGGCGGCCTGCGCGTCGGCGGCCGCTGCGGCGGCGTCCAGCGCGTCCGCCAGCGGCAGCAGCTTGCCCACCACCTCCGCGACCGCGGCCTCGCGCACGCCCGCGCGTTCCGCGTCGGCGCGCTGCCGCGCGCGGTCAAAGTCGGCGCGCAGCGCCGCGAGCTGCCGCGCGAGCGGGTCCGCAGCGGCCGCGGCGTCGGCCGCCGCGCGCGCCGCCGCGGGCGCGACCGCGGCCAGCGCCGCGCGCTCGGCCAGCTTCGCCCTGAGCTCCTGCTGCCGCTGCTCGATCGCCTCCAGGCAGCCCAGCAGCAGGTTGCGGCTGGGCGCGCCGCTCGCGAGGCTCTTGGCCGCCGCGGCGTACGCAGGCTCACCCGAGGAACCCAGCGGGCGGCGGGGGCGGCGGCGCTGCGCCCCCGCGGCACCGCCCGCCGCGCCCCGCGCCGGCTGGCCCTCCTGCTGCTTCCTGTGCGGATCGCGCTTGTGGCGCCGGCTCGCGTGGCCCGCCGCCGCCGCCGCCGGCGGCGGCGGCGGCGGCTGCTGCGCCGCGCCGCGGCGCTCCGCCTCGCCCAGCTGCTGCACCGCCGCGCGCAGCTCGCTCGAGCCCGCCTCGAGGTCCGCCAGGCTCATCGCCTCGCCGTCCAGGGTGACGCCGCCCGCGCCGTCGCCGGCGCCGCCCAGCTCCGCGAGCGCCTCTGCCCGCGCGTCGGCGTCCACGCCCGCGCCGTCCACCTCGGCCATCAGTCCAGCGAGCGCCGCCGCCGCGTCGGCGGCGGACCGCCGCTGCGCCGGCGCGATGCCGCCGCGGGCCGCGCCGCGCAGCGCGGGCGCGCCGCCGTCGCCGTCAAACGCGACTGGGATGTCGCGCGGCGCCGCGGCGCCGGCCGCCGCGGCGCCGGCCGCCGCGCCGCCTGCGCCGCCCTCGGGCGCGCGCCGCTGCGCGCCGGCGGCCGCGGCGGGCGCCGCGCGGCGGCCAAACAGCTCCTCGCTGTCGTCGAGGCGCTGCTGCAGCTCGGCGGCGGGGCTCAGGCCCGCGCCGTCGCCGCCGGCCCAGCGCGCGGCCTGCTCGTCGGCCCAGGCAGCGGGCGCGGCGGCCTCCACGCCACCCGCCGCAGTGGCAGCCGGGGCGGCGCCGCCGGCGCGGGCCGGGCTGGCGGGCGCGTCGTCGCCGTCCGACACCGCGGTGGTGGCGTGCGGCAGCCCGCCGCCCTGGGCCTGCCTGCGCGCGTCGCCGGCGTCTGCCGACTGCAGCGCCGCGCTCATCAGCTCGTCGAGAGACGACAGCGGGGCGCCGCGCAGCTCGCCGCCGCCCTGGTGCTGCCTGTGCTTGTGCCGCAGCTGGTGGTGGCCGTGGCCCTTGGCCTTGCCCCGCTTGTGCGCGACCGCCCTGCGCAGCTCGCTCTCCACGCCACCTTGCTGCTGCTGTTGCTGCTGCGCATGCTGCTGCTGCTGCTGCTGCTGCTGCTGCGCCTGCAGCGCCTGCTGCTGCGCCTGCCTGCGGCGCTCCTGCTCCGCCGCCTCTGCCTCCAGCCGGCGCGCCTGCGCCATCTGCTGCTCCCGGGCCCGTGCCGCCTCCTGCCGTGCCGCTGCCGCCTCCTGGGCTGCCGCCGCCTCCCGCCGTGCCGCCTCCTGTGCCGCGGCCGCCTCCCGCCGGGCCACCTCCTGCCGCGCGGCCTCCTGCGCCGCCGCGGCCGCCTCCTGCGCCGCCGCCGCCTCCTGCGCCGCCTCCTCGTCTGCAACAATGTTTCGATACCAGTCCGCCGCCCGCGCGCCGCCGAGCAGCGCGAGCGCCTTCACGCAGCTGACCAGCGCCTCGCGCGCCGCGGCCGCGCCGTCGTCGTCGCCGCCGCCGCCGCCCGCCGGCAGGCCCGCGGCGGCGCGGCGCGCCGCGGCGCTGCCGCTGCCGATGGCGGCCGCGAGCTGCTCGAGGCGCGCCTCGGCGCGCGCCGTCCACTCGCGCCCCGGCGCCGCGCGCATGAGCATCAGCGCGCTCGCGAGGCGCTCCAGGTCGGGCAGCGACGCCGCGGGCAGCAGCTCCCCGGCAGCCGCGACCGCCAGGCGCAGCCAAGCCTCGCCCGGATTGAGCCCCAGCACAGCGAGGCTGTGCAGCAGCTCGCCCAGCTGGCGGGGGCCAAAGCTCCCGCCGCCGCCGCCGCCGCCGCCGCCGCCGCCGCGCTGCAGCTGCGCCTGCAGGAGCGCCCGCGCGCGCGCCAGCGCGGCGGTGACGAGGTCGCGGCTGTACAACCCCAGCTCAGCACAGCTGCTGACCAGCCCCGCCACGCTCGCGGCGTCGGCGGCGCCGACGCGGCCCCGCGCCAGCTCAAACAGCTCGCCCGCGGCGGCCTCAACCTCCGCTGCCGAGCCCGCGCAGCCATCGCGCTGCAGCTCGCCGAGGCGGTGGCCCACGAGCGCGAGGTGCGCGGGGCCTAGCAGCTCGCCGTAGCGCGCCAGGACCGCGCCGAGCAGCGCGGCGCCGGCGCGGCGGCCGCCGCCGCCCGGGCGCGCCGCGTCGGCGGCGCGGTCGATCTCACGCGCCAGGAAGCCTCCGATGTGCCGCTCATCCATGCCGGGCGGCACAGAGCCCTGCAGCGCGGTCGCGGGGCGCGGGCGGGGCGCGGCGCGCGGTCAGCGCTCCCCGCAGAGGGGACGTGACCACCCACGCGCCGCCCGCGAGCGCCGCCGCGGCGCCCCACCTGCTCCAGCGCCGAGCGCAGCGCACGGTCGTGCCACTCGGATGCGAGCTCGGGCGAGAGCTGGCCCAGCTGGCGCGCCGCGCTGCGCAGGCTGCGTGGGTCCGCCGCCGCCGCCTGCTCGCGCTTCGCCTGCGCCGCCGCCTGCGCCTGCGCCGCCGCCTGCGCCGCCGCCTGCGCCTGCGCCGCCTGCGCGCGCTCGCGCTCGCGCTGCGCCTGTGCCTGCACGGCGCCGCCGCCGGGGCCGCCGGGGCCGCGGCGCATGGCGGGGATGTCCAGCAGCCGGCGGATCTCTTCGGCAGACATGCCCGACTCGTCCAGCCCCGCCAGCGCCGAGAGAACAGAGTTGAGCGCCTGCGGCGTCAGCCGCCCCCGCTGCGCCGCCGCCGCGTCCGCGAGCTGCCGCAGCAGCTCGCGCCGCTCCGCCGCCTTGGCGGCGTCCGCCGCGCGCTGCGCCTGCTGCGCCTGCTGCGCCTGCTGCGCCTGCTGCGCCTGCTGCGCGCGCTGCCGCGCCTCCGCGGCCTGCAGGCGCGACAGCGCGTCCGCGGTCGCGCCGAGCGCCTGCGGGCCGAGCTGCGCGCTCGCGCCGAGCGCGCGCCCGCGGCGCAGCAGCCACTCCAGGAGCTCCTCCACCTGCGCCGCCTCGCCCGCGGCGAGCGGCCGCGCTGCGAGCAGCTGCTCGAGGCGCGTGAGCGCGTGGCTCACGTTGCTGGCGGACAGCGTCGGGCCGTACGCGGCCACGATGTCGGCGAGGCGCCGCCAGTCGCGCGCGCCCGCGATCGCCCGCGAGAGCAGCAGCGCCTGGCCGCGCGGGTCGGGCCCGCCCCCGCCGCCGCCGTAGAGCGCGGCAGCCGGGCGCAGGGCGCGATGGTGCCGGTGCGCCGCACGCACGAGGCCGCCGGCGCGTGGCCGCCAGCCGCTGCACGGCGCCAGCGCAGCGTGCGGCCGCCGCTGCTGCCGCGCCGCCGCAGCGGCGCCGCTCGCGCCGGCGCGGCCGCAGAGCGCGGCGTGCATGGCGCTCGTCGCAGGCGCGGGCGTCGCGGTGGGAGCGGGGCCGTGTGAGCGCGCAGCGCGTGCGGTGTGCCCGCGTGGCAGCAGCAGTCGGCGCGTGGATGCGTCGCGCAGCGCCAGCGAGGCTGTGATGACCGTGCGAGTGCGCCGGCAGCGGCACGGCGCATCCAGCGCGGTGCACCGCGGCCAAAGACCGCGGCCGACGCTTCGGGAGCAGCCTGGAGCCTCCTGCTCTGCGCAGCCCCCGCGCTCGGCCACTCGTTGCGTCGCCCAGGGCGCCACGCCGCTCCCCGGCGATGGCCGAGCAGCAGCACGCGTCGCCGCCGCCGCCGCCGCCGACGCAGCAGCAGCAGCAGCAGCAGCAGCAGCAGCCGGCCGCCGCCGCGGCGGGGGGCGGGGCCCTGCCGCCCTTCCTGGCCGCCCAGGGCGCCGCGACGGCGGCAGCCGCGAGCGCGGCGCTGCGCGAGCACGCGGCCGCCTGCCTCGCGCGCCACTTTGCGGGCGACGCGCCGCTCGGGCGCGGCCCCGTGGCGCAGGCGGAGCTCGAGTCGCCGGCGGGCCCGGTCAAGGCTGCGGCGGAGCACCCGCTGCTGGCGTTCCTGGCCACGCCGCGGCTGCCGCCGGAGCTCGCGCAGTTCCTCGAGCGCTGAGCGGTCGCAACGGTCAGGCGCAGCCAGGCGCAGCCAGCCCGGTCCGAGCGACCCTCCCAAGCAATGGCGGGCTTTGGCGCGGTGCGCGGCGAGGTGTACGACCGCGTGAGCCGCAGCCAGTACTACCGGGACAACCTCGCCGGCCTCACCGCGCACGAGCGCCACCGCCGCCTGCTCTCGGAGCTCCCCGGCGGCGGTGCGCGCCGCGCCACGGCGCGCCCGCGCCCGCGCCGCGCCGCGCCGCCCGCGCGCCGCGCCGCGCCGCGCCGCGCCCACCCGGCCGCCGCGCCGCGCGCCGCAGCCGGCGCCGCCGGCGGCGCCGCCGACCCGGCCGCCGCACTCGCGGCGACGGTGAGCGACGAAGACGCGCTACGAGCGCACCACCGCTTCCTGCGCGGCCCCGCGGACGAGGCGGGCGAGGACGCGCGCGCGTGGGGCGCGCGCCTGGCGCGGCGCTACTACGCGCGGCTCTTCAAGGAGTACGCCATCGCCGACCTCAGCCGGTGCGCGCCGCCGCCCCGCACAGCCGCGCAGCGCGCTGCGGGCGTCGCGCGTAGCCGCGCAGCGGGCACGCCAGGGCCGCGCGCCGACCGCGCCGCGCCGCGCGCCGCGCGCCGCGCAGCCACGCCGAGGGCCGCATCGGGCTGCGCTGGCGCACCGTGGCGGAGGTGCGCTCCGGGAAGGGTCAGTTTGTGTGCGGCGCGCGCGGCTGCGCCGCTGTGGGCGGGCTCTCGGCGTTCGAGGTCAACTTTGCCTACGCCGAGGCGGGCCAGGCCAAGCAGGCGCTGGTTAAGGTCCGCCTGTGCGCCGACTGCGCGGCCAAGCTCAACCACGGGCGCGGCGGCGCGGCGTACAGGCCCGTGGCCGAGGGCGCCCGCGGCGGCGGCGCCGCGAGCAGCAGCGGCAGCGACGGCGAGCGGCGGCGGCGGCGCCGGCGGCGCGACGGCGGCGGCAGCGGCGGCAAGGACCGCAAGCGCCGCCGCCGCGGCGGCGCCAGCGACGGCAGTGGCAGCAGCAGCAGCAGCAGCAGCAGCAGCAGCGACGAGGAGGGAGGGCGGGAGGGCGGGAGGGCGGCGGGCGGAGCGGCAGCCAGCAGGGGCGGCGGCGGCGCGGCGGCGGCGGCGCGGCCGAGCGCGAGCTGAGTGAGCGCGACATCGATGCCTGGCTGGACCGCGAGTTTGGGGCGGGCCGCGCATGACTCGAGGCTGCGGCGTGGGGCGCCCTGCCGTTGACTCTGTGTGAGGCACGGGCCGGCGCGCTGGCACCGGACGGTCCAAGGGCCACAACAGTTACGAGCGCCGTCACGGCAGCGCGCGCGGCGCCGCACAGATCCGCTTTCGCGGCCCCTCGCCGGGGCACAGGCCCCGTTCGTCTCTCGCCGCAGCTGTTCCGGGGGGCCGCCACCCGCTCAGCCACCCGCATATCGCCGGCCGCGCAGCGGCGGCCCTCCCGCAGGCAGCACGCCGCGCGCGCGGCCTCGCGGCGGCTGCTGCTGGCGCGCCGCCCGCGGCCGCTGGCGGCCTCGATTATGTGCAAGACGTCTGTATGTGAGGCAAGAGGCATGAAATCAGACGCAGTTGAGTGATCATTTCGCGGCACGAGTGATTCGTTGCGTTGGTCGCGCCGGCACCCCCCCCCTCTCCCTGTGCTGCCTGCTGCGCGCGCCGCCGGGCGCAGCATCGCCGGCCCCCGTGCACGGTGTGCGAGGGATCGTGGCCGCGCCTGTGTGCGCCGCCGCATCCCTCAAGGCACGCCCCTGATGCTGGGCGCATCAGTCGGGGCCCCCAATGCTGCACCCGGCCGGCCCTCGCGCTCCCGCCTGCTTCTGCCCCAGCCCCGCCCGCCCAGCCCCGTGCGCGGCGCGGCCGCCAGGGGATCACACCGCGTGCTCGCCGTTGGGCGTGGCGGGGCGGCTGGTGTTGGGCGTCGTCTGCGACGGCGCCTTCTTGACCGGCAGGGCCGCTGCGGCGAGCGGGCGCGGCGGGGCGGCGCGTCGGCACGCCGCGCAGCTGGCGCGGCGCCGGCGGACGCAACCGGCAACCCCACGGCGGGCGCGCGCGTGAGCGATCCCCGCGCGCGCGCGCGCGCACCCGCGGCGTCGGCGGGCGCCGCCTCCCGCAGCGCGGCGAGCTGGTCGCGCAGGTCGAGCGCGGCGAGCACCGCGGTGACGGCGTACAGCACCCAGAGCAGGAAGCCCATGCCCACGGTCGCGTTCCAGGCCATGCAGAGCGAGCTCGACTTGCACTTGCCCCACGACGCGAGGCTGCTGCCCATCGCGAGGAAGAAGACCGACCAGATGCTGCTCAGCACGAGGTCGACGAGGCCGGGCAGGTCGCTGCGCGGCGCGCGGGCGCGGGCGCGGGGCGGCGCGGGCGTGAGCGAGCGCGCGCGGCGTCACCAGCGCGCGCGCGCGACAGCAGCGGCGGCCGGCGCGGCGCCCAGCGCCGCGGAGCACGGCGCGTGCGGCGCGGCGCGGGCGGCCCGGGGGCTCACTCGGCCAGCTTGGGCGTCAGGCGCGGCGCGAAGAGCAGGAAGGAGGAGAGCAGCAGGCCGCTGAGGCTGATGAAGATGGCAAAGTTGACGCTCTGCAGGATCATGTACACCTGGAAGGTCCCGAACTTGAACGGCGCCCACGTGCGGGCCCAGTGGGCGGAGCAGGCCAGGGTGATGAGGCAGAACGCGATCTGCGGCGCGCCGGCGGGCGGGGCGGGGGTCGGCATCATCGTGGTGCTGCTCCCCAACGACCAGGGCACCGCCCGCTGGCGCCGCGCCGCCAGCGGCCCCGCCCACGGCGCCGCAAACACACCTGCAGCACCCTGACCACGAACGCGATGAGCGGGCGCGGCTTGGGCGCCGGCTTCGCTGGCTTGGCCGGGGCGTCCATGGCGTGGCGGCCCGCTGGCGGCGACCGAGGGCGCTGCGCCGCCTGCTGCGGTGGCGGACGGGTGCGACGCCGCCGGTGCGACGATCGCCGCGGCGCGAGGGGGCGGGAGCGCGCGGTGAGCCGGCGCGGTGCGCTGGTGGGCGCGGCGCGGGGGGCGCTGGGCGGCGGGGAGCGGGCTTGATGGAGGGCTGCTGGTGGTGGTGGCGTCGGCGGGGCGGGCGGGAGCGATTGGCGCGCGCGGCGAGCGCGACGGGGCACAGCAGGCTCGGGGCCTCGTGCAACGACGCGGGCGGTTGGCGCGCGCGGGCGCGAGCGGCGTCGCGTTCGGGTTCTAAAAACCGAAAAGCGTGCGCTCGCGCCGCGCCGCGCGCGTGTCACTCGGCGGCGGCGAGCGAGCGCCGCCACGCTGGACTCGCGGCGGCGCCAACCACCCCTCGCGCTCCACCCCGCGCCGCGCCCTCGCCGGAGAACGTCCAGGGCGTCAGCCCGAGCTGGTCTGGCGTGCTGCCTGGCCGGCTGGGGCACCGGCGGCGCTGCAGTGTCCGTGGCGGCCCGCGCTGCGCGCTGCACGTTGCGCGCGTCTCCCGGGCAAGAGTGCTCAGGCCGCTCGCGAGGCCGGTCGGCAACCAGGAGGCAAGGAAATTGGTAACACGCGGTGCAGAGGCCGCTGCTGCAGCATGAAATCGCCTCGCCCGCACGCACCCTGGTTGCTCGCGCCGCCGCCGCCGCAGGCGATCAAGCCGCGCTGCAGGTGAGCCGGCCGGCGCCGCCCCGCCGGCGCCGCGCCTGCAGCTGGCCCCCGCCCCCAGCGCGCGCGGCGGCGCAGGCCGCAGGCGCCGCGCGTGTCCCATCGCATGTGCATGTGTTGGTGGGTGAGCAGAGCAACGTGCGCGGCGGGCCGCCGCGCCGCGCGGCTGCGCGCCAGGACGCGCGCCGGCCGCCGCCGCCGACAGTGATGCGCCCAGCGAGCCGCCGCATACATTGAAATGGCGCGCCGCCCGCCCCGCTGCTGCTGCTGCGCGCGCCACGTGGCCGCGGCCCCCTCTGCCGGCCGGCGCGCACGCGCGCGGCAGCCGGGGCGGGCGCCGCCGCTCCGCAGCGCCGCCAGCGACCGCGGGCGCCCGTGCCGCTCCGGCCCTGGTTTTGATGCAAGCCCTCCTCCCCTCCTGCCCTCGCTACGCTAAAGAACAGCCCCCGCCCCACCCCCGCCCCCGCCCGGGCGTGCGGCCGGCCTGCTGCGCGCTGCAGCCGCCGCCGCCGCCGGCGCCGCGCTCACGCACCGCGCTCACATGACGCGCTCAGGCGACGCGCTCACATGACGCGCGCGGACGTGTTGGTCGCGGTGCTCATGGGGCTGCCGCTGCTGAGGCTCGCCGCGCGGTCGCCAAACGTGTTGGCCTTGTCGAGGCACTCGGCCAGGCGCTGCACGCCGGACACAATCTCGGCGGCGTCCGGCGCGACCTGCGCGCGCGCGCGGGCGTGTGAGCGGGCGGGCGAGCGCCGCCGCCGGCGCCGCGGCGGGCGCCCGCGCTGCGCGCTGCTGAGCGGCGCGCGCGTGCGCGTGCGGTCCGCCGCGGCGCACCTCCTTGGGCAGCTCCGGGAAGACGCGGGGCAGGTTGGCGGGGTTGGTGCCGACGCTCGTGTGCAGCGCGAGCGCGGCGCGGCAGAGCACAAAGCGCAGCACGAGCCGCCGCAGCAGCGCGTCGCGGAAGACCACGCTCCACGGCGACTTGGGCGCGCCGGGCGCCTGGAACGCGCGCAGCACGAGCGCGGCCCACTCGCCCATGACCGTGTTCAGCGTCGCCTGCAGGTCCACGAGCTGCTGGATGCTCGGGTCGGTGTTGCCCGCCGCGAGGCAAAAGCCCATGAGCGGCCCGCTGAGGAACATGGTCAGCAGGTTGCCCGCCTTGCCCGCCTCGCCGAGCTCGTACGGCCGCTGCGTCGGCGACATGAGGCAGAACGCCTGCTGCCCGATCTCGCAGCCCTGCGGCGCGGCGGCGGCGGCGGCGGCGGTCGTGCGGCGGTGCGTGAAGCGCGAGCGCGTGGGGCGCGGCGCGGGCGCGGGCGCGGGCGCGGGCGCGGGCGCGGGCGCGGGCGCGGGCGCGGCGGGCGCGGCGGCGCGCACGTGGAGGCGCGCAAAGGCGGCGCTGTTGTCGCTGTCGACGACGAGGAAGAGGCTGCGGCGCGTGAGGTGCACGAGGTCCTCCGGCAGCAGGTACGCGTCGGCGGCGTCGACGCCGCTGCTGAACGCGCTGCTGCCGAGCCCGCCCGCCTTGACCGGCCCCAGGTGCACGCCCTCGCCGTTGAAGCCGGTCCCGGACACGGTCAGCGCCGACATGCTCGGCACGCTCACGTCGCTCATGCTGTCCGGGTGCGGCGAGTCGGCGCTGTCGGCGGGGCCGATCTCGCTCGTGAGGCAGCTCGTCGACGGGAACGCGCCGCCCTTGGCGAGGTCGGGGCGGCTGCTGCTGGCGCTGATGTAAAGCAGCATGATCGACTCCTGGGGAGCGAGAGGGTGTGAGAGTGAGGGAGCGAGCGAGAGAGCGAGAGAGATGGAGAGCGTGAGCATAAAGAGAGTGGGCGCGAGCGTGAGCGCGAGCGTGCGCGCCCGCGCTGCCAGCCAGCCGGGGGTCCGCCCGCGCTGCCAGCCAGCGCGGGTCACCTTTGGCATGACCTCCATGGTGGTGGTCAGGATGGACAGCAGCTGCATCGACGTCGGCCGGTACACAAGGTGCTTCGCAGGGTTCTCCATCACCGGCTTGCCGCCTGCGCGGCGGCGGCGCCGCACACACGCGGCGCGGCGGCCGCGGCGTCGGGCGCGGCCCGCCGCGCGCGCCGCCGGCCGCCCGCCGCGCTGCGCACTCCCGCGTGCCCGCCGCGCCGCGCGCGCGCGGGCACGCACCCGGCTCGCCCGGCAGGCCGTTGGCCTCCTTGGCCTTGTCCGACAGCGACTTGCTGCTCGCGCTCTTGCCCAGCGGCATGGGGTGCTCCTGCGCCGGCGGGTTGGGGCTGCTGTACTGGTCCTCCCACTCCAGCGCCTGCAGCATGCGGAAGCTGTCCAGCGGCAGCTCCGCGATCTTGACCTGCGCACGCGCACGCGCGGGCGCAGGCTGAGCGCGCGCCGGCGCCGCCGCTGCTTGCCGCACGCGCGCCGGCCGGCCGGCCTCCCGGCGTCCTCCCGCGCGCGCCGCCGCCGCCGCCGCAGCTGCCGCTGCCAAAGCCGCCCAGCGCGCCTGGCGGGTGTAGTAGGAGACCAGGATCGCGTCGTGCAGCAGCATCTTGTGCGGGTGCGCCTTGACCTCGGCCTGGTTGAGCGCCGCGCGCAGCGAGAGCCGGAACGGCACGTTGCTGCCCGGGCTGCGCGGCACGGGCATCGCGACGTCGGCGTGCAGGAAGTTGGTGACCTCCTGGATCACGCTGCGCCACTCGGCCGCGTCCGGGGGGCTGTACTTCATGATGTACGCGCTTATGAGCGCCTGAAACTCCTGCAGCAGCTGCCACACCTCCTGCGCGCGCGGCCGCGGCAGGCAGGCGCGCGGGGCGCGCGGGGCGCGCGTCGGCGCGGGGCCGCTGCCGCCGCTGCGCGCTGCTGCCGCCGCCGCCGCGCGCTGCTGCCGCCGCCGCGCGCCGCCGCGGCCGCGCGCCTCGCGGCGGTTGAGCAGGAGGCAGATGATGATGAAGCGCGCAAAGTAGCGGAGCTGCTTGATCGCGAGGTTGGGGTCGGTCGCGCTCTGCGCAAAGTAGGCGCGCGAGCGGATGGCCTCGTAAAAGACGTAGCTCTCGTGCAGGAAGCGGATCTCGCTCGCGCGCAGGTAGTAGTTGTAGTAGAGCTGCCCGATCTTGCTCGCGATGTCCCCAATCTCCCACCGCTCCATGCCGCGGCTCGTCAGCACCTCCCTGCGGCGCGGCAGCGGCGGCGGCGCGGGGCGGCGGCGGCGGCGGCGGCGCGGGGCGTGGGCCGCGGCGCGGCGCCGTGCCGTGCCGCGCTGCGCGCGAGGCGCCCGCCGCCAGCTGCTTGTGCAGCTCGCCCGCCAGCCGGCGTGGCCGCTGCCGCCGTCGCTGCGGCTGCTGCCGTCGCTGCTGCCACTCCCGCTGCTGCTGCTGCTGCTCCCGCTCCCGCTGCTGCTGCTGCTGCCAGCGCTGCCGCTGCCGGCGCCCCGCTCGCCGCCGCGCCCGCGCGACCACTCGTGCCCTGCCCTCCGCACCTGTTCTCCTGCTGGAACTTCCAGAGCTTTGAGTATATGTGGAACGCCTTGTGGAAGTGGTGCTCCCAGCGCGAGTTGCCATACGGCGGCAGGTCGCGCAGGCGGTTGAAGGAGCGCTGGCTCTTCTCCAGCAGGAACTCAAACTCCTTGAATATCTCCCGGGAGCTCATGGCGTGCGGCACCTCGGCGCCTGCGCGGGCGGGCGCGGCAGCAGCAGCTCGGCCCACCACGCCGCTGCTGCGGCCCCGCGCCAGCCCGCCACGGGGACAGCGGCCCGTCATCGCGACGCCGCGCCTCGTGCCGCGCCCGCCAGGCGGGGCGAGGCGGGCGGCGCGACAGCCCGCGCTGCGCAAACGACCGCGCCCCGACGTCGCCCCGCGCCGCCTGGCGTTACGCGTGGCGCCCGATGCCGAGGCTGGCTGGCCGAGGCAATGCGGCCCCCGCCCGCGGCCCCTCCGCCGCGCTGCGCCAGCAGTTAGCGACCCCATCTCGGGCTGCCCCGCGCCCTGGGGCCGCCTGCACCCGCTGCGCCCCCGCCTCCGCCGCCAGGCTCGCCAGACCGCGCTCCCGGGCCGCCAGCCCCGCACCTTGCGCCCGCTGGGAGAGGTGGGCTGCAGGTGCTCCTCAGGCGCCGCGCTGCATGGCGCTGCGCCCCCGCGTCGAGCTCCAGGCACTCCCGCTGGGCGCACTGCGCTGGACGCTCGGCGGCCGCGGCCTGGTGGCGTGCGGGCGCGGCGCTGGTTGCTGCCCGGCCGAGGTGGGCCGCGCGGGCGTGGAGCGGTGTGCGAGCGGTCCCGCGCGTGGGTGTGCGAGTGTGGGCGAGCGCGAGAGCGCGGGGGCCGGCCTGCTGCCACGGCGGCGGCGGCGCGCCGACGGCGGGCCGCTGCGGCGCAGCGCAGAAGCGCCGCAACCGCCGCGGGCCGCCGGGGGCCGGCGAGTTTGGTTGCAGCACACTTTCAGCACACTTTCGCCGCCGCCGCCGCCGGCCGCGGGCTGCCGCGGGCGCGCGTCGGGCGCGCGGACGAGAGGCGCGCGGGCGCGGCGGCCAGGCGCGCCGCCGCCGCCGCCGCCGCCGCCGCCGCCGCCGCCGCCGCCGCGCCGCGCGCCAACAATACGGATCAACGCCCGCCCCAACCGCCTGCGCTCGCTCTGCCCGGCCGCCCCGCCCGCCGCTCTGCACACACGCGCGCCCACAGCCCGAGCGGGGGCGCAGCACATCTACAGCCCGCCCGGCAAGGAAAAGGCCGGCGCCGCGCGCTGCGCCGCACGCCGCCGCTCAGTTGTAGATCTTGACGGGCCGCTCGTACGTGTAGCGCGACGCCGCCGCGGCGCGCTTGGTCGTGCCCTTGTCGTCGTGGGCCAGGCCCAGGTAGTCGACCTCCGCGGTCACGTGCTCCGCGGCGCCAAAGCGCTCCGACAGCACGTCGCCGTCGGACAGCGGCTCCGGCGCGCCCCGGATCGACACAAACGCCGCCGCCCAGCCCGCAAACTCGGGCTCCGGCACGCCGAGCAGCTCGCGCACGCGCGCGCGCGCCTCGCCGAGCGTCTCGCCCGGCCCGATGCGCAGCAGGAAAGGGTCTCCAAACGTGGTCACGCCCGCCGGCGCGGCGCCGAGGAAGGCGCCCGCCGCCGGCGCCGGCGCCGGCGCGGCGGCGGCCGCGGCGGCGCCGTTGTTGTCGGGCGCGCCGTCGGCGCCGCCGCCGTCCGAGCCGGCGCCGGGCTTGGCGCCCGCCGCGGCGCCGTCGGCGGCGGCGCCGCCGGGCGGCGGCTTGGGCGCGGCGATGTGGCAGACGTGGATGAGCCGGTGCCCCGGCGGCAGCGGGCCCTCCTGGTCGGCCGGCACCGGCTCGGCGCGCAGCAGCCAGTAGTTGTCGTTCAGGCCGCCCACCTCCTCGCTCGCGTCCACGATCTGCGGGCGGCGGCCGGGCCGGGCCCCGCGGCCGCCGCGGCGCGGCGGGGGTGAGCCCGGCGCGCGCAGCGCCGCGCACGCCGCCGCCCGCCGCCCGGCCCGCCGGCCGGCCTGGCCCGGCCCACCCCGCCCCGGCGCCGCGGCGGCCCATTGTTGCTCGCCTTGTAGATTTTGCTGTTATACACCTCCATCAGCCGCAGCGGCCGGCCGGACGCCTCGGGGCCGAGCCGGCGCGCGAGCTCCGCGAGCGCGTCGCCCACGGTCGCGTCGCGCGGCAGCCGCAGCACGTGCTCGCCGACAAATGCGGTCTTGTCGTTGTGGTACTGCACCTGGCGGGCACGCAGCGCGGCGGGCGGGCGGGCGGGCGGGTGGGCGGGCAGCCCCGGCGGCGCAGCGTCACGGGCTGCGCGCGGCCGTGGGCTCGGTCGCTGCGCTGGCGGCGCGCGGCGGCGGGTGCGTCGGCGTCGGCGCGGCGCCCCGCTGGCGCACCCGCAGGCACTTGAGCTGCTCCAGCTGCGGCAGGGGGAGGTCGAGCGTCTCGTAGTAGAGCGTGTCGACCGCGTGCCCCGCGTGCTTCAGCATGTCGCACAGCGTCGGCACGCGGCCGTCACGGTACCTGGCAGGGAGTGAGGCGGGGGGAGCAAGGGAGGCAGGCGGGTGCGCGCAGGGCGGGCGATGCGCGGGGTGAGGAGGGGCGAGGCGGCGGCGGAGGCGCGGAGCGGCGCGCGAGGGGCGGGCGATGCGCGGCGCGGCGCGGCACCGCGCGGCGGGGCGCGCGCACCGCATCGGCGCGCGCTGGGGCATGGCGCTGTAGGCGTTGTGCTGCGTGAGCCGCAGCGTCGCGGGGTCG
The DNA here is from genome assembly GCA_014905635.1 of Scenedesmus sp. PABB004. Taxonomy (NCBI): domain Eukaryota; kingdom Viridiplantae; phylum Chlorophyta; class Chlorophyceae; order Sphaeropleales; family Scenedesmaceae; genus Scenedesmus; species Scenedesmus sp. PABB004. The sequence goes on from JABVCE010000018.1 coordinate 199,865, forward strand.
GCCACGCCCAGCGCCGTCGCGAGCGCGGCGACGACGGTGTCGTAGTCGTGGCCCCGCAGCAGCTCGAGGCGCAGCCCGGCCTCCTTGGGCTCCTCGAGGCGCTTGAAGTTGACCTGGTGGCGGGCGCAGGCGCGCCGCGTGGACGCGCGGGCCGGCGGGCGGGCGGGCGGGCGGCGCGCTCGAGGGGGGCGCGCGCGCCAGCGCGGGCGAGCCGAGGCGGCGCGCCCGCGCGGGCGAGCCGCGGCGCCGCGGCGCGCCGCGGCGCGGCGCGCCGCGCCGCGGCGCACCAGGCGGCGGTCGCGTATGTAGGCCAGGAATTCCCTCACGCAGGGGTAGCGGCATGAGAGCAGGTGCGCGTGCGGGTGCCCCGCCGCGGCGGCCTCGGCCTGCGCCGCCTTGCGCGCGGCCGCGGTCGCGGCGGCCGCGGCCGCCGCCGCCGCCGCCGCGGCCGCGCGCTGCTGCTCGTCGCCCGGCGGCTCGACCTGCATCGCGTCGTCGCCCTCGGGCGCCGCCGCGGCGGCCGCCGCGTCGCCGGGCGGCAGCGGGACGGCCCTCTGGAAGCACAGGATGTCGCCGCTCTCCAGCTGCGCCGCGCTCAGCACCTGCGCGCGGCACGGGCGCGCCGCGTCGGCGCTGGCGCGCCGCGATGCCGCCCTCCGCGCGCGCCACGCCGCGCCGCCCCGCCCTGGCGCGCGCCGCGCCGCGCCGCGCCTGGTTGTCGGCCACGCGCTCGACCATGACCGTCGGCTCCCATTTGATCTCCTCGTACACCGCGAGCGGCACGTCGCCCGGCAGCCCCGCGAGCGTCGCGAGCAGCTTGAACAGGTCCTTCACCTGCGCGCGCCGCGCCGACCCGACCCGGCCGCGCGGCTCAGCGCGCCGCCCCGTTGCGTGCCCTGCGCCGCGCGCTGCGCCGGGGCCCGCCCTGCCCCCCGCCGCCCTGTCACCGCGCCACCCCGCCGCGGCGCGCCGCGGCGCGCCGCGCCGCCGCACCCGCGCGTTCTTGGGCACGTAGCGGTGCCCCACGTAGCGCAGGCTCTCGGCCTCTGGGTCGTAGTACTTGAAAAAGAGGAAGACGTCGCCTCGCCCCGGCGTCTGCGCCGCGCCGCTCGGCGGCCAGGGGACCTCGAGGTACAGCCGCAGGTCCATCAGCGCGCGCTTCGCCGTGTTGGCCTGCGCGGCGGCGGCGCGCGGCGGCGTGAGCGCGCGCGCGTGGGCACGCGGCAGCGCGCGCTGGCCGGCGCGCCGCCGCGCGCGGCAGAGCGGCGAGCGCGCGTGCCCGCGGCGCAGCGCGGCGCGCGGGCGCTCCCGCGCGGCAGCGCTGCCGGGGCGCACCCCGGTCTCGCGGTGGTCGCGCAGGTCGATGATCGCCGCCTCCTCCTCGTCCGCCTTGAGCCGTGCGACGGGGCGGTACGTCTTGTTCTGCCGGTTGAGCCACACCCAGTAGCGCTGGCTCGCGACCGGCACGCCCAGGCTCGCAGCGACCTGCGCGGGCACGGCCGCGGCGGCGCGCGCGGGCGCGGGCGCGGCACGCATGAGCGGGTGCAGGCGCGCGGGCGCGCGCGGCGGGGCGGCGCGCGGCGGGGCGCGGGGCGCGCCTGCTGCTTGAACTCTGAGAACTGTGTGAGCTTGCGCACGCGGAAGGTGCGCTCCGCGGGGAGGCGGTCGTAGTCGACCAGGTCAAACCACTGGCTGCTGCCGACCTGCGCGGCCGCGCAGGCCCCGGCACGCACGCGCGCGCGCGTCAACGCCCGAGCGGCGCGCCCGGCGGGGCCGGCGCGCGCGCGCGGGGGGGCTGGCGCGCGGCCGGTGCTCGCACGCGCGCGGCGGCGGCGGCGGCGCGCCTGCTCCGCGATGTCTGCGTCCGTCGCGATGCGCACGTGGCAGTAGAGGTGCGCCTCCTTCTTCTCCTTCTGCCGCCGCTCCTTGTCCAGCTGCTCCGCCTGGGAGACGAGTCCGAGTAGGCGGCGCGGCGCAGCGCAGCGCGGGGTCAGCTCGGCTGCTGCCGCGGCGGCGCGGCGCGGCGCGAGCGGCGGCACGGCAGCACGGCGCGGGCGGCGGCGCGCCTCGAGGCGCTGGCGCAGGTGCGGCGCGATGTCGTCCTTTGTGACGGGGACCATGATGCGCGGCCAGTCGGCGACGCGGACGTAGGCGAGCATGTAGGCGTTGCTCATCTGGGTGCGGTGGGGGGAGGGGGGCGAGGGAGGGAGGGAGGAGTGGGAGTGAGTGAGTGGGAGTGAGTGAGTGGGAGGGAGGGAGTGGGAGGGAGTGGGAGGGAGGGAGGCAGGGCGGCAGGGGGAGGGAGTGGGAGGGCGGCGTGGGAGGAGCGAGCGGGCGGACGAGCAGCGGCCGCACCTTGGCGAAGCGCATGCCGCCGAGGCGCTTCGGCGCGCTGCCGGCGCTGCCCGCCATGTCGACGTCCTGCGCGGCGCGCGCGGCAAGCTCAGCGCGCGCGCCCTTGCGCACGCGCTCCACGCGCCGCGCGCGTCGCGCCGCGCCGCTGCCGCCGCCGCCGCGGCCCGCGCCTTGCCGCCGCCGAGCGGCGCGCCGGGGTCGCCGTCGTCGCCGCCGTACTGCTCCTCGAGCGCGCGGCGCCCGTCCTCGATCGTGACGGCGGTGTCGTCAAACTTGAGCCACGTCGTGCCGTCGGGGCGGATGTAGGCGTAGTAGTGCCCCCCGTGCACGCCGCCGCTGTGCACGAGCACGCTGTGCAGGCGGTACAGGTTGCGCACGCTGCGGTCGGCCTGCGGCAGAGGAGAGGGGGGGGGGGGGGCGCGAGGGCGCGCGCGCGCCGTGGGCGCCGGGCCGCGCGCGGCGGGCGCTGAGGCCCGAAGGGCGGCCCGCGCACGCGCGGCGCTGCGCCGCTGCGGCGTTGCGGCGCTGCCCGCGCTGCGCCGTGCAGTGCTGTCGCGGGCTCACCTGTGGGCTGAGGTACTTGCCGCCGTCGCGGTCGAGGTCGAGCTCGTCGTAGAACTCGTAGCGGTCGTTGATCTGTGTGTGTGTGTGGGGGGGGGGCGGTGTGCGGGTGAGGTGTGTGCGTGTGTGTGCGTATGTGTGTGTGTGGGGGGGGGGGGGTGGTGATGTAGGTTGTTTGGTGATTAGGCGATTGCACAAGTGAGGTGAGTGGGTGATCAGGTGGCGGTGTTGTGAGTGAGTGAGTGAGTGAGTGAGTGAGTGAGTGAGTGAGTGAGTGAGTGAGTGAGTGAGCGAGTGAGTGAGCGAGTGAGTGCGAGCAAGCCCCGCGGCCCCTCGCGCGCGCGCGCGCGCGCCTTGACCATGGTGTCCCGCGTGAAGTCATACTCAAAGCGCTTCAGCTGCAGCTGCAGCACCGGCGGGAACGAGTCAAACAGCACGCCCTTGCGCGCGTCCTGCGCGGCGCGGCGGCAGCAGGCACGGGGCGGGCGGGGGGTCGGGCGCGAGGCTCGGCGCCCGCGCGCGCGCGCTCGCACCCCTCGCGCCGCCGCGGCGCCGCGGCGTGGCGCGCCTGCAGGCCGTGGCCTTCCGCCTTGTACTGGTTCTCGCCGTCCATGACCTCAACCTCGGTGTACCTGCGCGCCGCGCCGCAGCAGCGCGCCGCCGACGCCGGCCGGGGGCGGGTCGGCGCGCCGCCGCCGCCGCCGCCCGCGCGCCGCCGCCGCCGCCCGCCCGCCCGCGCGCCGCCCCCGCCCGCGCGCCCGCGCGCCCTCGCTGCTCCCGCCGCCGCCGCCGCGCCGCCCGCCGCCGGCGCCGCGCCATCATCCGCGCCTGTCGAATGAGTCGTAGATGTTGGCGCAGCCCTTGACGTCCAGCTGGAGGTCCATGAAGCTCTCGCGCCGGCTGGACGTGCAGTCGACGTGCAGGCACTCGATGAAGTTGTGGGTGTGGCCCTCAAAGAGCTCGTTGATCACGCGCTCCACGCGCGTGCCCTGCGGCGCGCACGCGCGGCGGCGGCGCCGCCGGCGGTCAGCGCTCAGCGCGCGCTTTGCGTCCACCGCCGCGCGCAGAGCTGCGCGCTGCACGACCCCCGCCGCCCGCTGCCACGGCCCTCCGCCCGCCGCCGCGCACAGAGAGAGCTGTGCCCGCCCCCGCTGCCCCGCCGTGCGCTGCGTCCCTCCCTCCACAGCAGCGCGCCGCCGCGCAGCCCCGCCGCCCGCCGCGTCCCTCCCTCCCTGCACAGCGCTGCGCGCGGCAGACCTTCATCTTGGTCTCCAGGTTCTCCACCAGCACGCGGTTGAGCTCCTGCACGTCGTGCTGCATGAACGCGTCGAGCTGGCCCCACCCAAAGCTTTTGGTCAGGTCCTTGGTCGCGACGGGCGTGCGGCTGCGCGGCGCCGCGCGCGCGCGCGCGGCGCGGCGTCGGCGCGTCGCCGGCGCGCCGGCCGCCGCCTGCAGCGGCCGCGCCGCTCCCTCGGCCGCTCGCGGCCGCGCCCCGCGGCGCGTCCGCCCCCTCCCCCGTCCCCGCGGCGGCGGCTCGCCTGTACTGCAGCTTGTAGAAGACGCTCTGCAGCGCGAGCGGCAGGCTCGTGGTCGGCTCGTCCAGCTCGCTCGTGGGCATGTGGTACACAGCCTGGGGGCGGCCGCGGGCGCGCGCGCGGCAGAGGCAGAGGCAGAGGCGGGCGGGGCGCGTCGGCGCGGCCGCCCGCCTGCCGCGCCGCCGCTGCTCCGGCCGCCCGCGCCGCCGCTGCTCCTGCCCGCCGCAGCGCCGCCGCTGCTCCTGCCCGCGCCGCTGCTCCTGCCGCCCGCGCCGCGCTGCTCCTGCCGCCCGCTCCGCCGCTGCTCCTGCCGCCCGCGCCGCGCTGCTCCTGCCGCCCGCTCCTCCGCTGCTCCTGCCGCCCGCTCCGCCGCTGCTCCTGCCGCCCGCGCCGCCGCTGCTCCTGCCCCTGCTGCTGCTCCCGCGCTGCCCCTGCCCGCGCCGCTGCCCCTGCCCGCGCCGCTGCCCCTGCCCGCGCCGCTGCCCCTGCCCGCGCCGCCGCCGCCGCGCCGCGCCTTTCTGAAGTAGGGCACGTTGTAGAGGTACTGCAGCAGGCTGTTCATGTAGCACGTCGCGCCCTGGTTCTTCAGGCCCACAAAGCCCGTCTCGCGCCGGCTGTCGTAGTAGCGGTCGTTGCGCTGCGCGGCCGAGAGAGGCGCGGCGGGGCGGCGCGTCGGCGGCCTGGCGCGCCGCCGCTCCCCGGGCGCCCGCGCGCGCTGCGGACCCGCGCCCGCTGCCGCGCCCGCTGCCGCGCCCGCTGCCGCGCCCGCTGCCGCGCCACGTCGCGCCCGCTGCGGTCCGCGCCCGCCGCTGCTGGTGGCGCGCCTCGCTCACCTGGACCACCACCTCGACCTTGATGATGAGCCGGTCGTCCACCAGGTAGCCGCGCTCGGGGTCGTGCAGCTCCGCGAGCAGCATGAACTGCGTGAACCCCCAGTCGCACTCGCTCGCCGACCACTTGTGGCTCGACTCTGCGCCGCGCCGGCGTGGGGCGCGCCGCGCGGGGCGCGCGCGTGGGGCGCCGGCCGCGGCGCCGGCGCCGCAGCGCGCCGCAGCGCGCACGGCGCCGCAGCAGCATCGGCGGCAGCAGCGGCAGCAGCGCCGGCAGCAGCAGCGTCGGCAGCGGCAGCGCCGGCGCACCCTTGAAGAAGTCGCCGGCGCCGGGGTTTTTCTGGTTGACCAGGGTGAGCTTGAAGCCGGCCGAGGGGCTGAGGTTGGGCGGCGCAAACGCGGCCTCCGGCGAGTCGAGGTAGATGGAGAGCTGCCCCGGCGAGTTCATGCCCTTGGGGCAGACGAGCAGCCGCCTGCGGCGCGGCGCGCGCGGGCGCGGCGGCGTGCGCGCGCTGCCGCGACGGGGGCGACGACCGGCGCAGCGGCGGCGGCCGCGGCGGCAGCCGCAGCGCGCAACCGCCGCAACCGCCCCGCCGCCGCACCACAGGTGCGTGCCGATCTCAAAGTTGGGCGAGTACTTCTTGGGCTCCGTGATCTGGGACCAGCCCTCGATCACCCACTGCGCGCGCGCGCGCGCGCGGGCTCGGCCGGGCGCCTGCGGCGTGCAGCAGCAGCGCGCGGGCAGCGGTGCCGCCGCGGCGCACCGTGTACTCGCCGCGCAGGCTGCTGTCCGCCTCGACCTTGACCTCCGGCGCGTCCTGGATCTCCACCACGCCTGCGCGCGCGGATCAGGGCCGCGGGAGCTCGCTGCTGCGCCTGCCATCCATGCCCGCACGCCCTGCCGCGGCGCCGCACCCTCCATGGCGCTGCCAGCCTCCTCCTCGGGCTCCGCCTTGACCGCCTCGAACACCGGCTCCTCCTCCATGGCCGGCTCGGCCTTCACTGCTGTGCGCCTGCTCCTCATTCCGCGTGCAGCGTGGCGCGGCCTCAGCGGTCCATGGCGGCGCGCCGCGGCACGATCAGTGCTAGCGCAGCGCACCCGGGCGCGCGCTCGGGGCTGGGCGCGCCGCGCGGGTTCAAACAAAGCTGCCGCGCTCTCTGCGGGTGCTGCCCCCGCCCCAGGCGGCCGCGCGGGGCCGGTCGTCGCACACGGCAGCCGGTGCGCCCTGCCGCTCCAGGCGCGGTGGCTGCCGGCGCCGCCGCTGCCACGAGCGCGCGCCCGCGCACGCGCGACCCGGCGTCCGCCTGCGACCGGCGTCCGCCGGCGAGCTCGTGTCCTCGGTCGGTCACACAGGCAGGTCCATCCCCCCCACCACCCACCCACCACCCGCAGCAGGGCGCGCTCGACAAAACTGGGCGCGCGGGCCGCGCGGGCCGAGCGCCGCGCGCACGCGCGCGGCGCGCCGGCCGCCTGCGAGGTGCTCACACCTGCCCCGTGTATATGCAGAGGGCAGGCCTGCTCGCCGATCCCGGCGCGAGCAGCCCACCGCCGCCGGCGCAGCCGCGCGCGGCCGCCCCGCCCGCCCCGCCCCGGCGCCGTCAGCGGCGCCGCACGCCCGCCCCTGCCCTGCCCCGCCCCGCCCCGCCCTCGCCCGCCCGACTAAGCACGCACTGCCAGCTGCCTAGGCGCCCCGGCCACGCCCCCGCCGTCCCGCGCCGCTGCGCACGCAGCGGCGCGCAGCACGCAGCCTCGCGCGCGCGCGCAGCGCCGCACGCGCGCACAGCGCGCTGCTGCCGCCTCACGCCTTGACGCCCTCCTCGCCGCCGTCGAGCAGCTTGCCCGCCGCGGCCGCGGCGGCGGCGTTGGGCCCCATGCAGCTCCGCGCGACGCTCTCGAAGAGGCGCTCGATCTCCGGCGCGCAGCGCGTGAAGCCGTGCTGCCAGAACGCGTAGCGAGGGTTCTTAATGAGCTCGATGAAGGTGATCAGCAGGCCCCAGGGGTGCGGGCGGTTGACGATGAGCCGTTCGAGCAGCACGCGCGTGACCTGCGCGCGCACCTCCTCGCCGCCGCCGTCGCGCGGCGCGTCGGCGAAGAGGCCGAGCAGCACGCACGAGAAGTAGTGCGTGTGCGCGTTGGGGTAGCGCAGCTGGTTGGCGACCGCGTTCAGCAGCAGGTAGCGGCCCTCGGGGTCGAGCTCGCCCACGAGCCGCCCCAGCAGCTCCATCGGCGGGCTGCCCGGCGCCGGCGGCGCGCCGGGCGGGCGCGCCGCGGCGACGTAGAGCACCAGCCCCGCGAGCAGCGGGCTGCTGTAGCGCGGCGCGTGCGCCGCCGCCGCGCCGCCAGGGCCGCCCGGCGGCGGCGCGCCGCCGTCGGCCTGCAGCATCGCGATCAGCGCCGCGACGCCCGCCGCGGGTAGGCCGCGCCCCGGGCCGGCGCGGCCCGGCGGCGGCGGCGCCGCCGGCGGCGGCGCCGCCGCGACCGCGAGCAGCGCGTCGACCGCGGCCGCGAGCGGCCGCGGGAGCAGCTTGTCGGGCGGCGGCACGCCGCGCGGCGGCGCCGCGATCTCGGGCAGCAGGTCGACCTTGAGGTTGGGCGTGAAGGGGTCGGGCAGGCGCATGTTGCGGGGAAAGGCGGAGAGGATGAGGTTGCGCATCTGGATCGCCGGCGGCGGGATGGCCTCGCAGAGGCGGAACTGGTGCTCGCAGAGGAACTCCGGGAAGTCGTGCAGCAGCACGAGCAGCAGGCGCAGCGTGCCCTTGTACAGCAGGCGCAGCGGCTCGGTGAGCTCCGCGCCGCGCAGCGCCGGCTCCAGGAAGCTCAGCAGGCCGACGAGCAGCGCCTCGAACAGCGGCCAGCCCGCGCCGCCGGGGGCCATGAGCAGGCGGGGCATGAACGCGCGGTGCGCGAGCACCTCCAGGTACGCGTACGCAAAGCCCGGCACGCCCGCCGGCGCGAGCGTGAGCAGGGCGAGGCCGATGCAGCGCAGGTAGCGCGGCGGCGCGCCGCCCGCGGCGGCGCCGGCGGCGCGCCGTTGGCGCCGCCCGCGGCCGCGGCGGCGGCGGCCGCGGCCGCCGCGTCCTCGAGCGGCCCCAGCTCGCTCGCGAGGCCGAGCAGGAGGCGGAGGTAGGGGCGCGCGTTGAACGCGCCGGCCTTGTCCTCGGCGTCGCGGCGCAGCAGGCACACGGTGACCGCGAGCGCACGCGACAGGAACGCCTCGCCGCCGCCGTGCGCCGCCACGAGGCAGACGACGAGCCGCACGAGCGGGTCGACCGCGAGGAAGCTCAGCGGCCCCGGCGCGGCGCTGCCGTCGGGGCGCGGCGTCGGCGCCTCGCTCTGCAGGCAGTGGTTGACCGCGAGCTCGACGAGGATGCGCAGCATGCGGTCGGTCGCGTCGTCCATGCCGAGCAGGCCCGCGGCGCGGAGCTGGCCCACAAACGCGGCGTGCACGCGCTCCTCGGGCGCCGCCATCGCGCGGCGCGCAAAGTCCTCGAACAGCTGCGCGACCTGCTGGTGGAAGCCCGGCGGGTCGGCCTTGTCGCGCAGGCCGGGCAGGTCGGGCAGGCCCGCGCGGCCCGCCGCGCGGCCGCGGCTCGCGGCGCGCGCGGCGCTGAGGAGCTGCAGGATGCCCTCGTTGTTGCCCGCCGCCGCGGAGAGCTTGCCGAGGAGGTCGAGCGAGAGGCTGACGTCGGCGTAGCCGGCGAGGCCGTCCTTGACCGCGCGCGCGAGCAGCACGGCAAAGTCGCCGGCCGCCTGCGTGCGCGTCTGCAGCAGCACCTTGGCGAGGTGCGCGTCGACCTCCGGCAGGCTCAGCAGGCCCTGGCGCAGCATCGCCTCGCCGACGTCGCGGTTGAACTTGGCCTCGCTGCCGATGCTGACCCAGAACGCGGTCGCCTCGCCGACCACGCGGCGCCCGCCGGGCGCATCGGGGCCGCCGAGCGCCGCGACGCACGCCGCGAGCGCCTCGGCGTGCAGCCCCGCGTGCACCTTGGTCAGGCACTCCCACGCGCGGCGGATGATGCGCTTGGCGCAGAAGAGCGTGACCTCCTCGCCGCCGAGCAGGCCCTTGAACGAGCCCACGACGCCGGCCAGCTCCGGCGCGGCGGCCTCCCACGACGCGCCGGGGTCGCGCGAGAGCACGCCCTGCACCGCGCCGTCCGCCGAGGCGGTCCAGGTCATGAGGCCCTCGATCAGCGCCGCGCCGTGCAGCGCGCCCTCGGGCAGCCGCGCGTCGGGCTTGTCGGGCGGGCCGCCGCCGTCCATGCCGGCCTGCGGCGGCGGGCGCGGCGGGCGCGGCGCGGCGCGGACCGGGCGCGTCGGGCGCAGTCGACGCCGGCGGCGGCGCGCGGGCGGGCAGCGGCGCGCGGCGGCGCCGTAAGAGCGCGCGCGCGCGCGCGCGCGCGCACCTGCAGCGGGCTGCTCGGCGGCACGTGCGGCAGCGGGTGCACGCCGCGCGGGAGGCGGCCGTAGTCCTCGTACACGCGCTGCTGCGTGGGGTTGCCGGGCTTGGGCTTGAGACTGTCCGGCAGCGCCGCGGGGAACGCGCCTGCGGCCTGGCTCGCCATCAGCGCGCGGGAGTGGAAGTCCAGCCCGCGCGCGCGCGCGCGCGGGCGCGGGCCTCGTACGCCGCGGCGAGGGACTTGTCGATGTCGCGCACGGCCTTGTCGGTCGCGGCGCGCTCGATGATGGTGCACCCGAGGTCGAGGTTGTCGTTCACCAGCAGCTGCGGCGGCGCGGCGCGGAGGCGCGCGGCGAACGCGTGGGCGGCGGGCGGGCGGGCGGGCGGGCGTGGGCGGGAGCTGGGGGGCAGGGGGCGCGCGGGGGCGAGAGGCGCAGCGGGGCGAGGCGCAGCGGGGCGAGGCGCAGCGGGGCGAGGTACGGCGCGGCGCAGCAGCGGCAGCGGCAGCCGCACCTGCACCGCCTGCTCCAGCGTCGCGGCGTCCATGCTGGGCATGAGCATCTGGCGCAGCTGGCTGCCGAGGCTCACGCGCAGCGGCTCCTTGCACGTCACGAGCGCGAGGCTGCCGGCGAGGGAGGAGACCATGAGGTGCGCCGCGGCGCGCAGGCGGCCCTCGTCCGGGTCAGTCGCGTAGTCCTTGGTGACCAGCTCGTAGGTGGTCATGCACGCAATGGTCACGCTGGGAGGGGCGGGGGCGGGAGGCGGTGGGGGCGGGCGGCGGTGGGCGGGGCGGGGGCGGGGGAGAGAGAGGGCGGAGTGAGAGCGAGTGGGAAGGGGAGAGAGAGGGAGGGAGAGGGAGGGAGAGAGCGGGGGGAGGCGCGGCGGCGACGAGGAGCCAGGGCGCTGCCGCCCGCGCTGCCGCTCCTGCTGCGCCGCGCGCCCCGGCGGCCCCCTCGCGCGCGCGCCCCCAGTCCCCCCACCTGCGCTCCACGACGGGCGTGATGATGTCGCACATCGCGCGGTCGACCGCAACGGGCACGAGGCGCTTGAGCCCCAGGCGCTCCGCGAGGACGCCGAGCTGCGGGCTGATCTGCACGTACGCGTGCAGCTTGGTGAGCAGCCCGGGCTCCGCCGCCGACGCGGCCGCGCCGGCGCCGAGCCCGGCGGGCGACGCGGCGCCGCCGGGCGACGCGCCGGGGCGCCCGGGCCGCCGGGCTTGCCGTCGGCGCCGCCCGTCGGCGGCGTGCCCGGCGGCCCGCCGAGCCCGCCCGGCGGCGGCGTGAGCGCCGGCGGCGCGCCCGGCGGCACGAGCGCGGGGTTGAGCCCCGCGCCCGTCGGCGCCTTGGCCTCGGGCAGCGCGCTGAAGTCGGGGTTGTGCAGCTGCAGGCGCGGGAGGTCGCGCAGCGCGGTGCTCGGGCAGACGTCGGCGAGGGACACCTCAAAGGTCTTGAAGGTCATCTCGATCACAAAGCTTATGTTGAGCTTGAGCCGCGGCATGCCGTGGATCTCGGCCAGCAGCGAGAGGATGCCTGCGACCATGGGGTTGGTCGCCTTGAAGACCTGCGGGCGCGTGCGTGCATGCGTGCGCGTGTGTGTGGGGGGAGGGGGGCACCGGGGGCGCGTGTGAGGGCGCACGGGCCGACGCGGCGCGGCGGCGCGCGGGCCGGCGGCGCGCGGGCCGAGGGGCGCTGGGCGCTGCGCGCTGCGCGCTGCGCGCGCGCCGCGCGTCGTGTCGCGCGCCCCGCGCGTCACCTTGGAGTCCTTGCAGCCGGCGAGGACCTTCTCCACAAACGGGAGCACCGCGATCATGCGGCCGCGCGTGTACGCGTCGGCGACGAGGCCCTTGAGGTCCATGTCGCGCGCGAGGACGGGCTTGTTCTTGGCAAAGGTCAGCAGCCCGAGCCAACTCCCGAGCTGCTTGATGAGCGTGCGCTCGTTGGTCTGCGTGATCGCGCGGTCGCTCTCCAGCAGCGCGCGGCAGTAGTAGTAGGTCGTCGCCAGCACCGTGCGCGCGAGCTCGCGGTGCCCGAGCGACTCGACGAGCAGCACGTACGTGCGGTGGTGGTTGGGCTCCTGCGCGGCGCGGCGCGCGGCGTGCGCGGCCGGGGCGTGAGCGGGGCGGCGGCGCGAGCGGCGCGCCGCCGCGCCGCGCGCGCCTGCGCCCCCTCCCTGCCCCGCCCCTCCCCGCCGCCGCCCGCCGCCCCGCCGCCCGCCCCAGCCCCGCGCGCGCGGCGCCCAGGCCGCACCTGCGCGGCGCGCTTGACGACGAGGTAGTTTGCAAACCACTCGACGTAGTCCGGGATGATCACGCCGCCGAGGTCGCGCGCCTTGGCGGGCATGTTGTCGAGCGTGAGGTTGTTCATGAGGAAGGACACCTTGTCGGTCAGCGCGTCGCCCGGCGCGGCCGCGTCGGCGCGCTTGCGCTCCGCGACGTCGAGCGTCTCGTTGTTCATTGTCATGTTGAGCGTCATGCGCTCAAACTGGCTCGGCTTGTCGTTCAGCGCCGCCGCCGCGGCGGCCTGCGCGACGTTGGCGTTGCTGATGATCTCGCGCAGGTTCTCGCCCGTGTCGAGGCTGCCGCCGCCGGTGCTGCCGCCCGCGCCGGCCTTGCCGCCGCCCACGCTCTTGGCCGCCGGCGCGGCGCCGGCCTTGGCCGCGCCGCCCGCCGGCGGGTCGCCCGCCTTGGCGCCGGCCTTGGCGCCCGCTGCCGGCGGCTGCTGCGGCTGCTGCTGCTGCTGTGGCTGCTGCTGCTCGGCCTTGCCCACGCCGTTGGGCACCGCCTCGCCCTGCTTGGCCTCGCCCGCGCCGGCGCCGGCGCCGGCTTCGCCGCCCGCCGCCGCCGGCGGCGCGGTCAGCGCGCCCGCGAGGTCGCCGCTGTCGTGCGCGCCCGCGGCGCCGGCGGCGCCGCCGTCGCCGGCGCCGCCGCCGGCGCCGTCGCCGCCCGCGGCGCGGACGACCTTCTCCATGTACGCCACGAGCGGCGCGTCGACGGCGCGGAGGTGCGGGATCGCGAGCGCGCGCTCGCAGAACTTGGGCCACAGGTGCAGCTCGCTCTTGAACTGCGCGATCGCGCCGAGGCCGAAGCGGAACATCTTGCTCGCCGGCGGCTGCCCGAGCGCCTGCAGCACGTGGCGCAGCGCCATGCCGAGCGTGATGTTGGTGAGCAGCTGGTGGTGCAGCAGCGCGCCGAAGAGCGCCGCCGTGGTGTCGAGCTCGGGGTCTGGGTAGTTGGGGAAGAAGCGGTACTCGTCAAACAGGTTGTGCACCATGCACGCAAACACGACCTGCGCGCGCGCGTGTGTGCGTGTGCGACGCGGCGCGGGCGCACGGGCGCGAGGGGCGTGAGGGGCGAGCGGGGCGCGCGAGGGGCCGCGCCGCGGCACGGAGCAGACGGGCAGGGAGGGAGGGCGCGGCGCGGCACAGCGCGCGGCGCGGCACAGCGCGCAGCGCAGCGCGGCGCGGCGCGGCGCGGCGCGGCGTGGCGCGGCGTGGCGCGCGCGCCTGCTGGTGCGGCGTGCCGGTCTTGAATGCCTTGAGCTGGCCCACAAGCTCGCCGACGGGCTGGCGCTCGTGGTAGAGGCGCTGGAAGTAGCTGTTGGCCTCGAGCTCCACCGCCTCGGGGAAGCCGCCGCCGCCGACGGCGGCGAGCCCGCTCTCGGCCGCGCCCGCGCCGAGCGCGCTCGCCGCCGCGGCCGCGAGCGCCGCCTCGGCGCCGGGGAAGGCCTTGCGCGCGAGCTCAAACGCGCGCGCGAGCTGCGCGGCGAGGCCGGGCACGGCGCCCGCGCCCGCGGTGACGAGGCCGCGCAGGAACGCGGTCGTCGCGTCCGCGCCGAGCGGCGACGCGGGCGGGCCGCCCGCACTGCCGCGCCCCGGCGGCGCGGCGGGCGCGGGCGGGAGCCGGCCCTCCGCGATCGCGCCGAGCTGCACCTCCAGGAACGTCAGCGCGCCGGCCATGAACAGCCCGCTGCTCGCGTCGCGCGCGAGGCGGCCGGCGAGCCACTTGTCGAGGTCGACCAGCTTCCGCCCCGCCGCGAGCGCCGCGAGCTCGACCGCGAGCGGCGGCGGCGACGCGTCGAGCGCGCTGGTGAGGCCCTTGAGCTCCAGGACCACGTCCAGCAGCTCGTTGCCGCGGCCCGGGCGCTCCGCGAGCGACTCGGCCATGCAGCCGAGCAGCGCGGCGGGGCGCGTCGACCACAGGCGGCCGAGCAGCGCGGACCGGCCGCCCGACGGCGCGCCGTCGAAGAGCAGCGGCGCGCCGACGCTGACCCAGACAAAGCGCTCGAGCACGCCCCACGCCGTGTCGTGCGGGCCGCGCAGCAGCGCCGTCGACGCGACGAGCACCTCGGGGCACGCCGCCGCAGGGCCGCGGCGCAGCAGCTCCACCACGCCGCCCGCGAGCGCGGGCGCCTCGGCGAGCTGCGCGAGCGTCGCGAGCAGGTCGAGGCTCGCCCAGGCCTGGTTGGGCGTGCCGAGCGGGCTCTTGCCCTGGCCCATGCCCTCGAGCGGCGGCGCGCGCTTGGCGCTGCGCTCCCAGCTCAGCACGTCGGGCGGCGCCGCGACGGCCTGCGCGAGCAGCGAGAGCTGCCCCGCGCCGTTGGCCCACACGCGGCCGACGATCGCGTGCAGCGGGAAGGGCTCCGGCGTCGCGCGCCGCCACGCGGCCATGAGCGCGCTAAACCCCGCGGCGTCGGGGACCGCAAAGCCCTCGTAGTCGAGCGCCTCGGCCACGCGCGGCCAGGAGAGCCCCGGCGCGGCGGCTTTGATGCAGTCGACGACCACGCCCGTGTTCCAGCCCCCCGCGCCGCCGGCCGCGGCGGCGCCGCCGCCCGGCGCGGGGCCGGAGAGCGAGAGCACCGCGCGCATCGCGTCGGCGAGGCCGAGCGCGTCGGGCTCGAGGCCCTTGGCCGTGCCCGCGAGCAGGCCGAGCACCTCGGCGACCGCGGGCTCATCGAGGCGGCCCCCGTACTGGCCGAGCAGCGCCGTGAAGCCCTCCGGGCTGGACGCGCAGCTGTAGCCCAGCTCGCGCATGACGCCCGCGAGCTTGTGCTTCGCGGCCAGGGGCGGCCCGCCGGCCGCCCCCGCGCCGCTGCCCCGCGACGGCGGCAGCTTGTCGACCGCCGCAAACGCGCCGCTGCCGGCCAGCAGCGCCGCTAACGGCACGCGCGCCCGCGGCTGCTCCTGACGCTCCGGCTGCGCGCCGCGCGCGCCGCCTGCACTGGTGGGGTGGGGCTGCGCGCCGGCGCCGCCAGCATTCTGCGGCGCAGCAGCAGCGGCCGGCGGCGGCGCTGCTGCCGGCGCTCCGCTGCCGCCCGGGCGCAGGTCGCCCGAGCCGCCCGAAGGACCACGCGTCGCCCCGGGCTCGCTCGGCCTGCGGGGAGCGCCCCGGCGGGCGGCGGGGGCGGGGGGAGGGCGTGGATTCGCTTTCGCCCGGGCGGTTTGCGCCCTGCGCGCCCCCTGCGGCCCCGCGGCAGCGGCGCGGCGCGGCCCCGGGTTCTCGGGCGGCCTGCGCGCCGCACCTGGCGGCCGGCAGCTCGGATCTAGCCGTGCAGGCGCCGCGAGCCGAGATGGCCTCGGCGACGGCGCCCCAGGCCCGCGCCGGGCTCGCGGAGTGGCCCGGGGGCAGGAGGTGCCCCTGGGATCGATGAACCCGTCACCGCCGGCTCGCGAGGGACGCGCGTGGCGACGCGCCGGGGCGGTGGGCCGGGGGGCCCGCTGCGAGCGCTGCGTGCGCTCGCGCCGTGCGTGGGGAGAGGGTGGAGGACGATGCTGGGGCGCCGGCGGGCTGCGCGGAGGAGGGCCGAGCGGCGGCGCAGCGGCGGCAGCGACGGGGCGCAGCGCCGCCGAGCCCCGCGCGCGGGCCGGGGCGGCGCCGGCGGCGGCGGTGGCCGTCACACGTCCGGCCCGGTCTCCCAGGCCCGCCCGCCCGCGCACGCCCCGCCTCGGCTGCACCCGCGCCCGCGCCGCGGCGGGCGCACGCCGCTGATCTCTTCCGCCGGCGCGCCTCGCGCAGCGCGTGCCGCTCGGCCCCTTTCTCCCGCCGCCGCTTCGCTGGCCATGGGCTGGGTGGACATCCCAGGCGCGCCCCCGGCCGGGGGCGGGCGCATGCGCGCGAGCCTGCTGCTCGAGCCCGCCGAGCTCGCCGCCACGGTCGACCTGCTCAAGGGCGCGCTCCAGGAGCTCACCGCGGGCCTGCCCAACGGCCTGGCGCCCGCGGGAGAGGCGGCGACGCCCGCGGCGGCGGCGGGCGCCGCATCAGCAGCGGCCGCGGCGCAGCAGCAGCGCGCGGCGGCGGCGCCCGCGCCCGCGGCGCCCGCGGCGGCCCGCGCGCCGCACGCCGCGCCCCCCAGGTGCGCGCGGCGGTCGGGGCCGGGGGTGCAAACTGTCGCGCGCCGCGCTCGCTCACGGCCGCCCGCGGCCGTGCCGCCGCTGCGCGCAGGCCGCTGGCACCGGTGCCGGCGCCGCAGCAGTTTGTGCAGCCCGTGCAGCCGGTGCAGCAGCCGCGCCAGCTGCGCCGCCGCCGAGGCCCGCGCCGCAGCAGCAGTACCAGCAGCCGCCGCCGCAGCCCGCGCCGCAGCCGCGCCCGCCGCCGCCGCGGCCGGTGGCGTCGCAGCAGCCGCCGCCGCCGCCGCGGCCCATGCCACAGCAGCAGTACCAGCAGCCGCCCCGGCCCGCGGCGCCGCCGCCCGCCGCCGACGCGGATGCCTGGGGCGCGGTGCTCCAGCGCGCCGCGCCGGTGCCGGCGGCGCCGCCGGCCGCGCCCGGCGGCGCGCCGAGACGTCGACGCGCTGGCGCGAGTGTTTCGCGACCGACCCGGAGGAGCACGCCGGCGGCGCGGTCACGGCGTTGGCCTACGTGCCGGAGCTGCCGGGCCTGCCGAGCTTTGACGGCCACGCGGGCTGGCTCGTGACCGGCAGCCGCGGCATGCTCAACCTGTGGGAGGCCAACCGCGCCGCGTCGGGCGACATGGCGCTCATGGTGCACGCGCTGCGCGTGCTGCGCGCGCTGGGCCGCGCCGGTTGTGCGCTGCGGCAGCAGCCGCCAGCCTGCTGCCGACGGCCGACCGCTGCCGGCGCCGCCGCGCTGCCGCCGCAGTGCATGCACTCGCGCGCCGTGGGCGTGACGCCGTCCAGGATCGTGGCCGAGCCGCGCACGCAGACGCTGTTTGCCGTGGGCACCAACCTCTCGGACGGCACCGAGTGCGTGAGCGTGCACAGCGCCGAGCCCGAGGTGCGCCGCAGGCGGGGCGGGCGCCGGCGCCGCGCCTGTGTCTCGGCGCGCCGCCGGCCGGCCGGCGGCCGCCGAGCGCCGCCCGCTGCCGCCCTGCCCGGCGCAGATGCTGCTGTCGCTGCGCTACCGCTTCGCGCCGCCGCCGGAGCGCGCGCGCTCGCAGCAGCGCCTCATGCAGCAGGCGCGGCGCCGCCGCCGGCGCGCCGCGCCGCGCGGCCCCTGCCGGCCGCCGCGCCGCGCCGACGCGCGCGCCGCCCGCCCGCCCGCCGCCCCAGGTCGTGACGGTCCACGGCATCACGCCCGGCCTGTCGCGCTGCGCCATCGCGTCGTATGGGGAGCGCCTGCTCATCTTTGAGGCCAAGCCCGAGCTCGGCGAGACGCCGGACGTCGTCGTGCACGCCGCGACGCACCACTTTGTCGCGCACCCCGGCAGCGTCGTCACCGCGCTGCACCGCGCGCCGCTCGAGGGCAGCTCCACGCTCGCCAGCGGCGCGGCGGACGGCGCGGTGCACCTGTGAGCGCGCGGGCCGCGCCCGCCCGCCGCCGCATGCCCCGCGCGCCGCGCGCCGCCTGCCGTCACGCGCCGCCCGTCCCTCCCTCGCCCCGCCGCGCAGGTGGGACCTGCGCGCGCCGCCCAATATGCCGCGCCTGCGCCTCGCGGCGCACGGCGGCGCCGTGACCGGGCTCGAGCTCATCGGCGACGACCGCCTCGTGACGGGCGGCGCCGACGGGCGCGTGCTGCTCTGGGACTCGCGCGCCGGCGGCGCGGCGCTGCACGCCGCGGCCGCGCCGGGCGGCGCGGGCGTGTCGCGCATCGCGGTCGGGCCGTGGGGCGACGTCGTCGCCGTGTCGACGCCGCGCGGGCTGCACTGCCTCGAGCTCTTTGACTTTGGCGCGCCCATGACCCACATCGCGCCCTGGCCGCTGCCGCGCGGCTTCACCGACGTCGCGTTCAACGCTGTCACGCACGACCTCTACGCCGGCGACGCGAGCGGCGCGGTGCGCGTGTTCGCGCGCCTCGCGTGACGCGCGCGGCGTCTGCGCGCGCGCGGGGCAGCGAGCCGAGCGGCCGCGCGCGCGGGCGCCGCGGGCGCCGCGGGTCGATGCGCGGCGCGTGCGAGGAGCAGGGGGCGCAGGAGGGTTGCCGCAGCGAGCAGGAGGATGGTTAACCGTTGCAGCGTTGCGTCGGCGGCGTAAACCTGCCGCGAGCGCTCGTCGCGGCCGCCAAACCGCCGCTACAAGCGGCGCGTGGGCTCCGCGCTCCACCCTCCGCGCTCCCCGGTCGCTCCGAGGCCCCACGCGCTCGCACGCGCGCCACCCGCGAGCCGGCTGACTGCTCTGCCGCGAGCAGCGCCGATCGCGCGCTCGCGCCGCCGGCGCCGGCATGGCGCTGCAGCGTGCCCTGCTCGTTTTCATCGTCATGGTGGGGCCCAGGGCGCGGCGCCCGCGCGTTCGAGCGGCTGCAGCGCGATCACAGCACCTGCTGCGCCGCCCCGGCAGGTGCTGTGCGCGGCGCCGGCGCGCGGCCAGCGCGCGCTGCAGCCGTTCGAGGTGTGCCAGCCCAACGCGCCAGCCTGCGGCGAGGGGCTCGCCTGCACGTCAGGGCGCTGCCTGCCCGCCGGGCTCAGCGCGCGCAACGCCAGCGAGTCAACGCCGGTGACCGTGGCGAATTGCTCGAACGGCGGGTTTGCGCTGGCGAGCCAGTGCCTGCCGGCGCGCACGCAGCGCAGCAGCACCAACGGCGAGGCCGAGCCTCGGCGCGCACGCTGGGCAGCGGTGGGCGCGGCGGCGCTGGCGCTGGCGGCGGCGCTGTGAGCTGCACGGCGTGCAACAATCCCGGACGCCTTACACGCTGCGGCCTGCGTGTCGCAGCAGGCGCGCCACCGCGTGGCGGGTCACCCGGCCCCTCAGCCGTCTTGCGCGACCAGCGCCGGGTGCTGCCGCGCAAACGCCCTGAACCCGCCAGACAATAGCAGCACGGCCGGCGCGCCCCCGCGCCCGCGGCTCGCCAGGCGCGCCGCGAGGATCGCCGCGCAGCGCGGGCCGCGGATCTGGGAGAGCATGCAGTGCACGACGACGCGCGTCTTGCCGTCCAGCGGGCCGTCGATGAGCGCGTCGACGGCGGCCTCGTTCTGAAAGGCGAACGAGTCCATGTTGATCGCGCCGGAGATGTGCCCGCCAACAAAGTCCTGCGGCGGCGGGGCGCGCGCCGCGCGGGCGGCATGGGCGGCGTCGCTGGCCAGCTGCTGGAGCGATGGTGGCGCCGCGCGGCGCGCCGCGCGCACGTCGTCCCGGACGTCCACCACCGCGGTCTCGCCCGCCAGGGGACCGCTGATGAGCTCAGCCACCGTGGCAGGCTCCACGTAGCGGGGCTCCATCGCGCTCGCCCGGCACGCGCCGGCCGCCGACCGCGCAGTCGCTGCTCTCGGCGGCCGCTGCGCGCGGGCGGCGGTGGCTGCGCTCGTGTCAAGCTGCGTGCAGTGCCCTCAGTGGCTGATGCGCGGGCCGTGGGCGCGAGAGGCGCGCTGTGGCAGCGCCAGCGGCAGCAGCGGCAGCGGCAGCGCACGCGGCAGCGACACTGGCACGCGGTGCAGCAACGGCCGGGCGGGGCTGCTGGGCGGGGCCGGTAGTCGTGGTGGCTCCGCCACGCGCAGCAAGGAAAGTCACAGACCGCGCGCTGAGCCCTGGCTCTCACGCCTGCAGCGCGTGGCCCCACTCCTCTGCGCGCGCGTCCAGCGCCAGCAGCTGGTACAGCCACGACGCGACGTGGTCGCTCTCGCCGCGCCGCTGGTGCGCGAGCACCATCGTGCGCGCCAGGTTGACCCACACGGCCAGGGCGGCCGCGCCGCCGCCGCCGTCGCGCCCCACCGCTGCGAGCCGCGCCCCGCCGCCGCTGTCGCCGACCTGCTGCTGCTGCTCTTGTTGCTGCAGCAGCGCCGCGAGTGAGGGGTAGCGCTGTGCCGCCGCCGCGGCGTCCAGCAGCTTTCCGCCCCGCTGCGAGACATCCAGCAGCGCTGCAGGCGGCGGCGGCGGCGGGCGGGCAGGTGGGCCGGCGGTGAGTGTGGCTGGCAGCTGGGCGCGAAAAGGTGGCGGCGGTGGTCAGGGACAGCCCCACACGCGCGCGCACTTGCGTCCTCCGTCGCCCAGCCCGCGCCGGGCGGCGGCAGCAGGCGCAGCAGCCACGTGTCGGGCGCCGGCGCGGACGCGAGCGTGCGGCCGGCCTGCCGCGCCGCGACCTCGGGCGGCAGCTGCTGCTGCAGCAGTGGGCCTGCCCGGGCGCAACGGCGGGCGGGCGGGCGGGCGGGCGGGCGGGCGGGCGGGCGGGCGAGTGGGCAGTCAGCTGCGCAGCGTGGCCACGCCGCTCGCCGCGTCGCCGCCGCTGCGTCGCTGCCGCGCTCTGCTTGCGTCGTCGCCGCCGCACCCGAGGCCGTGCCCGGCATCTTGGTGTCGCCCGCGTGCAGCAGCGCCATCGGCACGCCCAGGCGCCGGCCGACGGCGCCCGCCGCGAGCGCGAGCGCGAGCGGGGCGCCCTTTCGGCTGGCCAGCACGGCAGGGAGCAGCAGCGGCGAGAGCCCATCGTACACCCACTCAAAGGGCTCGCACCGCAGCCGCCCCGGGCCCGCAAACAGGACCTGCGCGCGCGGGCGCGGCCACGACAGCGCGCGAAGCATGGCGGCGGTTGGGCGCCGCCGCTGCGGTTGCGGCGGGGCCGGCGCGCCCGCCCGCCCTCGCAGCCGCCGCACCTCGTGCATCGCCCGCAGCTGCAGCAGGCGCCGCGCCGCGTCCGGCTCGCCGGCCTCGAACGCGCCCGGCGCCGCAGCGCGCACCGCCGCTGCGAGCTCGTCCAGCCGCTGCTGCGCGTCCGCAATCTGCGCCTGCGCAGCGGGGCGGGGGGCGGGCGCGGGCACGGGCGCTTGAGGAGCAGCGTCATGCCGCCGCGCGCGGGCGCGCGCGGCGGGCCGCCGCCCGCGCGCCCACCTCGCGGCGCTGCTGCAGCTCCTGCACCTCCTCCTCCATCAGCAGCTGCGCCTCCGCCTGCTGCGTGGCGAGGCGCTGCAGCAGCCAGGCGGCGTCCTCGGCGGCCGCGAGCGCGTCCGCGGGCGACAGCGGGCCGGCCGCGCACCAGCGCGCCTGCAGCTCCTGCCACTGCCGCAGCGCCTGCGGCGCCGCCGCCGCGGGCGCGGGTGCGGTGCGCGGTGAGCCCCGACGCTGGGCCACGCGGCCGCGCCCGCGGCAGCCGCGCCTGGCCCGCGCCCGGCGCCGTGCCTGGCGCGTGCCGTCCTCGGACGCCGCCAGCACCGCTAGCTGCTTTGGCAGCATGCGCAGCGCAAAGAACGCGTCTGCGGGGCGCCGCCGGCGCTCCGCGGTGTGAGCACGCGCGGCCGCCTAGACAGCGCCGTGCGCCGGCCACGCACCGTTGAGGCCGCCGCCGCCGCCGCGCCGGAACGCCGCCGCCAGGCCTGCCGCGGGGCACAACAGCGGTGGCAGCGACGACAGCCCCACCGCGCCGGTGACGGGCAGGCCGTCCCTGACGGCGCTGCGGAGCGCGCGCAGCAGCTGCCGAAACACCGTCCGCTCCACGCCCATCGCGGCGGCGCGGCGCGCGCAGGCGCGAGTGCGCGTTCGTAGCGGCGGTGAATGTGCGCTGAGCGGTCGCAGGGGCACGTACGCAGGCTCGTTAGCGAGCGCGGTTCAACGGCAGGTGACGCTGCTGCCGCCGATGCTGCCGGCCGCACGGCGGCTCTGCTGCGGCTCTGCGCCGCACGACGCATCCCCCAGCGCGCTACCTCCCATCGCGCTCACCGCCGCCCGTCGGCAGGCCAGCAGCGCACGCCCGGCTGCGCGGCAGCGCGCCGCCGTCCCGTGCGGCCGGCAGGGGCGCCGCAGCACCAGCAGCAGCACCACCACCACCATCACCAGCAGCAGCAGCAGCAGCAGCAGCAGCAGCAGCAGCAGCAGCACACCACCACCACCACCACCACCACCACCAGCACCACCAGCACCACCACCACCACCAGCAGCACCACCACCACCAGCAGCAGCAGCACCACCACCAGCAGCAGCAGCGGGCATGCAGGCACTGCATCAGCGCAGTGCAAGCGCGGCGTCGCCGCCTGCCGGGCCGCAGCGCCGGCGCCGGCCCGCCGCGCCGTCGGCGTTCAGGCTGCTGCCGGCGGGCGGCGGCGCGGCGCTGGAGTTCAGCGGCCAGGACAAGCTCCTGGTCGGCAGCGGGCCGGGCGCGGGGCTGCAGCTCGCGGGCCTGGCGGCAGAGCACGCCGAGGTGAGCCAGAAGGGCAAGCAGGTGTACGTCAAGGCGCTGGTCGGCGGAGAGTCCGTCTTTGACTCGACCTGCACCTGGATCGACGGCGTCGAGGCGCGGCCCCACGTGGGCTACGTCGTCGCGAGCGGCGCGGCGCTCGCGTTCGGCGGCGAGCGGGGGCCAGGCGAGCTCGCGTTCACGGTCGAGTTTGATCAGCCGAGCGGCGCCAACCCGCTGGTGGAGATGATGATGCAGGCGCGGCGCGGCGCGGCGCGGCGGGGGCCCGCGCGCGCGCACGCCTGGCCCGGCGCCTGCTCTGCCCGCTGGCGCCAGGCGGGCTGACCGCGCCCGCGCCGCCCGCAGGGCCTGGCGGCGTCGGCGGACCTGGCGGTGCGGAAGGAGCTGTCGACGTGAGCGGCACACGGCGGCGGGGGCGCTGATTCTTTTCCCTCGCGGCGCCGCACAGGCAGCGCCGTGGTAAGGCCGTCAACGGCCGCCCGTCCCCAACGCTACTCGCCTGCCAGGCACTAAACAAACACAATCAATCAATGACGCCGCAGCGACCCACGCAGCAGCCACGCGCGGGTTGTGTGGTGGCCAGCAGCGCGGCTGCGCCGCTCGACTGCGTGCGTTGCCGCCCGCCGCCGGATTCGCTTGGCTCTCTCGGCAAGCCAGTGCTCCCCCAGGGATGGCAGTGCGGCACGCTCGTGCGTTGCCCAGCCGCGGCCGCTCAGGCCACGCCGCGCCCCGGCGCCGCCACGGGGCGCGCGCCGCCGAAGAGGTCGCCATGGCTCGCAGCACTGTAGGTGCGGCCCTGGTCCGGCAGCGCCGCCGCGCCCGCGTCGCCGCCGCAGCGCCGCGCGCCGTGCGGCGGCGCCGCCTTGGGCAGCGGCGGGCCGCCGCCGCCGCCGATGTCGACCGCCGCGTCCGCGCCGCCCAGGCCCCACGCGCCGCGCGCGGCCGCCGCGGCGTCGCGGCGCGCGTGGACGTGCGCGGCGGTTGTGAAGACGAGCAGGCAGCTGGCCGCGAGCCACAGCAGCGCGAGGCCCAGCAGCGCGGGCAGCATGGCCTGCCGCGTCGCGGCCAGCCCCGCGCCGACGTCGCGCAGCGCGCTGGTCACGCACACGCAGTTGCTGTCCAGGTTTGCCAGCCCCGCGAGAAGGCCGATCGACACGCAGCCCGGCGCGCACGTCGCGTTGGGCGCGCCGGCGCCCGACAGGACTGCGCGCGGGGCGTGCGCGAGGGCGGGCGGGCGGGCGGGCGGGCGGCTGCGCGTCGGCGCGCGGGGGGGGGGGGGGGGGGGGGGGGGGAGGGGCGGCGGCGCGGCGGCGCCGCCCGCGCGCGGCGCGCGCTGCGCGCTGCGCGCTGCGGCGGCGGCGCACTGCTCGTGTCGAGGTCCCGCACGCCGCGCCGGAAGTCCTTGAACCACTGCGTGTCTTGCACGCCGGGCGGCGCGGCCGACAGCGCGTCGAGCTGCGCGCCCTGCACGCCCTTGACCAGGCCCGACGCCGAGTCCACCGCGCGCGCCGCGGCCGCCTCGGCCTGGCTCGAGAGCCTGTGCAGCGCGCGGAGCGTGAGCATGTGTGTGTGTGTGTGTGGGGGGGGGGGGGGGGAGGGGAGGCTCGGCACAGCATGCGCGGGAGAGGCGGCCGCGCGCGCCCACTCACTGCGTGGCCTGGCCGATCAGCGCGGCACCCGCCCACGCGCCGAGCAGCCACGCCGTGCTGGCGGCGAGCAGCGCCACGACGGCGAGCGCCGCCAGCCACAGCAGCGCCGTGCCCGCCGCGCTCAGCGCGGCGAGGCCGCGCAGCGAGCCGCGGGCGCCCCCGGGCGCCGCCGGCGCGCGGCGCCGGCGCGCCGCGTCAAGCGCCGCGGCGCCCGCCGCCGCGCCGAGCGCCAGCAGCAGCAGCACCAGCGCCGCCACGCGCAGGGCGCCCAGCGCGGCGAGCGCCGTGCCGCCCGCGGCCGCCACCGCGGCGCCGAGGCCGCCCACGCCGCCCGCCTCGGCCGCGCCGAGCGCCGCGCGCGTGTGGCGTGCGGCGCGGCCAGAGAAGACGAACCACACCGGCAGCGCGCCGGCCAGCAGCAGCACCGCGACGAGCGCCGCCCAGGGCGCCGCGGTGCCGCGCCGCCGCGGCGCCATCTCTGG
Organism: Scenedesmus sp. PABB004; assembly: GCA_014905635.1. NCBI lineage: Eukaryota > Viridiplantae > Chlorophyta > Chlorophyceae > Sphaeropleales > Scenedesmaceae > Scenedesmus > Scenedesmus sp. PABB004. Next base: position 224,179 of record JABVCE010000018.1, read on the forward strand.
GGGCGCCGCTGCCGCTGCTGCGAGCGCACAGCGGGCGCGCGGCGGGCTGAGCGGACAACGGGCGTTTGGAGAGGTTGTGTTGGGGCGGTGCGCGGGCGCGGGAGGGTGGGGGCGGTGGCGGACAGTTGGGCTGGCGGGCGCTGGCGGGCTGCGCGAGGGCCGGCCCGCAGTCGGTCGCGCCGGTCGGGGGCTGTCCAGACCGCGATGGGGGAGCGGCGCGGCAGCTCCGGCGGCGCCGGCGGCGCAGGTCGCTGCACAACCGCGGCGGCGGCACTCCGCGCCGGCGCTCCGTTGTGCGTTGGATTACGCGGGAAGAGCTCCGCCGGCACACGGCACAGCAGCGCCGCGTCACTTGCTCTTGCCGCCGCCGCCGGGCGCGGGGCCGCCCTCGAGCCGCGCCTGCGCGTTGAGCAGGCCCGGCGCGACAAACATGACCTGGCTCCACGCCGCGAGCTCGCCGCCCTCGCTCGCCGACATGCGCATGAGCACCTCCTCGAAACTGCCCACCTGGCGGCGACCCCCGGCGGCGGTGGCAGCGGCGGCGGCGGCGCTCGGGCTCAGGCCCAGGCTCAGCGAGGCTGCACAGGTGCGGCGCACCTAGCTGCGCGCGCCCCCGCCGCCGCCGCCGCCGCCGCCGCCGCCGCCCCCGCCATGGCCCCGCGGCCGCCCCGCCCCGTGCCCCCGCACCTCGATCTTGGGCAGCGGCGCGACTTCGATCGCGCTGACCTTGCCCAGCGCGTCGTCGCGCTTCGCCTTGACCTTGCCCGCCTTGGCCTCGAGCAGCGCCTTGTCGCGCCCCGCCGCCGCCGCGACCTGCGCGCGCGGCCGCGCGGTCGTCACGCGGGGCCGGCTCGGCCGCGCCGCGCCGCCGGCGTCCCCCGCCCGCCGCCGCGGCTTGGCGCGCGCAGCACACAGCGCGCGCCGCCCGCCGCCAGCAGCACGCCCTGTGTGCGTCCCCCCAGACACACACACGCACACACGCGCGCGCGTGCAGCCGCACCTCCTTGAGCGCCGCCTGGTACTCGGCCTCGTGCGTGTCGGCGCGCGCGCGCACGGCCGCGATCTGCGCCGCGTTGCGCTGCCGGTACGCGCCGCCGACCGCGACGTCGAGGTCCTCCTTGGCCAGGAAGAGGGGCACGTATTGCTGCCGGGGTTTAGGGGGTGCGGGTGTGTGTGTGTGTGTGGAAGGTGGAGGGGTGTGTGTGTGGGTGTTGTGAGAGGGCGGGCGGGGCGGGAGGGGGGGGGGGGGGGAGGGGGCAACACGGTCGTGAGGGGGGGGGGGAGGGGGGATGCAAGGGCGGCGGCGGCGAGCGGCGGCGGCGCGCGCACCATGTCCTGCGTCGTCACGGTCAGGCCCTCCGCCTGGAACACGGGCACGCCCACAAAGCTCGACGTCGGCACGCCCGCCTCCTTGTACAGCTGCGCGCGGCGGCGGCGGCGCGCGCCGCAGGCGGCCGTCGGCGCCGGCCCCTGCTCTCCCTCCCACTCCCCGCCGCCGGACGCCCTCGCGCGCTCCCACGCGCGCCCCCCCCCGCGCCCCCTCCCACGACGCCGCGCCGCGACCGCGCCACTCCCACGCCGCCGCCGCCGCCTCTGCGCACGCACACACACACACACACACACACACGCACGCACACGCACACACACACACACACACACACACACACACACACACACACACACACACACACACACACACACACACACACACACACACCCTCCCACGCACCGTGAGCGCGTGGCCGACCTGGTCCATGTCCGGCATGAATCGAAAGTGGATGCCCGCCAGGCCGGTCGTCTCGCGGGGCGTGGTGAAGACCTCGTACACGTTGTCCATGCTCACGCGCAGCACCTTGCTGTCGCGCGCGAGGCGGGGGTTCTCCTCCTTGATCTGCGGCGGGGCGTGATCGGGGTTCAGCGCGCGCGGCGGGGGTTCAGAGGGCGTGGTTCAAGGCGTGACGGGCGCGGCGGCGGGTGCGCGCGTGCACGTGAGTGCGTTCGCGTGAGTGCGTGCGCGTGAGAGGGCGAGGGGAAGGTGGGAGGAGGAGCGAGAAGGCGAGCAAGCGGGAGGGAGCGAGGGCCAGCGCGGCGGCAGCGGCGGCGCGCCTTTGCGATGATGGCCTCCGCGTCCTCCTTCTTGAAAAAGAAGAAACCCAGCTGCGTGTTGTTCTGCGGGGAGGGAGGGAGGGAGGGGACGGTGAGGGCATGGGTTCGAGCCGCGCGGCGGCCGCGCGGTCGCGACGGCGCGGCTGCCGCCGCCCCGCGCCGCGCCGCCGCCGCCGCACCTCGCCCGCGACGAGCACGAACTCGTTTTTGGGGTTGGCCACGGTGTACACAGGGATGGGCGCGAGCCGCGCCTTGACCTCGTCCTTTGGCATCGCGAGCTCAAAGAGCGGCTGCGCCGACAGCGCGCGCCCCGCGCCGCCGCCGCCCCCGCCCGCGCTGCTGCCCGCGCCGCCGCCGCCGCCCTGGCCGAAGGATATCGACTGCGGCGGAGCGCGCGCGGGAGGGAGGGCGGGCGGGGGATCGGGTCCATGCGCGTGCGCGTGCGCGGCGGCAGGAGCAGCGGCACGCCGCGCGGCGCTGCGGCGCGGCGCGGCGCGCCCGCTGCCTCACCGCCAGCGCCGGCGCCCAGGCGTGCTGCTGCGGCTGCCCGCCGGCGTGGGTCAGCGCCACCGGCCGCGGGCGCCACTGCTGCAGCCCCGCCAGCAGCCCGGACACGTTGCGCTGCCAGGGCGCGAGCTGCCGCCCCGCCTGCTGCGCCAGGCCCGCCCAGTTGGACGCCGCGGCAGCCGACACGCCCGCCAGCGCGGCCTGCAGGCCCGCCAGCGGGTGCTGGGAGTCGTGCGCCATGGCGGCCGGCCCTCCGCGGCCCCGCTGGCCACCGGCTTGCTCGCTGCTGGCCACCTCCGGCGCCGGGAGCGATCAGGCCTGTCGCGGCCGCCCGCGCGCGATGATCGGTGGCAAGAGCAGCGTGCCCCAGGGCGGCGCCGACAGCGGCAGCAGCAGCGGCGGCAGCGCGCCGCGTGTGGAGCCGGCTGCTGCGAGCGGTGCGTTGCGGGCGGCGGTCCGTGTGCGTGCGAGGCCTCGGGGGGCTGGCCGCGAGCGCACTCGTTGACCCGTCGAGCGCGTTTCACAGGCGGCAACCGCGCCGAACCCCGCCCGCGCCAACCTCGCCCGCGCGCACGCCCCGCCCGCTCGTCTGGCGCATCATCCCGCGAGCAGGCCGCCGTCGTCGTCGTCGTCGTCGTCGTCGGGCGGCGCCTCGTCGTCAAAATAGTAGTCATGGCCGCCGCGGCCGCCGAGCCCGAGCGCGTCCGCCTCGGCCTGCTCCGCCTCGAGCTCGCCGAGCTGCGCGCTGAGCACGCCGAGCGTCTTGGTGATGGCCCCGGCCAGCCCGCCGCGCCCGGGCGCGCGCGGCCCCGCCTGCGCCGGCGGCGGGCGCGCCGCGGCGCCCGCGGCGGCGGCGCCGCCCGCCGCCCAGCCCCGCGGCGGCCATGGACTGCTGGCGCTGCTGCAGGAGGGCCTGCTGCTTCTGGTACTTGTTCCAGCCGCCGCGGCGGCGCAGGAAGCTGCTGATGTACCGGTCGGCGTGCTCCTGCTGCTGCTGCAGCGCCGCCAGCGCCGCGGCGTCCGCGCCGCCGGGCGCGCCCGGCGTGGGGCGCCGCGCGGCGGCGCCACCGCCCCGCCGCCCGGCGCCGCCGGCCGCGGGGCTCGCCGTCGTCGCTGCTGCCCTCGCCGGCCTCGCCCTCCCCGTCCTCCTCGCTCCCGTCGCTCGGCAGCGGCGCACGCCGCAGCCCGCCCGCGGCGGCACCGGCCTCCGGCGCGGCGACGCGCGAGCGCTGCGCCTCCTGCTGCAGCCCGCGCACCAGCTTGCGCGCGGCGGCGAGCGTGGTCTTGCCGCCGGCGCCGCCGCGGACCACGGGCGCCGTCTGCGACAGCGCGGCGGGGCGGCAGCCGGGCGCGTGGGCGCGGCCGCGCGGCGAGGCGGCCGCGGCGCAGCCGCCGTGCTCGCTGCCCAGCCCACAGCCGGCGCGCGGCCCGCGCGCGCCCCGCGGCCGAACGCGCACCGTCTTGCTGCTGCGGGCGAGCTTGGCGCCGGGCGCCGGCGACGCCGCGGCGTCAAAGATCTTTGCAAAGCACTCGCCCGCGCTGCGGCTGCCCACGCGCGCGGCGACCTCCTGCCAGAAGAAGCGGTGCGTCGGCTCCACCTGGCAGTACGCGGCCTGTCGGCCGCAGGGGCGGCAGTCGGCCGCGGGGGCGGGACGCGCGGGGCGGGCGGCGCGCGCGAGGTGAGCGGGCCCGGCGGCCGGCGCGGTGTCGCGCGGCGGCGCAGGGGCAGCGGCGCGCGAGCGGCGCCGCGCGCGCGCCGCGCCGCCGGCCCACCTGCAGCGCCTGCACCTCCTCGTTGCTCCAGCCGTCGCTCGCGCCGGCCTTCGCTGCGCCGCGCTTGGCCTGCTTGGCCGGCTGCTTGGGCAGCGCCAGCTGCTTGCGCTGCTGCGACTGCGACTGCGACGCCGAGGCGGCGGGATTCCTGGCCAGCTGCGCGGCGAGCTTTGCAGCCGCTGCGGCGACGGCGACCGACGGCCGCGGGGCGGACGGCGCCGTGCCTGCCGCGGGCGCGCGGCGCTTGGCTGCGGCCGCAGCGGCGGCGGCGGCGGCGGCGTGCTGCTGCTGCTGCTGCGCCTCCTCCTCCTCATCCTCCTCCTCGTCGTCCTCCTCCTCGTCGGTGCTGTCTGCGCCGCGCTGCTGCTGGCGCTGGCGCCCTCCGCGGCTGCGCGCCAGCTGCTGCGCCTGCCACGCCGCGTCCTCGCGCTCCTCGTCCTCGTGGCCCTGCCGCTGGTCCCCCAGCTCCACCTCGTCATCCTCCGGCTCCTCCTGCAGCACCGGCAGCTGCTGCGGCTTGAGCTGCTTCACGCCGCCGCTCCCCGGTCGCTGCTGCCACGCGTCCGCGCCGCCGGGCGCAGGCGCGGCGCCTGCGGCCTGCGGCGGCGCCGCCTGGTGCTGCTGCTGCTGCTGCTGCTGCTGCTGCTGCTGCGGGAACCCTGGGTGCTGCTGCCAGGGCTGCTGCTGCTGCTGCTGCTGCTGCTGCTGCTGCATCTGCTGCATCTGCTGCGCCTGCTGCCACTGATGCTGCCCTGGGGGCACGAGCGGCGTCGTGGGCGGCTGGTGCAGCAGCGCCTGCTGCTGCTGCAGCCCCGCCGGCGGGTACTGGTGCAGCTGGAACAGAAACTGCGGCGCCTGCTGCTCCAGCAGCGCCGGCGGGAGCTGCTGCCCGAACGCCGCCTGCTGCTGGAAGTCGCTTGGCTGGCCGCCGCTGCTGCGCCGCATGCCGGGCGGCAGCTGCATCACCGGCAGCCCGCACCCGGCCGGCGGCGGTGGCTGGCAGATGCCTTGCCCGGCGAGATCGCCGGCGTGCTGCTGCTGGGGCGCGAAGAATGAGGCGGGGCCGAGCTGCTGCCCGGCGCCCAGCGACTGCTGCACGAGGCCCTGCGCCCCGAGCACGCCCCAGCCTGGTGCGCCAAGCTGCTGCTGCTGCTGCTGCTGCTGAGGCGGCGGCGGGAACGCCGCGCCGCTGAGCTGCCCGCCGCCAAAGGCGGCCGGCTGCCACGTGTCCATGCCGACGGCAGGGTTGCCGCCAGCTGCGCCCGCCCAGGCGTGCGCCTGCTGCTGGGCCTGCGGCGCGGGCAGCAACGGGCCGAAGCCGCCGTCGCCGGCGCCAGCAGCAAACGCCTGCTGCTGCGCTGCAGCGCCCTGCGGCCAGGGCGCCTGCGCGGCGTCGGGCGCCTCCGGCGGCGGCGAGTCGCTGCGCTTGATGCGAATGGTGGCCGGCGGCGGCGGGAGCAGGCTGTTGGGCTGCGCGAGCACGCGTTCCCGCACCGCCTGCAGCTGCACGCCCGTGCTGCCCGACTGCTGCTGCTCCTGCCCCGCCGCCACCAGGCCGCCGGGCAGGAGGTCCTGCTGCTCGTCGTACGGTTCGTCGTCGCCGTCGGAGTCCAGCGCCGCCAGGGCCGCCGCCTCGCGGGCGCACCGCGCGTCCGCCGCGCGCCCGCTGCCGTCCGACGGGCCGCCGCCGTCCTCGCCCAGCAGCGCCGCCACGGCCTCCGCGGCGGCCGCCGCCGGCGCCGCGGCTGCGAGCGGCGCCAGCGGGCGCTTGGCGGCGGCGCCGCCCAGCGAGCGCCGCACAGAGAGCTGCGGCGAGCCCGGGCCCTCGGCCGCGGGCGCGGCACAGGCCGCGGAGGCCGCCTTGCGCGGCCTGCTGCCCGACGTCCGCGCGCGGCGCACGGGCTGGGCGGCGGCGGGCGGCGCCGCCGGCCCCTGGGCGGCGCCGGGGCTGCCGCCCGCGGCGGCGGCCGTGTCGTCGCTCAGCCCGCTCCTGCCCTCGTCCTCCTGCGGCTGCTGCTGGCGCGGCGCGGCGCCAGCCGGGGCCGCGGACGCCCGCCGCACGCGCCGCGCGCCGCCCGCCACCGCCAGCTTGCCCGCCGCGGCAGCTGCGGCCGCGGCCGCGGCCGCGGCCGCCACCGCTGCCTTGCTGGGCCGGCCGCGTTTCTTGGGCTGGGGCGCGGCGTCGTCGACACCGCCGGTCGTGGCAGGCGCAGCAGGCGCCGGCCGCGCGCCCGCGTCGCCGTCGTCGTCGTCGCCGTCGTCGTCGTCGCTGCTGCCGCTGCCACCCTCCTCGACGATCGCCGGCAGCGCGGCCTTGCCCGCCGCGCCCGCGCGGGCCTTGCCGCCGCCCTGGCGGCCGGCGCGCCACCACCCGGCCGTGACGCCCGGGCGCCGCTGGCCTGCGCGCTCGCGGGCCGGGCGCCGCTCGCCCGGGCACCGCTCGCCCGGGCGCCGCTCGCCCGGGCGCCGCTCGCCCGGACGCCGCTCGCCTGGGCGCTCGCGGGCCGGGCGCCGCTCGCCTGCGCGCTCGCGGGCCGGGCGCCGCTCGCCTGCGCGATCGCGGGCCGGCCGCCGCTCGCCTGCGCGCTCGCGGGCCGGCCGCCGCTCGCCTGCGCGCTCGCGGGCCGGCCGCCGCTCGCCTGCGCGCTCGCGGGCCGGGCGCAACGCTCCGGCGGGGAGGAGAGCTTGTAAAAGTCCAGCGGCGCCTCCTCGCCGCGGATGCGGCTCACCGCGAGCTCCGCCGTGCGGCGGCGCGGCCGCGCCGACGGCTCGTCGCCGCTCGCCGGCTGCGAGCTGCGCGGCCGCTTGGCGCTGGCCGCGTCGGCGGCACCGCCGCCGGCGCGCGCGCGCTTGCCGCTGCTCTCCCACGCGCCGCCGCCGCCGCCGCCCGCGAGCGCCTCTGGGCCCGTGCCGGCGGAGGTCTCGGGTCCGTCGTCATCATCTTCAAAGGGCAGCGCAGCTGAAACGGAGCGCGCCCCACGCGCCCGGGCTGAGGGTGGGGCGCCTGCTCGAGACATCAGGCCCCTGGCGCGTCAGGCCGGCACGCAGCGCCCCCGCAGCCTTGCTGATGCTGGCTTGGGCGCACTTCCACCGCCACCAGGCGCCCGGGCTCTCCGAAGGGGCGGCGTGGACGCCTGCGCGCCGCTCAACCGAACGAGCGCGGCGGCGTTGGAGCCCCTGCCAGGGCCAACTCGCGGCAGCGGTCGCGAGCGGGTGTAGCGGTGTGTGCGGGCAGCGCCGCTGGAGCCGGTGTTGCAGCCACATCCCGGCGGCGGCGCGGCGCTCGTGACGCCGTCGCGAAGAAGTCGGGCGAGCGCCGCCGTCGCGCTGTGTGCTCGGCGCGGCGCGCTCACGCGGTGGACTCCCCCCTCCCGCGATCGCCGCGCGCAGGCAGTGGATCAGCCCCCGGGGGCTGGCGGGTCGGGCCGGCCGGCGCAGCGCCGCTGCTCCGCCAGCAAGGTCGCGGCGGGCCCGCTGCCGGCCATGGCGGGCTACAACCCCCTGCGCGCATCGGCCGCACCGGGTGGAGGCGCCCCGCAGCCGGCCCCGGCGCCGCTGGGGGCGGTGCAGCTGCCGCCGCCGCTGCAGGGCGCGCCCGCGGCGCACGCCGCACTGCCGCCGCACCTGCAGCACGCCGGCGGCGGCCCGCCCGCGCTGCCGCTGTGGCAGCAGGAGCAGACGAAGCAGCAGGCGCAGCAGCAGACGCAGACGCAGCAGCAGGGCGCGCAGGTGCAGCAGCAGCCGCAGCAGCCGCCCGCGCTGCCGGGCGTGATGGGCCTGCTGGCGGCGGCGCGGGGCGGCGGCGGCGCGAGCGGGCCCGCGCCGACGCAGCAGGCGCCGCCCGGCGCGCTGGCGGGCGCGCCGCCGCCGCAGTCGGCAAACATGGCGCCGATGGGGTTTGTGGCGCCGCAGGCCGCGCCACCCACGCCGCCTGCGCCGGCGCCGGCGCCGCAGCCGGCGCAGCAGCCGGCGCAGCAGCCGGCGCCGCCGCCGGCGCCGCCGCCGGCGCCGGCGCTGCCGTTTGCGCCGCGCCGCCGCCCCACGCTCGACGGCGCGCGCGCCGCGCTCGCCGCGGCGGCGGGCGGCACGCCGGCCTTTGACCTCGCGGCCGCGATGCGCTGGGTGGCGCGGTTCGCGCCCGAGGCGGCCCGCCTGGTGGACAAGGTGCGCGCTGGAGCGCTGCGCGGGCACGCCCGTTCGTCTGCTGCTCGTCCACCTGCGGCCGGCGGCGTGTCGGCGCGTGGCGACGCCACATGCACACGATGCTGTGACCCGTCATCGCAGACCATCAAGAGCTACTTTGATTACATTCGCGACAAGCACGGCACCTGCGTCCTCGCTTGCTGCGCGTTCTTCGTGTGCGGCCAGTCCCGCAACTGGCGCGGTGCGGCGCGGCGGCGCGGCGGCGCGCGCGGCGCGAGTGCGGGTCGCGCTGAAACGGGCGCCGCCGCCGCCGCCGCCGCGGCGCAGGCGCGACGCGGGGCCTGACGCTGACGGGCGCCGACTCGCCGGTGAAGGTGCTCAACCAGGTGCGCCACTCCCCCACCGCCCCCCCACCCCCCCCCCCCACCCCACACACACACACACACATCCACACCCACACCCACACACACACACACACACACGCACACACCCTCGCACACCTCACCCACACACCTGCCCCCCCCCACACACACACATACAGCGCCTGAGCTTCTATCGCCTCTTCTTCAGCCGCAGCCCGCCCAAGTGCGAGCGCATGGCCGCGCTCGTCGCGCTCAGGTGCGGCCCAGCCCGCCCCGCGCGCGCACGCGCATGCCGCGCCCCCTCCCCGCCGGCGGCTCCCGCGAAAACCCGCCGCCGCCGCCGCGGCGTGGGGCCTGCCTCGGCCGCGCCACCAGGCCCGACGTGGTCTGGTGCCTCACGGACGACACCGCGGTCGACATTTTTGACACGCAGACGCCCACAGGCGCGCGCTTGGCGCGCGCCGCGCCGCCAGCCGGCGCCGCTGCCCGGGCCGCGCGGCCGCGCGCGCGCGCGCCGCCGCCGCCGCCGCGCGGCGCGGGGCCCAGCCCGCCCCGCACGCGCCTTGCAGACGTCGCGTACGACGCGCTCGCCGCGCTCGCGATGCTGCCGGCGGGCTGGGGCGACGTGTGCGGGTCGGAGCCGCACGCCTGGCTCACAAACTACGTCCGCGCCGTGCTGAGGGTACGCAGCACCTGCGGCCCCGCGCGCGCCGCTGCGCCTGGCGGCGCCCCCGCCGCGCCACGCGCTGCCGCCGCCGCCGCGCCGCGCGCGCGGCCGCGTGCGCCTCACGCCGCGTTGCCGGCCCGCCGCGCCGCCCGACCTCGCCGCCGCCGCCGCCCGCCGCCGCCGCCTCGCGGCCGCCAGGACGTGGCCAACGCCGACAAGATGTGCCTGTTCCTCGAGCGGCGGCTGGCGCAGCACGAGGCGGCCGGCGGCGCCGGCGCCGGCGGCGCCCCCGGCCCCGCGGCCGGCGCGGCGGCGCTCACTGCAGACACGGCGCCCAGCTGGCGGGCGCAGGGGCCGGAGCGGGTGTCGATCGCAGAGGCGGTGGCGCAGCAGGCGCAGCAGGTGCAGCAGGTGCAGCTGCCACGCGCGCCGCCGGCGCCGGCGCCGGGCACGTGGGCGCGCGCCGTCGCGGCGCAGCCGCCGCCAACGATCGTGCAGGCGGCGCAGCACAGCCGCTGGGGCGTGCCCGGCAGCACGGGCCCCGCGGCGGCGGCGGCCATGCACAAGCCCGGCGCGCCCGGCGGCTCGCGCGTGGCCGCGATGCACGGCGCCGCCGCGGCCGCCGCCGCCGCCGCCGCCGCCGGCGCGGCGCCCGCCGGGGCGCCCCCCGCGCGCGCCGCGTCGCCCGGCGGCAGCAGCGGCAGCAGCCCGGTGGAGCTGGCGCTCGTGCAGCTCTTTCACGAGCGGCCAGACGTGTCCGCGTACGCCACGCGCGAGCTGCGCGAGGCGATCAAGGCGCTGCCGGCGGCGCAGGGCCTCGCCGCGGTCGGCGAGCTCGTGTGCCTGGACAAGGGCTGGGAGGCGGCGCTGCCGCCGCGCACGGCGCCGCGGGACCACCTCGCGCAGGTGGTCAAGCGCGCCGCCGCGCACGTGGCCATGGCCGGCGCCGCCGGCGACGACGACGACGGCTGGACCAAGCTCGGCAGCTCGCCCGCGCGCGGCGGCGCCGGCGCGGCCGCCGCGGGCCTGGGCGCGGCCGGCGCGGGCCCCGGCGCGCAGCTGCAGGCGGCGTGGGCGGCGCTCGAGCGCGAGCGCCCGGACCTGACGGCCCACATGCAGGACTTTCACCGCGCGCCCATCATGCGCCTGCCCGTGGACCAGCAGCTGCAGGCGCGCGCACGGGCGGGGCCCGCCCTGCTGCGCGCGTGGCGCCGCGGCCGAGCCCCGCCGCCGCCCCGCCGCCGCCGCCGCGCCGCGCAGGTCCTGGAGAGGCTGCGCGGCGCGCCGGAGAACCTGCTGGACCCCGCCAACACGCGCGACCCGACGGGCCGCCTCCTCGCCGAGATCAACGCGCGCGTGCGCCTGCTGCACCCGCTGCCGCCCAGGCTCGAGGTGCGGCGGCGCGCCCCGCCGCGCCGCGCCGCCGCCCGGGCCCGCGCGCCACGCGCGCCCATCGCCGCCCCGCGCGCAGACGGCGCTGGCCGCGTTTGCGCGGCACCACCCGCACGTCGCGCCCTACATCGACGACGGCATGGTCGTGCGCCTCGTCAAGTGAGCGAGCAGCGGGCACTCCCGGGCCGCCCCTTGAACCGCCGCTGCCAGCGGCCTCACCGCGCCGCCCGCGATGCGCCGCGCAGCCTGCCGCTCGACGTGGCGCTCTCGGGCATACGCGCGCTGGACGCCACGTTCTTCTCGGACAGCTGGCCGAGCGACGTGGTCAAGGTGCGGCGGCGCCACGCGCGGCGGCCGCGCGCGTCCGCGGCCCCGCGCCCACGCCGCTCGCGCCCGCGCCGCGCGCGCCCCGCCCTTGCCGCGCGCCTCGCCGCCCCGCCCTTGCCGCGCGCCAGTCGCCCAGCGGCTGGCTCATGGGCATCATCAAAAGGGAGGAGCGGCGCCTCGCGGAGCGGGCGCAGCAGCAGTGAGCGGAGCGGCGCGGGGCGGCGGCGCACAAACGGGCGGGGCCGGGGCGCAAGCGCGGCGGGGACCCCGCTGCAACAGGCGACGGTGCAGCCGCCCGGAGAGCCGAGAGCGCAGCCGGCACCCGACCCAGCCCGCTGCCGCGCCGCCGCATTCGATTCTCGCACCGCCGCGAGCAGCGCACGCCGGGCGCACGCCCGCCCGCCGCCGCTGCTCGAGCCCGCTGCGAGCGTCCTGCGCGGCATGTAGCTGTCGGAAGCAGCAGCTGCGGCAGCCCAGGTGCGCGGAGGATGGCGGGGCACCGGTGGCAGCAGCAGCGAGCGCGCTGCTGCTGCCGGCGCAGGCTCTGCTCGCCAGCAGCTCACGGCCCTGGCACTGACCCGACCTGCGAAGTCAGGCGCTGCCGGCGCTGCGATGGGCAGCGGCGGCGGCGGCGCGGGCGCGCCGGCGCCGCCCGCCGTGGGGAAAGTGCACCGACACGTTCTCCCTCTGCTCGTGGCGCTCGTCGTCGTCAACTACCTGGACCGCACGGCGCTCGCGTTTGCGGCGCTGCAGCTCTGCGACACGGCGTGGTTTGACGCGCGCGTGATGGGCGTGGTGCGCAGCGCGGCGGCGCCGCGCCAGCTTTGGTTTTGATGGCCCGCGCGGCTGGCCAGCTCGCCAGCTGGCGCGCCAGCTTTGGTTTTGATGGCCCGCGCGGCTGGCCAGCTCGCCAGCTGGCCGCCGCCGACGCACCGCCGCCCCGCCGCGCGCTCTGCATGCAGGGCGCGGCGCTCTTCTACGCGAGCTACGTCACCTTCCAGATCCCCGCCAACCTCGCGCTCACCCGCCTCGGCCCCCGCTTCTGGCTCCCCGCCATCGCCGCGGCCTGGGGCGCCGCCGCCGCGGGCGGCGCGGCCGTGGCCAGCCCCGCCGGCTTCTACGCCCAGCGCCTCGCGCTCGGCGCGGCCGAGGCGGGCTGCTTCCCTGCCGTGTGGGCGGTCTGCGGCTGCTTCTATCCGCAGGCCCACATAACGCTGCCCTATTCCATCATCGAGGCGTCGATCGCGGCGAGCCAGATCCTCGCCGCGCCCGCGGCGGCGGCGCTGCTGCAGCTCGGCGGCGCGGGCGGGCTCGCGGGCTGGCAGTGGCTGTTCCTGGTCGAGGGCGCGGCGACGGTTGCGCTCGCGGGCGTGCTGCGCTGGCGCCTGCCGGGCTGCGTTGAGAGCGCGCCGTTCCTGGACGACGCCGACCGGGCGTGGCTGCGCGCGCAGCTGGGCGCGCAGCACGCGGCGCACGCGCACGCGCCCACGCCCGCGCCCGCACACGCGGGGCAGGGCAAGCCGCCGTGCGGCAGCGGGGACGCCGTGTTGCTGCTGGACGGCGTGGGGCCCGCCGGCGGCAGTGCCGCGCCGCCCGGCGGCGGCACCGCCGCCGCGCCGCTGGGCGCGTGGGCGCAGGTGCGGCTGACCTTCTCCAATCGGCTCACGCTGTACCTCATGGCCCTGAAGGCCCTCAAGGCACGCCGCGCGACGCGCGGGGCTTGGCGCGGGGTGGGGCGGGGCTCGGCGCGGGGCGCCGTCAGCAGGGCGCTGCGCTGCGCGGCGCGGCGCGGCGCGGCGCGGCGCGGCGCGGCGCGCGGGCCGGCGCGCCCAGGCCGCCGCCGCCCGCCGCCGCGTGCTCTCTCACGCGCCGCGCCGCCGCGCCGCCGCGCCGCCGCGCAGGACGTGAGCCTAGACGGCCTCGTGTATTTCGTGCCGTTGCTGGTTCACGCGCTGCTCGACGGCGGCGCGGCGCTCTCACTGGGCGCGGCGCCGCAGCAACCGCCGGGCGGCGGCGGCGGCGGCGGCAAGCGCTGCGGCGGCAGGGACTCGCAGCTGCGCGCGGTGCTGGTGAGCGCGATTCCGTTTGGCGCCGCCGCGGCCGCCGCGGTCGCGCTCGGCGCGAGCTCCCAGCGCCGCGACGAGCGGCGCCTGCACATCGGGCTGCCGCTGCTCGCCGGCGGCGGCGCGTTCCTGCTGCTCCCGCTGCTGCTGCGCTGGGCGGGCGTCGCGCCGGCGTTTGCCGCCGTGACGGCGGGCGTCGTCGCGGCCGACGCCACGACCGGGCCGTTCTGGTCCTGGGTCCACGACGCGGCGTCCCCGGGCACGGGGCCGGTGAGCCTCGCCGCCGTCAACTCCGTCGGCAAGGCCGGCGGCGCGCTGGGCCCGCTGTTCTTCGGCCTGTGGCTGCACGCGAGCGGGAGCTTCGTGGCCTCCATCATCGGCGTCGGCGCCGTGATGCTCGCGGCCGGCGGCCTCGCGCTCGCATATCCGGGCGACCGGCGCGGCCGCGCGGGCGGCGGCAGCTACGCCGCGGTGGCGCAGCACGAGGGCGGCGGCGGCTGCGGCGGCGGCGGGCGGCGCAGCACCGAGCTGGCGGCGCTGCAGCAGGCGTGACGCGGGGTCGGCGCGTGACTGAACCGGTCGCGCTTGGCCGCCGAGTCGCAAGGAATGTTACGCAGCGCACAAACGACAACGAAATCAACGCCTCGCACCGCGCCGCGCCGCCTCACGCGCGCGCCGCGCCGCGTCGCCTCACGCACGCGCCGCCGCGGGCGAGCCCGCCGGCGCGCCCACCATCTCGGTCGCCTTCGCCGCCGCCGCCGCGGGCTGCTTGGCGCTCGGCGCCGCCTGCCCCGCCGCCTTGAGCGCCGAGTACATGCCGTCGATCTGCGGCGGAGAGCGCGCGGGGGCGGTCAGCTCGTGCGGCACGCGTCGGCCGCGCCGGCGGCCCGGCCCCGCCGCCTCCTGCGCGCGCGGCGCCTCCTCCCCCCGCGTCGCCCCGCCTCGACCCATCCAGCAGCACACGCCTCGCCCGCCCGCCCACGCCCGCGCAACGCGCCCGTCACCGATCCACCCGCGCGCCGGCGCGCCGGCCCACCTTGGGCTTGTAGTGCTTCAGCAGCTGCGGGCGTTTGAGCGAGAGCTTGGGCGTGATGAGGTCAAGCTCGATCGAAAACGGCTCCGGCTCGAGGTGCAGCGCCTTGGGGAACTCAAAGCCCTTGAGCTTCGCGCCCTTGCCTGCGCGCGTCACGCAGCCAGGCAGGCGGGCAGGCGGGCGGCGCGGCGGCGACGCGGCGATGAGCGGCGTGGGAGGGCCAGTGAACGCGCGCGCGCGCGCGCGCGCTCCCGAGGGGCAGGCGTCGGCGGGGGGCAGAGCGCGTCCGCGCCCGCAAGCGCCGCGCCGCACCCGTGGCGGTGAGGCTCGCGAGCACGTGCGCGCGCGCCTCGGGCGTCGCGCAGAGCGCCTTGGTGTCGAGGCCGGCGAGGCCCTCCTGGCCCGCGGCCCAGGCCTTGAGCTTCGACTCGAGCGGCACCACGACCGCGACGAGGCACGACTCAAAGCTCGACCCGTACAGCCAGATCTGCTCCACCAGCTCGCACTTGCCAAACTCGGCCTCCAGGAACTCGACAGCCACGTACTCGCCTGCGCCGCGCGGCGGGCGGGCGCGGCCGCGCGTGAGCGAGGTGCGGAAGCACACCGCCGCCGGCTGGCCGCCAGGCACCGCACGCCCACTCCCCACCAACGCCCACGCCGACGCCCGCGCGCCCCGCGCCCACACCGACGACCAACAACCCGCGCGCGCGCCCGCCGCCGCCGCCGCGGGCCCGGGCGCCGCCGCCACCCTGGCTGAGCTTGAAGATGTTCTTCTTGCGGTCGATGATGCGCAGCGCGCCCTCGGGCGTGAACTCGCCGATGTCGCCGGTGTGGAAGAAGCCGTCGGCGTCGACCGCCTCGGCGGTGAGGTCGGGCTGCTTGTAGTAGCCCGCAAACATCGGCGGCCCCCGCACGCACACCTCGCCGCGCGGCGGCCACGACGACGGGGAGTGCCCGAGCTCCGGCACCGCCTCGAGCCGCACCTGCGGGGCGCGGCCGCGCGGGGCGCAGGGCGTGGGCGACACGGCCGGCGGCGCGGCGCGCGCGGCGCGCGTGTGCGCGCGGGCCGCAGCGCGCGCGGGCCGCGCCGCGTCGCGCCTGCACGCCGGGCATGGGCGGGCCGACGGTGCCGACGTGGCTGAGCTTGTTGGGGAACTGCACAAACGTCGCCGCGCAGCTCTCGGTCAGGCCGTAGCCCTGCGCGGAGGGGGGGGGAGGTGTGAGCGCGCGCGGCGCGGGCGCGGGCACCGCGGGCGCTGCACAGCCGGGCGCCACCGCCGCGCCGCGCCGCCGCGCCCCGCGTCGCCCCTGCCTGCCGCGCTGGCTCACCTGCAGCACGGGCACGCACATCGCGACCTGCATGAAGTCCTGGGCGTACTTTGGCAGCGGCGCGCCGCCCGACAGGAACACGCGCAGCCGGCCGCCGACCGCCGCCTGCGTGCTCTTGAAGACCACGCGGTTGGCGAGCGGGCTCGCGGCGAGCGTGTCGTAGCCGAGGCGCATCCAGAACGTCTTGTACGCCACCGCCGCGTGGAAGAGCGCGGCCTTCAGCCCGCCCATGCGCTTCACCTGCGCGGGGGTTTGGGGTTGAGGTTTCAGGGCGGCGCGCCCTCCCAGGCCGCCCGGCCGACGCGGCCCCGCTCCTCGCCGCCCAGCCCAGCGAGCCGCGCGCTGCTGCTGCTGGTGCGGCGGCGCGCGCCGGGCGCGTGGCGCGCGCGTGCCTTGTCCATGACGCCCGAGTAGACGCGCTCGTACACGCGCGGCACGCCAGCAAACACCTGGCAGGGTTTTAGGCGGCGGCGCGGCGGCGGCGGGGTTTAGGCGGCGGCGCGGCGGCGGCGCGGCGCGGCGCGGGAGCGGGACGTGGCGCGGGAGGCGGGGCGCGGGAGCGGGGCGCGGCGCGGCGCACCGTGGGCTGCAGCGCCGCCGCGTCGTCGAGCACCTTGCGCGTGTCGCCGGTGTAGTAGCCCACCGCGGCGCCGAGGAAGAGCACCATCTCCTCCACCACGCTGGCGCGCAGGGAGGTGGTGGTGGTGGTGGTGGTGGTGGTGGTGGTGGTGGGGGGGGGCAGCGTGTGTGTGAGCGAGCGTGCGTGTGAGCGAGCGCATGTGGGCGTGTGAGCAAGCGCGCGCAGCGCGCGGGCGGCGCGCGGTGGTGCCGGGTCGGGCGGCCCGCGCCCGACCAGTCAACCCTGGGTCGACCCTAGACCCTGGTAACCTTGCGCCCTGAACCCTGGGTCAACCCTAAACCGCAAGCCCTGTCCCTCACCGGTCAAAGATGTGCGCGAGGGTGAGGAACGAAAAGTAGACGTCGTCCGGCGCGACCTCGAGCTTCATCGCGGTCAGGAACTCGCGCATCGACTCCACCTCGCTCATCACGCTCCCGTGCGTGTGCATCACGCCCTTGGGGCTGCCTGCGCGGCGCGACGCGGCGCGCCAGCCGGGCGCGGCGCGGCGCGGCGGGTTTGGCGCGGCGGGTTTGGCGCGGCGGGTGTGGCGCCGCGCGTCTGCGTGGGCGCCGCCGCGACGAGAGAGAGAGAGAGAGGCGAGAGCGCGGGGCAGCAGCAGCTGGGGGGTCCTCTGGGGCGCGGCGGCGGCGCACCGGTGGTGCCGCTGGTGTACATGATGGTGCAGAGGTCCTCCGGCTTGGGCGGCACCGCGTCGCGCGGCTTGGCCGCGCCGAGCTCGAGCAGCTCCGCCCAGGGCAGCACCTTCACGCCGCACGCCGACACCGCCTGCGCGCGCGCGGCGCGGCGCGGCGCGGCTCGCGCCGCGCCGCGCGCACGCGCCCCTCTCTGCGCAGGCGGGCGCGCCTGCGGCCGCTGCCCCACCCGCGCCCGCGGCCGCTGCCCCGCCGCGCCGCCGCCGCCGCCGCACCTCGACGGCGCCGTCGGGCGCGTCGCCCCAGTACGCGACGCCGAGCAGCTCGCCCTTGAAGCCGCGCAGCGCCTTGGCCAGGCCCGGCAGCTTGGCGCCCTGCGCCACCACGAAGCGCGTCTCGCTGTGGCTGAGCACGTACTCGATCGCGCTCTCGCCGAGCGTGTCGTACAGGGGAACGCACTCGAGGCTCGTGCGGTTGCAGCCCTGCGCGGCGCGCGTCGGCGCCCGCGGCGCGCGTCGGCGGCCGCCCCTGGCCCACCGCCGCCGGCGGTCCGCGCCGTGCCGCGGCGCTGTGCTTGGGGCACGCGCCTGCATCGCGATCATCCACTCGACGCAGTTGGCTCCAAACACGCCCAGCCGGTCGGTCGGCTTGAGCCCCAGGTTCAGGAACGCGCTGCCGGCCTGCGCGGTGGCGGCGGCACACGCGGCGCGGCCTCTGCGCTGCGCCCGCCGCCGCCGCGGCGCCGCCGCGGCTGCCCCCGCGCTTCCGCGCGCGCCGCCGCCGCGCCTTGGCCGCCATCTCCCACGCCTCGGCGTATGTGTAGAACTTGTACGGCCCCGGCTTGCCGTCGGCGCCGACGGTGCGGTAGCCCAGGCAGGGCTTGTCCGCAAACTTCTCGGCCGACGACCTGCACGGCGGGGCACGGCGCGGCGCGGCGCGCGCGCTCGGCCCGCCGCCGCTCGCACCGCCGACCCCGCGCGCCGCGCCGCCGCGCGGCGGCGCGCGGCCCGCCCGCCGCCCGGCCCGCCGCGCCCAGGTCCGCCGTCGCCGCTGCCGGCGGCGCTGCGTGCCGCGCCGTGCAGCAGGGGCGGGGCAGCGCTCACTTGAAGAGGTCGTAGCAGGTGTCGACGCCGGGCGGGCGGTGGATGCCGTCCTTGGCGTAAGCGACCGCGTACGTGGGGCCCGCCTCGGGCGCGTCAACGCTCGCAGGCCGCCCCGGGGCGACCTCGGCCAGCAGGCGCATGCGCCGCGGGGCCATGGCGCGCGCCGCGCCGCGCGCGAGGGCCGGTCGGCGCCGCCGCTGCTGCCGTGCTGCTGCCGGTCGCCGCCGCCGCCGCTGCTGCCGCTCCCTGCCGGCGCGCTGTCGTGTGCACCTGGAGTGTGCGGTTGCGGCGTGAGTGGCGGGGCGGGGCGGGCACTTGGCCAGCGGAGAGGGTGCGCAGCGTGCAGCTGTCTCCCGTCTGCCGTTCCCGGGTCGCAGGCCCGCGCGGGCGTGCTTCCGGGCTGCCGATCGCTTTGGGCACACACGCTCCGCGGCGCGCGCCGCACCTGGGGGCGGTCTGAGGGCGGGAGGGCGCAGATGCGTGCGCGGTCGATGCGACTGGCCCGGCAGCGTGCGGGGGCGTGTGCTCACTGTGCGCGCGCAGCTGCGCGTGCGCCTGCGTTTACTCTGTGACAGCGCGCAGTGGACAGAACCGCGAGAGGCGTGACGCTGCGGCTGCCCAAGCGAGGCTTTGCTCATCTTGGGCTGTGTAAGCCAGCCCCTCACGCCCCAATCACACGAACCACGCCACCCACCCGGAGCCGCAGCCAGCAGCGACGTCGGCGGCGGCAGCAGCAGTGGCAGCGGCGCGCGGGCAGCGGCGGCAGCACCGGCGCACAGCGGTGGCGCACGGCAGCGGTCGCGGCGTGCGGCGTCAGCAGGGGCGCGCTGCACGGGCGGGCAGCGGCAGCGATGCCGGCGCCGCCAGCGGCGCTGCTGGTCCGGCAGCGCCCGCCGGCGGCGGCCGCCGCCGCCGCGGCGCCTCCGCGGCGCCGCGGCGCGCTGCGGCCAGTGGCCCTGCACAAGCAGTATGCGCTCAACGGCGCGCCGCCGCCCTCGGCGCCGCGCGCCGCCGCCGCCGCCCTGCCCGCGACGCCGGAGGGCGTGGTGCTCGAGTGCCTGACCGCGCTGCGCCGCGGCGCGCTCGCTGAGCTGGAGCCCTTCCTGCCGGCGGCGCGCCTCGCGGCGCCGGGCGCGCCGGTGCTCGTGGCGGGCGTGCCGGTGCAGGAGGCCGGCCCGCTCGCGCGCTGCGCGCCGCTGATGGACGCCGCGGCGCGGCGCGCGCTGCCGGGGCACCTGCTGCGCCGCGCGCGCGTGCTCAGCGTGCTCACCCACGGCGGCAGCAGCGTGCTGCGCGTCGCGCTGACCGCGTGCACGGGCGAGGAGCTGGTGCTGACGTGGCGTCTGGGGCTGGTCGGCCTGCCGGGCATCGCGTCGGGGCCGGCCGCGCAGCCCGCGGCAGAGGCGGCGGCAGAGCCGGCAGAGCAGCAGCGAGGCGGCCCGAGCGCGGCGGACCGCAGCGGCGGCGGCAGCGGGAGCGGCCCGGCCGGCCCCGGCGCGTGCTGCTGGCAGGTGCTGTCGTGCGAGCGCGACGCGAGCGGCGACGACGACGCGCTGCCGGCGGCGCCGCACCCGCGCGCGCCGCCGGAGCTGGTGGTGCTGGGGCAGCTCGCCGCGCTGCGCCGCGGCGACGCCGTGGCGGCGGCGGGCTTCAACATGCTCGGCCGCCACGCGGGCGCGAGCGGCTGGGACGCGCACCTCGCGGCGTGGCGGCAGCTGCTGGCGCGGCCGCGATACGGCGCGCTGTGTGCGCACGCCGCCACCGAGCTGGGCGCGAGCGCCCTGCCGAGCCAGCGGCTCGTGCTGCAGGAGGTGCTGCTGCGCTCTGCGCCCGGTGGGCGGCCGCCGGAGCGCTTCCTGTGGCGGCTGGGCATGGCCAGCGACGGCTGCTGGGCGGTGCGCGCGATCGAGGCGCTGCCGTCGTGAGCGCGCTCAAGGCATGCCCGCGGCCCGTCGCTCCTCCCACCGCCGCCGGGGCTCAAGGTAAACCGCCCGGCGCCGCGTTGGTCCGCGGCGCCGCTGTGAACTGCACCCACATCCCCAACGCTGCCACTTTGCGATCTCCCGCGGTCGGCGCCGCGCGGCGGCTGCGCCCGGCGCTGCCGAGCCGAGCCAGCGCCGCGAGCAGCGGCAGCACCCGCCGCCGCCGCCGCCGCCCAGGGCCGCGCCGCCCCCTGCCACGCGCTCGTCGAGTTGGCAGCCCGCCTGGCCAGCCATCCGCGATGGCAGCGCGCAGCGGCAGCGGCCCCGACGGCAGCGACGCCGCTGCTGCGGCCGCCGGCGGCGAGCGCGTGCTGCTCCACGCGTCGGTGCCCTTCTTGGCGAAGCGCCTGGCGATCTGGCAGCGCCGCTCCGACCTGTGGCCGCGCCTGGAGCAGGTGCGGCGCGCGCCGGCGGCGGACCGCGCGCAGCACGCTCGCCCGTGTCGACGCGCCGCGCACGCCCGCTGGCGCGCGCGCGCAGCTCGCGCCGCGCGCCGCGGTGCAGCCCGGCGACGTGGTGGTCGCGTCGCCGGGCGGCTCGGCCGTGGACGAGCTGCGGCGGCTCCGGGCGGCCGGCGCCGCGGTCGTGGGCGTCGCCTGGCTAGAGTCGTGCCTGGCCGCCGGCGAGCGGGCGCCGCACGCGCCGCACGCGCTCAGCCTTGACGCGGCGGCGGCGCCGCAGGCGCGCCCCGCGGCCAAGCGGCCCCTGGACGACGCCAGCGCGGGGACCCCAGCCGCGCCCGCCGGCAAGCGCGCGCAGCTGGCGCCGCAGCTCGCGGCGGAGCCCACGGACGCGGCGGCGGCCGCCGCGGCGTTGCAGCCGGCGGAGATCCCGGCCGCGGCGGCAGCCGCCGACGCAGCTGTCGCGGCGGCGCTCGAACGCGGCGCTCGAACGCATTACCGCGAGCCGGCTGTGGGTGCCAGGCATGCCGCCGGAGGAGCAGCGCGCGCTGGCGCTGGCGCAGGCGCAGGGCGAGGCGCCGCAGCCCGCGCCGCACTTCTACGCCCCGCGCGCGCTGGGCCGCCAGGCGGCGCCCTGCCCGGACGGCGGCCTGGACGTGGGCTGGATGCCGGCCGACGCGCTGCGCGTGGTCAGCTACAACGTCCTTGCAGGCGCGGGCCGCCGCTGGCCGGTGGGGGCGCCGGGGCCGGCGTGCGCGGCCGCGGGGCGCCGACGATGGCTCGGCTGGGGGTTGAGAGGTTGAGAGGTTGATGCCCTAAACCCCGCCGCAGACTGCTTCATTGGCAGCAAAGCCTACTGCCCGCAGCGCTGGCGTGCCTGGCCTGGGCGCTGGGCACGCCTGGCCGCCGAGCTGGAGGCACACCGGCCCCACATCCTCGCGCTGCAGGTGGGTCGGGCGACCGCGCCGGCCGCCCGGGCCGCCGCCGCCGCGCGCCTGCCGGCCCTCACCCACCGCCACCGCGCCGCCGCGCGCGTCAGGAGGTGGACGAGCCGCTGTGGGCGGCCGACGTCGCGCCGTGGCTCGCACGCGCGCCGCTGGAGATGACCGGCCGCTTCCGGGCGCGCGAGCGGGAGCCGTTGCCTGGCGGCGCGCCGGGTGCGCCGCCAGGCCAGCCACGCGACGGCGTGGCGCTTCTGTGGAGCGCGGCGCGCTTCGAGCTGCTGGCGGAGCGCTCGGTGCGCTTCGCCGACCACCTGCCGGCGGGGCCGCCCGCGCTGGCGGGCTTCTGGCGGGAGGTGGGGCGGCAGGAGGAGGGCGCCCTGCTGGCGCTGCTGCGCGACAAGCAGACCGGCAGGCCACTGCTGGCGGTCTGCACGCACCTGTGGTGGCAGCCAGCACATCCGCACGTGAAGTCGGGCCAGGCGCACGTGCTGTGCGAGGTCATCGCTGCGTTTGCGGCGGAGCACGCTGCCGCGGCCGGCGGCGGGGGCCCACAGCAGACGCAGCAGCAGCCTGCGCAGCAGAAGCCTGAGCAGCAGCAGCCTGAGCAGCAGGAGCCTGAGCAACAGCAGCCTGAGCAGCAGCAGCCTGAGCAGCAGCAGCCTGAGGAGCAGCAGCCTGAGCAGCCCGAGCAGCAGCAGCAGCACCCCGGGCCCCTGCCGCTCGTGATCTGCGGGGACTTCAACTCGCTCTGGCGCAAGTACGCTGCCGACAGCTTTGACCCGCACGTCCGACTGGGCCATCCGCAGGAGAGCGGCGTTTATGCCCTGCTGTCGCGCGGCGTGCTGCACGCGAGCCACGCGCACCACCCCGTGCGGCAGCCGAGCGGCGGCGCCGCCGCGGGCGGCCGGCGGGGCACCGGCGCGTTCCTGCGGCGCGCGCGCGCGGCGGCGACGCCGGCGCCAGTGCCGGCGCCGGCGGCGGCGGCGATGGCAGCGACGACGGCGGCAGCGGCGACGGCGGCGGCGCCGACGGCGGCGGCGGCGGCGGGGACGCCGCCGTCCTGCACACGAGCGGGCTGTGCCTGCGCAGCGCGCACATGGCCGCGTGCGGCCACGAGCCGCCGCTGACGAACAAGCACCCCGGGTTCTCGGGCTGCCTCGACTACATCTGGGTGGGCAGCCCGGGCAGCCCGGGCGCGCCGCCGTCGACCTCCGCGCCCCTGGACGTGCTGGGCGTGCTCGCCGTGCCGTACGAGACGGTCGGCCGCGCGGTGCCCCACAACCCCGCCGCCGTGGACTTTCCCTTCATTCCGAACGCCGCCTGGCCGTCCGACCACCTCGCGATCGGTGCGGCGCTGCGGCTGGCCTGAGCGCCGGGGCCGGCGGCGGAGTCGTTGGAGGTTGCAATTGCCACCGGGGCGCGCGCCCGCAGGCCGCGCGTGCAACGCAACGCCGCCCGCCCGCTGCCGCCCAAGTGTCAAGGGGATTGAGTTGAGTTTGAGCCCCAAACGGCCCGCGGCCGCCGCCCGGGTTTGGTGTGCGCGCCCGCCGCACGTGCGCGCGCGCGCGCGCCCCTCCGCCCCGCCCCCCGCTCCCGCGCGCCGCCGGCGGTTGCGCGCGCCCCCTCATGAGGGGCGATGTGATCACATCGGCGGCGCGCGCGGCGCGGCCGCCTCCTCCTCGATGATCGCCGCGCGGCGGCGCATGACGCCCTCGACCGCGCGCGCGACCGCGTCGCGGCCGGTCACGATGAGGCGGTTGATGATCTCCGGGTCTGGCTCCCGCCGCGCGGCCTCAAACTCGGCGCGCGCGCTCGCGCGCAGCACGTCCCGCCAGCGCCGCCCGTGCTCGTCGCGCCACACGAAGAGCCGCGAGTAGCGCAGGACCTCGCGGTACAGCGACAGCGCCTCGCGCCGCGTCGTGAGCAGGCGTGGCGGCGCCGCAGCGCGCGCCTCGCGCGCCGCGCGCGCCTCCTCGCGGCTCGGCCGCCGGATCGCCGACTCGAGCAGCGCCGCGACGTCGTCCGCGTCGGCGCCGACCTTGCCGTCCACGTAGCGGCGGCGCTGCTGCCGCGGCTGCTGCTGCGCCGCCGGCTCGGGGCGCGGCTGCCACAGCTCGAGCGCAGCAGCAGGCCCGGCGCCGAGCGCCGCCGCCGCCGGGGCTGCCGCCGCCAGGCCTGCGCGGCGCCCCAGGCGCAGCATGGCGGGCGCCCCGCGCCGCCGCCGCTCAGCGGCGCATGCGCCCGCCGGCCGCTGCCGCTGCTAGTGCCGCTGCCGCCGCCGCCGCTGACGCTGAAGCTGTCAGGGGGCTGACGAACGACGTCAGCGGTGAGCGTGAGGGCCGTGGGAGCGGGGAGTGGGGCCCGAGCGGCCGCGCGCGACAGCCTGGAGACTTCAGGAGGCGCGCGCCTCAAAAACTCGCTCGGCCCGCGCCCCAGAGCCGCGCCCCGCACCGCCGCGCCCGCAGTCGCTCCTCCGTTGTACTCTCCACCCGCACGTACCGCGCGATTGCGCTGTGGAGCGGGCGCGCGCGCGCTCGACACCTCAGCAGCAGGCGTGACGCAGGCGCTCGCGCAGCGCCATGCTGGCCGCCCGCCCGCTGGCCGCGCGCCTGGCGCGTAGCGTGGCCACGCTGGAGCGGCCTGCAGGGCGGGCGCCGTGCGCTCGCGGCAGCCCGGCGCCGCGCGCTAGGCGCAGCCTGGCGGCGTGCGCCCGCGGCATCAGCCCGGCGCCGTGCGCTCGCGGCAGCCCGGCGCCGCGCGCTCGCCGCAGCCTGGCGGCGCGCGCGGGGCCGCCTGCTGGCAGCGAGCGCTCGTGGTCGGAGATCGCGGCGGAGGGCGCCGAGGTGGTCAAGGCCGCGCTGACCAAGATCAAGGACTCCATACTCAAGCCCGCGGCGCGGCCCCCGCAGGCGCCGCTGCGCCGCCGCGACGGTGCGCAGCTGTCGCTCGGCTCGCGCGGTCGCCGCCG
Organism: Scenedesmus sp. PABB004; assembly: GCA_014905635.1. Taxonomy (NCBI): domain Eukaryota; kingdom Viridiplantae; phylum Chlorophyta; class Chlorophyceae; order Sphaeropleales; family Scenedesmaceae; genus Scenedesmus; species Scenedesmus sp. PABB004. The sequence goes on from JABVCE010000018.1 coordinate 248,551, forward strand.
CCGCCCGCGTCTGTCTGCTCACGCCCGCGCCCGGCGCCGCCGCGCGCAGAGCCGCCGCAGCAGCAGGGCCTCGCCGGGCTGCCGGGGGGCCTGCTCGGCGGCCTGGTCGGCGGCCTGGTCGGCAGCGCCGTCAAGGGCCTCGCACGGGAGCTGGAGCGCAGCGCGGCGGACGGCCGCAGCGTGGCCGACACGGCGGCGCGGCGCATCGGCGCCAGCGCGCGCCTGCAGCGCCGCCTGGGCGCGGTGCGGGCCGGCCCGCCGCTCAGCCAGGCGGTCAGCAGCAGCAGCATCAACGGCCGCGTGCAGAAGCGCGTGCAGCTCGTCCTGCCGGTCGTCAACGCCGCCGGCGCGATGGTCGCCCAGGCGCAGGTCACGGCGGTCGAGGGCGACGCGATGCAACACGAGTGCCGCATCGCGGTGCGTGCTGCCCCCCCCCCTGCTGCGCCTGGCGTGCACGTGGCGGTGCTCCCTGCGCCGAGCCGCCCCGCCCGGGCCCGCGCCGCCGCCGCGGCAGGTCCGCATGCCAGAGGGCGACACGCTGCTGCTGGACGACGACGACGACGGCGGCGACGCCGCCGGCAGCGGCGCGCCGCGCGCGGGCAGGCAGGGCGAGGTGATCGTGGACGCGGAGTTCAAGGACCTCAGCTGACCAGCTACCTCAGCTAATCAGCTTTCGTGGACGCGGAGTTGAAGGACCGCAGCTGGGGTGCCTGTCAGCTAGCTGATGAGTTGCGGTTGTCAGCCAGCTGACCAGCGGCGCACGGACGGCGCGTGAGCGAGTTTGGGGAGGGGGGCCGCGGGCTGGCCGGGCTGAGCCTGCGCTGAGGGGAGAGAACCCAGTTTTGGGGTGCACACGGTTGCGCCTGCGCGCGAGGGCGGCGAAGACGCGTTGGGGCCTTGGGTTGTCATGTCACCCGGCTGCTCCCCCGGCGCCGGCCGCCGGCCGCCGCGCGACGAGCCACCACGCGAGCGGCCGCCGCCCGAACGCGGCCTCGTAGTGCGGCGTCGGGTCGAAGCGCGTGGCCTGGAGCTGCACCAGCTCAAAGCCCGCGCCCAGCAGCGGCCCCAGCAGCTCATGCGCGGTCAGCGCGGCCGGCCCGCCCGCCGCCGGCTCGGCGGCGTTGCCGGCCAGCAGCAGCAGCAGCCCACCCGGGCGCAGCAGGCGGAACAGCAGCGCCGGCAGCGTGTCGCCTGCGCCGCGGGCGTGGTCGGCGCGCAGCGCGTGGTAGGTCTGGCAGTCGTACAGCGCGTCAAAGCCCCCGCCGCCGGGGAGCTCGTCGGCCAGGCGCTGCGCGTCAAACACGTCGTGGACCATGAACCGCGGGTTGTCGGGCGGCAGTCCTGCGCGCGCGGCGCCCGCCGCCGCGGCCGCGACCGCGCGCGGCACGATGTCGATGCCGGTGACGGCGAACCCCGCCGCCGCGAGCCACGCCGCGCTCGCGCCGCTGCCGCAGCCTGCCTCGAGCACCGCGCCGCCGCGCGGCGGCTTGGTGCCGGCGCAGCCGGCGCACGCGTGCAGCGCGGGCGGCGGGCCGGCGCCGGCGGCGGGCGCCTGCGGCGGCAGCGCGACACCGCCGCGCTCCGCCGCCGCCGCGAGCGCGGCCGCGCTGTTCGCGTCGTCCGCGCCGGCGGGCAGCTGCGGCTCGCAGCGCGTGCAGGAGGTCAGGAACTCCACCAGCTGCGACGCGGGGCGGTGCGAGTCCCAGGGCGGCTGCTCGCGGTCGTAGTACGCCTCCCACTTGGCGGCGGCGCTCCGCGGCGGCCCCGGGGCCGCGCCGCCGCCATGCGCGCCAAGCGGCGGTGGGCCGCCAAGTGGCCGCCGCCGCGCCGCCCCGGGGCCGCCGCCGCGCCGCCGCCCCGGGGGCCGCGCTGGCGCCAGCGGCAGCGGCGTGCCGCAGCGGCGGTCGCGGCAGCACGCGGGCGGGGCGCACGTGTGCGTTGCGGCACGCCTGTGGAGGCGCGTTCGTGCCGCCAGCGCCTGAATGGACGCGCCGGCGCTGCGCGTTGCGGGCGTCACCGACGCGCCGCTGCCCGTCCGTTTGCCGCCCGCCGCCGCTGTGCGTCTCCATGCACCCATTTCGACCCAGACCCCTCACGGCACCGCACAGCGACACGGCGCGCCACCTCCCGCCGCGCCCGCCACACGCGCCGCCACTTGAGCACGCGACCGCCTGGCACGCTCGGCCCGCGTCCGCCATGGCGGCGTCCGCCCTGGGCGCGCGGCCCCGCACCTGCTGCCTCTGCGCCAGCGCTGGACCGCGGCGGCAGCAGCCCCGCTCGCCCGCCGCCCGCGCGCCGCAGCAGCGGCGGCAGCCCGGCGGCGCGGGCGGGCACGCGGCGCGGGCGCTGGCTGCGCGCGCGGCTCGTGACAAGCAGGGCGCCGCCAGCAGCGACGGGAGCAGCACAGACGCACTCATCGACGCGTTCAACGCGCTGGCGGGGCCGCTCAAGGGGTGCGCGCTGCGCCGCGCACCGCACGCGGGCGCCCGCGCGCCGCAGCCCGCCCGCCGCCCTGCGCCCAGCGCGCGCCGCGCCGCGCAGCATCGTCGGCACGCCCCTCTACACCGGCATCGAACTCGCGGTGCTGCTGGTGCGCCGCCGCCACACGCCGCCGGGCGCCGCGGGGCCAGCGCCGCGCCGCGCCGCCCCGCGCCGCCCGGCCCCCACCGCCGCCGCACGCCCCCACCGCCGCCGCCGCCGCCACCGCCGCCGCCGCCGCCGCCGCCGCGCGCCAGGCCACGCTGGCGCTCATTGACGCCGCGTTCTCCGGCGACTGGTCGCGCATCGGCGTCATCACGCAGGGTGCGCGCCGCGCGGCTCGGCGCCGCCGCGCGGCCCGGCGCAGCGGTCGCGTTGCCCACCCCGCGCCGCGCGCCGCGCGCCCGCAGACACGGAGACGCTGCTGCAGCGGCTCGTGCTCGTGATCGCCGTGCTGCACGCAGGCACGGGCGCGGCCGCGGGCGCCGTCGCGGCGCGCCGCGGGCGCGGCGTCGCGGCCGCGGCGCTGCGCGGCTTCCTGTTTGGCACGCTGGGCGTGTACGAGCAGACGGCGCAGGAGTGACGCGGCGGCGGCGGCGGCTGGCGAGCGGCGGCGCGGGAGGGCTGGGCTGGGCTGCCTGCGCGGCGCTGAGCAGCGCCACGCCAGCGACCACTGCCAAACGGCTGGCCAATGGCCGGCCGAGCGGGTCGAGCACCGTCGCGCGGCCCTGGGTGCTCGTGCTGTGCACGCGATGCAAACGTCACATCACGTGAGGCTGCCCGCCAGCTCGGCAGCCCCGCCGCCCGCCGCCGTCAGCTCGCCGCGGCGAGCGCCTCCACCGCAGCCGGCTCCGCTGCCGCCTGGGCCTCGCCGCCCGCCGCCGGCTAGCCGGCGCCCTCGTCCGCCGCAGCCGCCGCAGCCGCCGCAGCTGGCTCGGCCTCCACGGGCGCCTCAGCGGTGGGCGCCTCAGCGGCGGCCGCCGCTGCTGTGCCGTTGCTGCCGCCCTCGCCGGCCTCGCCGCCCGCCGGCGGCGCCTCCGCGGCCGCGCCAGCCCCGTGTGACGCCGGCGCCGCCGCGCCGCCGCCGGCGGCCGCGCCGTCGGCGCCCTCCGCCGCGGCAGGCCCCGACGCTGCGGGCGCCGCCGCCTCGCCGCCCTCCCCCGGCGCGCCGCCGCCGGGCTGCTGCTCGCCGCCGTCGCCGCCGTCGCCGCCCGCCGCGGCCGCGGCCGCCGCGGCCTCGGCCGCCGCGGCCTCGCGCGCGGCCTGGCGCCGGCGCTGCTGCTGCAGACGAGCCTCCTTGTCCTCGCGGTCGCCGCGCACGGGTGTCTTGCTCGGCGACACTCTCAGCGGCAGCGCGCCGAGCATCGCGCCGCTGCAGTTGAGCGCCGCCATCGCCGCCTCGGCCTGAATGAACTCGATGAACGCGATGCGCGTCGAGTGCGCCATGTCGCCCAGGAGCCGGATCTTGCCCACCTTGCCTGCACGCCGGCGGCGCGCGGCGCCGGCGGCGAGCGGCGGTGAGCGGCGGCCGGCGCACGGGCGCCCGCGGCGCCGGGCGCGCGGCGGCGTGCCGGAAAGCGTGCGCAGCGCGCGCGGCGCGTGCGGCAGGGGGCCGCGCACCGCAGAGCTGCTCGAAGAAGCCGCGCACGTCGTCCCGGTCGAGTCCCTTGTCGATGTTGGCGACGTACACGGTGCGGCTGCAGCGCTCCAGCTCCTCGTGGCTGCGCGGGCGCGGCGGCACGGGCGCGCGGGGCGCCAGGCAGCGGGCGTCTCGGCCGCACGCGGCGGCAGCCCGTCCTCGCCGCGCTCGCGCTGCCCGTTGCGCCAGCACTGCGTGAGCTGAGCTGGCGCGTGCGTGACACACACACACACACACACGCACCTGCGGGGCATGAGCTCCTTGTTGACCGGGACGATCGCCGTCTTGCTTGGCAGCACGTGCAGCTGGCTGCCGCCCAGCGTGGAGCCGCTCTTGTGCAGCGCCTGCGCCGCGGCGGCGCGGCGGCGCGGCGGCGGCGGACGCGTGGGCGGCAGCGGCGCGCGCGGCGGCGCGCTGCGGCGTGCTGCGGCGCGCCGCGGCGCGCGCCTGCTGCGCGCCGGCGGGCTCCAGGAACTCAATGAAGGCGAACCGCATCGCGCTGTTGGGGTCGCCGCAGATGCGGCAGTCCATCACGGTGCCGCAGTCGGCAAAGAACGTGGCGAGCGACTCCTCGGTGACCTGCTGGTCCAGGCAGCTGATGTAAACGGTGCGCTTGACGTTTTCCTCAAGCCCCCGCTGCACGCGCCGCCCGCCGCCGCCGCCGCTGCGGCCCTGCTGCTGCCCCGGGCCCATCTGCTGCTGCTGCAGCGGCCCCTGCTGCTGCGGCGGCCCGCCGCCGCCGCACGGGCCCTGCCCCGGCGGCGGGGGCCGGCCATGCGCATGCCGTGCATGGGGGGCCCCATCAGCCCCGGGGGCATGAGGCCGCCGTAGCCGTCCGGCAGCCCGGGGGGCCGCCGAAGCCGGCCGGCACCATGCCCGGCGGCGGCGCGCGCGCGTAGCCCCCGTACGCCTGCTGCGCGCCGCCCGGCGGCGGCGCGTAGCCGCCGTACGCCTGCTGCCCGCCCGGCGGCGCGTAGCCCCCCATGCCCAGGCGCTCCATGCCCTGCGCCAGCGCCATGGGGTCGCCGCCGTAGCCGCCGCCGCCGTGCTGCTGCTGCTGCTGCTGCTGCTGCTGCTGCTGCTGCTGCTGCGCGCCGGGCGGCATCATGCCGTACGGCACCATGCCCGGCGGCAGGCCGTAGGGCGAGGGCATGCTCATGTAGCGCAATTGCTGCTCGTATGCGGCGCTCCCGCCCCCGCCGCCGCCCCACTGCTGCTGCGGCTGCTGCTGCGGCTGTTGCGCCATTGCGCGCGCCTGCACCACCACCGGCGAGCGAGGCCTGCAGGCGGGCGGCGCCGCGGCGTCAGCGGGCGCGCGCGGCGGTCCGGCGGCGCGCCGCGCGCCCGCTGACGCCCCAGAGTGTGCCCCCCCCCCCCACACACACACGCCACAGTCGCGCGAGCACCCACCTGCAGCTCCTCCACGCTCGCCTGCAGCGCCGGGCCTGCGTCGGCCTGCCGCTCCTCGAAGCGCACGCGCCGCTTGCGCTCGCGCCGGCCCTGCGAGCCCTCGCCGCCGCCGTCCTGGGCCGCGGGCGTGCCCTCGTCGCCGGCTGCGCACGGCGGCGGCGGCGGCGCGGCCGGGCGCGTGAGCGCACGCGCGCGCGGGGCTGGGCGTCCACCGGGCGCCCAGCGCGGCGCGCGCCCTGCGCGCCCACGCACAGGCCTCGCCCGAGCCGTCCTCGTCGTCGTCCTCGACGCCGCCGCCCGGCCGGGTCGCCTCCAGGCCCAGCGCAACCTCCTGCGCCGGCGCGGCGCGGCGGGCGTCCCGTCGGCGCGCGCCCTGCCCCGCAGCCGCGCCGGCGCTGCCCGCCGCGCCGCGCGCCGGCGCACCGCGGGCAGCCAGTGCAGCGGCGCGTCGTCGCCGGGCGCGGCCTCGTCCTCCTCGTCGCTCGAAAAGACGCGCAGCGGCGGGCGGCTGAGCACGTCGACCGGCCCGTCCTCCTCCTCGCCGCACGCCTCCTTGCCGCGCGGCGCCGCCGGGGGGCGCTCGTTGACGTCAAACTCGTCCTCCGCCTCCACGTACTCCTCGTTGGCCTCGAGCTCCTGCGCGCCGCGCCGCGGCGGAGGAAGGGGAGGGGCGGACGTGCGGCGCCGCGCGCGCGGCGACGTGGGCGGCGGCGCGGCGCGGCGGCGCGCGCGCGCGCAGCGGCAGCGTGGGCGGCTGAGGCCGCGCGGGACCGCGGCCGCGGCGGCCGCGGCGCGGCGCGGCGCGCGCCTTGAACTCGGGCGCGAACGCGCTCCAGTTTTCGGCAAAGACCTGGGCCCACAGGTAGACCTGCGGCGGCGGCGGCGCGCGGGGCGGGGCGGCGCGAGTCGGAGGCCAGCAGGCGCGCGAGGCCCGGACCGCGCGCGCGGGCGCGCGCACCCGGCCGTTGCCGGACACCGTCACGAGGCGCTCTCACCCACGCGCGCCCGCCGCGCGGCGCGGCGGCGTCGGCGGCCTTGGCCGCGTTGTCGCGCTCCAGGAAGGCCGGGTTGGCGAGCAGCTCGGCGGCGTAGACGGCAGTAAAGAGCCGCGCCGGCGGCGGCAGGCCGCGCGTCGCCGCACCGCCCGGCGCCGGGCCCGCGGCAGCATAGAGCGACAGCAGCGGCGCGTGCATGCGCCTGGCGGCGGCAGCGCGGGCGGGCCGCGGCGCGGGTGAGCCGCGGCGAGGACTGGGCGGGCGGGCGGCGGCGAGCGCGGGCGCGCGGGCGCGCGCACCGTCGCCAGACCTCCTTGCACTCGCTCGCCTCGCCCCAGCGCCGCGACACGAGCGCCGCCGCGCCGAGCAGGTCGCCGGCGTCCAGGAAGGAGAGCACCTGGCGCGGCGCAGACGGGGGGGGGGGTCGGCGGCGGCCCCGCGCCACGCGGGCAGCGGCGGCGCCGCGCCCACCGCCGCCGCCGCCGGCACCGCTGCCTCGGCCGGCCGCACCGTGCGCAGCGTGTGGTCGCACAGGACCTGGTCGGCCACCTCTGCTCTGCGGCGCACTGGGAGCTCCGCGCTGCGGGCCGCTCGGCCGGGGCGGGCGCCGCTTGCGGTGATGGCTGGCCCGCGGGCTGCGCTGGAGAGGGGGCGCCGCGCAGCTACACCCCGCCGTTCAAAAGCCCAGCGGGCCCCGCCCGCGCCCGCGCCCCGCCGCACTCCTCCCAACCCAACGAGGCCTCACCGTCGGTGCGACCCGGCCGGGCCAAAACCCGGCCCCGCCGGGCCAAAACCCGGCCCCGCCGGGCCAAAATTCGCCCTCCCGCGGCGCCGCCCGGCCAAAACCCGGCCCCGCCCCGCCAAAAGTCGCCCTCCCGCGGCGCCGCCGGGCCAAAACCTGGCCCCGCCGGGCCAAAACTCGCGCTCCCGCGGCGCCGCCGGGCCAAAACCTGGCCCCGCCGGGCCAAAACCCGGCCCCGCCGGGCCAAAACTCGCGCTCCCGCGGCGCCGCCGGGCCAAAACCCGGCCCCGCCGGGCCAAAACCCGGCCCCGCCCCGCCAAAAGTCGCCCTCCCGCGGCGCCGCCGGGCCAAAACCCGGCCCCGCCGGGCCAAAACCCGGCCCCGCCGGGCCAAAATTCGCCCTCCCGCGGCGCCGCCCGGCCAAAACCCGGCCCCGCCCCGCCAAAAGTCGCCCTCCCGCGGCGCCGCCGGGCCAAAACCTGGCCCCGCCGGGCCAAAACTCGCGCTCCCGCGGCGCCGCCGGGCCAAAACCTGGCCCCGCCGGGCCAAAACCCGGCCCCGCCGGGCCAAAACTCGCGCTCCCGCGGCGCCGCCGGGCCAAAACCCGGCCCCGCCGGGCCAAAACCCGGCCCCGCCGGGCCAAAACCCGGCCCCGCCCCGCCAAAAGTCGCCCTCCCGCGGCGCCGCCGGGCCAAAACCCGGCCCCGCCGGGCCAAAACCCGGCCCCGCCGGGCCAAAATTCGCCCTCCCGCGGCGCCGCCCGGCCAAAACCCGGCCCCGCCCCGCCAAAAGTCGCCCTCCCGCGGCGCCGCCGGGCCAAAACCTGGCCCCGCCGGGCCAAAACTCGCGCTCCCGCGGCGCCGCCGGGCCAAAACCTGGCCCCGCCGGGCCAAAACCCGGCCCCGCCGGGCCAAAACTCGCGCTCCCGCGGCGCCGCCGGGCCAAAACCCGGCCCCGCCGGGCCAAAACCCGGCCCCGCCGGGCCAAAATTCGCCCTCCCGCGGCGCCGCCCGGCCAAAACCCGGCCCCGCCCCGCCAAAATTCGCCTTCCCGCGGCGCCGCCGGGCCAAAACCCGGCCCCGCCGGGCCAAAACCCGGCCCCGCCCCGCCAAAAGTCGCCCTCCCGCGGCGCCGCCGGGCCAAAACCCGGCCCCGCCCCGCCAAAAGTCGCCCTCCCGGATTAGGATCGGCCCAGGCGGCGGCGTCCGGCGCGCGGGAAAGGGCAGCGGTCGTCTCGGCGCGGCAAGCGGCGGCGCAGCTGCTTCTGCGGCTGCGGCCGGGGCGCCGCGCGTGTGGGGGCTGCTCGTGGGTGTCTGGGGAGGTCGGGCGAGGTGGGGATACGGGGGTACGGCGGGGTGCGGCGGTGCAGCGCCGCAAGCCCTGCGGCTCGGTCTGGGCGGCTGCGCGCGGGGGCGGTGGCCGGCAGCTCTCCAGGGCCCGCCGCGTCACACCACGCTGTTGTTGCAGCTCAGGCAGCACAACCGCTGTCACCGCCACGGCCACGCGAAGCGGCCGTCGCCGCCGGGCACGCCGACGAGCACGTCGGACTTGGCCGTGAGCTCCGGCTGCGCCAGCCGCACGAGCGCGGTGCGATACCCCCGCTCCGCCTGGCCGAGCAGGCGGTCGAGCTCGACGTTGCCCTTGGCCAGCGCCGCGGCCTCGCCGTGGGAGTGGCCCTCGGTGTGGGAGAAGTCGGCCGCGGCGGCGAGGAGCGGGAACAGGCGCACCGCCGCGTCGCCGCCGCCGCCGCCGCCGCCGCCCAGCGCGGCCACCTGCAGCGGGCTCAGCGGCTCCGCGCCCGGCGCGCCAGCGGCGCCCTGGGCGGCGGCGGCGACGCGCGCCGCGAGGGCGCCGAGGTGCTCCGAGAGCCAGGCGCTGCGCGGGTAGGTCATCTGGCCCGCCACGGCGGCGGCCGCGGCCGCGGCGGCGGCGGCGCCGTCGTCGGCGCTGTGCGCGAGCCCCGCGGCGTTGACCTTCCCCACCTTGCCGATGCAGCACGGGCTGACCACGACCGCCGCGCGCCGCACGCTCGCGACCGATAGCGCCCAATCGGTCGCACCGCCGCAGGCGTGCAGCGCCAGCACCACGTCCGCGGGGCCTGGACGCGGGCAGCGGCGGCGGCGGCGGCGGCGGCGGCGGCGGCGGCGGCGGCGCGGTGACGGCGGCGCGCCGCGACCGGCACGCCCTCGCGCGCAGCACGGCGCGGCGCGCGGCGCGGCCGCCAGCGCCTCGGCGCAGCTGCGCTGGGCGCGGCGCACCGTCGAAGCCCTCGATCGTGCCCTGACGCACCGCCACGTTGCGCAGCCCCGCCGCCGCGACGCGCTGGCGCAGCAGCGCCACTGCCGAGGGCTTCATGTCGACGCCGGCAAAGTCCCAGTTTGGCAGCAGGTGCGCGAGCGGGAGCAGGAGGCTGCCGCTGCCGCACCCGCACTCGAGCACGCGCAGCCGCGCGCCGCACGCGAGCGCCGGCGCCGCGAGCTGCAGCAGGAGCACCAGGAAGCTCTCGACCTGCACGCGCTTGCGCAGCGCGCGCGCGTTCATGCGGCCGCCGCTGTGCCCCGCGCGCACGACGTCGGCGTCCGCCAGCCGCCCGCCGATGGCCGGGTCGGCGACCGCCGGCAGCCGGCCCCAGTCGAGCAGCGCGGCGCCCAGGACAGCGTCGACGCACGGCGCGGGCGCGAGGCGGATGGGCCCCCGCGCCGCCGCCGGCGGCGCGCGCGCGAGGCGCAGCAGCTGCTCGTGCCGGACCGCGTCGCGCAGCGGCGCCGGCGCTGCGGCCAGCAGCACCGCGCAGCGCCCCGCCGCATCGTCGCCCGCGGGCAGCAGCGGCTGATAGCTCCCCAGAACGGCGCGCCCGCCCGGCGGCGGCAGCGCGCCCAGCAGCTGCTCCAGGCTGTCCACCTGCCGCCGCTGCGCGCGCTGCCGCTGTCGCCGGTTGTGCGCGCGCCGCGCCTCGGCCGCCGCCGCCGCCTCGCGCCGCGCGGCGCGCTCCGCCGGCGTCACTGCGGGGCGCGGCGCCGCGGAGCGCGCTCAGCGGCGCTCGGCGCGGCGGCCGCGCGCCCCCGCTGCCGCCCCCTCCCCCTCCCGTCAGCGCGCTCACACGTCAGCTCGGGGGGCCAGTGCGGCGGCAGCGCGCGCCGCGCGGGGCCGATCGCCGCGCCGGCGCCCCAGCCGGGGATGCGCGCGATTTCAGCCGCCGCGGCCGCGAGCTCCGCCTCGGACGTAAACGCCAGCAGCGCGTGGCCCTTGTGCTGCCAGCCGGCCGCAAAGCGCGAGCGCTGCGCGTCGCTCGCAAACGGCGCGACCTCGATGCGCGCCGGCGGCGCGCGCGCGGCGGCGCAGGCGGCCGCGAGCTGCTGCGCCAGCGCCTCCGGCGGCGCGCGCCCGGGCAGGCCGCCCACGAACAGCACGCGGCCTGCCGCCGCTGGTGCTGGTGCTGCTCGGGCTGCTGGTGAGGCTGCTGCTGCTGCTGCTGCTGCTGCTGACGCTCCTGCTGCTGCTGCTCCTGCTGCTGCTGCTGCTGCATCTGCTGCTGCTGCTGCTGATGCTGCTGCCCTCGCGGCATGGTGCGGGCGGTGGAGCCGCCGCAGCAGCGGTGCCGGCGGCGGCCGCGCGGCAGCGCACCGCAGCGGTCGCGGTGGGTCGCGGAGCAGCATGGCAAAGCGCAGGTGGCGGCCGCGGGACTGCCTTTGGCGCCGAAGGGGCGGCGCAGCCTTCGCCGAACGTCGGCGGCGTCACGACGCCCGCCCGCCGAGCCGCTGCACGTCGTTGCCCCTGCCGTCACACGCTTGCAACCTGCCTGTCGTCGAGGGTCGCGCACCACGATGGGCGTACTGCACCAGCGGTGCGCCGCCCCGCCGCCGCCGGCGCTCGCGCCGGGTCGCCCTGCGCCGCTGGCCGTGCGTCGAGGAGCGGCGCCGACGCGCCTTGCCGGAGCTCTCGGCGCGACGCGGTCGAGCCAGCCCGCAGGTGGGGCGCGGCAGCAGCGGCGCCGCGTGCTCTCTCGCCGCAGCCCAGCCCTCTTGGCGCGTGGCCCGCCTGCCGCGCTCCCCTCATGCGCGGCGCGACGCCGCCGCTCACCACGCAGCGGAAGCGCCGGCGATCACGCAGCGGCGGTGGCGCTGCCGCGCTGCAGCTGCTGCGGCCGCGGCGGGCGCGCCGGACGACACGCCCGACGAGCGCGGCGTCACGTTCCTCGGCCGCGGCACGCGCCCGGGCGAGCGCCTGGTCGCTGACGGCCACGTGGTCATCAGCGGCGACGTGCACGCGTCGTCGTCCATCCGGGTGCGCTCCGGTGCGCGCCGCTCTCCCGCGCCCCCGGGGCGCGGCGACGCCGGCCGACCCGCCCGCGGCGCCCCCGCGCCCAGGCGGCCGGCAACGTGCTGGTGTGGGGCCGGCTGGCGGGCCACGTGCACGCGGGGTGCGAGGGCGACGCCGCCGCCACGATCGGCGCCCTGGAGCTGCGCGGCGCGAGCCTGACCATCGCCCGAGCGACCAGCCTGGCAGCCGCGCGGGTGCGGCCCGCCGAGCGTCAGGCGCGCGCCGCGCCCGCGCGCGGTGCGGCAGCCCGACCCCGCCGCCGCGGCCCGCGCCGCGGCCGCCGCAGGTGACGGTGCCCGGCCCGCACACCGCGCGCGCCGTGCCGGCGGGCCGCGCGCTCGCGGTGGCGCTGTCGCCGATGTGCGCCGAGCACCCGCCGCCCTCGCCGTCGGGCCTCGCGCGCGTGTTCAGCAGGCGCGGGCCGCGCCGCGCGCCGCCGCGCCGCGGCCGCGCCGCGAAGCCGCGCCCGCCCCGAGCCCCTCCGGCCGCGGGCCTCACACACCCCGTCCGTGCACATCGCCGCCGCCGCCGCCGCCGCCGCTGCTGTCGTCCCGGGGGCGCAGGTGGGTCACTTGGTACCCGGCCGCCGCCGCGGCGCTGGTCACGGGCGTGTACGCGATGCTGGGCGGCCTCTTCCTGTTGCTCGAGCCCACCGCGACGCTGGGTGGGCGGCGGCGGGCGGCGCGCACGCCCGCGCGGGCCCGCGCCGGCGGCGGCGGCGACGGGCTGACCGCGCGCCGCCCGCGCGCCGCCGCCGCCGCGCCGCGCCGCGCAGGGCTGCTCTTTGACGCCAGCCGCGTGCCGCCGGGCTGGATCCGCGTCGGCGGCGTCCTCTTTGCCGTCTTTGGCGCGCAGTACTTTGGCGCGGCGATGCTGGACTGGCGGCTCGCGCGCTCCAGCGGCCTGCCCGGCATGCCCTTCCGGCCGGCCAGCCCGCCGACCGTGCCGCGCGACGCTGGAGACGCGCAAGCCGGCGGCGGCGGCGGTGGCGGCGCTGGGAGCAGTGGCGGCGGCGCCGCCAGGAGCAGCGGCGGCAGCCTGGACGACGGCGGCGCAGCGGCGAGCAGCGGCGGCGGCGCGCCCGACCGGCCGCTGGAGATACACGCCGGCTACGTGCAGCAGCAGGGCGCGCCCAGGGCCAGGTCGCCGACCGCGCATGCGGCAGCCGGCGCCAGCTACGAGAGCCGCGACGACGCGGCGCTGCTGCTGCCTCAGCAGCAGCTGTCTCAGCAGCAGGCGCCTCAGCAGCAGGCGCCTCAGCAGGCGCAGCAGCCGGCGCGCGCGCCGCCGCTTCAGCTGCCGCCGGAGCCGCCGGGCGTGCCCGGGGCCAGCTGGTGGCGCAGCAGCGTGGGGTTTTACGAGGCGACCGTGTGGACGCGCGCCGCGCTCGCCGCGGCGTTTGTGCTGCTCGTGGCGGCGGGCCAGGTCGGCCCGGGGCTGCTCGTGCTGGCAGCGGTCAACGCGTTTGGCGCGGCCAGCATGGCTGCCGCCCTGCGCCGCCAGTGGCTCATCCACTGCATGGGAGAGCTGCCGGGGAGCGCCTGGGAGCACCCGCTGCCGGCGGTGCTCGCGGTGTTCGGCTGCTGACGCGTGCGGTGCAAGACCGGCCCGCCGCCTGCGTGTGCCAACCCGCTCCTCGCTGGCCTGCGTCTGCCAACCCGCCAGCCGTCATCATCTTCGCTTCGCTCCTCTAACGCTCACACCGTCACCGGCAGCGGGTGCCTGCAGCCAGCGAGCGCCGGCGCGCGCAGAACCCAGGGGCGGCCCGGACCGCCGCCGCCGCGGACGCCCCAACCAGCCCGCCGCGCCCGCGCGCCATCTGATTGTTGTCCGCACCTTAGGCGCACACTCGCGACCATCCAGGACAGCTCCGGCGCGCCTGCCGCCCATCCAGCGCGCGATGGCCACACCATCATCGCTCACCTCGCGGCGAGCAGGCGTCCAATTGGGCGCCCCGGCCCGCGTGCGGCGAGGCGTGCGCTGTGCGGTCGCGCCGGGCGGCGGCGTGCCGGAAGCGCTGGCGCACGCGCGCGCGCCGGCCCCGCCTGCTGCTGGCCGCACCATCCTGGCGGAGCTGGCGGAGGCGGCCTGCTGCAGCGGCAGCCAGGTCGCCTCCGCCACGTCGCCGCCGGGCGGCCCTCTGGGCGGCGGGCTGGCGCCGTGGGCGCTCGGCGCGGGCGCGGCGGTCGCGGCGGCGCTCGCGCTCAAACGTGTGTACGACACGCCCAGCCGCGCCTACGACGGCAACGTCGGCGACGAGTACGACGCCTGGACGGAGGAGGGCATCCTGGAGCACTACTGGGGCGAGCACATCCACCTGGGCTATTACACCGAGGCCGAGCGCGCGGCCGGGTGGTGGCGCGCCGACTTCAAGGCCGCCAAGCTCCGCTTCACGCAGGAGATGTTCCGCTTCTCCCGCGCGGCCGCGCCCAAGCGCATCCTCGACGTCGGCTGCGGCTTTGGCGGCAGCAGCCGCTGGCTCGCGGCGCAGTTCCCGGACGCAGAGGTCGTCGGTGCGCGCCGCCCGCGCGCGGCGTGCCGCCACCGCGCGGGCGCGGCGCCTCGCGCGCCAGCGCCCGCGCCCGTGGCGGCGGCCCCCACCTCACCTGCGCCCGCGCCCGCGCCGCCTCCAGGCATTACGCTGTCGCCGAAGCAGGTCGCGCGCGGCACGCAGCTGGCGGCGGAGCGGGGGCTCACCAACGTCCAGTTCAAGGCGCGCCGCCGGCGGTGCAGCTCGCCCGCCAGCCCTGGCGCGCCCTGCCGGCGCGCAGCGCCTGCCCGCCCGCCCGCGGCGCCATGACCTACCTCGCTGCCCGCCCGGGCATGGCGCGGCGCAGGTCATGGACGCGCTGGCCATGGAGTTTGCCGACGACTCGTTTGACCTCGTGTGGGCGTGCGAGAGCGGGGAGCACATGCCGGACAAGCGCGCGTACGTGGAGGAGATGGCGCGCGTGCTCGCGCCCGGCGGCCAGGTGCGCCGCCGCGGCAGCCGCGGCCAGGCGCGCAGGCGCGGCCGCCGTCGCGCCGCGGCCGCCGACCGACGGCCGCGCGCGCGGCGCGGCGCGCGCAGATGGTGATCGCGTGCTGGTGCCAGCGCGAGGCGGGCGTGGGCGGCGCGCCGCCGCTGAGCGACGCGGAGCAGCGCGAGCTCAACTTTCTGTATGAGGAGTGGGCGCACCCCTACTTCATAAGCATGCAGGAGTTTTGCCGCCTCATGTCGGTGCGTCGCGCGCGGCCAGGGCGCGGCCAGGGCGCGGCCGGCCGGCTGTCGCCGCGCGCGCGCCCACAGCTCTGCGCGCTGCCGCCGCCGCCGCCCGCGGGCGCAGGGCAGGGGCAAGCTGGAGGCGGTCGAGGCGGAGGACTGGACGCCGCAGACGATCGACAGCTGGCGGCACAGCAACCTCGTGGGCGTGCTCGACCCCTGGTTCGTTGTGTTGAAGTGGAACCCGGCGCTCTGGTACAAGGTCACGCGCGAGATCGTGACGCTCGAGCGCATGCACCAGGCCTTCGCCAAGGGGCTCATGCAGTACGGGCTCATGCGGGGCACCAAGCCGCCCGCGCCGGCGGCCGCGGCCGGCACGGCGGGCGCGAGCGCGGCGGGCGCGGCCGCGGCCGCGGGCGCGAGCGCGTGAGGCGGCGGCGGCGCGAGCGGTAACGGCGTCACGCCTTACGTCGGCGTGCTCAGCGGCAGAGACCGCGCCCGCGCCGCCGCGCGGGCCCCGCCGGTGCGCCGCGGCGGTCTTGCGCGCCGCACCGCGGCGCCGCGCCGCCGGGTCGCCGCTCCCTGCTCGCGGGTCGCCACTCCACGCGCGCATTCAGGTGGCGGGCGGTCCAGCGGGCCAGGCCGCGGCGTGAGCGGCCGGCGAGCTCTCGGGAGGTCCGCCCGCACATCGCGCTCGTCCAATCCAACGCCGCCGTGCTGCCCTCGGCTTTCAGGCGCCAGATCACTGCCTCAGCGGCATCGTGGAGGCGCCGGGCGCGCTGCTGGTGCGCGCCTGCGCCGCGCCACCGCCCGCCTGCGGCGCGCGCGGACGGCCAGTGCGCGCGTGCACCGGCCAGGCGGGGTCCAATTGGCCCTCGCCGCGGCGCCTGGAGCCCGCTTTCCGGCGGCAGCCGGGAACGGCGTGGCTCCTGCGCGCCCAGGGCTCGAGCAGGCAGCCGGATTCACGGCGCAGCAGGCCCCGGACGCGTGGCACCGCGAGCAGCCCGCGGCGGCGCTGCCGGCCGCGCCGCGCCGCCGCCGCCGTGGCGCCGCTGCTGCGCGGCCCCGCTGCGGCGGCGCCCGGCCCGCCTCAACCCCGCCCCGCCGCACCCCTGCCCCCGCACTGCCGCAGGCGCACGCGCCGTAGCTGCGGCGCGGCCGCAGGCCGCCAGCGCGGGGGCCGCCGCGCGCGGGCGGGCGCGGCAGGCGGCAGGCAGCATGGGCCAGGGCGCCAGCAAGGAGGACGGCGCCGGCGATCAGGCCGCAGCGGCGGCGGCGCGCGACGAGGCCAAGGCTGGCCTGGCGAGCTGGAAGAGGCTGGGGCGCGGGCGGCCGAGCAGCGAGTGAGCCAGCGGCGCTGGCCGCCGCGCCGTGCGCGCGCGCTGCGCGGCCGCGCGGGCGCGCCGCCGACCGCCGCCGTGCCTCGCAGGTCCCGCAGCAGCTGCAGCAGTGGCGACGTACGGCAGCTGAAGGCCGCCGATGGCTCAGGTGTGTCTGTGTTTTGGGGGTGGGGCACCGGCGCGACGTGTCGCGCCCGCTAGTGCACGCCTGCGCACCTGCTGATGCGCGCCCGCCCCGCACGCCGCGTCACGCAGCGGGCCGCGCCAGCCAGCAGGGCGCTGGGGGCCGGGCGGCAAGGGGCCGCAGCCGAGCGCGCTGCCGCCGCGGGCGCCGACCGGTCAGGCGGGCTTTGTCAGCAGCAGCAGCAGCAGCGAGGGCAGTTCGCGCCCGGGGCGCAGCCTCGATGTGGCACCGGCTGGCTGCGCGACAGAGCAGGTGGCACAGGCGGCGATGCAGCAGCAGGCAATGCAGCAGCAGCAGCAGCAGCAGGAGCAGCAGCAGCAGCAGCAGCAGCAGCAGCAGCAGCAGGCGCAGCAGCAGCAGCAGCAGCAGCAGCAGCAGCAGCCGCAGCAGCCGCCCCAGCCGCCCAAGCCGCCGCGCTCGGTGACGGGGCGCGGCAGCGGCCAGGGCGCTGCGCGGCCGGTGCTGCGGCCACTGGAGGCGCGCGCCGGCTCAGTGACGAGCCTGGGCAGCACGGGCAGCCTGGAGGCCGCCAGCACCGGCCGCGCCTCGTTCAGCCGCGACGGCGCGCTGGGCGACGTCGCGGTGGCGCACAGCAGCAGCCTGTACGGCGGCAGTGGCGGCGCAGGCAGCTCGGGCAGCGGGGCCGCCGACGCCCTTGCCAAGCACGTGGCGCGCAGCGGCAGCGGCAGCGGCGGCGGCGGCGGCGGCGGCGGCGCCGCCGTCACGCGCGCGAGCATGGAGAGCTGCGGCAGCGCGGGCGGGCGCAGCGTGCGCAGCGCGCGCAGCAGCTTTGCGGCCGAGGCCGACCCCGGCCCGCTCGACGACTATGGGCGGCCCAGCTTTGCGCCGTTTGAGGCGCTGGCGCGCCCCGGCGCGGGCCGCGGCGCCGTGTTTGAGGCGTCGCTGCCGCCCGACCTCGCCGAGATGTACCGCCGCCTCGCGGTGCTGCTGCCGGGCGCGCCGATCCCGCTGGTCACGGTGCTGCAGCTCTGGGGCGTGACCGACCCGCGCGAGGCGCAGGAGAGCGTGCGCATCTTTGTGATGCAGGGCGTGCTCAAGGTCGCGACGCTGCCGGACGGCGCGACGTGGCTCATGGTCTCGCCCGACCACCAGCAGTTTGTCCTGGTGCGCGCGTGCGCGCATCCACACGCGCCGCGCGGGCGCGGGGCGTCCGCGCGCGCGCGCGCCGCCGCCGCCGCCGCCGCGCCCGCCGCCGCCGCCGCCGCGGCCCACGCCGCCGCCGCCGCGCCGCCGCACACAGGCGGACCACCCCGAGGCGGTGCGCGAGTGGCACTCGGCGGTGCTGGAGATCTACAGCCGCCAGGTCATCGCCGCCCGCTACGTCGCGGCGACGGCGGCGGGTGGCGCGCCCGAGCCGGCCGCGCTCGACCCGCGCGACGTGTCGCCGGCCCAGTTTGCCAACGACGGCTACGTGTGGCTCGCGCTCACGCACCACCTGCTCGGCGCGGGGCGGCTCGGCGACGTGCGTGCGCTGCTCGTCGACCCGGCGTGGCTCGAGGTCAAGCTGCACTGCTACGGCGTCGCGGCGGTGGTGGAGGACTTTCGCGCCTACCTCCAGGCGCGCGCGCGTGCACACCCGCGGAGGGAGGGGGGCGCTTGGGCCGCGAGCGGGCCCCTCTGATCCGCGCCGCCGGGCGTGGCGGCGCATTGCCGGGCCGCCGACCGCGGCTGCGCGCCGCTGTCCGCGCGCGCCGCAGGTGTGCGGCGACCTCACGGTCAAGGCGGTGCTGCAGGCCTTCCAGATGAGCCTGCCCTGCTGCATGGAGCGCAGCCACCTGCCCATGATGCGCCACCAGCTCATCTTGCGCCTCATGGCCGCCGCGGCCGCGGCGGCGCGCGCGGCGCGCGACGCGCCCGACCCCGCCGGCGGCAGCGGCGGCAGCGGCGGCGCGGCCTGGCGCGGCGGCGGCGCCGGCGGCGGCCGCGGCGCGGGCAGCAGCGACAGCGCGGCGGGCGGGCTGCCCAGCGGCGCGGCGCGGCGCGCGTACGACCGCGAGATGCCCGCCTGGTTTGCGGCGCAGTACGGCGCCGCGCGCGCCGCCGCGTCGCTGCCCGCGCCGTCCCCGCCGTCGGGCGCGGCCCCCGACGCCGCGGGTGCGGGTGCCGCGGCCGTGGCACCGCACCTGCTCGGCTACACGCCAAGCCTGCGCCAGGCGGGCGGGCGGCACCGCATGGCGCTGCGCGGGCACGCGGGGCCCATCCGGACGGTCGTCATCACGCCCGACGGCAAGGACGTGCTCACCGCCTCGGACGACGGCGGCGTGCAGGTGCGGGGCGCGTGGCGGGCGGGCGCGCGCGGGCCCTCGGTCAGCGCGGGCGCCGCGCGGGCCGCCGACGCGGGGGCCGCCGACCGCGCCGCCGCGGCGCGGCGCGCAGGTGTGGGACATGGACATCGGGGACTGCGTGATGCAGCTGCACCCACCCGACGCGGCGGCGCCCGCGCCGCTCACGTGCCTCGCCGTCGCGGCCGACGGCGTGTGCTGCCTCTCGGCCGACGCCGAGGGCTGGCTGAGCTGCTGGAGCCTCAAGTCGGGGCAGCTGATGCACCGCGTGCGCGCGCACGTCGGGCGAGTGTCGGCGCTGGCGCTGGACGCGGGCGGCGCGCGCTGCCTGACGGGCGGCCAGGACTGCGCCGCCAAGCTCTGGTCCCTGCCCGCCGCCGCGCCCACTGGCGGCGGCCTGGCGGGCGCGCTGGCTCTTGAGGCAGAGCTGGGCGGGCTCAACGCGGAGCACGCCGCCGGGGCGGTGCTCGACGTCGCGCTCAGCAGCGACGGCGCGCTCGGCGCCACGGGTGCGCGCGCCGGCCGCGCCGCTGCACCGCTACGCCGCCGCGCCGCGTCGGCCCCGCGCCCCTGCCTCGCTGCGGCCCCACGCCCGCGCCGCCGCCGCCGTGCCCCGGGTGCGCAGTGGGTGACGACATGCTGGTGAAAGTGTGGGACCTGGCGCTGCAGCGCTGCATCCAGGTCTGCCGCGGCCACACCGGCTGGGTGGTGTCGGTGCGGGTGAGTGCGAACGCGCGCGCGGCGGCGGGGCGGCGGCCGGTGGCGGCGCGGGTGGGGCCCGCTTGACGCAGCGCGCCCGCGAGCTGCCGGGACGCGTCCGTGTCCCGCCCGGCCGCAGTTTATCGGCTCGACCTGCAACCTGGTGACTGCATCGCACGACGGCACCGCGCGCGCGTGGGACGGCTGGTCGGGGGAGTGCCTCGGCACGCTGCTGGGGCACGACGGCCGGGTCAACGCGGTGCGCACGAGCGCCGACGGCCGCACCGTGGTGACGTGCAGCGACGACCAGACGGCGCGCGTGTGGGAGACGCGCGACTTGACCTGCGTGGGGTGCGCACCTGCGTGGGGCGCACCCGCGGGCCGCGGGCCGCGTCGCGCCTCGCGCGACCGCGAGGCTCTGCCGCTCACCGCCGCGCCGCACGCCCGCGCTTGCTGCCGCAGCGTGCTGCGCGGCCACTCGAGCTGGGTGAACGACGTGGCGCTTGCGCGCGGCGGCTCGCAGGCCGTGACCGTCAGCGGCGACGGCAGCGCGCGGCTGTGGGACACCGCGAGCGGGCGGTGCCTGCAGGCGCTGACGGGGCACAGTGACGACGTGACGTGCGTCGTGCTCACCACGCGCGGGCGCTTTGCCGTGACGGGCAGCGTCGACGGCACCGCGCAGGTCTGGGACCTCGCGGCTGAGGACATGGCCTCCGCCGACACCCACGCTGGCAAGGTGATCGCCGTGGCGGCCGACCCCGCCGGCGCGCACGCCGCGTCGGTCGGCACCGACGGCCGGCTGCGCGTGTGGAGCGTGGCGAGCGGCGCCTGCCTAAGCGACCAGCCGGGGCACCTGGTGGCCGTGCCCAACTGCCTCGCCGTCTCTCTCGACGGCACGCGCGCATTCACGGCCGGCGGCGACCGCAAGCTGCTGGCCTGGGATCTGCAGGTGCGGCGGCGCCGCCCGCAGGCGCTGCCACGCCGCGCCCCGCTCGCCGCGCCCGCCCCCGCGCGCGCCCGCCGACGCCGCCGCCGCGCCGCGCCGCGCCGCGCCGCGCCGCGCCGCGCCGCGCCGCGCGCGCGCAGAGCGGCGCGCCCAGCATCCTGCTGCCGGCGCAGCAGGGCAGCCGCGCCAAGTGCGTGGCCGTGAGCGCCGACGGCTCCACCGCGGTGTGCCTCCTCTTTGACAGCAGCATCGCTGTGCATGACACCGACGGCGGCACCCTGCGCGCTGCGCTCATGCAGCGCGGCGAGCGCGACCCGCAGCGCGTGCACTCGGGCGGCGTCAACGCGGTGCTGCTCACCGCCGACGGCCGCCGCGTGCTGAGCGTGAGCAAGGACGCAACCGCGCGGCTGTGGGACACGTGCACGGGCGCGTGCTTGCTGGTGCTGCAGGTGCGCGCGCGCCCCGGGCCGATGCCGCCGCCGCGCCCGGAGCAGCAGCCCGCCGCCTGCCGCCCCGCGCGCCGCCGCGCTCTTCCCTGTTGACGCCGCGCGTCGCCGCGCGTCGCCGCAGGGCCATGAGGACAGCGTGCACGCCGGCGCGTTCAGCGGCGACGAGCGCCTCATTGCCACGGCCAGCTTTGACTGCACCGTGCGGGTCTGGGACGCCGCGAGCGGCACGTGCCTGAAGGTGCTGCAGCACGCGGACGCCGTCACGCGCGTGTCGTTCGGGCCCGCCCCGCGCGGCGGCAGCGGCGCCGGCGAGCGGCTCGTCACGGGCTGCGACGGCCGCGCGCTGTGGCTGTGGGACGCCGACAGCGGCGCCTGCCTCGCCGCGCTGGCGCAGCACAAGGAGGCGGTCAGCGCCACGGCGTTCAGCCCCGACGGCCGCTGGCTGGCCAGCGCGAGCCAGGACCGCAGCGTGCTCGTGTGGGATGCCGCCAGCGGGCGCCTCGCGGGGCTGTATGTCGGCGACTCAGCGATGACCAGCGTCGCGTTCGCGCCGCGCCCCGCCCGCGGCGAGGCCGGCGGCGGCGCGGCCGACGGCGCCGACGCGCGCGGCGAGGCGGGCGGCGCCGACGGCGCCGGCGCGCCGCCGGGCGTGGTCGCGCCCGCGCCGGGCGGGCTCACGCTGGTCGCCGGCGACGCGGGCGGGGCCGTGCACTTCATCGATTGCCTGTGACGCGTGTGCGCGGCGGGCCGTGCGGGAGGGGCGGGGCAACGTGGGGGTGACGGGCGTGCTCACAACAAAAACGAGGGGGATGGCGTGCGGCGCTCAGCGCTTGCGCCGGCCGCCAGGCCCGGCCGCCCCGCGCGGCGCGGCTGGCCGGCCGGCCGGCGCTGCGCAGGGCTGATGGCGCCCTGCTGCCCGCAGGGCGAACGCATGGCGCGCAATGTCTCGCGCGGCGGCGAGTTGTGTCTGGTTGGTTCGCGGCGTGCTGCCCGGTTTTGCGCAGCGACCGGCGGCGGCGCGCGCGCGCGCCTCAGGGACTGCCGAGCCTGGGCCGCGCGCGCCGCCGCCGCGCCACCAAGAAAGTCTCCAGAAAGTCTAGTTCCTGGGTGCGCTGCATCTGCTGCCTGAGTGCCAGCTCGCGCGCTGCCCGCGCAGATTGGCGGGGGGAAGGGGGGGGCCTGCACTGCGAAGCACCCGCCCGCCGGCCAGCGATCGGCCGGCCGGGGGCGCGGGAAATGGCACACCATGATGATGCTGATGCTGGCTGGCCTCTTGGCCGCCTCTTTGGGGCGCGCGCTCGCGCGGATTTTGGGCGGGCTTCCTGTCTGTTATATGCGCGCGCTGACGCCGCCGCGCTCACGCTGCGCTGCCCCACGGCGGCGGGCGCCGCCGCACCCCCACGCGCTTGCGCACCCCTGCCAACACCACTTCACGAGCAGCACCCCACATGCCTCCAACTGGGGCGGCCCCGGGCGCCGGATTTGGCGGCGGCAGTTGGCAGCTGAGCAGCTGCTGCGTGCGTGGCGGCCGATTTTGTGCGCGCGCGGGACCCGGCGCCGACGGCAACCTTTTTTCCGCGGCGTGCGCTCTGGGGAAGCGCCCAGCAGCAGCGATCAGCGTTGGCGGGATGACAGTGGGCGGCGCGCCGGGCTGCCGCGGCGGCGCAGGCGCGCGGAGCACCGCGCTGCACCGCCGCGCTTCAGCCCAGGTCGCGGTCGGCTCCCGAAGCGCGCGCCCCGCCACGGCAGCTGGTGAGCCATCATCCGCGACCCGCCTCCGCGCAAACGCGGAGTTCCGCCGCTGCCGCCGCGCGCGCCGCTGCTGCCGCCGCCGCCGCCGCTCCCCATGCAGGCCACCGCCCGGTCCTTCGCCCCCGCGCTCCGCAGCAAGGCAGCAGCCTCCCTGACCGCCGCGCGGCCGGCGCGGGTGCTGCAGCGCGTGCAGCGGCGCGGCATGGCAGCGGCGGCGGCGGCCAAGCAGGTCATCGCCACCGAGGAGGCGCCCGGCGCGCTGGGGCCCTACAGCCAGGCGCGCGCGGCCGCGGGCGGCCCTGGCTGGCAGCGCAGCGGTGCTGGTGGGCCCGGCATTGGCGCGCGCGGCGCGCGCGGACGGCCCGCGCGCCGCCGCCCCGGGTGTGGCGCAGGCGATCCGGGCCGGCAACACGCTTTACGTGTCGGGCCAGATCGGGTTCGTCCCCGGCACCAAGGAGTTTGCCTCCGACGGCGTGGAGGGCCAGACCGAGCAGGCGCGCGCCCGCGGCGCGCTGCTGCGACGCGCTGCCGCGCGCCCGCGCGCCGCGCCGCAAGCGACCACCCCGCCGGCCGCCGGCCGCCCGGCCAGGTGATGAAGAACATGGGCGCCATCCTGCGCGCCGCGGGCGCCGACTACGGCAACGTGGTCAAGACCACGATCCTGCTGGCAGACATGGCCGACTTTGGCGCCGTCAACGCCATCTACGGCCGCTTCTTCCCGTCCGACCCGCCCGCGCGCTCGACGTTTGCTGTCAAGGCGCTGCCGCTCAACGCGCTCGTGGAGATCGAGTGCATCGCCGTGCTGTGAGGAGGGGGCTGCGGCGCTGGCGGCCGCGGGCGGGCCGCGCGGGCGCGGCCGCGCGCCGCGCGCAGCGGCGTCCGGCGGCGGCCGGTGACGCTGCCGCGGCGGCAGTGTGGCGCGAACGAGGGGCGGAAACCGCGAGGTCGTGCCTGACGGCGCCGCGCGAGCATCGCGGCACTGCAGCAGCGGAGTGGGAACTCGCTACACAACAAGGCGTAGCTGCCCCCGGGAGCCCGCTGGGCAGCCCCCTGCACGGGCACCGCAACGCACTAGGAGCGCGCGAATTCTGAACGGCCGCGCGAGGCGCGGCCGCCACCAGCAGGCAGGCTCCAACAGCAGCACGACGGCAAAACCCGGGCGCGGCCAGCACACCTTGTTCAGGTGGCCTGCTGGTGTTCTTTATTAGCCGCACACACACGTGTGTGGCGCCCGGGGCCGCTTGCCCCCAGACGCGTCGGGCGTCCCGGCGGGACGCCCCGCGAGGGCGCAGCGTGCTGCTGTGCACACGGTCATCGACCGCACACACACCACACATGAGCAGACGCGCAGGCAGGTCCTGAGCAACTCGGACGCAGGCGCCGCTCAAACCCATTTAAGCCCGGCACCCGCCGCGACCGGGCACCGGCCGCCGCCGGGCGCGCGCCCCGGCGGCGGCGACGGCTGGGACCTCGGACCTCCGACCTCGGGACCTCAAACTCAACTTCAGCCCGCGCCTGGCTCCCAATCCATATCGTCGCCGTCACGATATGTTGAGACTGGGGCGGCGTGAGCTCGCCCCCGCCGCCCCGCCCGCGCCAGCCGCGCCCGCGCCGGCCGCCGCCCCGGCCCCGCCCGCCGCCGCGCCCGCGCCCGCCGCCGCCGCCGCCGCGCCCGCGCGTGGCGCGCGCGGCCGCGCGCACCGCGCGCGTCGCCGCCGCGCCGGCGGTCGTGCTGGCCAGGCCGACCTGCGCCTCGGTGAAGCCTGGGTTACGCATGGGCATGCTGGTGCAGTGCTCGGCCATCGAGCGGCCTCAAACAGCCTGCGGCGCGGCGGCGGGCGTCGGTGTTGGCGGCGTCGCGGCGCGGCGCGGCGCGGCGCGGCGCGGGGCAGCGATCGCGTGGCAGCGACCGCGGGGCGCGCCTGGTGATGGCGTTGACGACGCGCGCGAGGCCGGGCGGCGCCTGGCTTGGGATGTAGGTCGCGGCGCTGCCCGCGGCCGGCGCGTCGCGCAGGAACTTGTCCTCCGTCGTGGCCACGTGGGGCCGCACGACGTGGTCGATCAGGCCCGTGGCGGCCATCGCGGACAGCGGCGCGCGGCGGCGGCGACGGGGCGGCGACGGGCGGCGACGGCGGCGGCGCGGCGGCGCTGTGCGGGCGTGGGCGAGGGGTCGTGTGGGCGCGGGCGCGGTCGGCACACGGCACGGGAGAGTGGCAGGGCGCAGCGATCGCGGCGGCCTATAAGGCGGGGCGCCGCGTGCGCGACGGCGACGCGAGCGTCATGTGACCGCCGCGCCGCGATGAGCGCGCGAGAGCGCCCCTGTCGCGCCCGGAGAGCGCGCCCCGGCGCCGCCGAGGCCGCGGCTCGCGCGGCGCGCGGCGACAGCTGTCGCCGGCCGCGCGCGGCGTGTGCGCGATCTGGCCAGCGCGGCGCGGTGTGGCGCGCAGCCTGCCGGCCGCAGCACCGGGTTTTACGCGTGGGACCAGGCGCCTGGTGCGGACGCCTGGGTGCGGCAGCAGGTTGCGATTTACAACTCGCGCGCAGGCCCAGCGCGCGTGCCCAGCCCGCGCCGCCTGGCCCCGATGCACAAGTTCCGCTCGGCTCACCTCGCCCGCTGTACACAGCCTGGCGATGCCGCGGCCTCGACGCCGTGAGTAGGCGGGCGCATGGCGGCCGGTCGCCCGCGCGCAGCGGCGCTCCTGGTGCTTCTGGTGCTTTTGGTGCTGCCGTGGCGCCTGGACGCGGCGGCGCAGGCCGGCGTGGCGCAGGTGCGTCTCGGCGCGCGCTCGCTCCTCGCCGCGATCCGCTCGCGGCCCGACAGACGGCGCGGGAGGTGGGCCGTGGGCTCGGGGTGCCGTGTGAGCGCGCGCGGCAGCAGCAGCGGCGTGGTCAGGCCGGGCGACAGCGGCAGCAGCACCAGCATGCGGCAACCTTCTGCGGCCAGGCCCCGGGCCCGCGCGCCCGGCGCACCGTCGCAGCGCCGCCCTCGCCCCGTGGGCCGTCGCATGGCGCAGCACTCAGCAGCAGCAGCGCCGGCGGCACCCGCGCGGCGCCCACGCCGCCGCCGCGACCCCCGCGCCCGCCGCAGCTCGCCGCGGAGCTGTACCCCGGGCATGTGCTGCTGCAGCTCGCGCCCGGCAGCACCAGCCGGCTGCAGGCGGCCGCGCGCGCGGCGGCGGCGCGGGCGCGCAGCGGGCGCGTGCTCGTGGTGCTCGACCCCGGCGGGCCCGGCGGCGGGGCGCTGACGGTGGACGTGCCGCTGCAGCTGCGCGAGGGCGAGGCGCTGGTGCTGGCCACGCCCGCGGCGCTGCGGGCGGCGGCGGACGGCCGCGGCGGCGGCGGCCGCGGCGCGGCGGGCCGGGCGCCCGCGCCGCAGCTGCTGCGCGTCGACTGCGCCAGGTCGGCCGCGCTCGCCGTCGCGGAGGGCGCGCGGCGCTGGAGCTGCTGGGCCTGTCCGTGCGCGGCTGCCGCGGCACCGCGGTCAGCATGCAGGGCGGCAGCCTGCTGGCGCTGCAGGTGCGCGGGCGCGGGCGCGGGGGCTGCGCGCGCGGGGCGGGCAGGCGCGCGCTCTGGGGTCGCGCGCCGCCGCCCGCCGCCCACGCCGCGGCGCCGTCGCAGGACGTGGAGCTTCTGGGCAACAACCACAGGGCGCAGGAGGAGCTCGGCGGCGGCGTGGCCGCGCAGGACGTCGCGGCCGTCACGCTGACGCGCGTCACGTGCAGCCACAACTTTGCGGCCACGCGCGGCGGCTGCGTCAGGGCGCTGCGCGTGCGGCGGCTCGACGTGGTCGACAGCACCTTTGTGGATAACTGGGTGCGTGCGCCGGCAGCGCGCCGCGCGCCGCTGCGGCCCGCGGGCGGCCGCAGGAGCAGCCCCGGCGCCGCGCGCGCGACGCACATGCTCACATGCTCACCCGGCCCTGCCGCCCTGCCGCCCGGGCAGATCAAGAACCCGGACGAGGCCAAGAGCGGCGGCGGCGCGCTCAGCGCGACGCTGGTGGACGCGGTGCGCGTGACGCGCAGCACGTTTGCGAACAACACCGCCGCCGGCAGCGAGACCGAGGGCGGCGCGATCGACGTCGCCACCAGCGGCACCCTCGCCATCGCCGGCTGCACCTTTCACAACAACAGCGCGCAGCTCCACGTGCGCGGGGGGGGGGGGGGGGGCGGCGCGGCCAGCGGTCGGCGCAGCGCGCAGCGCGCCCGCGTGGGCGCCCGACGGCCCCCGCCGCCGCCTGCCGCGCGCGCGCAGGGCGGCGCCGTCGCCGGGGACGAGGTGGACGCCGTGGAGGTGAGCGACTGCCGCTTCACGCTCAACGGCCACTTCCGGCTCACGCCGGCCGAGCTCGAGGCCTTTGAGGGCTTCCCCTGGGTCTTTGCCGGTGGCGGCGTGTCCGTGTCCGGCTACCGCAGCGTCGCGGTGACCGTGCGGCGCTGCAACTTTACCGACAATGCCTCCGAGTCGGGCGGCGGCGTCGCGCTCACGCAGTGGGGCTACATGCGCGGCCGGCTCGACGTGCACGGCTGCCGCTTCGAGCGCAACAAGGCGCGCGCGCGCGGGGCCGCGCGGGGCCCGCGGCCCTGCCCGCCGCGCGCCGCGCGCGCCACGCCGCACGCGCGGGGCCCGCGGCCCTGCCCGCCGCGCGCCGCGCGCGCCACGCCGCACGCGCGCGGCCGGCCGCCGAGCGCGCGCGCGCCGCCGCCGCGCCCACCCGCGCGCCCGCGTAGGCCGACATCGGCGGCGGGGTGTTTGTGAACGAAAACATGGGCTCTAGCCTCAACGCGAGCGACTGCGTGTTCCTGCGCAACAGCGGCGACTTTGGCGGCGGCGCGGGCGCCATCTACGACACCGACGCGATCATCACCAACACCCTGTTCGAGGGCAACACGGTGCGCCGCAGCGACCAGGGGCGCCGCGGGGGGGTGGCCTGCGGGCACGCGCGCAGCCGCGCGCGCGCCGGGGCGGCGGCCGCGCCCGCCCACGCGCCGCCGCGGCGCCGCGCCGCGCGCAGGGCAACTCGGAGGGCGGCGCGCTGCACGTCGAGACCGAGTGGGCGGCCGGCAGCGGCAACGCGCTGCGCCTGGTCGACGTGCGCTTCGTTGGCAACAGCGCCAAGGTCACGGGCGGCGCGGTTGTGTGCAACGGGCAGGGCCTGGCGCTGACGCGCGCGGCCCTCACAGGCAACACGGTGCGCCGCCGGCCGGCCGGTCGGCGCCCCGGCCGCGCCGCGCCTGCCTCGCGCCGCGCCTGCCGTGCGCCGCGCCCGCTGACTGCGCCCGCCCGCGCGCGCCCCAGGCCGGGCTGGACGGCGGCGCCGTGTCGGTCACGGGCGCGCAGGGCGTGGCGCTGTCGGACGTTCAGCTCGTCGACAACGCGGCGCGGGCGGGCGCAGGCGGCGGCGCGCGGGTCGCGATGTCGTCCGACGTCGCCCTCACGCGCGTGTCGCTGCGCGGCAACCGCGCGGCCGAGGGCGGCGGGCTGCACCTCTCGGCGCTCTCCGGCGCGGACCTGGCCGGCCTGGTGTTTGAGGCCAACGCCGCCGCGCGCGTGGGCGGCGGCCTCGTCGTCGCGGGCTGCGCGCGCGTGGCGGTCAATGACAGCGTGCTCGTCCGCAACACCGCGCTGCTCGGCGCGGGGCTCGCCGCCGACAGCAGCGGCCTCGCCCTCACCGGCGTCAACCTCACCTCCAACGTCGCGCTGCTCAAGGAGCAGGCGGAGGCCGCGAGCGCCGCAGAGGCCGCCGCGGCCGCCGCGGCGGAGCAGGCGGCGGCCGACGAGGAGGAGGAGGCGGAGGGCGGCGGCGGCGCCGCCGCGCCGGCGGCGCCCGTGCTCTCGGGCGTGCTGCAGTTTGCGTCGATCATCTACGCCCACGGCAGCGCCGGCGCCGCGCTGGTGCAGCGCTCGGCGCTCAACCTCACGCGCTGCGCGCTCGCCAACAACACCGCCGGCTGGGAGGGCGGCGCGCTGCTGCTGCAGCAGCCCGCCGCCTTTTCCATCGTGGACAGCCGCTTCGCGCACAACCGCGCCGAGGGCGGCGCCGGCGGCGCGCTTGCGGCGCGCGGCGGCGGCGGCGCGGCGGCCGCGCGCGGCCGCCTGGACGGCTGCACGTTTGCGCACAACAGCGCGGCCGACGGCAGCGGCGGCGCCGCGCTGTACGACTCTGGCATCGGGCCGCTGCGGGTGGAGCACGAGGGCTGCAGCTTCAACTCCAACGAGGCGGGCCAGGACGGCGGCGGCGTGGCGGCGACCGGGCCGACCGCGCTCGGCTGCAGCGACTGCGCCGCGGACCGCAACACCGCGGCGCGGCGCGGCGGCTGGCTCGCGTGCGCCGGCTGCGCGGCGGTGGACCTGGCCAGCGTAAACAGCACCGGCAACGCCGCCGCGGTTGCGGGCGGCGCGGTCAGCTGCGACGGCTGCGCCTCGTTCGCGGCGCGCGGCGGGCGCTTTGCGAGCAGCACCGCCGCGGACGGCGGCGCGCTGGCGCTGCAGGGCACCGCCGCCGTGGAGGTGCGCGGCGCGACGCTCGCACACAACGCCGCCGCGGCGGGCCTGCTGGTCGCGAGCGGCAGCGAGGCGCTCGCGCGCGAGGGCCGCCTGCCGGCGCGGTGGCAAGCGCTATACGCGCTCGCCGCGGGCGGCGGCGCCGTGGCGGGCAGCCCTGCCGCCGGCGCGGGCGGCGGGCTCTTTGTGGCAGGCGGGGGCTCTGCGGTGCTGGCGGACGTGGTGCTGCAGAACAACACCGGCGCGACCGGCGGCGCCGTGTTTGCGGCCGTCGGCGGCTGCGCGCCCGGCGGCGACGGCGCCGGCGGCGGCGCGAGCGAGGGCGCCTGCCGGCTGCTGCTGGCCAACGCGACCGCGGTGGACAACTCGGCCAGCCACGCCGGCGGCGTCATCTACACCAGCACGCCCGCCGCGCTGGTCGTGGCCGCCGGCAGCGGCGACGCGGCGCCGGAGCAGCAGGACGCGGCCCTGGCCCTGCTGCGCTACGACAACAGCGTGGCGCGCGGCGGCTACGGCCCGGGCGCGGCGAGCTTCCCCGCCGCGCTGTCGCTGCTGCCGCCCAACGCCAGCAGCGCGGGCGGCGGCGGCGGCGCGCCGGCGCCCCAGCCCGCGCGGCTGGTCGCGGCGGCGGCGCCGCCGGCGGCGCTGGCGCGGCAGGCGCCGCAGGCGGGCGAGCTGCTGGGCCGCGGCCGCCGGCTCGCGCAGCTCGGCGGGGGTTCATGTCGCAGCTCGCCATCGCGAGCGACAACGTGCTGCACAAGGCCTCGGACGTCATCGACGCGACCTCCGCGGGTGCGCACTGGGCGGCCGCTGGGCGGC
Source organism: Scenedesmus sp. PABB004 (assembly GCA_014905635.1). Lineage (NCBI taxonomy): Eukaryota > Viridiplantae > Chlorophyta > Chlorophyceae > Sphaeropleales > Scenedesmaceae > Scenedesmus > Scenedesmus sp. PABB004. Next base: position 278,330 of record JABVCE010000018.1, read on the forward strand.
CGTGGGCGTGCGCGCGCGCGCATGCACGCGGCCCGCCGCCGGCCGCGCGGCCGTCAGCACGCGCCGCGCGGTGCGTCCCCGCTCCCCTCCCCGCGCAGGCGTGGCGCTGGACCCCGTGTGCCCCGCGCTGGGCGCGACGGTGCTGGGCGCCGCCGAGGCGGCGATCGACAGCCACCAGGCGTTTGCGCTGCCGGTGCACAGCATGGACGCGTTTGACTCGCAGGTCTCGTCCGGCCCCGGCGCTGACTGGGCGATCGCGCTGCAGCAGCCGCGCCTGCTGTCCGGCGGCGCGGGCGGCACGGGCGGCGGCGCGGGCGGCGTGCAGCTGCTGAGCGCGGCGCGCGCGCGGCTGGCGTCGGGGCGGTCGTGCTCGAGGGCCTCAGCGTCGCCGCGCCGCCGGGGAGCACCGTGGGCATGCAGCTCAACGCCTTTGCCGCGCAGGGCGGCGGCGGGCAGGTGCGGACCCGCGCCGCGGCCCGGGCGCGCGCGCGCGGCCGCTCGCCCCGCTGACGGGACCCCTCCGCCGCCGCGCCGGCGCCGCGCATGCGCCGCCGCGCGCAGCAGCTGGTGAGCGACCTAGTGGTGCACGTGCGGCCCTGCCTGCCGGGGCAGAGCGCGGTCATCACCAACACCACGGCCGCGGGGGTCGTGCAGACCTGCCTGCTCTGCCCCGCGCCGTCGTTCAGCTTCACAGCGTACGTCAACGGCAGCAGCGCCCGCCGCGCGGCTGCGCCGCCGGGCGAGCCCGGCGGCGGCGCGGTCGCGGGCGCGTGCCAGCGCTGCCCGCCCGGCGGGCTGTGCGTGGCGGGCATGGTCATCCCCCAGCAGGCCTGGTACCAGCCCCACCCGCGCAGCGCCTACATCCGCGCCTGCCCGCACGCGGCGGCGTGCACGCGCGCGCCGGGCGCGGTGCTCAACCTCCAGGCCTTCCAGTGCGCGATGCGGCGCGAGCTCGACCCGGGCGCGATCGACGCGCGGCCCTACACCGCGCTGCAGTGCGCGCGGGGCTACGCGGGGCCGTTCTGCGCAGCGTGCTACCGCCCCGGCCGCCACGCGTGGCTCTCGCAGCCGGGGCGCGGCGCGCTGCTGCTCGCCGACGTCGGCGGCGGCGCGCGCGGCTACGCCGTCGCGGCGCAGGGCGTCGCGCTCGCGGCGCCGCAGCCGGGCTTTGGCCCGGCCGAGGTCTACGGCCGCGCCGCGGGGCGCTGCGTGCGCTGCCCGCACCTCGCCGCCGCGTGGCTGGGCTGGCTCGCGGCGCGCGTGCTCGACCTCGCGCTCGTCGCCGGCCTCGCCCTGCTCTGGCTGCTGCTCGGCGCGCTCGCGACGTCGGGCGCGGCCGACGCGCTCGCGCGGCTCAAGGCGGCGCACGCCAAGGAGCTGGCCTACGGCGACCGAGCGCTCATCGCGCGCGTGTCGACCACGATACGCCGCGCGAGCAGCGAGCTGCGGCGCACGGGCTCCGCGCTGCTCGGCCCGCGCCTCGGCTCGGCGTCTGGCCGCAGCGTCGTGCCCGCGGAAGGTGGCCTGCCGCCCGGCGCGCAGCGCTGGCCGTCGGCGCCCACCGACGGCGCGCGCGGCTGGGCCGGCGGCGGCGCGCCGCCGGCCGAGGCGCAGCCGGGCGGCAAGGCGCCGCCGCTGCGCAGCGCGGGCAGCATCCCGCTGCCCCGCAACACGCGCTTCCTGGGGGAGCCCTATTACCGGAGCATGGCCCTGCCCTCGTCGCCGTCCCTGCTGACGCCCGCGGCGCCGCTCGCGCCGGTCAGCAGCGCGGGCGAGGAGGGCGAGGGCGGCGGCGGCGGCAGCGGCGCGTTGGCGCCCGCGGGCAGCGGCGCGGCCTCGGCATTCGAGTCGCCCTTTGCCGCGCCCGGCGTGAACGCCGACAGCGGCGCCGACAGCAGCGCCGCCGGCGGCGCCGCGAGCGGCTTTGGCGCGACGAGCGGCGACGGCAGCTCGGGGCAGCTGGCGGACAGCGGCAGCGGCGGCGTGTCGCCGTTTGTGCTGCAGCTGCAGTCGCAGGCGGCGTCGCAGGCGGCGTCGCAGGCGGCGTCGCAGGCGGCGTCGCAGGCGGCGTCGCAGCGCGCGGCGCGCTCGGCGCTGGCCGACCTCGACGACAGCGCCGCGCCGCCCGCCGGCGGCGCGCACGGCAGCCTCGCGGCGTCGCCGTTCAGCGGCCCGCTGCCGCTCGCGGGTCAGCCCACGCTGGCCAACCGGCTCTACGCGCCCGGCAACGTGCTCAACTCGCCGCTGAGCATCACCTGGTCGACGGCGGTCAACCTCATGGCGCAGCAGCAGCAGCAGCAGCAGCCGCCGGGCCAGGCGCCGGGCCCCCGCGACGGCGGCTTCCTGGGCGGCGCGGCGGGCGGGCAGGCGCCGCGCGACGGCCGCGCGGTCGCCGCCGAGGCGCCGGCCGACGAGCGCCTGGCGCTGCTGCTCATTGCGGTGCGGCACCTGGCGTGCACGGCCCAGGTGCTGCTGGACGGCGTGCAGATCGCGGCAGTCATCCTCTCGCTGGACGCCTGCTACGCCCTGCCCGCCTGGACCGCGGCGGGGCTCTCGGCGGTGCTGATCACGCAGTCCAACACCTGGCAGTGGGTGCCGTTTGACTGCCTCCTGCCCGGCGGCTCGCCCGCCTCGGGCGCGGCGGCGCAGTCCGTGCTGATCATGCTCCTGCCCGGTGAGCGGCCCGCAGAGCCGCTGCGGCGCCCCCGGCACGGCACGCGCGCCCACCTGGCCCGCGCACGCGCGTCGCTGACCGCCGCCCTGCCGCCTGCCCCGCTCGCCGTCCCCGCCGCCGCCCGCAGCGATTTACACGGGCCTGCTGCTGCTGCTGCTCGTCCAGCTGCGCAAGTGCAGCGGCGCCTGCCTCGTGCGCTGCAGCGAGCGCCGCGCGGCGGCTGCCGCGGCGCGCGCGGAGGCGCGCCAGGCCGCAGCGGCGGCCAGCGCGGCGAGCGCGGCGCGGGCCGCGGCGCAGAAGCGCGCGGCCAAGGAGGCGGCGCGCAAGGCCGCGGCGTCGCCGCCGCCGCCGGCGCAGTGCGACGTGGACGGCGCCCGCGACACGGGCGCCGGCGCGCTGCCGCGGGACGGCGACGGCGACGGTGACGACGCCGCGGCGTCGCCGTTCATGGCGGCGGCGCACCTCGCGCTGCCGGGCGGCGCGCTCGCGGGCGCGGACAGCGGCGCGCTGCCGGCGTGCGACTCGGGGACGGCGCGGGGCACGCCGCCGACGCCCAGCGCTCAGTACAGCCCCGCCGACAGCAGCGCCCTCGCCGCCGACGACTCGGTGTCGCCCTTTGCGGTCGCCGGCGCCGGCCGCGCCGCCGCCGGCGCCGGCCCGCCGCCGGGCTGGCTCGCGGGCGCGCTCGCGGCGCTGTGGGCGCTGCTGCGCCCGCAGCTCGCCAACACGGCCGCGCTCGCCGCCGCGCTGGCGGCCGCGTCGATGGGCTACTGCTACGCGCACTTTGCGGCGACGCTGCTCGGCGCGTTCAGCTGCATGCCCCTCGCGGGCCGCCCGAGCCTGCCGGGCGAGGTGCGCCTGCACGGCCGCATGTGGATTCCCGACATGCAGATCACCTGCTGGCGCGGGCAGCACGTGCCCGTGGTGATCGCGGCCGTGCTCGTTGGCATCCCCTGCCTGCTCGCCTACTGGCTGCTCCTGCTGGCGCTGGCGTGGCCCGACGCCGCGACGCGCGCGGCCAACGCGGCCGGCGCGACCGCGCGCGCCGCGGCGGCCGCGAGCGCGCGCGCCGCGGCGGCCGCGGCCGCGCTCGCGGGCGTCGCGGGGGGCAGGCCCGCGCGGGCGCCGCGCGGCGCGCGGCGCCGCGCCGCGGCCGCGGCCGTGCACCGCGCCGGCGCCGCCGCCGCGGCCGCCGCGCTGCGGCCGCTCGAGGCGGCCGCCACGGCGCTCGGCGCCGCCGCGGCGGCGCGTGGCGTGGACGGGCTGCGCTGCGCGGGGCTGGGCGTGTGGAACGTCGAGTGGCGCTGGTGGTGGCTCGCGGCGCGGGAGTGGGCCAAGCTGGCGGTCATTCTCACCGCCGTCGCGGCGGGCATGCGCGCGAGCGACGCGCAGGCGCCGCTCGTGCTGTTCGCCGTCGTGGCCGCGAGCGTCGCCGCGTGGTGGGCGCAGCCGGGGTGCAGCACGAGCATGAACCGGCTCGTGTTCATCATGTGTGGCCTGTGGCAGGGCCTGGCGCTGCTGGTGCTGGTGCTGCTCGTGCCCGCCGCGCTGCACGTCGAGGCGCTCGGCGGCGTGCTCTTCGGGCTCACGCTCCTCCTCCTGCTGCTGTTCGGCGGCCTCGTCGTCGGCTCGCTCGCCTGGCGCTGCGTGGTCGCCGCGCGCGGGCTGCCGGCGCCGGCCGTCGCGCCGGCGGCGTCTCAGCGGCCCTGACAGGCTGTGCGGCACTGCACTGAACCCAATCCGCATTGCAGCGTCTTTCATCGCCGGGCGGGCGCGCGCGGGTCCTCCAACTCCATCCATTTTGCTTGGCGAGCCTCGGCGCGGCGGCGGGGGCGGCAACACGGGCCGGTGCTTGGAAACACTGGGCGGACGCGCGTCGTCACGAGGGCCGGGCGGCGGCGCACCGGCGGGGCGCAGCGGGCAGCGGCCACCTTGTCCCGCCCCCCGTCCCAAGGCGCCCGACCACACCGCTGCCGCACACGCCCCTGCTCGGACCGCGCGGAGCGAGCAGTAGCGCGCGCAGCAGCCCGCGCGCCGCCAGCGCCCACGATCTGAGCCGCGGCCGCTCTCCGCGGCCAGGAGCTGACTGAGAGGGCCTCACACAGGTGCGGGAGCGCGCGCCGCGCCTGCGGGCGGGGCTGGGGCCGCGGCGGGGCCGCGCGAGCAGGCGGCGCCGCTTGCGCTCGCGGCGCGCACACGCGCGGCCGCCGGCCAGCGCCGTGGGCTCACGCTGCGCCGCGACGCGCCTCGCAGGCGGTGGCCAGCGAGCGAGGCGCCAAGCGCAGCCGCGGCGGCGGCGGCGCGGCCGAAGCAGCAGCGGCAGCGCACAGCGGCCCGCGATGGGCGACCTCCGGCAAGGGGGCATGGCGGCGGCAGGGGCCGCGCCGCCAGCCAAGCAGACGGGCCGCCGTGACGGCCGTGGCGAGGGCGAGGGCGGCGCGGCGCCAGCACAGGCGCCAGCGCCGGAGCTGGAGCAGCCGTGGCCGCTGCTGCTGCAGCACGCCAGCATCGCCAGCCGGCCGCGGATCGTATGCCGGCTGCTGTGCGGCGGGCGTGGCGCGCCACTGCGCCGGCCGCGTGGCGGTGGACGCCAGCACCTGGCGCAAGTGCGACGTCACCGTCGTCGGTGCGTTCTGTGCGTGGCTGGCCAAGCACGGCCGGCTGCTGGCGACCCTGGACGTGCGTGCCCTGCCCACTGCCGAGATGCTGGATGACGACGAGTATGACGGCAACGACCTGATGGCCTCCAGCCTGATCAGCGCGGCGGAGGCGGCGGCGGCGCCGGCGGACGGCGCGCCGCCGGGCGTGCTGCTTCTGCGGTCGCCCGCCAGCCGATGGCTGATCAGCCACCCGCGCCAGCCACAGCTGGCGCTGCTGGGCCGGCTGGAGCCCAGCCGCCTCGCTGAGCTGACCCTGGACCTCTGCGGCACGGACGAAACGGCCCGCCGGCAAAAGGCAATCGCGCGCGCCGCGGCGGCGGCGCTGGCCAAGCTCACGGCGCTGGCGCGGCTGCAGCTGGTGGTCGGGGGCTGCCCCACGACCCCCGTGTTTGCGGCGCTGGCCGGCCTGACGCGGCTGCGCAGCCTGTTGGCGGTGTTTGAGCCGGCGGGCCTGCCGGGCCTGGCCAAGCTGCCGGCGCACCTGGAGGAGCTGACGCTGGGCGTGCCGCGGCGCCCCGCGGCATCCAAGCTGCAGCTGGGCCACCTCACGGCGCTCACGAGGCTCTGCGCGGCGGACGCGGAGACCGTGCGCTGGCTCCGCATCCTGTGCCCTCGTCTCGATGAGAACTGTGCCGACGAGTACAGAGTTGCAGAGCTGCCTGAGCTCACCGCGAGCCCGCTGGCGGTCTTCCGCGGCGACGTGCTGCCGCCGCACCTCAAGGAGCTGCAGCTGGAGGGCTATGGCAGCTGCGTCGCGGTGGAGCCGCTGCTCGCGCTGCGCGGCGAGCTGGCCGCGGTCTCGCTGCGGCTGCTCAGCCCGGCGTCGCAGCAGCTGGCCGACCTGCGCCGCCTGAGCGAGCTGGCGCCGGCGGTGGTCGACATCGCGCTGGCGTGGGACGGCCGCTGCGATGAGAACGATGATGGCGAGCCGTATGAGTTTGACCACGTTGAACGCTCGGGCGCGGCGGGCGACTTTGCGCCCGACTGGAGCGCGCTGGCGGGCGTGCGCGAGCTGAGCTTTGTGGGGCAGGACCTCTTCGGCGAGCGCGGCGAGCACAACCCCCTGGACTTCCTGCCGCGCGTCGCCAGCAGCCTGACGCGCCTGTTCATCGACGACCACCGGGGCATGGAATCGTTTGCGACGCAGCTCGCCGCGCTCAGCGAGCTGCGGGAGCTTGAGCTCTCTGGCAGCTGGGACTACCTGGAGCTGGAAGGCGCGGCGGTCGTCGCGGCGCTGCCCCAGCTGCGCAAGCTGGCGGTGCGGTACGCACAGAAGATCCTCGACCACCTGCCGCACGTGGTGCGCGACTTGAGCCGCCTGACCAGCCTTTCCCTCGACAGCATTGACGGCATGCGCGACGCCCACGTCGAGCTTCTGGCCGGCGCGCTGCATGGCCTGCGCGAGCTGCGGCTGAACGAGCGCTGGGCCGCCCCCGCATCTGTGGACATCACCGACGCGTGCCTGCCGGCCGTCGTGGCGGGCTGCCCGCAGCTCACCAGCCTGGACCTCAGCAGAACCAAGGTCACCGACACGGGCGTGCGCCAGCTCACGGCGCTGACCGCGCTGCGCGTGCTGGACGTGGCTCACGCGGGCGTGTCGCAGGCCACCGTGCACGAGGTGCTGCAGGCCGCGTGCGAGTGAGGGAGTGCATGCATGCTGCCATGGGGAGGGGTTTGACGGCGGGCAGGTAGGCGGGCGGGCGGGCGCGCGGTGCTTGCGCCTGGGGCGGGGAGACGCGCGGCAGCTGAGGCGCGGCCCCGGCCGAGCAGGCGCGCCCGCTGACGCGCGAGCTGCTGCGGGCCCGGCGCAAGTTGACGAGTTGCAATTGCAACCGAGTTGCCGACGCCGCTGCGACGCGCGCGCCCCCACCTCACGCGCAGCGCTGGTGCGGCGCCCGCCACGGCAGCCCCAGCAGCTGCAGCAGGTCCTGCTCCCGCTCGATGCGCCGCGCGCTGCCCACACCCAGCCCGGCCGCGTCGCCGGCCGCGGGCGCCCAGCCGGGCGGCCAGCGCGGCTTGCCGTGCCGGTCGTTCGGCGGGGCCTCGTCCGGGACCGACAGCACCACGTGGCTCACGCCCGACGCCAGCGCGGCGGCCACGCGGTCGACAGCCTGCGCCTCGCCCGGCGCGGGCGCGGCTGCACCTGCGGCTGCGCCGCCGCCCGGGCCGGCCGCCGCCGCCACGCTGCGGCTGGCCTGGCCCGCTGCCGCGCGGGCGCCGGCGGCGTCGCGGGGCAGCTCGACCAGCTTGAGCAGGACGTGGGAGTTCAGGTGCATGTCGCACTGCCGGGCGTGCTCGCGCAGGAACCTGCCGCGCGGGCGGGCAGCGCGTCGGCGCGTTGCTCGCAAGCAGGCGGCCAGCCCCCGAGCCGGCCCGGCGGGCGCCCGCCCGCCCGCGCCAGCGCTGGCGCGCCGCCGGCGCGCGGGCCGCGCGCGCGCCGCGCCTGAGCCACTGCGTGGAGCCCGTCCAGCCCACGAGCGCGAGCGTCCAGTCGGCGGGCGGCACAAGCACCAGGTCCACGCGGCGCGCCCGGCCAGCGGCGGTGATGAAGACGCCCATCACGTGGTCGTACGCGTCCAGCCGGCCCTGCGTTTTCACCCAGCGATTACTGAGCACGTCCTCGCGAACGCGCGCCCGGTACGCCGGCAGCCCGCCGCTCTGGACCATGGCAAAGCCCTCGCCGCGCCGCACGAGGCGCCCCGCCGCGGCGAGCGCGTCGTACAGCCGCGTCGCGAGCCCGGGAAGCAGGTCGGGGCGCGAGGGGTGCGTGATCAGCCAGTCGAGGTCGTGCCGCGCGTGCTCGCGGCGCGCGCCCCCGACCGGCTCGATTCGCCAGCCGTCCGGCTCGCCGCTCACGGCTGCGAGCGCGGACGCGACCACGCCCGCAATCTCGTCCGCCTCGTCGGCGATCGCGCCCGCCGTGAGGTCGGCGGCGTGGCGCAGGCTGTGCACGATGGCGCGTGGCAGGTTGGCGAGGCGCGGCGGCGCCGGCGACTGCTGCTGCTGCTGACCCGGAGCCTGCTGCCCTGACTGCTCCTGCTGCTCCTGCTGCTCCTGCTGCTCCTGCTGCAGCGGCGACGCGCCATGCCCCACCGCCGCCGGGCCTCCGCCGCTCCCGCCGCCCGCGCCGCTCTCGCCGCCCTCGCCGGCGGCCGCGAGCACCTGCTCCACGCTGGCCAGCCCGAGCTGCCACCAGGTCAGCGCGAGCGTCGCGCCCACGCCCGGGAGCTGCTTGAACGCCGCGCGCGCGGCGCCGCCCGCGGTCGAGGGGCGCAGGGAGCCCTTGGAGTCGGTGACCGGTCGGTTGGACCGGAACGCGTCGAGCTGAGGGCAGGTGCCTGCACGGCGCGGCGCGGCGCGACGGCGCGCGTGAGCGGCGCGCCCACGGCGGCGGCGGCAGCGCGGGCCGGCGGTGCTGCGCGCGCGCGCCTGTGCGCAGCAGCTGGTCGATGATGCGCGCCACGTGCCCGCCGCAGCACGGCAGCAGCGCCTCAATGCGCGCCGGCCCCAGGGTCGCGGCGTCGAGCGCAAACGCGCACGCCCGGACCGCGGCCGCGGCGCGGTGGTACGTGAGCGCCTCGTGGCTCAGGAGCGTCGTCGTCGCTGCGGGCGCGGGCGGCGCAGGCGCGGGCGGCGCAGGCGCGGCTCGGCCGCCCGGCCCGGGGCGCCGGCGGCCTCGGCGCGCCGCGCCGCGCCGCGCGCGCACCGGGCTCGGCCTCGCGGACCGCGACCGCCGCCTCAAACGCGGCCAGCTCCTTGAGCGCGGCGCGCACCGACTCGTTGGCCCCGCGCGCCGCCGCCCCGGCAGGCTCGTACGACGCCCACAGCATCAGCTCGACCTGGCCAGGTTGGTGTGGCAGGGCGGCGCGGGGGTGAGCGAGCTCGGCGCGCGCGCGCTCGGCGCGCGCGCTGCGCCAGCCAGCGCCGCGCCGGCCGCGCGCCTGGCTGACGACGTCGTCCAGCCCGGCCTCCCAGCCCCCGCGCCACGCGAAAAACTTGCCCATCGGCGCGCCGGGCACGGGGCGCAGGGCCGGCAAGTCGCGCGGCGCGCCGACCTCGCCGCCGCCGCCGCCACTGGGGCTGGCGCCCTCGCTGGGGCGCGGCAGCAGGTGCGCGAGGCTGTGCTGCCCCGGCGGCGGCAGCTGCCCGCCAGCGGCCAGCCCCCCGCCCAGCACCGCGTCCAGCCACGAGTCGGCGACGACGGCCGGCGGCGGCCGTGCGGCCGCGGCGAGCTGCAGCAGCCCGCCCACGCCGGCGGGCACGCCGCGGCCGTCCGCGGGCGCGCGCAGGACGACGTGCGACACGCCCGCCAGGTCGCCGGCGGCCGCACCATGCGCCACACGCGCGCCCAGCTGCTCCAGGCGCTGACGCACCAGCCCCAGGCGGCGCTGCAGCAGGGGGATGGAGACGTGAAGGAAGACGACCGGGGCGCCGGGTGCTGCTGCCGCTGCGTGTCGTGCGGGCTCGATCGCTGCGTCAAACCGCTGGCGCTTGGGCGCGCTGTCCATGTTCAGCGCCGTCGGCCCGCAGCGCGCGGCGCCAGCGGCGGCGCAGCAGCGGCGCGCTGCGCAGCGGCCGCTGCGCGCCAACGCCGGCTTCTTACATGGCGCCCCAACGCCTGCTGGACACGGGCAGCCAGCCTCACAGCGATTTTGGCCGAAACACGCAGGCCCGTCGCGCGCGCATCACTGAACCCACCGCGCGCATGTGACGACCGACCGCCGCCGCGCGCCATGACGATCGCCGGTCGCTGCCCTCACCACCAGAGCGTCAGCATGTCCGCCGCGTCCGCCGCGCCGCTGGCGCCGGCGTCGCCGCTGGCCAGCACGGCGAGGCCCGTGAGCACCACGCCTGCGCGGCGTGGGCGGCGGCCGGCTCGCTCGCTCGAGCTCACGCGGCGACGAGGCCGAGGCCGAGCAGGACCAGACCTGCGTAAACGGTGAAAATGACGCCCGCGATCGCCCAGCCCGAGGGCTCGTACGGCTCGTAAGGCACCAGCCCGGCCGCCTCCAGCTCCTCCAGCTCGTCGGCCGCCATCAGTGACCGCGCGCCCGGCGCGCCGCGCGCGCCCGCGCCGCGCCGCGCGCCGCGCAGCAGCGACGCGTCGCCGCCGGCGCCGCGGAGCCCGGCCGCCGCGGCCGCCGCGGCCGCGTCGCCGCCGAGCGCGTCGTCCGCGTAGCGCCAGGGCTTGGCGCGCAGCGCGCGCGCGCTCGCGCGGCGGCCCCACACGCTCGCGGGCGTGCGCGCGCCCGGCCGCGGCGCCGGCGCGCCGGCCAGCCCGGGCGCGAGCGCCGCGGCGCCTGGCACGGCGCCGCGGCGGACCAGCAGCGCCTGCGCGATGGCGAGGACCTCCGGGTCGAGCAGCTCGGGGTGGCTGATCAGCCCGCCGCCCCCCGGCGCGGCGTCGAGCGCGTCTGCGGGATCGCCGCTGAGGCGGTCGTCCCACGCTCCACGACCAGCGGCGGCGGGCCAGGGCGCCTCGGCCGGCTGCGCGAGCGACTGCTTGAGCAGCTCAAGCTCCAGAAAGGACAGCCGCTCCTCGAGCGCGCCCAGCGCAGCCGCCGCGGGCTCGCCGCCAGCTGCGCCGGGCGGCGCGTCGCCGGGCGGCGGCGGCGCAGCTGCCGGCGCCGGCGCCGCCGCGCTGCCCGGCGCTTGCAGCTCGGGCGGGCCTGCGGGCGCAGCGTCGCGCGGCGCGGGCGTCGGCGCGCCGCGCGGGCGCGGCCGCATGCACACGCGGGCGGCGGGCGCGCTGCCAGCCTGGCCGACCGGCGGTCGGCGCGGTCGGCGACCGCGCTCACCGGGGCGCGGAACGCTTGCTCGCGCGCCGACCTCAAGTATGAGTGACGCCTGGTGGTGGCTGAAGCCGGACTCCATCAGCACCCTGTGCTGGTGCAGCAAGCGCGCGATCGGCGACGGCGCCGTCGCTTGCGCGGCGCCACCGCTGCCGCCGCCGCTGCGCACGCGGGCCGCCGCGCGGGCGCGCCCAGCGTGCAGTCGCGCTGGTGCGACACCGACGGACTGCCGGGTCAGGGCGCGCGAGCCCTTCAGGGGCCGCACGCAATCCATGCGACCGGCGGCGCTCGAGCGTCGCCGGTGCGGGCTTGGTTTCGGCCTGGGCGTGAGCGAGCTCGACGTGCTGATGCCAGGCGCGCGCGGTGCGAGCTCGGGAGGAAGAAGCGCGCAAAGACCGGCGGCGGCGGTTCCGCGGCTTCTGCGGCGCGAACGGTCTGTCGGCGCCTGCCTGCCAGGCCCCGCGCCCCACCCAGACCGACGCGCCGCCTCCGAAGACCCCTCAGGAGCTCCCCCGTCGCCCGCTGCCGTGCCGCGTGCCGACAGCCGCGCTCCGCTGCTGACTGCTGCTCGCGCTGCTCGCGCCGGCCGCGCGATGGACGTCGGGGCCGAGCTGGACGCCCTGGACGCCGGCCTGTCCGCCCTGGCGGCGGAGGAGGGCATCACGCTGCCAGCGGCGGCGCCCGCGCCGGACCAGCTGGTCGTCCAGCTGCTGGCGCAGCAGTCAAAGCTGCTGGAGCTGGTGGCGGTCATGGCGCAGACGGCCCAGCGCCACGCCGAGGCGGCGGCGCACACAGCGCCGGCCGCCGCGCCTCCGCCGCACCACGCGGCGCCGCCGGACGACGCGGCGTTGCTGAAGCGCCGGTGGTGCAAGGTGCAGCGCGCGCTGCTTTCGCACCTCGCGGACGCGCGGGCGCAGCTGGCGGCCGCGGACTCGGCGCGCGAGGCGGCGTGCCGGCGCGAGGCGCGCGCGCTGTCTGCCGCGGCGGCGCTGCGCGCCCGGCTGCTGGAGCAGGAGCAGGAGCTCGTCGCGGTGCGGGAGCAGCTGCAGGAGGTTGCGCAGCTGCACTCGAGCAAGCTGGCGCGCGCGAAGCAGCGGCTGCAGCAGCGCTACGAGGCGCAGCTGGCGGCGACCACGGCGGCGTACGCCGAGGAGCTGGCGGCGATCCAGCCGCGCACGCGCGCCTGCGGGCGCGGCGGCGGCGGGGCCGAGGCGCCGCGAGTGCCGCAGCAGCCCGGCGCGCCCGCGGCTGGGGCGCGGCAGGCCGGCGCCGGCGCGCAGGAGCACTGCGACGAGGCGCCGTGGCAGCGCCCGCGGGGTCGCCACCAGTGCGGTGCGCTGGGCTGCTGCGCCCCGGGCGGCAGCCAGCCGGGGGGCCGTCCGGGCGCCGCTGAACGCCGCCGCCGGCTGCCCGCGCAGGCGAGGGCGGCGGCGAGGGCACGACGCGGCCGCTCACGGCGCCCTCGTCGGACCGCCGCGCCGGCGCCAGCCCGCCGCGCAGCGCGCGCGTGTCTGCCGCCGGCGGCGCGCTGAGCGCGGCAGGCGGCCTCGGCGGGCTGCGGGCGAGCTGACCGACGGCGCGGCCGCGGCCGTCCTCGGGGGCAACGCGGTTGCCCGCTCGCGCACACCCGCGTGGCGCCAATCCTGCGCCGCCAGCCCTCGTCACTCGCTCTCCACGTGCACGTTTTCAGTGCGACCCGCCGCCGCCCCGCCCCGGCGCTCCGCCCCGCACGGCCGCGCCCGGGGCTGCTGCGCCGCTGCCGCCGGCAGCCTCACGCCCGCTGGTAGTCAGGGAAGCATTGCTGCGCGCGCGCGGCGGGAGGGCGGGCGGCGGGGCAGGCCGGTGAGCGCGCCCGGGCGGCGGGGCAGGCCAGTGAGCGCGCCCGTCCCGTGGCCGCGGGGCAGCCGCGCGAGCGAGAGCGCGCCGCCGCCGCCGCCGCCGCCGCACCTCGAACGTGCTCTTGGGGTGCTTGTTCTCCTGGTGGTCCTTCAGCTGCTGCTCTTTGCTCTGCGCAGCGGCGGCGGCGGGCGTGTGGACGGGCGCTCGGGCCCCAGCGCCCTTGCGCGCCGCGCGCGCCCTTGCGCCGCGCCGCGTGCGCCGCGCACCGTGCAGATGAACGTCGTCAGGCACACGCTGCACTTCATCGTCAGCGCGGCCGCGTTGGCCTTGAGCTGGCTGCCTGCGCGCGGCGCGCCGCGGCGAGCGGCGCGGGCGTGGGCTTCGCGCGGTCCGCGGCCGCCGCGGCCGCCGCGGCGCGCGCGCCGCCCACCCTTGGGCTCCTTGAGCTTCTCCGCGTTGCGGGCGCGCTTGGTCGCCGACTTCTGGCCGTTGCCGCCACCCTGCGGGGGCGCGGCAGGGCGTCGGCAGCCGCGCGGCGCTGCTCCGGCGCGCCGCCGCGCGCAGCCGCCGCCTGCCCGCCGGGCTTTGGCAGCACGCGCGCCCCCGCCGCTGCTCGGGAGCGGCGTCCGCCGGCCCGGGCGCGGCCGCCCCGCGGCGGCGCGGGCAGCGCCGGGCGCGCGATGCAGGCGCGCGCCGCGGCGCGCTGCCCAGGGCCGCCGCCGCGCGCCCAGGTGCCGCGTCTCGCGGCGAGGGCGCTCACCATGGTGCCGCGCCGCTCCTCTGCGGCCGCGGGCTGCGCGCAGCGAGGTGCGCGTGGCGGGCTCGTGCGGGGCTGGCGGTGTGCAGCTGTCGAAGCCGGCGAGGGCGAGAGTGGCGCGGCGGTCGCGCGGCGTCGCAGCGTGTGCTGCCGCTCAGGTTCACTTATGCGCGGCCGCTCTCGAAAGCGAAAAAGGCCCGCCGTCCACGCACAAGCCCGCTCCACAGCCTCCGCACGCACGCACACCGCCTCCGCCGCACCCGCGCCGGGCACCCACACACCGCGCCGCGCGCGCCGCCACCGCTGCTGCGTGCTCGCGCATGTCCCAGCAGCAGCAGCAGACGCCGCCGCCGGCCCTGCCCGGCCACCTGGCCTTCACCCCGGGCAGCGCCATCAGCACCGGCGGCGCCGCGCCGCCCCCGCACCGCCAGCAGCAGCAGCACGCGCCGGCGCCAGCGCCCGAGCAGCACCGCGGTGCGCCGGCCGTCGCTGCAAGCGTCTCCCCCGCCCGGCGCGCGCGGCGCGACGCGACGCGCCGCCCGCCCGCCGCACCGCGCCGCGCCGGGGCGCAGAGCTGCTGGCAGAGGCGCTGGCCGCGCTGCGAGGCGAGGTGGACGCGCTCGCGGAGGACGGCTGGATGTTTGAGGCGCCCCGCCACTCGCTCCGCTGACGCCCGCCGCGCGGTCGCCGCCGCCGCCGCCGCCGCGGCCGGCTCGCGGCGCGCCCGCCATGGAGCCGGACGACGCCGCGCCGGGGGGCCGCACGCCGCTCGCGCAGCGCGCCGAGTGGGCGGACGTCACGCCGTGCCCCGTGCCGGCGAGCGAGGCCGACGGCGCCGTCGTGGCGGTCCAGTACAGCGCGGCGCACCGCGAGGCCTTGGGCTACCTGCTCGCCTGCATCGCCACGGCACGCGCCGCCGCCGCCGCGGGACGCCGCGGCACGCCGCGGGCAGCCGCGCGCCCGCGCTCGCCGCTCGCCGCCGCGGCGGCGCCCGCGCCCGCGCCCGCCGCGGGCGGCGCCCCGCCGAGGCCGCGCCGCCGCGCTGCCGCGGCGCCGCGCAGGGCGAGCGCAGCGCGCGCGTGCTGGCGCTGACGGCCGACGTGATCGCCGCCAACTCGGCGCACTACACCGCGTGGGAGGTGCGCTGGGAGTGCCTGCTCGCGCTCGGCGCCGACCTGCGGCGGGAGTATGAGTTCACAGAGTGAGAGGCCCGCTGCGGCCGCCGCTGCCCGCTGCCCGCTGCCCGCTGCGGCGGCCGATGCCCGCTGCCGCTGCGGCGGCCGCGGCGGCTGCGGCGGCCGCGGGGCTGCGCCTAGGACGCGCTCCGAGCGGCCCCGAGCGCGCGCGCCTGCGCGCCCGCGCCTGCGCTCACCCGTGCGCCCGCGCAGGCGCGTGGCCGAGGAGAACGCCAAGAACTACCAGCTCTGGAATCACCGCCTCAAGCTCGCCAAGGCGCTCGGCCCCGACGCCACGCAGGCGGAGCTCGAGTTCTGCAAACGTGCGCGCGCCCGCGTCCGCGTCCGCCGCCGCCGCCGCCAGACGCGTGCTGCCAGGCGCGCGCGCCGCCGCCAGGCACCCGCCCACGCCCGCCCGCCCGCGCGGCAACTCTCGCGCGCAGGCGCGCTGGACGGTGACGCCAAGAACTACCACGCGTGGGCGCACCGCCAGGTCGTGGTCGCCGCGGGCGGCGCGTGGGCGGCGGAGCTGGGCTACGTGGAGGAGCTGCTCGCCGCCGACGTGCGCAACAACTCGGCCTGGAACCAGCGCATGTTTGTGCTGCAGGTGCGGCGCGGCGCGCGGGCGCGCGGCGGCGGCGTGCGGCTGCAGCGCGCGGCGCCGCGGTCGCCGAGCGGGCCGTGCCCGTGCTGCGCGCGCGCGCGCGCGCGCAGCACACGCTGGGCGAGCACGCCAGCCTCGAGGCGCTGCTGCAGCGCGAGCTGTCGTACGTCGCCGCCGCGGTGGCGCGCGCGCCGGACAACGAGAGCGCGTGGAACTACCTGTGGGGCCTCTTCTCGCTGCCGGGCTGCGCCGACGACGCGATGGGCCTGCAGGACGAGGCGCGCACGCGCCGCGTGCGGTTGGCGGGCCGGCCGGCACGGCACCGCATGGGGTGGCGCGCGCGGCCGGCGGCCCACGCGCGGCGCACGCGCGCCCCGCACGCGGTGTCGCCGCAGGTCTTTGCCGTCTGCCGCGACGCGCTGGCGCGCAGCGCGTCGTGCAAGCCCGCGCTGGACACGCTCGCGCAGGCGTACGCCTGCCTCGCGCGCGCGGCGGCGGCCGCCGGCGACGCCGGCGCGTCGGCCGCCGCCGCGCGCGCGGGGCTGCGCGCGCTGGACGCGGCCGCGGTGGCCGACCCGATGCGTGCCAACTACTGGCACCACCGCCGCGCCGAGCTGGAGCCGCTGGCGGGCCGCTGAGCGGCGGGGCGGGGGCGTGCAACGACGCAGCGACCGGCCGCGGATGCGTCACCGACGTCGCGTCAGAGCCAGATGCAGAAGCGCCGCAAGCGCCGCCGGTGCCGCCGCCGCGCTTTCCTCCTCGGCGTCACCCGGGCGGGCCAGAGCCCCGGCTGATGTGATGTTGAGGATGCACGGGGGCTGGGTACCGCTCCTCGCCGCCGCGCTGCTGCTCGCCAGCGCCCGGCTCAGCAACGAGCGCGACTTGTTCAGCGGCGCCAGCAGCAACCCTAAGCTCGCTGCGTCGAACCGCAGCGTCACGGAAGATGGCGGAGCAGAGGCCGCCAGGGCGGCGGCGATGGAGGCGCTGTTCGCGTCCATACGCCGCGACGGTGCCGCGCTGACGGCCTTCTTCACGGCGTGAGCCTAGCGCTGGTGCAGCGCCTGCGACTCGCCGGAGCAGCTCCCGCTTCCGCCGCGCCGGGGCGCCGCGGCTGGCCGCACACCCGGCCGCCGCTGCCCTCGTCCGCCCGCAGGATGCCGGGCAAGAGCGAGCTCCACTACCACTACGAGTGAGCGCCGGGCTGGGCTGGGCAGTGGAGCTGGGGCGCGCGCGCTCCCCGGCGGCAGTCAAGCTCAGCGTGGCGGGCGCGTGGTCCGGCGGACCGCGCGCCCAGGCGCCTCCAACCCGCGCCGCGCCGCGCCGCCGCGCCTCGCCCCCCCCCCTCCCCGCAGCGGCGGCGTGCCGACCGAGGACCTCATCGACGCCGCGGTGCGCGCCGACCTCGCGCTCTGCCCGGCCACCGCGACGGTCGCGGCGCGCGCCAACGCCGACCCCGCGGCCTGCGCGGGCGGCGGCTGGACGCCGATCGGCCGCTTCGCCTCCGAGCACGGCGGCGCCGCGCTGAGCTCGCTGCTGCTCGAGGGGTGGAGCACCTACAACTACGAGGGTGGAGCTCGAGGGTGGAGCAACTACAACTACGTCCAGACGCCGCGCGAGGCGCCCGCCGCGCACTTCTTCAGCGCCTTTGCCCGCTTCGCCGCCGCCAAGGCGCGCCGCCCGCGCGCCGCCCCTCGCCCGCGCCCGCAACGCCGCACGCGCGACGCCGCACGCGCCGCCGCCGCACGCGCCGCCGCCGCCGCGCGCCCGCGGCGCGCGCAGGACGTGGACCCGCGCGCGATGCTGCGTGCGACCAGGGCGCGCGCCGTGGATGAGGGCACTGTCTATATGGAGGTCATACTGCTTATGCTCAGGTGAGCGAGGCAATACGAGTGAGGCCAGACGAGTAGATCCTCACCTGAGGCGGGCCGCCCGCGCCCGCCGCGCCCGCCGCGCCCGCCGCGCCCGCCGCGAGGCCACAGCACTGCGCGCGCGCGCGGCCAGCCCCTGCGCCTGGCGGCCGCGCGGCCACAGCAGAGCGAGCGCGCACCGCCGCCGCCGCCGCCGCCGCCGCCGGCGACGCCGCGCGCGCAGGGGCCCGGCGCTGAGCGCCGCGTTCGAGGCGCGCCTGCGCGGCGCCGCGCGCGCGCGCGACGCGGCCGCCGCGCTCGCGGCGCTCGACGAGGCCTTTGCCAGCGTGCCGCGCGCGGCCTGGGACGGCGCGGCCACGGCGTACGCTCGGTCGGTGGAGGCGCTGGGCGCCGGCCTGGACGGCCCCAACTTTGCGATGCGCTTCGTGGGCTGGGCGCTGCGGCTGCTGCCGCCGCTCGACGTGTTCTCGGCCGCCGCGGTCGGCTTCCTCGCTGCGGGCCGCAGCCCGCTGCTCGTCGGGGTCAACCTCGTCGGCCCCGAGGCCGACCCCGTCGCGCTGCGGGACTACTGGCTGCACATGGTCATGGTGCGCCGCCCGGCGAGCGGCCTGCGGATCGGGCCTGGCGTCGGCCCTCCGCCGCCGCGCGGGCGCGCGAGCCCTGCGCAGCGCCCTGCTGGCGCGCGCGCGCGGCCAGGCGCCTGAGCGTCGCGCCGCCGCCCCGTGTCGCTGCGCTGCGTGCCAACACAACAGTTCAAGTACCTGCGGTCCAAGTTCCCGGCCGTGCGCGTCGCGCTGCACGCGGGCGAGCTCGAGCTCGACCTCGTTGCGCTGCAGCACCTCACGTGCGCGCCGCGCTCGCGCCGCGCCGCGCCACGCCCGAGCCGCGCCCGCGCGCCGCGCTCAAGCGCGAGCCTGAGCCGCGCCCGCGCCCGCGCGCCGCGCGCAGCTCGCACGTGGCCGACGCGGTGCGCATCGGCGGCGCGCACCGCGTGGGGCACGGCGTGGCGCTGCCGTACGAGCCCGACCAGGCGGCCACACTGGAGTACATGCGGGACAATGGCATTGCGCTGGAGGTGCTGCTCACCTCGAACGAATTCGTCCTCCCCCAGACCGCCGGCAGGCACCCGTTTGTGTCCTACCTGCGCGCCGGCGTGCCGGTGCGCTGGCGCGGCGCGCGGCGCCCCTGCGCCGCGCGGCCCCGGGCGACTGGCAGGGCCCGCGCCCGCGCCCGCGGCGCAGCCGAGGGAGCCCGCGCGCCGCGCCCGCGCGCCGCGCCGCCGCAGCTGGTGATCTCCAGCGACGACCCGGGCATCCTGCGCACCAGCCTGACCGAGCAGTACGTGACCATGGCCCTCCACTACCCTGCCGTCACGTGAGTGGCTGGCCATGGCCGACGCAGCCGGCGGCCGCCTGGCCCGCGGCACGCGCGGGGTCACCGGCCCCGCCCGCCGGCGCCCGTCCCTCCCAGCCTGACGCGCCGCCGCGTGCGTGCACACACGTGCGCAGGTACGCCGACCTTCGGCGCATGACGCTCAATGGGCTGCGCTTCTCTTTCCTGCGGGAGCCGCAGCTCAAGCGGCGCCTGCTGGGCCGCGCGGAGGCCGACCTCGCGCGCTTTGAGGCCGACGCACTCGCCGGCAAGGTGGTGGTGGGGGCCTGAGCGGGGGAGCGAGCTGGGGGGCTGGCGAGAGGCGAGCTGCAGCCCTCTGAGCACTGAACCCGGCGCCTGAGGAGCGCGAGCACTGAACCCAATCGCCTTTCATCGCTGTTTCATTGCCGAGCGGCGCGCGCGGCGGGACTCAATCCATCCATCTAGCTTGACGAGCCTGGGCGACGGGGCGGTGCGGTGCTTGGAACACTGGGCGGACGCGCGTCGTCACGAGGGCCGGGCGGGCGGCGGTGCAGTGGCGGGGCGCAGCCAGCGGCGCGGCGGCCAGCTTCCATCCCTCCCCGCCCCTCAAGGCGGCCGATCACACCGCTTCCGCACGCGCCCCCGCTCGGACCGCGCGGAGCGAGCAGCAGCGCGAGCAGCAGCCCGCGCGCCGCCAGCGTGCACGATCTGCGCCGCGGCCGCTCTCCGCGGCCAGGCGCTGACTGAGAGGGCCTTACACAGGTGCGGGAACGCGCGCCGCGCGCCTGCGGGCGGTGCCGGGGTCGCGGCGGGGTCGCGCGAGCAGGCGGCGCCGCGAGCGCTCGCGGCGCGCACACGCGCGGCCGCCGGCCAGCGCCGTGGGCTCACGCTGCGCCGCGACGCGCCTCGCAGGCGGTGGCCAGCGAGCGAGGCGCCAAGCGCAGCCGCGGCGGCGGCGGCGCGGCCGAAGCAGCAGCGGCAGCCGCGGCTGCAGCAGCGGCAGCGAGCGCACAGCCCGCGAAAGGCGACCTCCGGCAGGGGGCATGGCGGCGGCAGGGGCCGCACCGCCGGCCATGCAGGCGGGCCGCCGTGACGGTCGTGGCGAGGGCGAGGGCGGCGCGGCGCCAGCACAGGCGCCAGCGCCGGAGCTGGAGCAGCCGTGGCCGCTGTGCTGCAGCACGCCAGCATCGCCAGCCGGCCGCGGCTCGTGTGCCGCCTGCTGTGCGTGAGCCGCGGCCTTGCGGCGGGCGTGGCGCGCCACTGCGCCGGCCGCGTGCCGCTGGACGCCAGCACCTGGCGCAAGCGCTACGACGTCGACGGGCTCGACGTCAGCGCGTGGCTGGCCGAGCACGGCCGGCTGCTGGAGACCCTGGACGTGCGTGCCCTGCCCACTGCCGAGATGCTGGACGAGTACGACGACGACGACGACCTGATGGCCTCCAGCCTGATCAGCGCGGCGGAGGCGGCGCCGGCGCCGGCGGACGGCGCGCCGCCGGGCGTGCTGCTGCTGCGGTCGCTCGCCAGCCGATGGCTGATCAGCCACCCGCGCCAGTCACAGCTGGCGCTGCTGGGCCGGCTGGAGCCCAGCCGCCTCGCTGAGCTGACCCTGGACCTCTGCGGCACGGACGAAACGGCCCGCCGGCAAAAGGCAATCGCGCGCGCCGCGGCGGCGGCGCTGGCCAAGCTCACGGCGCTGGCGCGGCTGCAGCTGTTGGTTGGGGGCTGCCCCACGACCCCCGTGTTTGCGGCGCTGGCCGGCCTGACGCGGCTGCGCAGCCTGTTGGCGGTGTTTGAGCCGGCGGGCCTGCCGGGCCTGGCCAAGCTGCCGGCGCACCTGGAGGAGCTGACGCTGGGCGTGCCGCGGCGCGACGCGGTGCCCAAGCTGCAGCTGGGCCACCTCACGGCGCTCACGCGGTTGTGCGCGGCGGACGCGGACGCCGTGCGCTGGCTCCGCGACCTGTGCCCTGGTCTTGATGCGATGTTTCAGATGCCGCTTGAGAGCTTCATGATAAGTGAAGACCTGCCCGACCTCACCGCCGGCTCGCTGGAGGTCTTCCGCGGCGATGTGCTGCCGCCGCACCTCAAGGAGCTGCAGCTGGAGGGCTATGGCAGCTGCGTCGCGGTGGAGCCGCTGCTCGCGCTGCGCGGCGAGCTGGCCGCGGTCTCGCTGCGGCTGCTCAGCCCGGCGTCGCAGCAGCTGGCCGACCTGCGCCGCCTGAGCGAGCTGGCGCCGGCGGTGGTCGACATCGCGCTGGCGTGGGACGGTCGCTGCGATGAGAACGAGGATGGTGTGCCATACGAACGTGAATGCTATGACCGCTCTGGCGCGGCGGGCGACTTTGCGCCCAAGTGGAGCGCGCTGGCGGGCGTGCGCGAGCTGAGCTTTGTGGGGCAGGACCTCTTCGGCGAGCGCGGCGAGCACAACCCCCTGGACTTCCTGCCGCGCGTCGCCAGCAGCCTGACGCGCCTGTGCATCGACGACCAACGGGGCATGGAATTGTTTGCGACGGAGCTCGCCGCGCTCAGCGAGCTGCGGGAGCTTGAGCTCTCTGGCTGCTGGGACTACCTGGAGCTGGAAGGCGCGGCGGTCGTCGCGGCGCTGCCCCAGCTGCGCAAGCTGGCGGTGCGGTACGCACAGAAGATCCTTGACCACCTGCCGCACGTGGTGCGCGACTTGAGCCGCCTGACCAGCCTTTCCCTCGACAGCATTGACGGCATGCACGACGCCCACGTCGAGCTGCTGGCCGGCGCGCTGCATGGCCTGCGCGAGCTGCGGCTGAGCGCGCGCTTTGGCGCCCGCGCGTCTGTGGACATCACCGACGCGTGCCTGCCGGCCGTCGTGGCGGGCTGCCCGCAGCTCACCAGCCTGGACCTCAGCAGAACCAAGGTCACCGACACGGGCGTGCGCCAGCTCACGGCGCTGACCGCGCTGCGCGTGCTGGACGTGGCTCACGCGGGCGTGTCGCAGGCCACCGTGCACGAGGTGCTGCAGGTCGCGTGCGAGTGAGGGAGTGCATGCATGCTGCCATGGGGAGGGGTTTGACGGCGGGCAGGTAGGCGGGCGGGCGGGCGCGCGGTGCTTGCGCCTGGGGCGGGGAGACGCGCGGCAGCTGAGGCGCGGCCCGGGCCGAGCAGGAGCGCCCGCTGACGCGCGAGCTGCTGCGGGCCCGGCGCCAGTTGACGAGTTGCATTGCAACCGAGTTGCCGACGCTGCTGCGACGCGCGCCTCCTCACGCGCAGCGCTGGTGCGGCGCCCGCCACGGCAGCCTCAGACGCTGCAGCAGGTCCTGCTGGTGCTCGACGCGCCGCGCGCTGCCCACGCCCTGCCCGGCCGCGCCACGACCCCGTGCGCCGCCAGGGGCGGCGGTGCAGCGCGGCGGTGCAGCGGCGTGACGCACGCTCAGCCAACGTCTCCCACGGCCGCACTCACGCGACAGCTCCGCCCCTGGAGGCAGATCGCCCTGCAGGATGGACGAGCCGACGGCAGCAGCAGCGGTGCGCGACAGCGGCGCCAGCGCGGCGCCGGCGGACGACGAGCCGATGCAAACGGACGACGTCGTGCCCACGGATGGTGTCGAGCGCAAGCAGGTGCGCGCCCCTGCCGGCGCTCGACCGACAGCAGCGGCACGCGCGCTGCGAGCGGGCTGGCAGCGGCGGCCTGCGGCTCCCGGGCCCGTGGCGCCGGGCGCGGTGCCTGGGCCGCTGGCGCGAGCGGCTGGCGCCGGGCGCGTCGGGCGCGCCGCCGGCTGCGCGCCGACCACGGCGCCGCGCAGGCGGGCGAGCAAGGCGAGGACGACGAAGAGGACGACGACGAAGACCTCTGCGCCGTGGGCGGCGACCCCCTGGGCGTGGGGCCGACCTGGGGCCTCGCCGACGACCCGACGTCGGGCCTCGGCGGCCTCGGCCGCGCGCTCGCCGCGCCGCTGGCGGGCGCGGGCGGCGGAGGGCCGGCGCTGGGCGGCGGGCAGGCGCCGGGCGGCGCCGGCGCGGCGGGCGGGGCGGGCGAGGCAGACGAGGAGGAGTACCCCGACGGTGACGTGCTGGACGCCGGCGCGATCGGGGAGGGCGAGTTTGTGGCGCAGCCGTTCACGCGCTCGTCGCGGCGAAGCGGCGCGGTCGGGCCCGCCGGCCCCGACCCGCGCGCGCGGCCCGACCCCGACCCCGGCGGCGCGCACGGCGGGAGCCGGCACGGCGTCGGCGCGGGCGACCTGGCGATGGGTGGAGTCGCCGTGCAGGACGCGGTCGCGCTGGTGGGCGCGGGCGCCCACGGCGGCGGCGCGCGGCCCGAGCTGCAGCCGCTCGGCGTCGGCGGCCTGCGGCCGTCGCGGGAGGTCGCCGCGGGCAGCGCGGCGCAGCCGGGCTCGGCCGCTGACGCGGCGCACCTCGCGGCGATGGGTTTTGGCGGGCGGTGAGCGTTCGGAGGGCGCGGCACCGGGTGAGCGGGCGTGTGGCGCGGCTGGCGCGGCAACTCGTCACACCTCGAGCCGTGGACCCGCCGCAGCCACACACCAGCGCACCCGGCGCTCCCTGCCGCGCCCGCCGCCGGCGCCAACGGTTGGCAGCCAACCCTGGTCGCTCACACATGATGAGAGCACCCGGCCGGCCGGCGGGCGCCGGAGCGCACGCAAAGTAATGTACACTCGGCGAGCGCGCGCGCGCACACACTCCGCGGCCGGCCCGTCACCAGCGGTCAAGGCGCTGCCAGTCCGCGTCGTCGCGCCTGCCGGTGCCGCCGCGGCCGCGCCCGCCGCCGCCGCCGCGGCCGCGCCCGCCGCCGCCGCCGCGCGCGCCCCAGTCGACCTCCACCTCCTGCGACTCGCGCTGCTGCTGCGCCCGCCGCGGCGGCGCCGCGCCGCCGCCGCGGCGGCCAAACACGTCGTCGATGCGGTTCTCCCGCCCCGGCGGCAGCCACGGCCGCTGCTCGCCGCGCCCGCGCGCGCCGAGGCGCGCGTCAAAGTCGTCCTCCTCGTCCGCGTTGGCCTGCGCGTCGGTTGGCGTCTCGGTAGTGTACACGATGTCGGCCCGCCCCAGCACGCGCGTCGTGCCGAGCTCGCGCGCCGCCGCCGACTTGGCCGCGAGCGCGGCGTCGCCGCTCTGCAGCAGCGACACCGCCTGCAGGCGCGCGTCGTTGCGCTCGTCGATCGCCGCGTTGCGCCGGCCGTCGACGGCGAGGCGCAGCAGCGGCATCGCGAAGAACGCGGCAGCGTAGGTCTGCAGGTAGGGCAGCAGGCCGAGCACAAAGCCCAGGCCCTGCCGGTACAGCGCGAGCTTGGCCAGCGGGTCGGCGAGCAGCGTGGAGAGCGTGATGACGCCCACGACGTTGACGACGCCCAGCAGCAGCGCGCCCGCCTGCTGCCCTGCGCGGCGCGGGGGTCCGCCGCGGCAGCGGGCGTCGGCGCGGCACGGCGCGGGCGCGGGGGCGCGGCGGGGACGGGGGCGGGCCGGCGCGGCCGCGCACCCGGGCTCGCGGCGCTGAACTCAAACTCGCGCTCCAGCGGCACCTTGGCCTCCGCCGCGGTGAGCCGCACCGACGGCGCCGCGGCGACGACCTGGAGGCGGCCGCGCGCGGGCCGCGCGGCGCGTGAGCGCGCTGCGCGTGCGCCGCGCGCGCCGCGCGGCTGCAGCGGGCCCCGCGCGGCGCGGCGGCAGCAGCAGCCCCCGCGCGCGCCTGCAGGTCAGGGAAGCGGTAGAGCAGGCGGCCGGCGTCGTCCACAAAGGGCTCGCCGTTGAAGCGGATCAGCGCGGGCAGCACAAACGACTCGTCCTCGTACTTGGCGGGCCCCGGCGGCGCGGCACGCGGCAGCGGGGGCGGGTCGAGGAAGGGCGCCATCTCCTCCGCGCTCAGCACGCCGCCGAGGCGCTGGATGTGCGCGCCGAGCGCGCGCCAGCGCCGCTCCTGCGCGGCGCGGCGCGCGGCGCGCGGCGCGGCGCGGGCTCTCGGGGTCGGCGCGCCGGCGCGCACGCCCCGCTGCGCCCCGCTGCGCCCCGCTGCGCCCCGCTGCGCCCCGCTGCGCCCCGCTGCGCGTCGACGTGCCTCCCTCCATGGCGCGTGCGCGTGCCCGCCCGCCGCGCGCCGCGCCCGCCGCGCGCCGCGCGTGCCGCGCGCCTGGAAGTTTGCGTTGGGGTCGCCGTCGCCAAACACGACCGAGAAGACGGCCTCCACAAACGTGAGCCCGCGCCCCTCGTCGACGCGGCGCCGCGTGTGCGGGCCGTAGCGGGGGTCCAGAATGAGGAAGAGGTCGGTGGGGTCGATGAACACGTAGCCCCGCCCGCCGTAGCCGCCGTACCCGCTGTCGCGCCTGCGCGCGGCGGAGATGCGGCGCGAGTGTGGGTGGGCGCGTGCGGGTGGGTGGGTGTGGGTGGGTGCCCGGTGTGCGTGGGCGAGGGTGCGGGCGGGCGTGTGGGCGTGAGAGAGCGCGGGCGCGCGGCGGCGGCGGCAGCGGCGGCGCGCGCGGGGGCCGGAGCGCGGGCGCGCACCGGTCGCTGTCGCGGGAGCTCGTGAGCGCGAGCACCGCGAGCCACACGACGACGGCGCTGACGATGAGCGCCGTGCCAAACGCGGCGCGCGCGAGGTAGCTGCCGACCGCGGCGGCGCGCCGCGCGAGCGGGCGCAGGCGCTGGCTCCAGCTGCGCGCGCGAATGCGCGACACAAAGTCGCGCTCAAACGCGTACACCACCTCACCCTCGCTCGACACCTGGCGCGGGCGCGGCCGCGGACGCGGATGCGGACGCGGCGGCGGTGTGTCGTGTCGGCGGCGGCCAGCTCTCACGCGCGCGCGACGCCGAGGAGGCCGGCCGGCCCGCCCGCCCGCCCGCGCGGGCACGTGCTTGCCGCCGCGCGCCGCGCGCCGCACCTCGAGGTGGGCGAGCGAGTCGTACGCGAGCGCCTTGAGCGCCCGGTCGGCGTCGCTGACCTTGACGCCCGCGCGCGCCGCGACCTGGCCGACCGTCACGCGGTACCCGAGGCCCGCGACCGCGCGCTCCACGCCCTCGCGCAGGTCGGCGTCGAGCTGGTTGCTCTGCATGCCCAGCTCCGCCTTGATCGCCGCGACGGGGTTGGGCGGCGGCGGCGGCGCCGGCGGCGGCGCGCCCCCGGCGTCGCGGGTCGCCGCGGCGGCGGCGCGCCAGCGCGGGAGGGCCGCCGCCGCCGCCGCCGGCGCGCCGCCGCTGCTGCTGCAGGCGCCACGGCCGCTGCTGCTGCTGCTGCTGTCACCGCCGCGCGGGCGCGGCGCCGCCGCCGGCCGCCGCGCCGCCAACAGCGCCAGGCGCGGCCGCGCGCAACCGACGCTGCCCGCCAGGCGCGCCGAGCCGCCCAGCTGCGCCCGCAGCTGCATGGCTGCCCGCCAGCACCCGGGCGCCGGTCCGGGCGGGCTGCGGTGCCTCGCGGCCGCGCGCGAGTGGTCTCCGCTGCCGCGCGCGCCTGCGGCGGCGCGGCGGCGCGCGCGTGAGGCGGGGCTGTGCATGCGCCCGCCCGGGACCGCCATGGCAGCGGGGGAGAGCTGGATCTCTCGTCTGAGCGGCGGTTGCCTGGCGCTGGCGCGAACGGCAGCAGGAGGCCGCTGGCCTCGCGCCCGCAACCCGCCCCGCAGGCGCCCCAGCTCCCTGGCGCCCCGCGCACGCGACGCGCCCTGGCGCACTCCACGCACCTGACAACGACGTGTGCACCTTCTCGCGCGGGATGCGCCGAGGGCCGGGCGTTCGGGCGCGAGCTGCCTGCTGGCGCGGCGTGGCGCGGTGGTGCGGTGCCGGGAACGGCTCGGGAGTGCTGCGGGACCACGCGGCGGTGCGGGCGACGAGCTTTGGGGTAGGTTCGCGTCCGCTCGTGTCCCAGGTCCGCGTGCGCTCCGTCGACCCCGCCCACACGTCGATCCGCTCACACGT
Organism: Scenedesmus sp. PABB004; assembly: GCA_014905635.1. Classification (NCBI taxonomy): domain Eukaryota; kingdom Viridiplantae; phylum Chlorophyta; class Chlorophyceae; order Sphaeropleales; family Scenedesmaceae; genus Scenedesmus; species Scenedesmus sp. PABB004. The sequence goes on from JABVCE010000018.1 coordinate 304,933, forward strand.
CGATCCGCTCACACGTCCTCGCTGCGTCGCGCCGGCGCGCCAGGAAGCAGCAGCGGCGGCGGCGGCAGCGGCGGCAGCAGCGGCGGCAGCAGCGCGCTCGCTCCCCCCTCGTCCTCGCTGCCCGCGACCCGCCGCCATGGCGGCCCCGGAGGACGAACAGGACGACAAGCCCTGGCGCCGCCTGTACCACGCCCAGGAGGTCGAGGTGCGCCGCCGCCGCCGCGCCGCGCGGCGCCGCCGCGGCTGCGCCGGCGCCGCTGAGAGCCGCCGCGCGTCGATGCAGGAGGAGGAGGCGGCCGCGCGGGCGGCGGCGCTGGCGGCGGCGCGGGCAGAGGCGGCGCGCGGCGGCGGCTGGGCGCCGGCGGGCGCGGCCGAGCAGCAGCAGCAGCCTGGCGGCGCCGCAGCGGAGGCCGCGGGGGCCGGTGGCGCGGAGGGCGAGCAGGAGGAGGAGCTGGGCGAGCTGCAGGCGCAGCTGCTGCTCTGGTACCGCAAGACGTGCCTCGCCGCGGGCGTGGGCATGGGCGGCGCGTGCTGGCACTGGTACGCGCGCGGCCGGCGCGCGGCGGCCGACGTGTTCCTGCCGCCGCGCGCGGCGGCGCTGCCGCCGGCGGTCATCGAGGCGTGGCGGCGCAAGGCGCAGATGCGGGAGGGCATGCGCACGGTCGGGCGGCACACGCTGTTTGTGACGGGCGTCGCCGCGCTCTACTTTGGCGTCGAGCTGGGCGCGGGCCTCGCGCGCGGCGCCGTCGGCGACTGGCCCAACACCGCGGCCGCGGGCGCGGTCGCGGGCGGCTTCCTCGGCGCGCGCGGTGCGACCGCGGCGCGCGGCCGCGCGCGCGCTGCGCTGCGCTGCGCGCCACGCGCGGGGCGCCGCGCGGCCGGCCGAGCGCCCGCCGCTGCCGCCGCGGCGCGCAGCACCGAGCTCGATGCGGGGACGGACGCTGGCGATGGGGACACTCGCGGGCGGCCTGGTGCGTGGCGGTGGCTCTGTTGTGTCACAACTGCGGCAGCAGGCCCGCGCACGCACTTGCGCGGCGCGGGGTAAACGGCGCCGCCGCGCTCACGCCGCCGCCGCGCGCCCGCCCCGCGCGCCGCGCAGCTGGGCGCGCTGTCGGGCTGGAGCCAGCAGCGGCTGGCGGAGCTGGCGGCGGAGAACGAGGCGGGCTACGCGCAGCAGCAGCAGCAGCGGGACGGCAAGCCCGACAGCTGAGCGCCGGCGCCGGCGCAGCAGCAGCTGCTGCTGCGCCTGGGGCGCCCCCGCGCGCCCGCGACCTGGAGCAGCTGTGACACGCTGAGCCGGCCGCGGGACGGCGCCGCCGCCCGGCCGCGCGTGCGGCCCACGGGTCGGCTGCGGCCGCCTGGCCGCGGCATGGGGCGTGGGTGGTGGTGGTGGTCGGCGCTGGAGGCAGCCCTCCAGGGAAGAGCGCGCCCGGCCGCGGTCCGGCGGCCTGCGGTGGCCGGCCGGCCGGCGCGTGGGCGAACGGCGACGGCCGCTGCTGAGACAGCGCAGCGGCCGCGCGTCGGCGCTCACCGGCGCGACGTCTGCGTGTGGTGTGAGGCGAGGCAAAGACGCCTTGCCGCTTGGAGGCGCGTGGTGCAGACAGAGCTGGCGCGTGCGGTCACGCGTCCAGGAGGAACTGCGCGAGCGTCGCGTCCGGCACCACCGTGACGGGGCAGCGCTGCAGAATGACCGCCAGCCGCGCCGCGAGCTGGTGCTTGCACTGCGAGGCGGCCGCGCCGGCGGCAGCGGCGGCGTCCGCGGGGCGGCGCGCGCGCTCGCGAGCCCCCGCCCGCAAGCCCGCGCCCGCGCGGCGCGGCGCTCACGTAGGGCGCCTCTGCCTTGCACACGACCTCATAGTAGTGCGCCTGGCACGCGCAGTAGGTGCGCGCAAAGGTGAGGTACACGCCGCTCTTGCCCTTGACCTGGAACACGCGCCGCCCGCTCGCCTCGCCCTCAAAGCACTCCACGTCGCCGCCGTCGACGACGGACAGCGCCTTGGCCCAGTTGCGGCCGAGCAGGAGGCCCAGCCTGCGTGTGCGCGCGGGGCGTCGCGCGGGCGCGGCGTCGCCCGGGCGCGGCGCCGCGCGGGCGTCGGGGCTGGGCGAAGCCGCTGCGGCGCCGCCGCCGCGCCGCTCACTTGGACAGGTGCTCCACCGTGACTGCACGCAGCGGGCGGCGGGCGCGGCGTCAGCGGCAGCGTGCGGCGCGTCGGCGCTGGCCGGCGCGGCGCCCCCTTCCAGCTCACTCTGACCGCCGGCTTCCACGTGGGCGGCGAGCTCCTCGAAGCAGCGGTCCGCGACCCTGCGCGGCCGGTTGCGCCGGTTGCGGCGGTTGCCGCTGCTGCTCCGCCGGCGCGCGCGCTGCGATCGGCGCAGGGGCGCCGGCGGCACGCACTGCGCGATGCTGGGGATGGCGGGGCCGTCCATGGCGACGAGCGCCGGCTGCGGGAGGCCCTGCCGGAGCGAACGCAGCGCCGCGCGGCGGCGCGCTGCAGCGCGAGCGGCGCGAGCGGCGCGGAGCGCGCGGGTGTGCTGACGAGCGAGGAACACACAGGGTCGGGCCGGGGAGGGGAGTGGCCCACGCCGCCGAGCGCGCGGCCGCGTGCCGCGTCGCGCCGTCGCGCCGTCGCAGGCCGCGGTTTGCTGCACGGTCGTCGCCCGGCCCTGGTGGTCCCGCGAGAATTGCTCCGATTCCGCAGCGTCACCCCGTGCGATCGCAGGCCGAGCAGCCATGCAGCGCGGGCGCGCCGCGAAGACCGCGCGCGCCGCAGAGGGACGGCGCTCCCCCCCAACCGCCGTGTAGCCAGCAACTCAGGATGTCGCGCCCGGGCGAGCAGCAGGGCGAGCAGGTGCGGCCGCGCGCCGGCGCCGGCCAGCCCGCGCGCTGCTCAGCCCGCGCGCTGCTCGCCAACGCGGCTGCTCGGCGGGGCGCAGGCGCCGGGCTGCCCCGGGAGCAGGGGCAGCCTGCGGCAGTCGCTCTACCCGCCGCCCCGCGCGGCGGGCGGGCGGCCGTCGCCGAAGCTGGCGCCGCTGGACGCCAAGGCGCTCGGCGCTGCCGCGGCGGCCGCCAAGGTGCGCACGAGCGCTCGGGCGCGCGCCGCCGCCGCCGCCACCGCCGCCGCCCGTGCCCACGAGCCCTGCCGCCGACACGCGCCGCCCCGCGCGCCCAGGAGCCGCGGCTGCTGCCTGGCGCGCTCGAGGAGCCGCGGCAGCAGCTCGCGCCGCTGAGGCCGGGGGGCGCGCCTCCGCTGCGCGGCAGCTTTGCGGCGGTCCAGCACCTGAGCATTGACACCGGCGGTGAGGGCGGCGTGGGCAGGGGTGCGCGCGCACGACGACGACGGCGCGCGTGCAGGCGGCGCCCGCCGCCCAGCCGCGCGCCCTCACCGCCGCCGCGCCGCAGGCGCATGGGGCGGGCTGGCCTCGCCCGCGCCCCTGGCCTCGCCCGGCACAGGCTCGCCCGGCCCGCGCAGCTCGCTCGTGCTGCCCGGCAGCCCCATGGCGCCGGGGCCGGCGCCGCGCGGCGCGCCGTCCTCGCCGGCCGCCGCCGCCCGGTCGCCGATCGCCAGCCCCGCGAGGGGCGCGCCGCCGGCTCCGGCGCCGGCGACGCCGCTGGCGGCGCAGCAGCCGGTGACGGCCGCCTCTGGCGAGGGCGCCGCCGCGCCGCCCAGGGCGCCGCCGCAGCAGCAGCAGCAGCAGGACGAGTACCAGTACCTCAAGTGCGCGCGCGCGCGCGCTGGCAGGGCTCGCGCCGCCGGCCGTCCTGCAAGCCGTCCTGCAAGCCGTCCTGCAAGCGCGCGCGCGCGCCCCCGCCCCCGCGCCGCGCGCAGGCTGCTCGCCACGCTGCGGCAGTACCCGGCCACGCAGGACTTTGTGTACCTCCGCCGCTTCACGCGCTGGCCCGCGAGCGCCAACGCGTTCGCGCTCGAGGTGGCGCAGTTTGGAGCGGTGCCGCCGGGCGACTACTACACGCTCTCGACGCGCGGCGTCACGCGCTACGTGGACGGGCTGCACGCCGAGTTTGCGAGTGCGCGCGCCGTGCGAGCGCCCGCTCGCAGCGTCCCGCGCCGCCGACCGCCTGCGCCCCGCCGAGCGCCGCCGCCGCCGCCGCCGCCGCCGCCGCCGCCGACCGCCCACCGCCGCCGCCGCCGCCGCCATTTCGCCGCACGGCCGCAGCGCTGGATGAGTGGGAGCGCGAGGTGCAGCTCTTTGTCGCGCTGCAGCGGCTGGCGCTGTTCCGGCAGCACCGCCTCTGGAAGGCGTTCCGCGTCTGGCGGCGCGCGATCGGCGCGGCGAAGACCGCCGCCGCGCGGGGCGCGCTGGGCAAGCAGCTGTTCGCGCTCAGCCCCGTGTTTCAGGCCCCGCTGCGGGCCCTGCACGAGCGCTGCCACGAGCTGAGCACGCTGCGGCTGCACGCGCTCGAGCCCGGCCAGGCGCTCACGCCCGCGCAGTTTGCAGAGCGCCACGCGGCGCGCGCGGCGGCGTGCGCGGCGCGCCTCGCGGCGTTCGGCGACGAGGCGTCTGCGCTCGTGGAGGCGGCGTGCCGCGACTCGCTGATCGCCCTGCAGCAGCACCTCGAGGCGCTCGGCGGCAAGGGCAAGGCTGCCGGCGGCGGCGCGCCCGCCGCAGCCGCGACCTCGTCGGCCGGCGGCCGCAACGCCGGCGCCGGCGCGGGCCGGCAGGGGCGCACAGCGTCGGGCGGCGGCCCTTGCAGCCCTGGCGCCGCCGGCGGCGCGAGCCTCACGGGCGCGCGGCCCGGCGACAAGCCGGCAGCGGAGCAGCAGGTGCGTGGCACGGGGCGCGCGAGCGCGCGCATGCGCGCCCGCCGCTGCCCTGCCTGCTCGCCGTGAGCCCACTGCCGCCGCGCGTGCCGCCGCGCTGCAGGAGTTTTCGTTCACCGTGGCTGCTGCGTGCCGCAGCGAGCAGCGCCGCCTGCTCTGCTTTGTGCGCATGGCTGACTACGTGATGGCCGCCTGCCTGCGCACCATCCTGGTCGAGTCGGTGCGCGAGGTGCTGCAGGCGGTGCGGCCGTCGCTGACCGTGGGCCCGGCGCCGGCGGCGGCGGCCGGGCCCGGGCGCGGCTGGCCGGCCAGCGCGGCGCCCTCGGCCGGCGCGCGGAGCCTGCAGGGCATGTCCACGCTGCTCAGCGGCAGCCGCCGCCAGCGCCAGGTGGCGGCAATCGCGAGCATGCAGCCCATGCCCGTCACGACGGCGCAGCGCGACGCGGCGGCGGCGGCCGCCGCCGCCGCCGCGGCCGCGGGCGGCGACGGCCCGCGCGCCACGCCGCGGCCGCCCGTGTTTGAGCTGGAGGTGCTGCTCAGCCCCAGCCTGGAGGCTCTGGAGCTGGAGCCCGACCCGGGGCAGCTCCAGGTGTGCGTGCGCACGCGCACGGCCAGCGCCGCGCGCCAGCGCCGCGCGCCAGCGCCTGCGGGGCGCCTGTGGGGGCGCAGCCCAGGGCGGCGGCGCGCACGACCGCGCCGCCCCGCGCGCTCGCGCGCCTCGTCGCAGGCCCAGATGGCGGCCGTGCTGCTGGGCTTCCGCTCGGCCGTGACGAGCGTGCCGCGGCTGTACACGCGGCCGGCGCTGGCGGGCGTGCTGGGCGCAAAGCTGGAGGAGCTGCAGGAGGAGACGCCGCTCGCCGAGCTGGTCGTCGCGGGCGACTGCGAGGAGCTGGTGCGCCGCGCTGCGGCGCCGGCCGCCGCCGCCTAGCCTGCCTGGGTGTGGCTTGGTCGCGCCGACGCTGCGCGCGCCGCCGCCGCCGCCGCCACCGGCAGGCGTCCGCGACGAGGGCGGCGCTGGACGTCGCGCTGGCGCGCGCGGGCGCGCAGCGCACCGCCTACGCGCCCTTCCGCGACATGCTGTCCTTTGCGCGCGGCCTCGACCTCGCCAGCCTCGCGCCGGCGTTCAAGGCTGCGAGCGGGTTCGCGGGCCTGGCTGCGGCGGCCGGCCGCGACGGCGGCGCGACGAGCAGCGGAGGTGCGGGCCCGCCCCGGCCCCGGGCCACCTGCCGGGCCCTGCAGCTGCGCCTCGCCCCGCGGCCGCCGCCGCTCACCAGCGCGCGCTCGGCCGCGCGCAGACGGCGCGGCCGCCGCGGAGCCCAGCCTGGCGGGCCTGCCCAGCGCGGCGTCGCTGGCGCCGTCGGGGACCGAGTGCGACGCCGGCGGCGCCGTGTGCCTCGGGACGTTCCGCGCGCTACTCGAACGACTGGGCGCGCACCGGGCGGAGATCGAGAGCCTGCTGCCGGCGTGCGACGTCGACGTCGTGCGGCTCAACGTGGCGGCGCTGCAGCGCGCGCTCGCGCCCTGGCCGGCCGGCCGCCTCGCAGAGCTGCACCGCGCGCTGCCCGCGCTCGCCGCCGGTGCGATCGCGCGAGCGGCGCTCGGCCGCCCCCTGCTCCCTACGCCACTGCTCAGCCGCTCGCGGCCGCGCCGCAGAGCTGCTGCGTGAGTACATGGACGCCCTGCATGCGGCGCAGTCGCGCCTCGCAGCCGCGCCCACGTGCGTGCAGGACTACGCCGACAAGACCACCTTCCTCGCGGCGTTCTTGCGCCAGCGCGGCGCCATGGAAGCCGCAGCCGCGCAGGTGCGACCTGTGCGCGGACGAGGCGCAGGCGGCCCAGCGTTGGCCGCCGCGCAGGGCGCAGCGCCGCCGCGCGCGAGCGCGAGCTCGGCGTCGCTGCGTGGCGCACACCGCGCGTGCCGCGCGTGCACCACGTGCTGCCCCGCTGCCGCCGCCGCCGCGTGGCGCAGGTCCACGCGCTGTACTCGCTGCTGGACGAGTGGCGCATCCCCGTGCCCGCCGTCGACCGCGCCGGGTACGCGAGCCTTGACAGCAGCTCCGCGGGGCTCTGGGCGCTCGCCGAGGAGGTGGAGGCGGGGCGCGACGAGGCGGTGGCCAAGTTCGCTGCGCAGCTCGATGCGGGTGCGCGGCGGCGGGGGCGGTGGGCGGGGGTGGGGAGCGCGGAGACCGTGGCCTCCGAGGGGAACCCGAGGGGGGAGCGCGTGCAGGAACGCCCGGCGACCGCGTACGCCGCGTGCGCAGGCGTGGAGTCGCTGGCCGCCGATGTGGCAGCGCTGCGCGGCGCGGCGCAGGCGGAGCTGCTGCTCAGCGTCGACGCGTCGCGCGGCGCGGTGCTGGACGAGCTGCAGCAGCTCGCCGCGGGCCTCGAGGCCCACGCGGCGGAGCTGGCGCGCATCAACGCGCGTCAGCGCCTCTTCAAGGTGCGCGGCGGGCGGCGCAGCTCACGCGCACGCACGCGCGCTCTGCGCGGCGCGCGGCGCCGCCTCGTCCCGCCGCCGCCCGGCCCTCGCACTCGCTGCCCGTCGACCCGCCGCTGCGCCACCGCGCCGCGCAGGTCGCAGAGAGCCGCATCGAGGACCTGCCGGCGGCGCAGGAGGACGTGGAGCTCAAGCTGAGCCTGTGGACGGCGAGCGCCGAGTTTGACGACGCCGCTGCGGCCTGGCGCGCCGCGCGTTTTGGCGCGCTGGACCTCGCCGCCATGGAGGAGGCCGTGGCGAGGTACAACAGGCTCGCCACGCGGGTGGAGCGGGGCCTGCCGCCCTGCGCGCTCGTGTCCAAGCTGCGCGCCGCCGTGGACGAGCACCGCGCGCTGCTGCCGGTCGTCGCGGCGCTGCGCAACACCGCGCTCAAGGAGCGCCACTGGGCCAAGGCCTTTGCCGCACTCGGCGCCGAGCTGCCGCGCGACGAGACGTTCACGCTGCAGGCGCGCGGCACGGGGGCCGCTGCGGGGCGCCCCGCGCGAGCGCGCGGCGTCGCTCTCGCGCGCCGCCGATCCCTCCCGCCCGCCCCGCCGCCATGCAGGCGCTGCTCGACGCGCGCGTCGGCGCCGCCGCGGACGCGCTCGTCGCGGTCAGCGCCGAGGCGAGCCAGGAGGCGGCGCTGGAGGAGCTGCTCGCCCGCGTCGTGGCGCGGTGGGGCGGCATCGAGCTCGCGCTGCTGCCCTACAAGGACACCAAGGACACCTACGTGCTGGGAGGGCTGGACGACCTCCAGGTGGGCGCTCTGGCGCCCTGCCGCCGCGCTGGGCCAGGCCGGCCCCAAAATGTGCCGCTCAGCCGAGCCTGTCCTCCTCGGCCCCGGCTGGCCCGGCCCGCCCCCCGCTCGCGCTGCGGCGGGCTGAGCGACCGGCCGCCGCGCGGCGGCGCGCCCGCAGGCCGCGCTCGAGGACAGCCTGGTGACCATGACCACCATCCTCGGCTCGCGCGCCGTCGGCGGCATCCGGGGCGAGGTGGAGCGCGTGGAGCGGCAGCTCGGGCTCTTCCGCGAGACGCTCGACCAGTGGCTGCAGGCGCGGCGCGGCGCGGCGCGGCGCGGCTCACCGCAGCGGCGGCCGGGCGCCGCGCGCCTGCCTCCCCGCTGCCCGCGGCCGCGGAGCCGCCAGCTCTTAAACTGGCGTCCCCCCGTGCCCGCAGGTCCAAAAATCGTGGATGTATCTCGAGCCGATCTTCAGCGCGGCCGACATACAGAAGCAGCTGCCCGCCGAGGCGCGCGCGTTTGAGCACGTCAACCGCCAGCTGCGTGAGCTCATGCGGCGCGTCAAGGACCGGCCCAACGCGCTGCAGACCGCGAGCAACCCCGGTGCGCGGCGGGGCGCTCGAGCAGCCGAGCCCCCGCGCGCGGGGAGCGGGGGCTCACCACTCACAGCGCCGCCCGACCGCCCCGCGCTGCAGCGCTGCTCGAGACGCTGACCCACTGCCAGGAGACGCTCGAGGCGATCCAGGGCAGCCTCGAGGAATACCTGGAGACCAAGCGCGTCGCCTTCCCGAGGCGCGCCGGCGGCGGCAGCGCGTGCCCGGCCGCCGCCCGTCGCCGCGCCGCCGCATGCGCTAGGGTTTAGGGCTCCCTCTAGACCACCTCCCTGCTGAACCGCCGCCGCCCGCGCCCCAGGTTTTACTTCCTCTCCAACGACGAGCTGCTGGACGTCCTGGCCCAGGCCAAGGCGCCGCAGGCGGTGCAGCCGCACATGGCCAAGTGCTTTGATGGCATCCGCCGCCTCGACTTTGGGGACGACCCCCGGTCGGCCGACATCTCAGCGATGGTCTCGGGTGCGGCGGCGAGGGGCCTGTTGGGCCCTTGCGAGTCGGGCCGCGGCGGCGCACGCATGGGGCGGGGGCGCGGGCGCGGCGGAGCGAGGCTCGCGCCGGCGGCCGGCGTGCGTGCGGGTGGGCGGCGTTGACGCTGCGCCGCGCGCCGCGTGCCGCGCGCCGCGCGCCGCAGCCGAGGGCGAGCGCGTGAGCCTCGGCAAGAACCCGGTCAAGGTGCGCGGCGGCGCGGAGGCGTGGCTAGGAGTGGTCGAGTCGGGTGCGCCTGGCACCGCGCGCGCGCGTGCGCGCGCACGCGTGCGGGCGGCCGCCCGGCCTCCAGCCTGCTGCCTGCCCAGCTGCCCGCTTTCACTGCCGCCGCTGCAGCCATGGTGTCCAGCCTCCGCCGCCTGGCCAAGGCCGGCATGGCGACGTACGCCGAGGAGCCGCGCGCCGAATGGGTGCTGCGGCAGCCGGCGCAGCTCGTGCTGGCGGTGAGCCAGGCGCACTGGTGCGCCGCGGCGGAGGCGGCGCTGCGCGCGGACGCGCCGCAGGACGCGCTGCGGGCCTTCCATGAGGTGCGGCGCGCGCGGAGAGGTGGCCGCCCGCGCCAGCACGCATGCGAGGGCTTGGCGGCCCACGCCGCGGACGCCCGGCTGCCCCGAGCGCGTCCGCAGGCCAACGTGGCGCAGCTCGCCGACCTCACGCGCCTCGTGCACGGCGAGCTGCCCCCGCTCACGCGCCGCGTGGTGGCCGCGCTGATCACGGTCGACGTCCACGCGCGCGACGTCGCGGCGGTGCTGGCGGCCGGGGGTGCGCGCGGCGCGGAGGCGTTTGACTGGCAGCGGCAGCTGCGGTACTACTGGGAGGACGACGACCTGGTCGTGCGCCAGGTCAGCGCGCGCTTTGTGTACTGCTACGAGTACCTGGGAGCGCAGCCGCGCCTCGTGATCACGCCCACGGTGCGCGCACGGAGCGGGTTCCAGGGAGTCGTTCTGAGGCTGCTGCTGCGCGGTGCGTGCGCGCGCCCGCCGCCGACGGCCGCGCCGCCGCCGCCGGCCTGCGCGCAGACCGACCGCTGCTGCCTCATCCTGACGACCGCGCTGCACCTCAAGCTCGGCGGCGCGCCCGCGGGGCCGGCCGGTGCGGCTCGTGGGCCGCGCCCGCGCCGCTCAGCTGGCGCTGCCGGCGCCGCGCCCTGATCCGCAGCGCCGCCGCCACGCATCCAGGCACGGGCAAGACCGAGACGGTGAAGGACCTGGGCAAAGCGCTGGGCGTCAACTGCGTGGTCTTCAACTGCGGCGACAACCTGGACCACAAGGCGGGGGCGCGGGCGCCGGGGCCCACCGCCGCAGCCCCGCGCGCGCGCCTCCCTGTGACGCGGCCTGCCACCGCCTGCCGCTGCCGCCCGCAGTTCATGGGCAGGTTCTTTGCTGGCCTCGCGCAGTCGGGCGCGTGGGCGTGCTTTGACGAGTTCAACCGCATCAACGTCGAGGTGGGCCAGGCCGCGCTGCGGCAGCCGGGCGCGGCCCCGGTGCAGCCGAGCCAGCGCGGCCGCCCTGCCGCGCTGCGCCACGCCGTGTTGACGCGCGCCGCCGCGCCACCGCCGTCGGCGGCGCGACAGGTGCTGTCGGTCGTTGCGCAGCAGCTGCTGACGCTGCAGCATGCGCTGCGCGGCGGCCTCGAGCGCTTCTGGTTCGAGGGCCGGCCCATCCGGCTCGTCCCGAGCTGTGGCGTGTTTGTGACAACGAACCCTGGCTACGCCGGGCGCACCGAGCTGCCCGACAACCTCAAGGTGCGGCTGGCGGCTGCCTGCCGTCACGCTTGCGGACGCTGCGGACGGGTCGTGGGCGCGCGCACCAGCGCTGCGCCGCGCGCCGACCCTGCGCTCCCTGCCCGCGCGCGCAGGCGCTGTTCCGGCCCGTCGCGATGACCGTCCCAGACGCCGCGCTCGTCGCAGAGGTGCTGCTCTTTGCCGAGGGCTTCACCGGCGCGGCGGGGCTGTCGCGCAAGATGGTCCACCTGTACCGCCTCGCCTCGGAGCAGCTCAGCCAGCAGCCACACTACGACTTCGGCCTGGTGGGGCGCGCCGGCGCCGTCCGCGCCGCGCCAGGCCCACCGGCCCCGCCGCGCCGCGCCGCCGCGCCGCGCCGCGCCGCCGACCGCACACGGCGCCCTGCGCCGCGCCGCTCCGCGCGTGCCGCAGCGCGCGGTCAAGGCGGTGCTCGTCATGGCGGGCGGGCTCAAGCGCGGGCACCCGGGGCTGCCCGAGGAGCTGCTGCTTATCCGCGCGATGCGGGACTCCAACCTCCCCAAGCTCCTCGCCGCCGACGCGGGTGCGCCGCGCGGCCGCGGCGCGGCGCGGCGGGCGCGCCGCCAGGGCCGGCCGCCGGCGATGATCGCGCCGGCCGCCGCCGCCGCCAAATGATCGCGCCGCCGCTCTGCCGACCGCTGCGCGCAGAGCTGTTTGGCAACATCATTTCCGACCTCTTCCCAGGCGTGGCCGTGCCCGACCAGGTGCGGCGCGTGGCGCTCGCTCGCAGACCTGCTGGCCCAGCGCTGCGCCGCTGGGGCTCCGCCGCCGCGCCGCGCCTCGCCGCGCCGCGCCGCGCCGCGCCGCGCCGCGCCGCGCCGCGCCGGGCCAGCAGCCGCCGGCGCCGCCCGGGCGGCGGCCGCAGGACTACGGCGAGCTGGAGGCCAGCGTGCGCGCGGTGCTCGCGCAGCGGGGGCAGCAGGCGCCGCCGGGCTTTGTCAGGAAGGTGGTGCAGATGGTGCGCCGCCCGGGCTGCCACCGGGCGCGGCCGCCGCGGCCGCTGAACTGATCATGATTGATCCTTGCTGCCGGGAAGGCCAGCACCGGGGGCGTGCGCGTGCGCGCGATCGACGTGCGCCCACCCACCCACACGCGCGCCGCCGCCTGATACGCCGCGCCGCCGGCAGTACGACACCCTGACGGCGCGCTTCGGCGTGATGCTCGTCGGCCCGACCGGCGGCGGCAAGACCACCTGCTGCGCCACGCTCGCGGGCGCGCTCACCCGGCTGCGCAGCGAGCTCGCGCACCCGAGCGAGGCGTACCAGGCGCGGCGGCGCGCGCTGCGTGCTGCGTGCTGCGCACGCCCTGGGCGCGTTGCACAGCGCGGCGCTGTGGCGTGTGGGCACCAACCCGCCCCGCCCCGCGCGGCGCGCCGCATGCGTGCAGGTGGTGCACACGAGCACGCTCAACCCCAAGGCCGTCACCCTGGGCGAGCTGTTCGGCGAGTTCAGCCCGCTCACCGGCGAGTGGCGCGACGGCCTCGCGTCGAGCCTCATCCGCGCCGCCGCGGCCGCGCCGGGGCCGGACGCGCGGTGGGCGGTCTTTGACGGCCCCGCCGACGCGCTGTGGGTGGAGTGCCTCAACACGGCGCTCGACGACAACTGCACGCTCTGCCTGCCCAACGGCGAGCGCGTCAAGCTCAACGCCGCGACGCAGCGCATGGTGTTTGAGGTGGCCGACCTCGAGGCCGCCTCGCCCGCGACAGTCAGCAGGTCTGGCCACGGCGGAGCCGCCGCCGGCGGGGCCTGGGGCCGCGCGGCGCGCGCGCTTCGGGGCTCACGCCGCTGGGTGCCGCCGCTGGGTGCCGGCGCGCAGGTGCGGGATGGTCTATGTCGCGGCCGAGGTGCTCGGCTGGCGCCCCGCGGTGCAGAGCTGGCTCGCGCGCCTGCCAGAGGTGCGAACCGGTTCTTCGTGCGCCACGCGCACCCAGCGGCGGCAGCGCCCCAGCTGGCCGTGCGCGGGCCAAGCCGCCGCCGCCGCCGCCGCCGCCGCCGCCGCCGCCGCCGCCGCCGCCGCCGCCGCTGGCTGGTGCACGCGCGCCGTGCAGGTGGTGCCGGGGCTGTGTGCGGAGCAGGCGGACGCGGTGCTGGCGCTGTTTGACGCCCACGTGGACGCGGGGCTGGCGTGGGTGCGGTGCCACGGCAGCAAGTACCTGCCCAGCGTCGACAGCGCCCTCACGACGAGCCTGGCGCTGTTGCTGCAGGTGCGCGCGGGGTGCCTCAGCACGCGCGGCTCGGCGCGGCAGCACGAGCGCTGCTGCGGCCGCCAGCCGCTGAGTGCGGCCGCCGGTGCCGCCGCGGCGCGCAGTCGCTGATGGATCCCAGCCGCGGCCTGAGCCTCGGCGAGCTGATGGGCGAGGCGCTTGCCACCGCGCTGGGGCGGGTGTTTGCGTGGGCGTTTGTGTGGGCCCTCGGCGGCGGCCTGGCGCCAGTGGCGCGCGAGGGCTTCGACGCGTTTGTCCGCGACCGCCTCGCCGACGTTGCCGCCTTCCCGGGTGAGCCTGCTGTGCTGCTGTCTGCCCAACACGGGCCGCCTGCTCGCCAGCAGCGGCCGGGGGTCTTGCGGCCGCGGCGGCGAGCCCGGGCGGTGCGCGCTGCGCGCTGCGCGCGCTGAGGCCGCCGCGCCCGACGCGCGCCGCCCAGGTGGCGGGCTGGTGTATGACTACCGCCTCGCTGTCACCGCGGCGGGCGCGCCCGAGTTCCGGCCCTGGGCGGAGGCCGTGCCGCGCTTTGCGTACAGCAGCGCGACGCCGTTTGCCGAGGTGTGGTGCGGCGGCCGGGAGGCGCGTCGCCGCCCACGCGCGCGCGAACCTGGCTGCATCCGACCGCCCCCCGCGTGGCGGCTGCGCCGCAGATGCTGGTGCCGACGGTGGACACCGTGCGCGTGGCGTTCCTCCTTGAGGCGTTGCTCGACGCCCAGCGCGGCGTGCTGCTCGTCGGGCCCACCGGCGCCGGCAAGAGCGTGACCGCCGCCGCGGCGCTGCAGGCGCTCGCGGCCGCGCCGCCGCCGGGCGCCGGCAGCGGCGCCGCCGCCGGCGGCCGGCGCGTGGCGGGGCGGGTGCTGCCGCACACGCTGCTGTTCAGCGCGCAGACGAGCAGCGCCGACGCGCAGGCGCTGGTCGAGGCAAAGCTCGAGCGCAAGCGCAACGCCAGGTGGGGAGGGGGGGCACGAGGGCTTCAACCCCCTCCTCGGCCGCGCGCGGCGGCGCACAAGGGTCACGCCCGCCCCGCCCGTGGCGCGCTCACTGCCCGCCTCTTGCCACGCGCAGGCTCGGCGCGCCGGCGGGTAAGGCCTTGGTTCTGCTGGTTGACGACCTCAACATGCCGGCGCGGGAGCGCTCCGGCGCGCAGCCGGCGGTCGAGCTGCTGTGTACGCTCGCCGACGCGCGCGGGCTGTGGGACCGCAAGGCCCTCTCCTGGCGCGCCGTCGACGAGGACGTGACGCTCTGCGCCGCGTGCGCGCCGCCGGGCGGCGGCCGGCAGGAGGTCACGCCCCGGCTCCTGCGCCACTTTGCGGCGCTCGCGGTGCCGCCGCCGAGCGAGGGCGCGGTGAAGACGATCCTCATCGCGATCCTCGGCGGCTGGCTCGCCGACTTTCCGGCCGAGCTGCGTGCGCTCTCGGCGGCGCTTGTGGACGCGAGCGCCGCGGCGTACGGCAGGTCCGGGGAACGCGGCACGCGCGCGCGCGCGCCAGGAGCCCCGCGCCGGCGCGGCACCTGCCGACGCCGCCCGCCGGCGCAACCGACTCCACGCAGGGTGTGCGAGGAGCTGCTGCCCACGCCGGCCAAGAGCCACTACGCGTTCAGCCTGCGCGACCTCGGCCGCCAGGCGCAGGGCCTGCTCATGGCCGCGCCGCGCGCCTGCGCCACGCGCGAGGCGCTCGCCCGCCTCTGGCTGCACGAGGCCTGCCGCGCTTTTGCCGACCGCCTGGTGGGCGACGAGGACAGAGCGATTTGCCACAAGCTGCTGGTGCGGCGGCGGACGGGACGACGACCGCGCGGCGCCCAGCCTCCCTCTCGGCTTCGCGGCCGACCCAGCTGCGCCGCCGCCGCCGCCGCCGCCGCCGCCGCCGCCGCCGCCGCGCAGCTCGAGGCGGCTGCCAAGCACGGCCTGCCGCCGCTGAGCGCCGCCGACTGCGCTGGCGAGCGTGCGGTCGTCTGGGCAGACTTCCTCGTGCCCGGCCAGGAGCACAGCGCGCGCGCGTACGAGGAGGCCCCCACGCCGGCCGCGCTGGCGGCGCTGCTGGAGCGTCACCTTGATGACTACAACGCCACCGCGGCCACGCCGCTCAACCTGGGTGCGGCGGCGCCGAGGGCTGCAGCGCGTGGTGGCGACGTGTGGGCGCGCCGGCGACGCCGGGCTGCGTTTGGCCGCCGCGCAGCTCTCACGCC
Source organism: Scenedesmus sp. PABB004 (assembly GCA_014905635.1). Classification (NCBI taxonomy): domain Eukaryota; kingdom Viridiplantae; phylum Chlorophyta; class Chlorophyceae; order Sphaeropleales; family Scenedesmaceae; genus Scenedesmus; species Scenedesmus sp. PABB004. The sequence goes on from JABVCE010000018.1 coordinate 320,175, forward strand.
GCCCCGCGCGTGCGCGTGCCCGTGTGTCCCGCGCAGTCTTCTTCCAGGCGGCCGCGGAGCACGTGTGCCGCCTCGCGCGCGTGCTGCGCCAGCCGCGCGGGCACGCACTGCTCGTCGGCGTGGGCGGCTGCGGCAAGGCGAGCCTCGCGCGCTTTGCCGTGCACGTGTGCGGGCTGAAGGCCTTCCAGCTCGAGCTCAGCCGGGGCTACGGGCGCGCCGAGTTCAGGGAGGACCTCAAGGCCCTCTACAGGCACGCACAGCAGCGCACCATGCTGGCGGGCAGTGCGGCAGCCGTCGATTGTGCGGCCGCTGGCTGACCAATGCGCCTGCGCGTGCGCGCCCGCACCGCGCACGGCCCTCCCGCCGCGCAGGACCGCGGGCGTGGCGGGCGAGCGCGTCGCGTTCCTGCTGGGGGACGGCCAGATCGTGCAGGAGGCGTTCCTGGAGGACGTCAGCCACATGCTCACCTCGGGTGCGCGCGCACGCCGCGGCGGGGGCGGCCCGCACGCTCTCTCTGCGCCGGTGCCGCGTGCCGTGCTGTGACCGCGGCGCCCGCGCGCCGCGCCCGCGCTGCAGGAGAGGTGCCCGGGCTGTTCGCGCCCGACGAGCGCGAGCGCATCGCGGCGGACGTGCGGGAGTGGGTCGAGGCGCGCGGCGGCGCGGCGTCCAACGACGCCTGCTTTGCCGCGTTCCTGGCGCGCGCGCGCGACAACCTGCACCTCGTGCTCATTATGAGCCCCGCCGGCGGCGCCTTCCGCGCGCGGTGCGGGCGGGCCAGGGCCCCACGCCTGCCAAGCGCGCTGCGGTGCTCTCGCCGAGAGCACCGCCGACCCGCGCCTCACACGCGCCCGCCCACAAACACGCCTGCACACACCTCACCTACCAGGTGCCGGCAGTTCCCCGCGCTCCTCAGCTGCTGCACCGTGGACTGGTTCAACAGCTGGCCGGCCGAGGCGCTGCTGAGCGTCGGCCGCCGCGCGCTCGCGGGCGCCGAGCTCGCCCTGCACGCGGCCGGCGGCGCGCCGGACGCGATCGCCACGCTGTGCGTGCGCATTAATGGGAGCGTCGAGGCCATGGCGGTGCGCTTCTTTGCCGAGCGGCGCCGCCGCGTCCACACCACGCCCACCATCTTCCTGGACCACGTGGCTTTGTACCTCCAAGTCCTGTCCCAGAAGCGGTGCGCCCCTGGAACCAGCTTGCCCGGCCCGCCGGCGCAGCAGGCTGCCTCGACATGCTCCCGTGCGGGGGCCGGGTGTGAGCCCGGGCACCGACCGCCGCCGCCGCCGCCGCTGCCGCCACCACGCAGCGAGGAGCTGCGCCAAGCGCGCGACCGACTGCTGGATGGCGTTGCGCGCCTGAGTGAGACCAACGCGCTGGTTGCGAGCATGCGGGCCGACCTCGCGCGCCTGCAGCCCGAGCTGGAGGCCAAGGCCGCGGCCACGGCCGAACTGCTGGTCAAGGTGCGGCGGCGGGGCGCCCGCGGGGCGCCTGCGCTCGCCGGCCGCTCCACCGCCGCGCCTGACGTGACCGTCCGTGCTGGCGCGCGCGCGCCGCAGGTCGCCGCCGACGCGGCCGAGGCGGAGCGCGTGCGCGGCGTCGTCGCGGCGGAGGAGGGCGAGGTCGCGGCGCTCGCGCGCGGCACGCGGGGCATCGCGGACGAGGCCAAGGCGGAGCTGGCGGAGGCGCTGCCCGCGCTCGAGGCGGCGCTGGAGAGCCTCAAGTCGCTGAACAAGACTGATATAGTGGAGATCAAGAGCTTTGCCAAGCCGCCGCCGCTCGTCCAGCTCACGCTCGAGGCGGTCTGCATCCTGCTGCAGGAGAAGCCCGACTGGGACACGGTGGGTGGAGCCTCTGCGTGGGCCGCTACGATGATAGATGCATGCACGCATCGCGCCGGCCCGGCGCGCCGCCCCGGCGCGCCGCCCTGCCGCGCGCACCGCCCTCGGCCGGCGTGACACCGCGCCCGCCCGCCCGCGCTCGCGCCCGCCCGCGCGCCCGCCTGCGCCGCCGCGCCCGCCGCCGCCGCAGGCCAAGCGCGTGCTGGGTGACGTCAACTTCATGCGCAGCCTCGAGGAGTTTGACAAGGACGCCATCCCCGAGCCCGTGGTGCGCCGCCTCGCGCGCTACACAGACGACCCCGCCTTCACGCCCAACGCGGTGGCCAAGCAGAGCCGCGCCGCGATGAGCCTGTGCATGTGGGCGCGGGCGATGGAGGTGTACCACAGGTGGGTTTAGGCGCGGCCGCGGCGGCCGCGGTGGTGGGATGCTGGGGCGCGCGCGCGTGCGTGTGCAGGGCTGCTCGCATTGAGCGGCCGGCCCCTGCCTCGGCGCCGGCGCGCGTGCGCGCAGGGTGGCCAAGGCGGTGGCGCCGAAGCGCGAGCGCCTGCGCGAGGCCGAGGCGCGGCTGGAGGCGGCGGACGCGCAGCTGCGGGAGAAGCGGGTCGCGCTCGACGCGGTGGAGAGCCGCGTGGAGGGGCTGCGGCGGGCGCTGGCGGACGCGCAGGGCGAGCAGTCGCGCCTGGACGACCTGGTGTGGCGGCGGCGACGCCGGGGGTTTTGCGCGCGCGCGAGCCAGTGCAGCCCCCGGCTGGGCCGCGGCCCACCCTCCCGTGTGCCCGCTTGCCCGCGCAGGCGGAGCTGACGCGCAAGCGCCTGGAGCGCGCGGGCAAGCTGACGAGCGGGCTCGCGGACGAGGGCGTGCGCTGGCAGGCGACCGCCGACGAGCTGGGCGCGCGGGAGGGCCTGCTCGTCGGCGACGTGCTGCTCGCGACCGCGTGCGTGGCCTACGTCGGCCCCTTCACTGCGAGCTACAGGGACGAGCTCGTGGCCGGCTGGGTGGCCGCGTGCCGCGAGCTGGGCGTACCGGTGTCGCAGGTGCGGCGCGGCGCGCGGCGTGCGAGGCAGGGCACGGCTGCCTGCGCCGGCGACGCGCGCAGCCCTCCTGGCGCGACGCGGGCGCCTGCCGTTGCTGCTGCGGTCGCCGCGCAGCCGTTCTCGCTGCGCGACACGCTGGCATCGCCGGCCGAGGTGCGCGAGTGGCACCTGGCGGGTCTGCCGAGTGACGCGACGAGCGTCGACAACGCCGTCATGGCGACGCGCGCACGGCGCTGGCCCCTCATGATAGACCCGCAGGTGACCTGCCAGCGCGCGGCTGCGCGCCTCGGGCTCGCGCGTGCGGCGGCGCCCGCTGACGGCCGGCCGTGCGGCGTGGCGCGGCGGCGCGGCCGCGCAGGGGCAGGCCACCGCGTGGGTGCGCAATCTTGAGTCCCGCAACGGCTTGCGGGTGATGAAGCTCACCGACTCCTGCTTCCTGCGCACGCTGGAGAACTGCATCCGCATCGGTGCGGCCCGCGCGCTGCGGCCCGCGCGCGCGGCCTCTCCGCGCCACGGCCGGCCCGCGCGCACCCGCCGCGCCGCGCGCGCCCAGGACTTGCCGCGGCCGCCGCCGCGCCGCAGGCTGCCCCTGCCTGGTGGAGGGCGTGGGCGAGGCGCTCGACCCGGCGCTGGACCCGGTGCTCGCGCGCAGCGTCGTCCGCGCGGGCGGGCGCGCGCGGCTGCGCCTTGGCGACGCTGACGTGGACTATGACCCAGGGTTCAGGCTCTACCTCACCAGTCAGCTCCAGAACCCGGATTTCCTGCCCGAGGTGTCGATGCGCGTGACGCTGATCAACGCCGGCGTGACGCCCGAGGTGCGCGGCAGCGGCGGAGCTTCCGGCGCCGCGGCCGCGCGCGCTGGCGAAGCTCGCCGCGCGGCTTGCGGGCCGCGGCGACCGCGACACCACGCGTCCCGCCGCCGCCGCCGCCGCCCGACGGGACAGGGCCTCGAGGAGCAGCTGCTGGGCGAGGTCGTGCGCCAGGAGCGGCCGGAGCTGGAGGAGGCGCGCGACCGGCTGGGGGTATCCATCGCGGGCGACAAGCGCGCGCTGCAGGACCTGGAGGTGCCGCCGCCCTGCCGCGCGGCGGCTGCCGGCCAGCGCTGCTGTGACGCCGCCCGTGCGGGGGCGCTCACGCCGCCGCCGCCGGCCTGGCCGCCCCGCTGCCGCCGCCGCTGCGCAGGACAAGATCCTGCGCCTGCTGCGTGAGAGCGGCGGCGGCAACATCCTGGACGACGAGCAGCTGCTCACGGCGCTCAACACCGCAAAGCTCACCAGCTCCACAATCCAGGTGCGCCGGCGGCGGCGCGCACCGCCCGCCGGCGCCCCGCGCCCCGCGCCCTGCGCCCACCGCCACCGCCGCGCCAGGGCCGCGTGCGCGAGGCGGAGGAGACCGAGCGCAGCATCAACGCGGCGCGCGAGGCGTACCGCCCCGCCGCGACGCGCGGCGCGCTGCTGTACCTCACCGCGGCGGAGCTCGGCGGCGTGAGCCACATGTACGCTGGCCTCGGCCTGCCCGCCTTCAGCCGCCTCTTTGCGCACTGCATCGCGGCGAGCGGCACCGCGCCCAAGCTCGGCGAGCGGCTCCGCGCGCTGTGCGACCACGCGACGGCGCACGTCTTCCGCATAGTCTCGCGGTGCGGGGCGGGCCCCGCACTGCGGCCGCGCGCCGCAGAGCCAACGTGTCCCGCCGGCTGCGCGCGCGCCGCGGCCGCCCACGGCGCGCGCCCGCGCCCGCGCTCGCACGCCGCGCCCCCACGCCACACCGCAGCGGGCTGTTCGAGGAGCACAAGCCGCTGTACGCGCTGCTGCTCTGCGCCGCCATCCTGCGGCACCCGTCGGTGGGCGAAGTCAGCGAGGCCGAGTGGTCGGCCTTTGCGCGCGGCGCGGCCGCGACGGCGGCGGCCGCCGGCTCCGGCGGGGGCGCCCGCGCGGCGCCGCAGCGGCCCAAGCCCGACGCGGCCGCCTGGCTGCCGGACGAGGCGTGGGCGGGCCTGGCCGCGCTGGAGCAGCTGCTCCCGGCGCTGTCCGGGCTGTGCGACAGCGTGGGCGGCGCCGACGCGGCCGCGTGGAGGGACTGGTGCGGTCCGCGCTTTTGCTCGCTGCGCTGCGCCCGCCGGCTGGCTGGCGCCCGCCTGCCGGCGGCCGCCGCGTCGCCGTGCTGCCGCGACCTCCGCGCTGACGCGCAGCGCGCGCACGGCCCGCCGCGCAGGCACGGCGCGGACGAGCCGCACGAGCGCCCGCTGCCGGGCGCCTGGCAGGCCCGCGCCGGCGGCCGCTTCGCTTCGCTGCTGCTGGTAAAGGCGCTGCGGCAGGACAAGCTGCTCGCGGCGGCGCAGGGCTTTGTCGCGGCGCGGCTGGGGCGGGGCTTTGTCGAGCCAGAGCCCTGGACGCTGGACGAGGTCTTTGCCGAGACCAGCGCGCGCACGCCGATCATCTTCATCCTCTCACCGGGTGCGCCGCGCGGCGCTTGTGCTCTGTCAGCCACGCGAGCGCGCGGGCGCCCGTCGCGCCAGACGCGACGGCCACCGCGCCGCTGAAACCGCCGCACCGACGGCCGCCGCAGGCGCCGACCCCACGGCCACGCTGCAAAAGTTTGGCGCGCGGCGCGGCTGGGCGCTGGGGTCGCGCCTGCACCTGGTCAGCCTGGGCCAGGGGCAAGGCATTATTGCAGAGGCCATGATCAAGCAGGCCGCCGCGGCGGGCGACTGGGTGCTGCTCACAAACTGCCACCTGGCCGTGAGCTGGATGCGCCGGCTGCAGGAAAAGGCGCGGCGCGGCGCTGGCGCGGGCGCGGGCGGTGCAAGCGCCGCCACGCCGCGTCCACGCGCGCGGGCCGTGCGGTGACGGCGCCCACCGCCCCGCCGCCGCGGCGTCGCCCCTGGCGGCGACCACACCGCGCGCCGCAGGTGGAGGAGCTGGGCGGCGAGGGCGTGCACCCAGATTTCAGGCTTTGGCTCACGACCGCGCCGTCTCCCGACTTTCCCGTCTCGGTGCTGCAAGCGGGCGTCAAGCTGACCAGCGAGCCGCCGCGCGGCGTGCGGGCCAGCCTCGCGCGCGCGTTTGCTGACGACGGCGCCGCCGCGCCCGGCGCATCGCCGGGGCGGCCCGCCGAGTGGCGGCGGCTAAACTTCGCCCTCGCATTCTTCCACGCCGCCGTGCAGGCACGGGCAGCGGGGGCGGCGCGGCGCCCCGCGCGCCCGCGCGCCGCTCACGGGAGCTGGCTCGCGCGGCGCGCCGACACCACGCCGCCGCGGCCGGCCGGCGCCGCGCTCCGCCGCGCCTCCAGGAGCGGCGCAGGTTTGGGGGGCTGGGTTGGACCCTGCCCTACGACTTCAGCGCCGGCGACCTCGAGTGCAGCGAGGCGTCGCTGGCCGCGCTCCTCGGCGCCGCGGGGCCGGGCGGCGCCGTCCCCTGGGCCGCGCTGGCGTGCGCCATCGGGGACATCCACTACGGCGGCCGGTGCGCGGCGGGCGGGGGCGGTTTTACGGGGCGCCGGCGGGCGGAGTGCCGGGCACGCGGGCTCGCGCCGCTGCAGGCCGAGCGGCGCGGGCGCCGCCACCGCGCGGCTGACGCCGCGGGGCACGCGCGCGCGCGCGTTTGCGCGCGCAGGGTGACGGACGAGCAGGACCGGCGCTGCCTGATGGCGCTGCTGCGGCGCTTCGTCGCGCCGCGCGTCGCGGCGGGCGAGGGCGCGCAGCTCGCGCCGGGCGGCGCGTACGTGGTGCCGCCTGACTGCGCGGGCCTGGAGGGCGTGCGGGAGCTCATACGGGCCCTGCCCAGGTGCGAGCGCACGCGCCCCAGCGCACCGCCGGCGCCGGGCCCACGCGCTCAGCGGCCGCGCCGAGCCCAGCGCGCTCAGCGGCCGCGCCGGCCGCGCGCGCGCCGCTTCCGCGCCGCCGCAGCACGGACGCGCCCGAGGTGTTTGGCCTGCACGCCAACGCCACGCTCGCGCTTCAGCGCACGGAGGCGTGGCGCCTGCTGGACGCGCTGCTCGCCACGCAGCCGCGCATCAGCGCGGCGGCCGCGGGCGGCGGCGGGCCCGCCGGCGGCGGCGACGGCGGCGGGCCCGACGCGGCGCTGGCGCTGTGCTCCGAGCTGCTCGCCGCGCTGCCGCCCGACCTCGACCCGCGCGAGGCCGCGCCCGGCCTGCTCGCGCGCCCGCCCGGCGGCAAGCCCGACAGCCTGGGCGTCGTGCTGGCGCAGGAGGTGGCGCGCTTCGCCCGCCTCGCCGCCGCGGTGCGCGGCAGCCTCGCCGCGCTCGACGCGGCGCTGCGGGGCGCGGCGGTGATGACGCCGGCGCTCGAGGCGATGCACGGCTCGCTGCTGCTGGGCCAGGTGCGCCGCGCGGCGCTGCAGCCGGCGACCGCCGCGCGCGGGCCGCCGCCGCCGAGAGCTCGAGCGCGCCCCTGGTGGCCGAGCCGCCGCGCCACGCCACCGCGGCGCCGCGCCGCAGGTGCCGGAGCTCTGGTCCGCCGTGGCGTACCCATCGCTCAAACCGCTGGCCGGCTGGGTGCGGGACTACGCCCAGCGCGTCGCCTTCATGCGCGCGTGGCTCTCAGCGGGGCCGCCAGCCTCCTTCTGGCTTCCCGGTGCGGCGGCGGCGGCCGTCCCCGCGCGCGGCCGGCGCGCGCGTCGTGGCTGAGCCGCGCCGCGCGGCGCCCGTGCCCCTGCAGGCTTCTTCTCCCCGCAGGGCCTCCTCACCGGCGTGCTGCAGGCGCACGCGCGGAAGACGGCGACACCGATCGACGCGCTGCGCTTTGCGTTTGAGGTCACCGCACACGCGGACGCCTCGTCGGACGCGGCGCCGCCGCCCGACGGCGTCCTGGTGCACGGGCTGTGGCTCGAAGGCGCGGCCTGGGACGGCGCGTCGCGCTGCCTGCGCGACGGCCGCCCCGGCGACGCGTGCGCGCCGCTGCCGGCGGTGCACTTCCGGCCCGCGGCCGCCGCTGGCGGGCCCGGCGGCGGCGCCGGCGGCGACACTCAGGCGGCGGCGCCAGCTGGTGTGTATGCATGCCCCCTCTACGCGACACGCGCGCGCTCGTCGGCGGGCGGCAGCGGCGCGGGCCCTGTGATCGCCGTGGACCTCCCCGTCGCGCCCGGCTGCGCGCCGGACGTGTGGGTGCTGCGCGGCGCGGCGCTGCTCTGTGCGGTCGACGCGTGACGTGGAAACAAGGTTCTGATTCGCCTCGGTTGCCACGCGACCCCCCCCCCCCACCGCCCTCGTGCCTCGCTCGCCGCCCGGCCTCCCCCGCCAAGCGCCCGCCGCCAGGGGCCCCGGTTCTCCCGCCGCCGTCAGGTCTGTCGGGGGTTCCCCACGTGACCCCCGTGCCAGGGCTCCGTGGTCCGCTGCGCGTCAAGGTCCAAAAGCTCGGCCGCGCCGCCGCCGTTCCGGCGGCAGCGCGGCGGGGCAGCGCGCACCCGGCGGCGCACACGCGCCGCCCCCGGGCGCGCTGCTCGGCGAAAATCAGCCGCCGCCGCCCGGCGCGCAAAGAAGGCAGTGCTGCTCTCGCGCGCGCGCCGCGCCGCGCCGCCGCTCGGGCCGCCGCCGGAGCCATCGGCGGGGCCGCGCGCGCGGGCGGGCGGGCGCGCAGCCGGAACACCCAGTCGCCAGCCACACAAAATCGGATCGAATAGCCGCGCCATATCGCCGCCGCGCCGCCGCCGCGCGGGCGGTCAAGAGATGCGCCCGCGGCGCGGCACTTTGCAGCCGCGCGCGCGGAGCGCTGCTGGCAGTCAGTCAGTAGTACACGCCCTGCCGCCGCGGGGCTCAAATGTGGCTCGAGTGGCGCCGCGCGTCGCCGCCGCCCTGCAGCGAGCTGGGCGCGTGCTCGCTGCCGCGCCGCGCCGCGGTCGCGGAGATGCCGCGCTGCAGGCTGCGCAGGTCCTCCGGCTCCAGGTCGGTGAGGCGCGAGGTGCTCGCCAGCGCCTTGGCCCGCAGCGCCTCCACCCGCGCCGCGCTCAGCTCCGGCGCCGGCGGCCGCGCGTGCGCGGGGCGCGGCGGCAGCGGCCCCTGCGGGGCCTGCGGCGGCGCCCACGCGCCCGCACCGCGCGGCAGCTCGCAGCCCCACAGCGCCTGCTGCGCGTGCTGCTGCTGCTGCGCCTCGGCAAACGGCAGGTGCGCGCAGTGCGCCGCGTAGCCGCCGCCGCCGGCACCGCCGCCGCCGCCGGCACCGCCACCCGCGCCGCGCAGGCTGAAGGGGAGCAGCACCTCGGTGCACAGCAGCGTGCTGGCCGCGGCGTCGCCGTCGTCGCCGCCGCCGCCGACGCCGCCGCCCTCGCCGCTGCTGCAGTCCATGTCGTCCGGGCTGGCCGCGTGCCGCGCCGCCGCGTCGGGCGGGCGGTCGCAGCCGCGCCCCAGCGCCCCGGGCTCGGCCGAGGCGCTGGGGCCGTGCTGCCGCGGGTGCGCCGGCGGCTGCGGCAGCGCGCCCGCCGCGGCGGCGCCGTGCGGCTGCTGCCCCTCCGGCGGCCCCGGCGACGCCGCGCCCGGGTGCTGCAGGTGCTGCTCCGTGCGCGCCAGCAGCGAGCGCAGCAGCGCGACCTTGCGTAGGTTGCTGCCCGCCGCGGGGAGGTCGGAGGGGCTGTTGGGCGGCCGCTCCGCCGCCTTGAGCGCCACCTGACTGGGCAGCGCCGGCGAGGCCGGCGGCCCGCCGCAGGAATACGGCACGGCAGCGCCGCCGGGGCCTCGGGGCTGACCATCGGCGAGCGCGGCTCGCAGCCCGCCCGCAGCTCGCCCAGGCTGGGCGCGCGCAGCAGGCGGCCGCCGGCGCCGCCGCCGCCGCCGGGCGACGTCGACGCGGGGCGCCCGGGCTGCAGCTGGCCGGGGCCGCCGTGCCCGGGGCCGCCGCCGCCGCCGGCCCAGGTGGGCGACTCAAGCATCATCATGTCTGCGTCCTCCGCCCGCGGCGAGCACGGCCCGCCGCCGGGCAGCTCCACGAAGCACGCGCCCGGCGGCCGCTGCTGCTGCTGCTGCTGCTGCTGCGTCGACTGCGCGGCCGCCGCCTCGCCCGCCGCCGCCGCGTGCGCCGCCAGGGCCCGGCCGAAGGAGAGCTTGGAGAAGCCGCTGGCGATGACCTGCGACGCGGAGGGAGGGCGGGCGGGGAGGGTGGATCAGGGCGGCACCCCCGCCGCGTGCGCACGCGCGCTGCGCGCCGCCGCTGCTGCGCGCGGCGTCGGTTTCGCCCAGCCGCCGCGCCGCGGGGCCGCCACCGCGCCCGCCGCCGCGCCCCGGGGCCCTGGCGGGCGCCGGGCGCTGCGTGGGGGCGCACCTCGGTGAAGTAGCGCTTGCTGCTGCGCCAGTTCCCGTCGTCATCGGGCCCCTCGCCGCCCTGCAGGTCGGCCAGCCGCTCCACGGGGCTGCGCGGCCGCTTGCCGCCGCCGGGCGTGCTGCAGCCCCAGTCCTCCATGGCGCGGGGCCGCCCCCGCGCGCCTCAGGGGGCCGGGTCGGCGCTCATCCCGCCCTCCCGCCGGCGAGGGCGCGCCCCTGGCGCTGCGCGCTCGGGAGCATGCCGGGGCCGATCCCCGCACGGGAGCGCCCTTGGCCGGGCAGCCGCGCCGGTGGTGCTGCGCTCTGGCAACCACCACCTCGCGCGCCGGCGGCGCGTGCTGTGTGTGTGGAGCGGGAGCCACGAGGAGCGAGGGGCTAGGCGAGGCCGGCCGGCCGGGTCTGTCCGAAAGGGAGGGCTGCCGCCGGCGCAGCCGCCGACTGGCGGGCCGCGCAGCGGTGCAGCGGCGGCGGGCCCTGCCGCGGCCGCAGGCGCCGCGGGCGATCGTGGCTGCCGCCAGCCAGCGTGCAAAGCGTGAGCCTGAGGGTTAGGCTACGACGGCCGCGCGCAGGCGGCGCGCGGTGATCGAGCCGTTGCGCGCGGCGGCGAGCAGCGGCGCGGCCGCGAGGGTTTGGGGGTGGGTGCTCGATCGCGGCTCCCGCCGCGCCTGGACGGTCGCCCTCCGCCCACGCCAGCGCGTCGCGCCACGCCACGCCAACACGCTAGCCTCACCAGCGCGCCGCGCGCCCGGTGCCCCCCTGCGTAGGGCCAGCCACCCCGCGCGCGCCGTCCTGCAAGCGCTGCGCCCGTCAGGTGCGCGCAGCGGTGAGGCGGGAAGGCGTTCGGCCCGGCTCCGCCCGCGCGCGTGCACCCACGTGGGTGCACGCCGAGAGGAATCTCCTGGCCCGCGCACACCGCCCCGCAGGCGCCCCACCTCCCACCATGCCGACCGGCTCGATTTCCTCGTCCCTGGACGCGGTGGGCGTGGCGGTGGTCAACTACAAGGTGCGGCGCCGCCGCGCGGCGCCGCCGCGCGCTCGGTGCCGCCTCCACCCACGCGCGCCCGCGCGCGCAGGTCCCGGTCTGCGAGACGCGCCAGGACGTGCTGGCCAACTGCACCAGGATCGCCAAGTTCATCGGTGAGCGCGCGCGCAGCGCAGCGCACAACGCACACACGGCACAGCACGCGTGCGGCCGCGCTCGCGCGCCTGTGGCCCTGACGCGCGCGCCCCTGACGCCCGGTGCCGCCACAGATGGCGCCAAGAAGGGCTACCCCGGCCTGGATCTCATCATCTTCCCCGAGGTGCGGCGCAGGGGGCGCAGTGGGGGCCGGCTGGCGCGGCGCGGCGCGGCGCGGCGCCCGCGCGCCCCGGCCGCGCGTGCCCCGACCGACTGCGCGCACCCAACACCCCCAACCCTCCTCCCGCGCCCCCCGCCCCCTCCTGCAGTACTCGACGCAGGGCTTCCACCCCGAGAAGTGGCAGGACCTGACCACCACGCTCGACGGCCCCGAGGTCGCGATCTTCAAGGACGCCTGCAAGCGCAACAAGGTGGCGCCCGGCGCGGTCGGCAGCACCGTGTGGGCTGATCACCAGACAGTCCACCCGCCCGCCCCCGCACGCGCCCCCCTCTGACGCCGCCCCTCTCCGACACCGCGCCGCCCGCTGCCGCCCGCCGCCGCTGCCGCCGCCCCTCGACATGCCCAGGTGTACGGCGTGTTCTCCATCACCGGCGAGGCGCACCCCGAGAAGGGCAAGAACCCCTACAACACCCTCATCATGGTCACAGACGCGGGGGAGGTCAACCTCGTGTGAGCGCGCGCGCTGCCGCCGCCGCGCCGTCGCGACCCGCCCACGCGCCCCGCACGCCGGCCCCCGCCGCGCCTGCGTGCGCCGCCGCGGCGTCGCGCCCTGCCACCGGGCCGCAGCGCCGCCCTCTGCTGCTGCGCCGCGGACTCCCCCACACCCCCCCTGGCGCTGCTGCCCCCCCCCCCCCGGGCAGGTACCGCAAGATCTTCCCCTGGACGCCCAAGGAGCCCTGGACGGCGGGGCACGACACCGCGGTCGCCATCGGCCCCAAGGGCCTCGTCGTCGGCGGCGTCATCTGGTGCGCGCCGCGCCGCGCCGCGCCGCGCCGCGGCGAGGCTGCCCCGCAGCCGCGGCCGCCGCGCCGCCGCAGCGCTCTCTGTGCCGTCTGTGTGGCTCACGCGCGCTCGCGCGCCTGCGCCCGCCCCGCAGCTACGACGGCAACATGCCCGAGGGTGCGCCGCCGCCCGCCCGCAGCCGGGGGCGCCGCCGCGTCCCTGCGCCGGCGCTACGCCGGCGCGCGAGCCGCGCCGCCGACGCCGCCGACGCCGCCGACGCCGCCGCCCTCCCGCCCGCCCGCCCGTTTTCCAAACCCGCCCGCCCGCGCGGCCGCGGGTCGCAGTCGTGCGCGACACGGTGATGAAGGGCGCGGAGCTGGTGGTGCGCATCCAAGGATACATGTACCCCGCCAAGGAGCAGCAGCGCATGGTCGCGCAAGTCCGCGCGTGGGAGGTGACGCTGCGCGCGCCGCGCGCCCCCGCCCCCGCCCGCCGCCCGCGCGCGCCGCGCGGCGTGCCCCCGCCCCGCGCGCCGCCCCTCACGCGCCTGCCCTGCCTCCGCCGCGCGCGCTTGTGCCACCCTCAACCCGCGACCCCTGCGCCTCAAACCCCAAAGAACAACTGCTACATGGCCGTCGCCAACATGGCCGGCCGCGACCTGGGTGCGCGGCCGCGCGCGCGCGCGCGCGCCCGCGCCGCCGCCCCGCCGCGTGCCCGCGCCCGCGCCGCCGCGCGCCCACGCCCTCACACGTCTGTGCCCCACCGCCGCTGCCCGTGGGGCCGCAGTTTACTCTTACTTTGGTCACAGCAACATCGTGGACTTTGACGGGAGTGTCCTGGGCGAGTGCGGGACCAGTCCGGACGAGCTGACGTACTCCACGCTCTCCCTGACCGCCATCAGGCACGCGCCGCGCCGCGCCGCAGCGCCCGCGGGCGGCCTCTCTCCCGCGCGGCCTGGCTCCCACGCGGCCTGGCTCCCGCTCCCGCCCGCGCCCGCCCGCTCCCGCGCCCTGGCAGGGACGCGCGGCGGCACTGGACGGCCGAGAACCACCTGTACAACCTGCTGCACCGCGGCTACACGTCCGAGCCGCGCGGCCACGCGGCGTGCTGCTTCGACTTTTACAAGCAGTGGTGCGGCACGGGCAGCTCGCGGCTGGCCGCGCCGCGCGCCGGGCCCCTGGCACGCACAGACGCCCGCCCGCCCGCGCGCCGCGCGCCGCAGGGTCAACGCGCCCGACAAGGCGGCCGCGCAGGTGGAGCTGCTCACGCGCGACGCCGACTGCCCCGAGGAGGCCTCCGGCGAGGCGATCGCGCCCCCGCCGCCCTCCAAGCTGGTGGCGCAGACCCTGTGCGCGGCGGCGGCCCCCGCCGGCGCCGGCGCCGGCGCCGCGGCCAAGGCCGCCAACGGCCTGGCCGGCCTGAAGCTCGCCGCGGCGCGCGCCGGCGCGGGGCGCGCGCCCGTCGTCGCGGCGGCCGCGGCCGCGCGCGCGGCCAACTGAGCGGCAACGGCAGCTGTGTGGTGGCGGTGGCTGAATAAGTGAAGGAGTCGAGAGAGGGCTGGCTGGCTGGACCCCAACGGTCGGCGGCTGGCCGCAGCAGCACTGGCACGGGGCTCGCTGTGCACTGGCAACATGGTGATTTCGTTTAGACCTGCAACAGTTACACGCTCTTCGCGCGCCTCCTCCATCAGCCTCCTCCGCGGTCACAAATGCGTCCGTGTCGGCTGCGAGACGGCGCAGGGCGGCGCGCGCGCGCGGGCGGCAGCGTGGCGGCGTGGAGGGCGGGAGCGGGAGCGGGCGCGGCGCCGCCGGCGCCGCCGAGCACGCGCGCGCGGCATGCGGGGCCCGCAGCCCGCAGCCCGCGGCCCGGCGCCTCTTCGAGAGCTATCGTTTTGGGTTGAAGTCGCGTGCCGCCAAAGGGTGGGGGCACGCGACTTCAACCCAAAACGACGGCTCTAGCAGCCGACCGGTAGCCCGGCAGGCTGCCCTGGCGGCAGCCGCGCGGCGCGCGCGCGTGCGTTGGCTGCCCACTCAGGGAGCCGCGTGGGGCACGGGGCGTGGTCGCAACTGCGGCCACGCCCCTGTGCCCCACCCGGCTGCCTGGGTGGGGGCCGGAGCCCTCTGCTTGGGAGCCGGCAGCCGTAGCTGCCAGCGCAGCCTGCCCAACAAGCCAAACGCCGCTGTCCGCTCCTGCCGCCCCAGTCACAAGTCATTGCGGCTGCTGGAATTGATACAGCATCTGTTGTTGCTGCATCGCCTGTTGGTGCAGCTGCTGCTGCTGCTGCTGCATGGCCTGCTGCTGCTGCTGCGCGTAGGCGCCCACGGCCTGCGGCTGCCCCATCATATGGTGGTGCTGCTGCATGGCCTGCTGCATGTATATGCCAGCCACGCCAAAGCCCATGGCGGGCCCCCAGCCGGGCGCCATGCCCTGCGGCATGTACGGCTGCATCCAGCCGCCTCCCTGCATCTGCTGCACCTGCTGACACTGCAATTGCTGCTGCCATGGCTGCTGCGTCGGCGGCTGCAGTGCCTGCTGCTGCTGGCTGCCAAACCGGGCCACCCAGCCCGGGTCGCCGTGCGCCCCCGCAGCCGCTGCCGCTGCGTCGTAGCCGCCTGCCGCGGCCGCGTCGTAGCCGCTGGCCGCAGCTCCGTCGTAGCCGCCGTAGCCGTAGCCGCCCGCGCCCGCTGCAGCAGGGTCGTAACCCCAGCCCTGCGCGCCGTCGCCGAAGCACATGCTGCCGCCGGCGCCCGGCGAGGGCCGGGCCGAGGCACCGCTGCCACTGCTGAGGTTGGGCGCGCCGCCGCTGTGCGTGGGCATGGTGAGAGGCGCGGAGAGCGCCTGGCCTGTGTCGCTCGGCTTGTGTGCACCACAGCCGCCGGCGTTGCGGCGGCTGGTGCCGCCACTGCCGCTGGCCGGGGGGCCGCCGAGCTGCTGGCCTGGCCAGTAGGCGTCGCCCGCGCCGCCGCCGCCGGGCGCAGGCTCTGCCGGAGACACCAGCCCGCACACGAGCGCGCCGACGTGGCGGTGGTCGGCTTGCTGGCCGCCGCCGGTCATGGCAGCGTCAAAGTCGTCCTCATCATCCCACGCACCGGCTGCCAAGCCACCGCCCACGCCGCCGTATGCCTGCTGCGCCTGGCCGCGCTGTTGCGGGCCCCCGCCGCCGCCAAAGGCGGCGCCGCGGCCCGCCGCGCCGCCGCCCATCTGCTGCTGCGCCGGCGCCGGCTGCTGGAAGCCGCCGGCGACCGGGCCGGTGAAGGCCGCCTCAAAGACGTCGTCGTCGTCGTCCGCGCCGGCGCCGTCCCAGCCCGCGCCGCCGTGCTGCTGCTGCCAGCCCTGCTGCTGGCCGGCGGGCTGCTGGCCCCACTGCTGCTGCTGCTGGGGCTGCTGCTGCTGCTGCTGCTGCTGCCAGCCCTGCCCCTGTCCCTGCTGGAGCTGCCGCTGGCGCAGCTGTGCGAGCTGCGCCTGCTGCTGCGCGGCCTGCTGCGCCGTCCGCGCCTGCTGCAGCTGCTGCAGCTGCATCGCCTGCAGCTGGCTCTGGCCGCCGCTGCCGAGGCCGCCCATGCTGCCGGGCAGGCCGGGCATATGCTGCTCCTCGCCACGGCTGAGCCAGGGCCCCGACTCCCACACGGCCGCCCCGCCGAGCGCGGGCGCGCCGGCGTGGCCGCCGCCTGGGGGCCCGACGAGCCGCTGGTCGCTGCGCGGCGGCACCGCCGCCGCGTACCGGTCAGCGGGCTGCTTGCCCGACAGGCCGCCGGCCTGCTGGCCTGGCCAGTCGGCGTCGCGCGCGCCGCCGCCGCCGGGGCGCCTCAGCGGGATGACCAGCCCCGACTTGCCGCCAGTCGAGGCAGCTGGCTTCTGTGCCTGCCGCTGGCCGGTGCCCCCATCGCTGGCACTGCAGGCGCCGCCCGCGCAGCCCGGCGGGGGCCCGCCCTGGCCAGTGGCCGCTGCTTCAGCGCCCCCGACCGCCGGCGCCTGCTGGCCCCGCGGCCCGCAGGGCGTGGCGTTGCGGGCGCGCGGCGCCGCAGCGTGCCAGTCCGCGAGCGACGTCGCGCAGGCCTCGGCGCGCGCGAGCGCGTGCAGCTGGCTGAACTTTCCAAGCTGCAGCTGCACAGCGTCAATGCCTTGCACCACCTCGCGCGGTACGCCCGCCGCCAGCAGCTGCTCTGCCGAGGGCACGCCGCGCGTGAAGGCGTGGTCGGCGACGCGCAGGGCGTTCGACCACGCCTGCGCCTCCACCACGTTCTGGAGCACGTGCCACCCCGGCACGAGGTTGGCGCGATGGCTGCAGTGCGTCGCCAGCAAGCCCAGGCGCGCCAGCAGCGCGTGCGCTCCCTGCGCGCCTGGGCTGGCATGCTGCTCGCCGGCCTGCTGCACACAGCGCTTGAGTAGCTGCGCCGTGTCGTGCATGCGCTGAGCCCAGGGCCCCTCGTGCAGGTAGGCCTCCAGGCTGGGCGCGGCCTGCTGTGCCCCGGCCAGCTGCGCCTGCAGCTGCAGCGCCACAAAGTCGTGGCGCAGGAAGCGCGCAGCGCCCAGCGCAAACAGCAGCAGCGCCCTGACATCTGCGCTGCGCTGCGAGCGGTTGAGCGCCGCGCCCTGTGCTCTCGCCGCCTCCTTCAGGATGATGTCGAGCGCGCGAAGCGCCTGGTCCTCGTTCTCTGCGATCGGCAGCGAGGGCACGCCCGCCGCCGGCTGCCCCGCCGCAGCGGCCGCCGACGCCCAAGGCTCGCGCTGCCTCTCGCGCGCTGCGGGCTGCAGCCGCTCCGCCGCCCCGGCCAGGCTGTTGGGCGCCCGCAGGCTGCCGGCGGCGGGGCAGGGCGTCGCTGAGCCGCCCGCGGCGCCCGAGCCGGGGCTGGCGCCGTTGAGGCTGGCGCGCCGCCGCTTGGCCCGGCTCGCCATGGCCTGCTGCAGCTCCTGATGCTGCTCCTCCAGTGGCTGGTGCTGCTGCTGCAGCTCCAGCAGCTGCTCCTGGCGCGTGGCGGCAGGCTCGGCCTCGCCAGCGGCGGCCCCGCGAGCGCGCAGCGCGGCGTCAACCGGCGGCCGGCCCCTGGCGGCTGCCGTCACGACCGCAAGCGCTGCAGCCGCCGCTGGCGCGGGGTGCGTCGCCAGCACGTTGGCGCCGCCGCTGCCGCCGCTGCCGCCGCTGCCGCCGCTGCCGCCGCCGCCGGCGGCCTCCAGCCCGCGCGCAACCGCTGCCTCCCATGCGCTCTGCGCTGCCGCGTCGCCGCTGCTCGCCTGGCTCTGCATGGTCGCGTGCGCAACCACCTCGATCACGCGCGCAGCCAGCTCCAGCTTGTGCGCACCGACCGCGCTGTGATGGCTGCACGGGGCAATGCGCGCCGCCGCCGCGGCCGCGCGCCGGTGGCATGCGTGCGTGGCGAGCGCCGCCTGCGGCGCGCCGTGGGCGGGCAGAGCGGGGCGGCTGAGCAGGCGCGCCCCGAGAGCCCGCGTGCACGTGCGGCGCACACACACACACACACACACACACACACACACACACACACACACACACACGCACGCACACACACGCACACACACGCACGCACGCACGCACGCACGCACGCACGCACGCACGCACGCACGCACGCACGCACGCACGCACGCACGCACGCACGCACGCACGCACGCACGCACGCACGCACGCACGCACGCACGCACGCACGCACGCACGCACGCACGCACGCACACACACGCACGCACGCACGCACACACACACACACACACACACACACACACACACACACACACACACACACACACACACGCACGCACGCACGCACACACACACACACACACACACACACGCACACACACCTCGTTTATGTGCGCAGCGCTGCGGAGCACCCTCAGCGCGGCGGGGTCGGCGGGGATGAGGCCGTGCAGCGCCATGAGCAGGTCCTTGAGGTCGGTCGCGTCGCCGACGGCGTCGTGGCTCTGCGTTGGCGGATGCACCTCGGTGAGCAGCACGCCGCGCCGCGCCGCGCTCGATTGCCGCCGCCACAGCCGCTGCGCGGCGCCGCACCTGAACATGGCTGTACCGGCCGGTGAACACACGCACCAGCGTCTCCAGTTTGAAGTCGAAGTCGCGGAAGCGTTCGCCGAGCATCTCTCGCAGCAGCGCCTCCGGCAGCAGGGCGCTGATCAGCTGAGCCGCGTCGAGGCAGCTGAGCGCCCCGCTCTGCGCGCCAGGGCCCAGGCCCGGCGCCGGGCCGGCGCCGGCGCCCATCGCGGCCTGCAGCGCGCGCGCCCCAGCCAGCTTCTGGGCCGCCACGCCCGGCTGCGCGGCTGCCAGCTCCTGGACCGCCGTCAGCAGCTGCCCCTGCTTGCTGTCGCCCTTGAGGCAGCTGCAGCCAGCGAGCGCGGCCGCCGCCGTGTCGATGGTCGCCGGCGCGGCCGCAGCGCCGCGCCCCGCAGCAGACGCGGCCGCCGCTGGGTGCGCCGCCGCCGCCGCTGCGGCGAGCTGCAGGTCGCTGTGCGCCAGGACTGCTGCCATCACACATGTCTCTGTCTTGGACCGCGCGTACGACACGGGCACACGGCCCTGCAGCACTGGCGCCAGCGCGTCTGCCGGCGTCGACGCATACTGCGTGCTGCCGGCGTGCCGCTGCGCGCCGCCGATGACATTGCGCAGGTTGGCCACCAGCAGCCCGTGCATCGCGCGCGCGCCCACGCCGTGCGCGCCCGCCCACCAGGCTGGCAGCTGCGGCAGGTCTTGCTGCACCTGCGCGGCCAGACGGCTGCTGCTGGCCGGCTGCTGCTGCAGCTCCTTCAGCATGCTGGCGAGCCGGCACTGCTGCTCGGTCGTCGGCGTGCTGCTCGCCCGGAAGCCGGCAATGCCCGCCAGCAGCGGCAGCATGACGACCACATTGGTCGTGCTGCCTGCATCAGGGGCGGGAGTGTTAGGGAGTGTGAGCAGCGCAGGTGCAGCATTGGTCATCTTGCCGAGCAGCTCCACCTGCAGCCCGCTGAGCAGGCCCTTGTGCTGCGGCAGCGTCTCGCAGTCCACGCACGCCAGCAGGCGCTGCAGGGGCCGCGCGTCCAGGCTGAGCAGCTTCAGCAGTGCCGCGACCTCGCCGTTGCGGCGCGCGCGCTCCAGAGCCGCTGCAGGCAGGGGGGGGGGGTCGTTAGCTAGAGCAGCGTGTGCGCGCGCCCTGCCACGCACGTGCAGCCGGCGCGCAGAGTTGCGCAGTCAGCGCACCCTCCAGCATGCGCACGGTGAACTTGGGCAGCTCCGCGTTCATCTTCTCAGCCATGCTGCGCACTTCAGCGTCCGAGGCGTAGCGGCGGCGCTGCAGGGGGGGGGGGGGGGTTGGCTACAGGCCCCGCGCGGCTGCACACTTATGCTAGGGACTCCTCACCTTGTGGTGGCGAGCGTCGCCCGCGCCCGCCGGGCCGCCCTCCTGGCCGTCGATCGCCGCGGCGCCGTCGATCGGGGCCGCTCGCGCAGGGGCGCGGACGGGGCGCGCGCCTGCGCCGCGGGCCCGGCGGGGGCGGGGGCGGGGGCGGGGGCGAGGGCGAGGGCGGGCTCGGCGGCAGCGGGGCGGCGTCGGCGGGTGCAGACGATCGTCTGCGCCCGCCGACCGTCGACGGCGCCGCCGCGGCGAGCAGCGCACGCAGCCCGCACGCGCCCGCCCTGGGACCGTCGCGGTGCTCAAGCCGCACCTGGGGCCCGTCCGGCGCGGCGGCGCCGTGCGCGGGCGCGACGGGCGCGGCGCGGCCGCGGGGCGGCAGCGGCGGTGCCGGCTGCGGCAGGCGGTGACGCTCAGTGCGGGGGGGGGGGGGGGGGGGCGCGCCGCGCGGGGAAGGGCACGGGCGCAGCAGCCGCCCCCGCCCCCTCTCCCCCTCGCCCCGCGCGCGACCCGCGCCGCACCTGGCCGTCGTTGCGCTCCACCTCCATGGGCGCGGCCCCGGCGGCCGCGCCCGGCGAGGGCGGCGTGGGCCGGGCGCCGCCTGCTGCGCCTGCGCGCGGCGAGCGGGGGCAGGGGCGGCCGTGGGCGAGCGCGGCCGCGGCGGCGGCGGGCATCCATGACGGGGCGGCGGCGGCGGCGGCGGCGCGGAGCGCAGCGCGCAGGACGCGGCGCGGCGGCGGACCGACTGGCGCTCGGGCGTGGCACCGCCGCGGCGCTGCTTCAGGAGGTCCAGGAGGTCCAGCGGGGGCTCGGGCGCCGAGGAAGTCGCCGGCCGCCCCGCGCGGGCTGCTCCGCCTGCTGGCTGCTGCTTCACCTCCTCAGGCCCAAGCGCCTGCATGATCTTGTCCCAGTGGGCGTCCTCCGGCTCCTCATTGTAGGCCGGTGCGGGCTTCCGGCGCTTGGGCCTGAGCAGCGACATTGACTGCGGCAGCGGCGGCGGCGCGGGCCCAGCGGCGGTCTGAGGAGCAGCGGCCGCGCGCCCGTGGTCCTGCGCCCTGCTGCTGGCAGGGCGACGAGGCGCCCGGGTCCTCGCGAGAGGGGCGGGAGTGAGCGAGTTGGGCCCGCGCGCCCCGGCCCCTCCCGGCGCCGTGCGGCCGGGGATGGCCCTGCACCATGGCCCAGCGCGCAGCCAACGGCCCCATGGACCCCGTGCGGCGGCCCGCGGGGCGCAGCGAGCCAGCAAACATCACAAGTGACCCCGCAAAGCGAGCGACTGGCCGGCCACGCGGCGCGGTGGGCGCCGCGGCGCGCCGAGGTCACCGCGCGCCGCGTCCCGGGGTCGGCGCGCGCGCGGCCGCGGCAGCCGGACGGTCGGGGCGCCGCGGCAGGGCCCGGCGGCGGCGGGGGCGCACCTCGCCGCTCGGAGGGCGCGGGCGCGGCGTCCGCGGGGCGCCGGAGGCCCCGGAGCTGGCGGGGACGGGCGGATCAGCGCCGGGAGCGCGCGGGTGGCGGCCCAGGGGCTGCGCGGTGCGCGCGGAGGGCGGCTGCGCGTGGCGGCTGCGGGGCGCCTGCTGCGCGTCGGCGGCGGCTGCGCGCGGCGGCGGACGGCCATATGACGCTCCCAGGCGACCGGATCGAGCATGGAGCCTGGAGCTGCCAAAACCGCAGCAGCGCCGCCGCCGGTGCCGCCGCCGCCAGCAGCGCCGCCGCCGCGCGGCGACGTGCCAGTCCTCATGTCTGCCGACCGCCGCGGCTGGGCAACAGACGCGCCAGCCCCAAGAGTCGGCTCGCCGGCTTGAACGGACGGGGCCGTCTGCGGGCTCGGGGGGGATCCACTGTACCCGGGCTGAGGCCCCGAGCGGAGCGGGCGGGCGTCTACCTGGCGGGGGCGGGCAAAAACGCGCGCTGACCGCAGCGGCCCCGCCGCCGCTACACCGCGGCTTGTTCGTTACACCGCAGCGTTCCCGAAGGGCGTCCCTGCGGCCGCGGCTCCCCCAGGCGGCAGCAGTCGTTAGAACGCGGCGCCGAAACCCAACGAAAAAGAAAGCAAACGTTGTTCGCGCAGCAGCAGCGAAAATTGGGCCAGGCGCGTGGTGCCGTGCAGATTGACGGGCCACGAGTGCGCGCGCGCCCGCGTGGGTGCGCGCAGCTATGGCGGCGGCAGACCAGCAGCACGTACAGCCGGCAACGCCCAGCAGCCAGCCGGTCGCCCGAGCTCATTGCGGGCCGAGGGCGCACGTCCCCGGACGCCGCACAGTTATTAATTGGCGGCGGTCGGCATCTGCTGCATGAGCGCGGCGCCGGCGGCCCGCGCGGCGCCCCGCTTGCGCAGGGGCGCCCCGGCCATGTCCGCCTGGCCAGTGGTTGCCCGGCACAGTGCAGTCAGCAGTGCTCAGCAGTGCTCAACGGCGGGGCTGGCAAATGGGGGCGCTAGACGTGGTGTTGAGGTGGCCGCGGCCCACGCGCAAAACGCGCAACGCTCTCTCACACCCCTTCCCTGCTGGACGCAGCCGCGGGCGGGCGGGCGAGGCCGCCGCCTGGCAGCTGCCAGCCCCCCGCTGCCTCACGACCCCTTCCGTTCCTGCCTGCACGGCGCGCCCCGGCCAGCGCTCGGCGCGAGGCCAGCCCAGCCGGCGGCGGGCCAGCCGGCGGCGGGCCGCCGCGGCCGGCCCGCGCGCCCGCGCCGCACAGGTCGGCATCGCTGCCCGACCACGGCGACGCGTGATGCGGGCCACACTCTCTCCCGCAGGGCCAGCCAGGGCCCCGGCGCGCGCGCGCGCGCACTCAGCCGCGCGCGCCGCGCCGCGGGCCCACCGCGCCTGCCCGCCCCACACCTAGCAGCGCCGCCGCCGCCCAGCACACGCACGCGCGGGGCGGCGGCGGCGCTGCTTATTGCCCCCGTCGCCGTCCGTTGGCTTTGTTGGGCAGCAGCACGCGTCAGCACGCGTCAGCCCGTTATGCTGCCGGGAGCCTCCACCCCAGAGAGATGCACCACGCCCCGCGCCGGACCGACCCGGCGCACGCGTCACGCCGCGTCGCGCGCGCCGCCGGCGCCGGCGGGGGCGCGGCGCGCCGCCGCCCGCTGCTGCACGTTATTGGCGCCGCGTGCGCGCTCACGCGCGCGCGGGCCTCACGACGCGCTCGCCTTGACGCCGCCGGGGATGAACACGCCGGTGCCCTTGTTGCTGATCTGGCCGCTCTTGACGACGTCAGCCATGGGGTGCCAGTGCGACCCCGCCCACTTGGGCGCCTGGTGCACCGGCGGCACGTGGCGGCCGCCGCGCGCGGCGCACTCGGGCGCGCGCACGCCGGTCGGCGAGCTGCGCCCGCTGCCGCCGCTCACGCCGCTGCTGCTGCCGCTGCTGGTGAAGGACTGCACGTCGAGCGAGCCGCGGCGCGCGGCGGCGCCGGCGGCGGCGCCGGCAGCGGCGCCGGCGGCGGCGCCGCCACACCAGCCGCCGCCGAGCGCGGCGGCGGCGAGCTCGGAGCTGTACATGCTGCTGCAGTCCAGCGACATGCGGCCGCGCGGCGCGCCCGGGCGCGGCGCGCGCGGCGCGGCGGCGGCCGCGTACGCCAGCTGGTGGCCGCCGCTCGGCATGTAGAGCGCCGACTGCAGCGCCAGGTTGGTGTTGGCCGCGCCGGGCAGGCTGCTGGCGGGCGGGAGCCCGGCCGCGGCAGCGGCGGCGGCGGCGGCGGCCGCCGCCACCGCGCCGTGGTCCATCCCCCCGGCGCCGCCAAAGCTGCCAAACGCGCCGACCTGGCCCGCGCCGAGGCCGGTCACGCCCGAAAAGCTGCCGCCGCTGGCGGCGCTGGCGATGTCGAACGCCGCCATGCGCTGCGCCAGGCCGCCCAGGTCGATGCTGTGCCGCGCCGGCTGGCGCACGGCGGCGCGCGCGGCGGCCGCTGCAGCCGCGCCCGCCGCCCAGGCCCAGTCGGCGCTGCAGGGGTCCAGGCCCGTGGAGGAGCCGAGCATGCTGCGGGGCGGGGGCGGGGCGGGGCATGGGCGTGGGCGGCGCCGTCGGCGGCAGGCGTGCAGCAGGCGTGCAGCAGGCGTGCAGCAGGCGTGCAGCAGGCGCGCGGCCCACGACCACCGCGCGCTCGCCGCGCCGCGCCGCGCCCCACCTGCTGTCGAGGGGCATCGACGGCGCCAGCGACGACGGCGGCATGCCGCCGGGCAGCGTGAGGCAGGGCGAGGACGAGGCGAGGCAGGTGAAGCTGCTCGCGCGGGCCGCGCCGCCGTCGCGCTCCACAAACGGCTCGTCCTCGAGGATGACCTGCCCGCCCTGCGCGTGCTGCTGCTGCTGCTGCTGCTGCTGGTGCTTGTTGTGGCGCAGGACCTGCTTGAGCTGCAGCAGGTGCTCGATCTGCGCGTCGATGCTCTGCTCCTCCGCGCCCCCGCCGTCGCCGAGCGCCGCCGCGTGCTGCTGCAGGAGCGCAAGCAGCTCGGCCTGCTGCGCCGCGTCGGCGGCGGCCGCGGCGGCGCCGCCGCCGCCGCTCACGACCGCGTCCGCGCTGCTGAGCTGGTCGCGCGGCGGCGCGACGTCGACCTGCGCGTCGACCCAGACGTCCTGGGTCACGACGCTAAACATGCTGTTGCCCGCGGACCCGCCGCCCGAGGCCGCGCAGGCGTCGGGGTCGCGCAGGTCGCTGCTGGTGTAGCCGGGCCAGAGGCTGAACTCGGAAGTGGTGGCCGCCATCATCGCGCGCTGCGCCTGCGCGGGGGCGGCGCCGGCCGCGCGTGGGCGTGGCGGTCGGACGACCGCGCGACGGGAGCGCGCGCGGCGCCCCGGTGGCCCCAGCGCGCGCGCGCAGGTCGGCGAGTACTTCTCGACCCCGCCCCGCGCTGACGCGGGCGACTCGGGCCGCGCCGGCCGGGGAGCGCGTGCACCGCGCCCCGCCCGCGCCATCGCCGGCGCCGCGGCCGGCCCGGCGGCCCTCGTCGAGCCAGGCGACGCGTCGCAACCCTTGGCTGCGCCTGCCCCCCTGCTGGCGCGCCGCGATCGCCGCGGCGCCTCCGCGCGGCGTGCTCAGCGCGCCGGCCCGGAGGCTCACCTCGGTCGCGGGCGGCGGGCGGAGGCGGAGCGGGCTGATGGTTCACCGATGGCCTGCGCCGCTGCCTGGTGCGCGCCGGGCGGGCGTCCGGGCTGGCGGTGTGGGGCCGCGGTCGACGGCGACGGTCACGCGCGCTCTGCGGGACGCCGCCCGCGCGGCAGGCGGGACGCACGCGCGCGGCCGGGGCGGCAGGTCTCCGGGCGCAGCAGGGCTCCGCACAGCGGTCTCCCTGCGCCGGCGCGGCGCGCGCGCGGCCGCCAGCCACGACCGACGACCGCGCGCAGCGGCGCGGCGCCGCGCTCGCCGCCCCGCTCCACCCGGCGCCTTCGCGCGGGGGGGCTCCTCCCGAGGCTGCCACTGCCCCGCCAGGCTCCCCCCGCCGCGTTCGGCCGGCGCGGGAGGCCTAGCCCCCGACGCGCGTGCCCCGGCCGCCGCGGCGCGGGCCAGCAGCGGCCGCCGCGGCGCGGGCCAGCAGCGGCTGCGCGGCGCGGGCGCGGCGCGGCGTGCGCTGCTCGGCGGCGCTCGTGCGCGGCTGTCGTGCGCTGAGCGCAGCGTCCAGCCGCGGTCTCCCCACGCAGCCGGCGCGCTCCCTCGGGCCGGGGCGAGGGCTCGAGCCAAGCGCTGCGGCGCTGGCCGGCCGGCGGCGGGACGGTCGGCGCGCGCACGGCGCGGCTGGCGCGCGGCCAGCGGCGCGCGGGCAGCAGCGTGCAGCGCCGCCGAGCAGGGGGCTCCGTCACATGGCCAGGCACATGGCCCGGTCGTGGTGCCCGTAGCCCACGCGCCCCGGCCGGACAGGGTCCCACAGCGCGGGGCAGGGGTGCCCGGCCGCAGAGAGCATGTACCCCACGAGGCGCAGCGCGGAGACGGCGGCGAAGCGGTCGTCGCGCGGCGCAACCTGCTGGCCCGAGTAGATGTCGCGAAACGTGCCGCCGCGGCAGCCCGCGCACGACGCGCCGACGCCGCTGCGCGCCCGGCTCGGCGACGCGGGCGCGCGGGGGTCGGCCGCGTGGCGTGCCTCGAAGCGCGCGCGCGCGGCCGCCACGGCCGCGGGGTCCAGCAGGCGCGCCGCCTGGGCCTCAAAGGCAGCTGCGTAGAGCCCGCCGACCAGCCGGTCAGAGAGCTCGCCCTGGCGGGGCGGGGAGCGGAGCGGCGCGTCACGGCGGCGCCGGCCGCCCGCGCGCGCGGCGCGGCGTGCCGCGCCGCGCCGCACCAGCATCATGCGCTCGTGCGCGGCGGCGTAAAACGCGCACAGCTGCGCCGCCAGCTCCGCGCTGCTGCTGGCGTCGCTCGCGGCGCTCAGGCGCGGCCCGCACGCGACGGCGCCGAGCAGTGCCGGCCCAAAACCGGCGTCGCACACGCACGCCGAGCCCCGCACGGCCGCGTTGGTGCAGTCGATGCACTCGCCGCCAAACTGGCCGCTCAGGAGCTGGCCCGGCGCGCAGGCTGCGTCTGGCGGCGGGCCCCCGCCCGCCGCCAGCGGCGGTGCGGTGAAGGGGAACGCGGCCGTCAGCCCGCCCGGGTCGGCCGCCAGCGCTGCGGCCAGCGCGGCCAGGCAGGCCTGCGCAGCACGGCGGTGGGGCAGTGAGTGCGCTGACGTCGGCGGTGGCGCCGCCGCCGCCGCGCGGCAGGCGCCCGCGCGAGCGCGAGCGCGCGCGGCAGGTCCTCACCGTGCTGTTGGCCGCGTCGGCCGGCACCAGGCCCCGCGCCGCCGCCTCGCCGCACGGCGCAAACATGCCCGGCAGCGCCGCGGCCGCCTGCGGCCTGCGCCGGAGCGGCGGCAGCGCCGCGCGCAGCTGAGCTGGCTGGCCATGGCCCGCCAGGCCACACATGCAGGCGCGCCGCGTGGCTCACCGCAGGCTGCACAGCTGCCCGGCCTTGCTGCCACGCACGTGCACCGCACCGCCGCCGCCGCCGCCGCTGCCAGCGCTGGCGTCCAGCCGCGGCTCGCCGTAGGTCAGAGGCGCCAGCCACAGGTCAGGCGGCTTGGGCGGCGCACCCGGCAGGGTCGTCGGCGCCGGCGGCGCTCGCAGGGTCAGTGTGATCTCGTATCGCGTGCCTGCCCGCCAGCGGCCTGCGGCAGGCAGCGGCGCAGTCGCCGGTGCGCGCGCGGGCCGCGCGGGCCGGCAGCCGCCGACCGCCCTGCGCGTGCGCGCGCCCGCCGCAGCGCACCCGTCAGCACCATGCAGCTGCCCGCCGCGGCGCTGGCGCCGTCCTGCTCGTCGCTGCCGTTGCGCGGCGCCGCCGCAAACGTGCCGGGCGGGACGGGCGTGCCGTCCTGGTCCGCCGACAGGCCGCCGAGCCTGCGGCGGCGGCAGCAGCGGGGCGACGCGTGAGGCTGGGCGGCGACGCGGCGCGCGCTGGAGCTGCTGCTGCGGCGCGCGGTTGCGCCGCGGCCGCGCCCGCGCCCGTGCCCGCGCGCACCCCGCGGCCGCGTAGTGCGGGTCGCGCTGCAGCACCGACGGCGCGTCGATGACCGTGAGCCCAGGCGGGAAGGGCGCGTCCGCGGCGCCCGGCGCGAAGAACGGCGCCGCGCGCCAGTCACCGCCCGGCGCGAGCAGCTGCTCCGCGCCGCCCGCCCACGGCCCGCCGCCGGCCGCCAGCGCCGCAACGCTCGCGCTCCCGGCGGTCTGGGCCCAGGACGGGTCCGTGAGGCAGAGGAGCACGCCGTCCGGCGCGACCGCAAACGGAGTAGAGAACTCCAGGGCCGCCGCCGTGCTGCTGCCGCCGTCGGGGCCGCTCCAGGCCAGGCTGCTCCACCACAGCAGGCGACACAGCACGCCGTAGGGGTTCATGAGCCCGTGAGGCGCCCGTGGACGTGGAGGAGGCCGTGGCCGCGATGTGGCAGCGCGCGCAGATGATGGCTGATGTTGACCGCCCTGCCGCGCACGACGCTGTCGCCCCTGACGCGCGGCGAGCGGTGGCGTGTTGCGAGGAGATTGGGCGACTCGGTGGCGCAGCCTCGCTGGACGCGGCGGTCGTGCTGCTGGACCCCAGCTGCCGGCGCCTCGCTGCGACCCCGCTGTCCTGCGCGGCCGAAGCCGGACGCGGCGAGCGAAGGGGAGTGCGGCCGTGTCGTAGATTACAGGTGCAGCGGCGACGGCCGCGCCCCCGGGCGAGGCCGCCGCGCGTGCAGCACACGCCCCTGGCCGCGCGCGCCGGGCGCCACGCAGGCATCCGCCGGTCCCCTGCTGCGAGCCGCAGCCTCCGCCCCGCCGCCCCCCAAAACGGCCCCGCCCCGCCCCGCCGCCTCGCCCGCCCGCCCCGCTCACAGCGCTACCTGACGCCCCGCCGCCGCCCCGCACTCCGTGCCCGCGCCGCCGCCCGCCCGCTGAGCAAACTCACAACTCGTCGAGTACAGGGGGGATACACACGCCGGCCGGCGCGCCGCGGCGCGCACTGCGATGCGTGCTGCGGCAGCCCGCCCCGCGCGCGAGCCAGCGACCGCGCCCGCCGCGGGCGGCGAGCTGCCGCGCCGCTCGGCTGCGGCCGCGCGCGCGCGCGCCGCCCGGGCGCCTCGCCTCCCACACGCCGCGCGCCCGGGGCGCCGCGCGCGCCGCGCGGGCGCCCCGCCGCCGGGCTTCGGCGGCGCGCGCTCAGTAGCGCGCGGCGGGCGCGCCGAACTGGTTCTGGGAGGTCTGCAGCAGCAGCCTGCGCGGGCGCGGGGCGGCGCGCGGCGTCGGCGGCCGCCCCGTGGCTGAGAGCCGGGCGCCCGCCCGCCGCGGGGCCGCGCGCGCCGCGGGGCCGCGCCCGCGCGCCGCCGCGCGCTCACCGCCTGCGCGAGGACTCGCCAGCTGCTGCGTCCGCGGCCGGCGCCGCGCCGCTGCCCGCCGCCGCCAGCGCGGCGCGCTCGGGCGGCGCGCCCGCCGGCTGCTGCTGCTGCTGCTGCTGCTCCGCGCCCGCGCCCTCGGGCCGGGGGTTGGCCTGCCGCTGCAGGTTCTGGTTGTGCACGTGCTTCAGCACGGTCCAGTCAAACACGTAGTCCCAGTGGTAGCCTGCGCCGCGGCGGCGGCAGCGTCGGCGTCCCGCGCCCGCGCCCCGCGCCGCGCCGGCGCCCTCTCCCCGCGCCCCCTGCCCGCGCCGCTCCCCGCGCCCCCTCCCCGCGCCCGCGCCCCCGCGCCCCCGCGCCCCCGCGCCCCCGCGCCCCTGCGCCCCCGCTCGCCCTGCCCGCCGCGCCGCACCCTCGCGCGCGAAGAGGTCGCGGAAGACCTTGCGCAGGTAGGAGTAGTCGGGCTTGTCGTCGAAGCGCAGGCTGCGGCAGTACTGGAAGTAGGTCGTGAACTCGACCGGGTAGCCGCGCGTGAGCAGCTCGATCGGCGTGCTCATCTTCTTCTCGCTGATCTTCTCGTACTTCTGGCGCTTCGTCGCGGCCTTGAGGCCCTGCCAGGGCAGCGAGCCGCGCAGGAAGTACATGAGCACGTAGCCGAGCGACTCCATGTCGTCGCGGCGCGACTGCTCGATGCCGAGGTGCGTGTTGATGCTCGCGTAGCGCGCGGTGCCGGTGAGGTTCTTGTTCTCGCGGTACGGGATGTGGATGTGGCTCTTGGGGTCGCGGTACTTCTTGGCGAGCCCAAAGTCGATGATGTGCACCTGCGCGGGGCCGGCCGGCCGCGCGGGCGACGGGCGCGCGCACGCGCGCGCGCGCGTCGGCGCCGGCGCTGGCCGAGGCGGGCGCGCGGCGCCGGCGCTCGCGGGCGCGCGGCGCCGGCGCGCGACTGCTGAGGCGTGCGCGCGCCTGGTTGGCCTTCTTGCCGAGGCCCATGAGGAAGTTGTCGGGCTTGATGTCGCGGTGGATGAAGCTCCGCGCGTGAACAAACTCCACGCGCGACAGCTGCGCCACGGCGCGCGCGCGGGGCAGGGCCGTGGGCGCGCGCGGCCGCCGCCGCCCGCGCCGCGCCGCCCGATCGCCGCCGCCGCGGCGCCCGCCGCTGCCGTGCCCGCCGCTGCCGCGGCGCCCGCCGCCAGCGCGCGGTCTGCTCGCTGCCCGCCGCTGCCGCCGCGCCGCGCCGCGCCGCCCGCCGCTGCTGCTGCGCCACGCGCCGCGCGCCGCCGCCTCGGCGGCCGCGGCCGCACCAGCTGGTCCGCCAGCATCAGCACCGTCTTGAGGCTGAACTTTCTGTTGCAAAAGTTGAACAGGTCCTCCAGGCTGGGGCCGAGAAGGTCGATGACCATCACGTTGTAGTCGCCCTCGACGCCGTACCAGCGCACGTTGGGGATGCCGACTGCCGGCGCGGCGCGCGCGTGGCACGGGTCAGCGGGGGGCCCGCCCGCCCCGCGCGGGCGGCGCGCGCGGCGCCGATCGGGCGCGCTGCGGCGCGGCGGCGCGCGCGCGCGGGGCAGCAGCGGCGCCGGCGCCGCGCCCGCGCCCGCGCCGCGCGCGCACCGCCGCCCTGCAGGATCTTGTAGAGCTTCGACTCGTACAGCAGCTGCGGGTGCTTGGTCTTGACGCTCTCCTGCGGGCGGCCGGCTTGTGAGGGGCGAGGCCGGGGCGTGCTGCTGCTCCCGGTGGCGCCAGCGCGCCAGGACGCCCCCTCGCGCGGCGGGGGCGCACCAGTTTGATGGCCACCTCCTCGCCGGTCTGGATGTTGGTGCCTGCGGGGCGGCGGGGGGCCCGGGCGCGCGCGTGGGCGGGGCGGGAGTGCGCGATGCGGCCCCGCGGTCGCCCCCGGGCGCCCCGGGGCGCTCCGCGACGCCCCGCCGCGGCGGTCACCGAGGTAGATGTCTCCGAAGGACCCGCCGCCTGCGGGCGGGGCGCCAGTCAGCGGCGCGCGGCAGCGGGGCGCGCGGTGGTCGCGCCGCGGGCGCCGCCCCACCTATCTTGCGCCCCAGGCGGTACCGCCCCGCGATACGGATGTCCAGCGCCATGGCTCGACGACTCGCGGGATCGCCACGCTCGCCCAACTACTGCGCCATCGCGCTCCGCCTCGCGCGGCCGGTCTCGCTCGCAGCCCGTCGCGGGGAGGCGGCCTGCTGTCGGCGGGCGGCGCGGAGCAGGGGGGCCCGGGCGGGCTGGGCGCGGCGAACCTCGGCGCCCGCCCAGCTCTCTCGCCGGTCGACGACGCCCCGCGCCCCCGCCGGCGCCGATCAGAGCGACGCGCCCCGCCTGCCGCCCGCCGCGCCCCGGCGGCGCAGCAGGCGGCCGCCCGCACGCGGCGGTTGCCACCGCGGCGGCGCCAGCGCGCCGCGCGGCGTGCGCGCCGGCCGGCCTCGCCCCCGGCACGGGCGTGCCCCCCTGCCACGCTGCCGGCAGCCCGGCTCCCTCAGGCGGCGGCCGCCGCCGCTGGCCGCCGCGCGCCGCCGTGCACGCTGCTGCCCGCGCGCCGCGGCCCGCCGCCGGTCGAAGCAGCGCGCCGCGCCGCACGAGCGGGCGACTGCGCCGCTGCCTGCCGCAGGCCGCTGGCGGGCAGGCACGCGATACGAGATCACACTGACCCTGCGAGCGCCGCCGGCGCCGGCGCCGACGACCCTGCCGGGCGCGCCGCCCAAGCCGCCTGACCTGTGGCTGGCGCCGCTGACCTACGGCGAGCCGCGGCTGGACGCCAGCGCTGGCGGCGGCGGCGGCGGCGGCGGCGGTGCGGTGCACGTGCGTGGCAGCAAGGCCGGGCAGCTGTGCAGCCTGCGGTGAGCCGCGCGGCGCGGCTGTGCGGCCCGGCGGGCCATGGCCAGCCAGCTCGGCTGACGCGCGGCGCTGCCGCCGCTCCGGCGCAGGCCGCAGGCGGCCGCGGCGCTGCCGGGCATGTTTGCGCCGTGTGGCGAGGCGGCGGCGCGGGGCCTGGTGCCGGCCGGCGCGGTCAACAGCACGGCGAGCACCTGCTGCGCACGCTCGCTCGCGCTCGCGCGGGCGCCTGCCGCGCGGCGGCGGCGGCGCCACCGCCGACGTCAGCGCACTCACCGCCCCGCCGCCGTGCTGCGCAGGCCTGCCTGGCCGCGCTGGCCGCAGCGCTGGCGGCCGACCCGGGCGGGCTGGCGGCCACGTTCCCCTTCACCGCACCGCCGCTGGCGGCGGGGGCCCGCCGCCAGACGCAGCCTGCGCGCCGGGCCAGCTCCTGAGCGGCCAGTTTGGCGGCGAGTGCATCGACTGCACCAACGCGGCTGTGCGGGGCTCGGCGTGCGTGTGCGACGCCGGTTTTGGGCCGGCACTGCTCGGCGCCGTCGCGTGCGGGCCGCGCCTGAGCGCCGCGAGCGACGCCAGCAGCAGCGCGGAGCTGGCGGCGCAGCTGTGCGCGTTTTACGCCGCCGCGCACGAGCGCATGATGCTGGTGCGGCGCGGCGCGGCACGCCGCGCCGCGCGCGCGGGCGGCCGGCGCCGCCGTGACGCGCCGCTCCGCTCCCCGCCCCGCCAGGGCGAGCTCTCTGACCGGCTGGTCGGCGGGCTCTACGCAGCTGCCTTTGAGGCCCAGGCGGCGCGCCTGCTGGACCCCGCGGCCGTGGCGGCCGCGCGCGCGCGCTTCGAGGCACGCCACGCGGCCGACCCCCGCGCGCCCGCGTCGCCGAGCCGGGCGCGCAGCGGCGTCGGCGCGTCGTGCGCGGGCTGCCGCGGCGGCACGTTTCGCGACATCTACTCGGGCCAGCAGGTTGCGCCGCGCGACGACCGCTTCGCCGCCGTCTCCGCGCTGCGCCTCGTGGGGTACATGCTCTCTGCGGCCGGGCACCCCTGCCCCGCGCTGTGGGACCCTGTCCGGCCGGGGCGCGTGGGCTACGGGCACCACGACCGGGCCATGTGCCTGGCCATGTGACCGCGCCTCCTGCTCGGTGGCGCTGCACGCTGCTGCCCGCGCGCCCCTGGCCGCGCGCCAGCCGCGCCGTGCGCGCGCCGACCGTCCCGCCGCCGGCCGGCCAGCGCCGCAGCGCTTGGCTCGAGGCCTCGCCCCGGCGCGCGGGAGCGCGCCGGCTGCGTGGGGAGACCGCGGCTGGACGCTGCGGTCGGCGCACGACAGCTGCGCACGAGCGCAGCGCAAAGCCGCGCACGAGCGCCGCAGCGCACGCCGCGCCCGCGCGCCTGCGCCGCGCAGCCGCTGCTGGCCCGCGCCGCGGCGGCCGGGGCACGCGCGTCGGGGGCTAGGCCTCCCGCGCCGGCCGAACGCGGAGCCTGGCGGGGCAGTGGCAGCCTCGGGAGGAGCCCGCGCGAGGGCGCCGGGGGAAGCGGGGCGGCGAGCGCGGCGCAGCGGCGCTGCGCGCGGTCGTCGGTCGCTGCTGGCGGCCGCGCGCGCGCCGCGCCGGCTCGTGCCGGGAGCCCTGCTGCGCCCCGAGACCTGGGCCCCGGCCGCGCGCGCGTGCGTCCCGCCTGCCGCGCGGGCGGCGGCGCGCCCTCACACCGCGCACGCCTGTGGAGTGCGGCCCCGCCAGCCAGCCCGGACGCCCGCCCGGCGCGGCGCTGCGGCGCAGCGGAAGGTTCTGGCGGCGCGGCGCGCCGCGCCGCGCCTCAAGGGCGGCCCCCCGGGGTCTCGCGCGCCACTCGCAGCGATCTGAATCGGCTGCTCGGGTTTGTTTAAGCACGATGGGACTCGACTACTACTCGATTTTGGGCGTGGCGCGCGGCGCGAGCGCGGACGAGCTCCGCAAGGCCTATCGCAAGCAGGCGAGCCCCGAACGCGTCGCTGCCGGCTCGCAGAAGGCCGCGGCACCGATCCGCGGCGGCGCCGGAAGCCGACGCGGGCCGCGCGCCGCTGCTGCGCGCCGGAACCGCCGCTGCGCGCCGCAGGCGGTCCGGTTTCACCCGGACAAGAACCCCAACAACCGCGACTACGCGGAGGCGCGTTT
The DNA here is from genome assembly GCA_014905635.1 of Scenedesmus sp. PABB004. Taxonomy (NCBI): domain Eukaryota; kingdom Viridiplantae; phylum Chlorophyta; class Chlorophyceae; order Sphaeropleales; family Scenedesmaceae; genus Scenedesmus; species Scenedesmus sp. PABB004. The sequence continues at coordinate 353,551 of JABVCE010000018.1, forward strand.
CAAGGAGGTTGCAGAGGCGTACGACGTGCTGAGCGACCCGGCGAAGCGGCGAGTTTACGACGCGTACGGCGAAGGTGCGCGCCGCGCAGGCCGGCCGCGCTGCGCGCCCGCGCGGCGTGCGTGCTGCGCGCGCGCGTGTGCTGCGCGCCCGCGGCCGCCGCCGACACCCGCGCGCGCCGCGGCGCCGCAGAGGGCCTGAAGGGCGGCGCGCCGCCCGGCGCGGCCGCGGGCGGCGCGGGCCCGGGCTTCAGCTACGGCGGCGTCGACCGCGCCACTGCGGAGCGGCTGTTCGAGAGCCTCTTTGGCGGCGGCGGACCGTTCGGCGGCATGGGCGGCATGGGCGGCGGCGGGGGCGGCCCGTCGAGCTTTTTCTTCAGCACCGGCCCCGGCGGCGGCGGTTTTGCGTCCGGCGCCGGCCGCCCTGGCAGCGCGCCGGAGGGCTTCCACCACGCCTTTGGCGGCTTTGGCGGCGCGCCGGGCGGCTTTGCCGGCTTTGGCGGCGGCTTTGGCGGCGGCGGCGACGAGGAGATGTTTGACGCGGGCGGCGGCGGCGGCGGCGGCGGCGGCGGCGGCGGCGCGGGGGCCGGTCCCTTCTCCGCGTTCCCGCGCGCCGCGCCGCGCGGCGGCGGCGCGCAGCCCTTCTTCCAGGCCCGCGCGCCGCGCCGGCCCAACGCTGCGCCCGGCGCCGCCGGCGGCTGGGCCGGCGCGCACCGCGCGGCGCCCGGCGCCAGCGCGGCGCAGCACCAGGTGGTCGCGCTGCAGCTCAGCCTGGAGGAGCTGTTCCGGGGCGGGACCAAGCGGCTCAAGGTGAGGTGTCGGAGCGCGCTGCGCTCAGCGCGCTCCGTGCGCGCCTGGCGCTGCCGGCGGTGCGCTGCCCGCGCGCGCTGCCGCGCGACGCGCAGCCTCACGGCCGCCGCCGCGCCGCCAGGTCACGCGGCACGTGCTGGATGCGGCGAGCGGCAAGTCGCTCCCGGTGCAGGAGGTGCTGGAGGTCGCAGTCAAGCCGGGCTGGAAGGAGGGGACCAAGGCGCGCTCGCGCGCTGCCAGCCGCCGGCTGCGCGTGGGGCAGCCGCAACGGCCGCAGCGGCGGCAGCCGCTCGCCGCTCGCGCGCTCACGCCGCCGCTCGCGCTCACGCCGCCGCCGCCGCTGCGCGCTGCCCGCCGCCGCGCGCTGGCGCAGATCACGTTTGCGGGCAAGGGCGACGAGCTCGCGCCGGGCGGGCCGTGCGCCGACCTGGTGTTCGTGGTGAAGGAGGCGCCGCACCCCACGTTTGAGCGCCGCGGCGACGACCTGGTCGCGGCGCTGCGCGTGCCGCTCGTGACCGCGCTCACGGGCGGAGCCGCGTCGCTGGTTGCGCTCGACGGCCGGCCCCTGGAGGTGCCGATCGCGCCGCCGCTCGCGCACGGCGCGGCGCTGCGCGTGCCGGGCGAGGGCATGCCGCGCAGCAAGCAGCCGGGCGCGCGCGGCGACCTGCTGCTGCGCGTGGAGGTGGCCATGCCGGACCGGCTCACCGCGGCGCAGAAGGCGGCGCTCCGGAAGTGCCTGCCGGCCGAGTGAGGGGCGCGCGGCGGGGGTGGTGGGCTGCGGCTGTTGTCGTTGCGCGCGTGCCCTCTGCACGGCGCAGGCGGGGTGTTGGGCACGGGATTGATTGCTTTCACAGCTCCGTTGGGCCTCGCGCATAGCCCGCCGTCGAATGCGGGCGGGCGGCCGTCGTGTCGTGCCGCGCGACGGCCGCGGTAACTCTCAGCTTGCCGCGAGGAGCTCGCGGGCACCTTTCCGAAGCGGCCAGGGGCGCGACCAGGGTCGCTCGGCGCCCGCCGGGCCAGCCACAGCGCGCCGCCGCGCGCCGCAGCCCGCCGCGTCGCTCTCGCCGGCAACCGCGCCTCTAGACCGCCTGAAAATGGCTCCCGCCGCGCTTCGCGTGCTGGCCCTAATCAGCCTCGCGGCCGTCGCGGCAGCGGCTGCAGCGCCCGCGGCCGAGCTGCGCGACTGCCTGAAGCCCCCCGCGCAGCTGCGCCCGACCACCATGGACGACTTTGTCAGCGGGCGGCCGACGCGGTGAGGCGGGAGCGCGAGCTCAGCGCCGAGCGACAGCCAGCTCGCCGCCGCTGGCGAGCGCCCACCGCCGGCGCGCGCCACCGCCGCAGGCTGCTGCTCCACCGCGCCTGGACGAGCGAGGCCCCGGCCGTGCCGCTCACGCTCTTCACGGGCCTCACGGCTGACAGGCTGGACCAGCTCGAGGCGCAGTGCCGGCACTGGCCGGGCGGCCTCGCGGCCGCGCTCTACGTGCCCGTGCTGTGGCCCAGCGGCGACGACGCCTCGCCGCCCGCGGAGCTCGCCGCCACGCTGGACGCCGCGGCGGCGGGCGTGGAGGCGCTGCGGGCGCGGTGAGGAGGCCGCGCCGCGGGCGCGCGCGCGCGCGCGGACGGCGGCCGCGGCGGCCCGGCCGACCCGCGCCCCGCGCGCAGGCTCGCGGCCGCGCCCGGCAGCTGCGCGCTGGACGTGCTGCTGCTGTACGAGCCCGTCGCCGACGCGCGTGTGGCGGAGCTGCTGCCGATCAACGCGCTGCGCAACCACGCCGCGCTCGCTTGCCGCACGCGGCTCGTGGCAATGGCCGACGTCGACCTGCTGCCGGGCGCTGAGCTCGCGGCCTTCCTGCGCGACGCCGACGGCGTGCGCTGGCTCGAGCGCGTCACGCGCCAGCGCGGCGTCGCGGTGGTGCCCGCGTTCCAGACGGCGGTGCAGCTCAACCTCAGCGCGGGGCACGGCCTCGCGGCGGCGGTCGCGGCGGTGCCGAGCAAGGCGCGGCGACGTCGCTCGCGCGGCGCGGCGCGCCCCGCGGCGCCGCTGCCGACCCGCCGGCGCCCACTCCCCCGCCGCCGCTGGCGGCCGCCAGGACGCACTGCGCGGCCTGGTGGAGCAGGGCTTGGCATACCAGTTTCACGTGACCCACTTCCGCTGGGTGCGCCGACGGGCCCGCGCGGGCCGCGCCTGCCACGGCCCCTGCTCTCTGCCGCGGCTGACCGCGCCGCGCCGCGTATGCGCCAGGGGCACGACTGCACCAACGTCAAGCGCTGGCTGACCAGCGACGAGCCCTACTCCGTGCGGCGCTGCTGGAGCGGCAACTACGAGCCCTGGTGCGCCACGCTGCGCCGCCGCGCCTGCACACAGCCCCGCGCGCTCACGCCGCACCACCGCTGGCGGCTGCAGGTTCATTGTCGACCGCAAGCTCAACCCGCCGTATGACTCGGTCTTCCGGGGCTACGGCTGGAACAAGGTCTCCCACGTCACCGCGGTCTACCACGCCGGGTGCGCGAGCGGCCGGCCGGCGAGGCGCGCGGGCCGCCGGCGCAAGGAGCAGCGGCCGGCCCCTCTGCTCAGATCAGCCGCCGCCGCCGCCGCCGCCGCCACCACGCGCCGCAGGTTTGACTTTCAGGTGCTGCCGCGCGGCTTCTTCGTCCACCGGCAGCACGACGTGTCGCCCATTTCGGCGCGGTACTACGCGTCGCCGGCGAGCGAGGCGGCGCCGGCGTCGCCCGGGGCGGGCGGGGCGCGGCCGACCAACGTGCGCGCAGTGGTCGGGAGTTTTAGGGATGCGGCCCTCGCGGCGCTCAAGCAGGGCTCCTACTCGCCCGCCGTCGACGACGGTGTCAAGGCCTGCCGCGCCAAGCTCTCCTGGTGGGGTGCGCAGTGAGCGCCGGTGTGGGTCGCCGCGGCGCGTGAGCGGCGCTGCTGCGCGGGGGTAGGCGCAAAGCCCTGCCGGCGCCAGACCCCGGGCGTGCCGCGGCGGCCGGTGTGTGACGCGCGGCCTGGCCCGGTCGACCACATTCCCTGCTGCCCGAACAGCCGGCGCCTCAGCTCCACCGGCCTCTGCGTCTGCGCGAGCGCGAGCGCGAGCGCGTGCGAGCAGCGCCCGCGAGCGGCGGCGGCGGTCGCGCAGCCGGCGGCCACGATGCCGTCGCCCGCGGAGGTCAAGGCGCTGTTCCGGGCCTACCTGCGCCTGGGGCGCAGCTTTCCCAACTACAACATCCGCCAGTGAGCGCGGGAGGCCGGCCTGCGCATGCGCGGGCTCCTACCGAGGCCCAGGCGCAGCGGGCGCGCGATCGGGGCGTGCGCGCCCCTCCGCGTCCGCATGGACCCGCGCTCGTCCAATCGGAGCGGCGCGTGGAGCTCCACACCTGCCGCTCACGCGCCGCGCCGCCCGCCGCTGCCGCTGCTGCCGCTGCCCGCCGCCGCCGCCGCAGCTACCTCACTCGGCGAGCGCGGGAGGAGTTCCACGCGCTGCCGGGCAAGGACGCCGCGGCGGCGGAGGCGGCGTGGGCGCGCGCGCGGGGCGAGCTCGAGGTGTGGCGGCGGCAGAGCGCGGTGTATGGCCTCTACGGCCGGCGCGTGAAGACCGTGCTGGTGCGGCAGCGCGCGCGGGGCGGCGGCGCGGCGCGGGCGCGCGGGCGCGGCGCGGGCGCGCGGGCGCGGGTGGGGTGCGTTGCCGGCCGCGCAGCTGTGCGCGCGACACCGCACCGCGCCGGCGCCGACCGCGCGCCGCGCCGCTGCCGCGCGCAGGAGCTCGACGCCGCCGCGCAGCGCCCCTGAACGGCTGCAGCGGCAGCCGCAGCAGCAGCGACACTGCAGACTGCGCGTCCACGCGAACTCAATCGACGGCGGCGGGGGGCGGACAGCGAATAAGCGGTGCACAGGGCAGCGGCGAGGGCCGCGCCTGCCGCTGCGGCGCCAGGAGCCGGTAACCCGGCGTCGCCCCTCGCTACTCGGCGACGCCCGCCCGCGCTGCAGGCGGCCGCGCGGCCGCGCGCTGCGCCGCCGCCGCCGCGGCCCGCGCCAGGCGCGCGCGCCACGCGGCCAGCTCCTCCGGCGGCGCCAGCTCCTCGGCCGGCAGCGAGCTGGACATGTGGGCGAAGCGGCCGCTCGGCAGCGGCGCGTCGTCGTCCTCGGGCTGCGCCGCCCCGGCCGGCGGCGGCGGGCGCCGCCAGCGCAGCAGCTCCGCCTCGAGCAGGCGCTGCTGCAGCGCCGCGACGGCGTCCAGCCGGCGCGCGAGGATGGCGTTGTTGCGCGCCGGCAGCGCGGCGCCGCCGCCGCCGGGCGAGTGCGCAGCGGCAGGGGGGCCTCCCGGCTCGCTGTCGCCGCACGGGAGCAGCACCCGGCGCGACGACATGCGTTGACCGCCGCGCCCGCCGGCCCCCCGCGCCGCCCCGCGTCGCCGCCGTTGGTTCGGAAGCGGTGAGAACTCCGGCTGTGGTGGTGGGGTGGAGCAGCCCACGCCGGCTCGGTCCACGCGGCGTTCCAGCGACCGGGCGCGCGCCGTCACGTCGTTTCACGTCGTTGCCGCGCCGCGCGCGTGCCGCCGAAAACGCAGCCGCGCGCCTCGCCCGTGCCGTGGCCCTTGTCAGACGCGCGCCCGCCGCGCTCCCGCCCGCCTCGCCGGACCGACGCCGCCGCGACGGAGCAGCGGGCAGCGCTCGCCCCCGCTCCGCCCCTGCCTGGGCGCTGCCCGCCCTGGGCGTGCTCCCTGGCTCCTGGGCGTCGTCGGCCGGGAGCCGTGGGCGCGTGCGGGCCGGCACGGGAGCGGGGGTGGGCGGCGGCAGCGGCGGCAGCGCGCGGCAGAACCAACTGAGCGCCCGCCCGCATGGCCAGCCGCCCGGGCGCAGGCGGGCTGGACGAGGTGGTGGACCGCCTGGAATACACCTACATCGACCTCCCCGAGCTCATCGGCTCCGACGACGACCTCGCGCCCCCCGAGCCGGAGTTCACGCAGCCTGCGCAGCACCAGCACGCCGGGGGCGCAGCGCGGCAGCATCAGCAGCAGCTGTACGCCGGTGGCGGCGGCGGCGGGCCGAGCTACTGGGAGCAGCTGCAGCAGGCCGGCGGCGGCGCGGCGCGCAGGCAGCTGCTGGGCGCGCGCGCGCCGCCGGGCGGGCTGGGCGCCGCGCTGGCGGCGGCGGCGGCGCAGCAGCAGGCAGGCGCGCCGCAGCTGCAGCCGCAGCAGCATTGGCAGCGGCCGCAGCAGCAGCCGCAGTGGCAGCAGCAGTGGCAGCAGCAGCAGCCGCCGCCGGGGCAAGCCGCGGCCGCGCAAGCGCTCCCGAGCTGGTGAGTGCTGCCGCGCTCGAGCGCCGCGCGGCACGTGCGCTGCTGCAGCGCGGTCGCCGAACGTCGCCGCGCTGCCGCTGCTGCCGCGCGCGCAGGGCCCTGCCGGCGCGGGGGGCGGGCGACGGCGGCGGCGGCGGCGGCATGGACGAGGGCTGACCTCCGGTTGGTTGCCTCTGGTGTTGCCTCTGGTGTTGCCTCTGGTGTAACACACAGTCGATGCTGAGGCGCGTTGTAATGGTACAGTCATAGTACAAAACTCATGCCGCACACGCGGCGGGGGGCCGGCAGCCAACTGCGCACGGGGCGGCAACGAGCAACAGCTAGAATACAAGCGCCCCGCGGCCGGCACAGTGTTGACACAGGACACAGCGTTGCGTTGGTGGTACAGGCCCTCCGCCGCCGCCTCACCTAGCGGCCCCGCGCGGCGCCCGCGCGGCCGTCGCCGCCCTCCGGCTCGTCCTGCAGCGCAAACGCCTCGAACACAGCCTCCGCGTCCGCCGTGGGCTCGGAGCTGTCCCAGTCGCGCTCCTGCACAGCCCAGGCGAAGACGTCGGGGCCCGTGGACCAGCAAGCGGCGGGCGGCGCCGCGGGCGCCCGCGCCGCCGCCGCCGCACGCTGCTGCTGGTGCCTCTTCTTCTTGCGCGCCCCCTCATGCTGCGCGGGCCGCGCGCCCTGCTGCTTCAGGCCCTGCTGCTGGCCCTGCGCCGCCGGCGCCGCGGGTACGACCGGCGGTGCTGCTGGCGCCGCCGCCGCCGGAGCCTCGGCCTCGGCCTGCAGCCCCGCGCTCGCTGCCTGCTGGGCGGCGGCGGCGGCCTGCCGCGCCACCTCCTCCAGCCGCCGCATCATGCGGTGCGAGCGCGCGGGCGGCCGCACCACGCCCGCGCGGTCGACCCTCGCCAGCACCCCGCCCAGGCCGTCGGCCAGGCCGGCGAGGCCCGGGGGCTCGCGCTGTGCCGCCGGGCCGCCGCCGGCCACAACGCGCAGCATGTGGCCCTGCAGGCGCCCCAGACCCTGGTCGCCGGCGGGGGCCGCGCCGGCGGGCGCCGCGCCGGCCGGCGCCTCGCCGCCAAACGCCTCCTCCCAGGCCGCCGGGAACGCGCAAGCGTACGCGGCGGCGTAGCCCGGCTCCACGGCCGGGCCCGGCGCGGCGCCGCCGGCGACCGCGTCGCCCCCGCCCGCCTCGCGGCAGCGCGCCGCGAGCACGGCGGCCGCGAAGCCCGCGCTGCGCGCCGCCGCGCGCGCCGCCGCCGCCTCGGCGCGCTCGGGCGCCAGCGCCAGCGCGGCCGCGTCCCAGCGGCCCTCCTCCTGCGCGCCGCCGCGCCGCAGCTCGCGCAGGGCCGCCATCATGCCCGGCAGACGCCCCGCGTCCTCGGCGAGCGACGCGAGCACGCACAGCAGGCGGCGCGCCTGCTCCTCCGGCGCGTCGCGCGCGCGCAGCGGCGCGTTGGCCGCCGCCGCCGGCAGCAGCGCCGCCACGCGCGCGAGGGTCTCGGGCTGGCCCGTGCGCGCGACGTGCCCCGCGACGCGCCACGCCGCGTCGCCCAGCTCGGCGCTGTCGCCCACGACCAGCGCGACCGCCAGCGCCCAGGCGGGGCCCAGCGGCGCGGGCGCGGCCGCCAGCGCGGTCGCGCACGCGGCCGCCACCGCGAGCGCCGCCTGCGCCTCGCAGGGGGAGCGCGGCGCGCCGTGGCCGGCGGCGGCGGCGGCGCCCGCCTCCGCCAGCTGCACCAGCAGCTCCGCCACGCCCGGCGCGGCTGCGCCGCCGGGGCCGGCGCCGGCGCTGCCGAGCTCGAGCGGGAACGAGCTGGGCGGCGCGGCGGCCGCCGCTGCCGACGCCGCCGCGCCGCCGCCCCCCCAGCGGCCGGCGTCTTGGGCGGCCGGGCGCCGAGCAGGTAGCGCGCGGCGGCGCTGGCCAGGCTCCACTGCTCGCCGTCGTCCTCCGCCGCGCCGCCCTGCGCCGCCTTGGCGCCGGCGTCGGCGCCGACACCGCGCGCCGCGGGGTCGGCGGGCGCCGCCGCCGCCGCCGCCGCGACCAGGGCAGCCCCACATGGCGCCGCCGCCGCGCTCGTCGCACTCGCGGGCGCGGCGCCGCCGCCGCCGCCGCCGGGCTCGCGCCAGCGGTAGCTGGGGGCGATGTCCTGCGGCAGGTAGTGCTGGGCGCCCGGCCAGCTGACGCAGGCGATGGGCCTGCGTCGGCTGGCCAGCAGCGCGGCCTCGCGCGCGCGCTGCGCTGCGGACGGCACTGCGCGCGGCGGGTTCGCGGGGCGGGCGCGCGCGGGTGCGGGTGGGCGTCAGGCGCGGGACCGAGCAGCCGCCGCCAGGCGCGCCGTGGCTCCGGCAGGGCAGCGACGCGCGGCGGCGCGGCGGCGCGGCGGTGCACGGCGGCGCGGCTCACCCCGGCCGCCAGCGAGCGCCGCGAGCGCCGCCGTGAGCGCCGCCAGCAGCACTGCCGCCACCGCGGCGCCGCCGGTCACCGCCAGCATCGCCGGCAGGCCAAGCGGCTCGCCCGGCGCCACGCGCTGCAGCGCGGCGGCCAGCGCGGCGCCCTGGCCGCCGCCGGGCGCGGCCGCGGTGCCGGGCGTGTCCGCCACCGCGGCGCCGCCCGCGCGGAGGGCGCCCGCGCAGAGCGCCGTGAGCTGCTCGCCCGCCTCCTGCAGCCGCCGTGCCGCCGGGGCGTCGGCGAGCTGGCTGCGCGCCGCGGCGAGCTGGCCCGGCAGCGCATGCGCGGCCGCGGCCGCCTGGTGCGCCAGGGCGAGCGCCCACGCCCGCGCGGCGGCGACGTGCGCGGCGGCGGAGGCCTCCATGGCAGGCGCCTCAACCCCCGGGGCGGGGTCCTCAGCATCCGCGACAGGCGCCTCGGCCTCCGCGGTGGGCGCCTCGGCCTCCGCGGCAGGCGCTTGCGCCGCGGTCGCCGACGTCGCGCTGCTGGCGGCATCAATGCCGGGCAGCGGCCTGGCGGGCGCGGGGGAGGGGCCGCGGCGGCGGGGTCAGCGCGCGACATGCGCGGGGCCGGCGGTGCTGCCGGGCACGCCGGGCCGGTCTGCGCCGCCATCACCGCACCTGATGAGCTCCGCATCTGGGAAAAGCAGCGAGTCCTGCAAGCGGCGGCCGGGGCGCCCCGGCGCACGCCGAGTCAGCGTCGGCGAGCCGCACGCGCGCGCGCGCCGCGCAGTCGCCCCCAAACGCTGCGCGGCGAGGCCACCCACCAGGAGCCGCAGCGGCAGCACAGCAGCGCCCACCACCGGGCGCGCCACCGCGCGCAGGACGCCGCCGCGGCGGGCGCCCTCCGCCGCCGGGGCTGCGGCGTCAGCCGGGGCGGTCGGCGCGGGGCGCGCGGCGGGCTCGCTGCCCGCCGCCAGGCGCGTGATGGGCGGCAGCAGCGGCGGAATGATGGGGCTGGTGGCGCGCTCGCGCAGCACCGTGGCCGTCAGCTGCGGCACGCGCGGGCGGCGCACGGGGTGGGGCGGGTGGCGGTGGGTCGAGTTCAAACGCCGTGCCGCGCATTGCCGCGCCGCGGATGCCACGGGGCCGCGCGGGGCTGGCAGGCAGGTGCTGTCGAGCACGCCGAACGACCTGCGGGCTGGGCCCGCGGCGGGTGCGCGCGCGGCCGAGCGCGCCCGCGCCGCGCCGCGCCGCACCGCCGCCGCGGCCAGCGCGGTCGCGCCGAGCAGCTGCTTGGCCGCGCACGACAGGGCGCCGTTGGTGTGGGGCTCGCCGGTCGGCTCACGGTCGCCGCTGGCGCGCGCGGGGCGTGCGTGTGCGTGCCCGCCCCGCCCGGCGAGGCCTGGCGCCGCATGGCGGGGCCCGCAGCGCGCGCACGGCAGCGCCGGGGCGCGGCCCTGCCACGCCGCGCCGCCGGGTCGCGCCGCGGACCGGATCGGGCCCGGCGTCGGCGCGCGCGCCGGGTGCATGCTTGCAGACGTTGCGCCCAAAATCGAGCTCGGGGCGCGCGCTCGCGCGTCGGCGGCGCCGCGGGGTGGTCGCTGTGCGTGCGGGCGCGCCGAGGACGTGGCTGGCCCAAGGGGTGTCCCCACCTGACTGGCCTAGGGTTGGGCGGTTTGGCGCTGCTGCGGCGCGGCGCCGGCGTGGTCTCGCCTGAACGGGCGGCTGTGTGCTGGCGCGCGTCCCAGAGCGCGCACAGCGCGGCAGCTGCGCCCGCACGTGTGATCGCTTAGGACCGGCGCAGCACCGCACGCCCCTTCCGCCCCTGCTGCCGCTGCTGTGCCGCGGCGGCGCTCACCACCGCCGCCGCTGCGGTGGGTGCAGCGGGAGGCCCGCCGGCGATCGCCTGGATGCAGGGGAGCGGCGGTGCGGTGCTGGGCGAGCCCGGCCTCGCGCTGGCGGTCGGGCTCCAGCTCACGCGCCGGGACGCGGCGGCGCTGGCCTGCGCCTGCCGCGGCGCCGCGGCGGCGCTGCGCGGCGCCCTGGCCAGCGCGCACGCGCCGCACCTGTTTGCGCCGTCGCTGGCGATCGTGGCGTCGGGCAGCCACAAGCTGCTGCGCCTGGACGTGGCGCACGGCGGCGCGCCCTACGAGCACACTCCTGACGGCTCGCACCTGATCCGCGCGCTGCCCGCGCGCCCGGCGCGCAAGCGCCGCCGCGGGCTGGGCGCCAGGCCGCCCGCGCGGCGCGGCGGCTGGCTCACGGGCGTCGCCGCCGACCCGGGCGGGCGCCGGGTCTACGTCTGTGACTACCAACGCGGCGTGCTGCGCTTCGCGGCGCCCGGCCTGCGGTGCGAAGCCCTCGGCGCGCGGCGCGCGGCCGCCGCGCGCCGTCGCTCACGCGCGCGCTGCCGGCCCGCAGGCCGCTCGGCGCGCTCGTGCCGGCGCGGCGCCTGCGGCATGGCGAGCCCGAGGGCCTGGCCGTGCACGGCGGGCACGTCTTTGTGGCGAGCGTTGCGGGCGCGTGCGTCACTGCGTTCCCGCTGCGGGGCGACGAGGAGGAGCCGGCCGCGCCGGCCTGGACCGTGGCGCTGATGGGCAGGACGCCGGCGGAGGGCCCCGTGCCGTGGGGAATGTGCGTGTGGCCCGGCGGCGCCGGCGGCAGCGAAGCGGCGGACGCAGCGGCAGCGAGCGCCGGAGCGGCGGGCGGCGCCGTGGCCGGCACGGGCGAGGGCGAGGGCGCGGGCGCGGCCGCGGTGGCGGCGGCGGTGGCGGACGCCGGCGCGGGGCTGTTCCTTGCCATCGATGTACCTTACGTGACCAGCAACTATGCGGCCCCGCCCGCCGACACGACGGGTGCGCGCGAGCGGCGCGGCGCGCGGCGTGCGGCGCGAGGCACGCGGCGCGAAGCGGAGCGCCCAACAGCTGCCGCGCCGCCGCCGCAGGGAGCGTCTACGCGATCGCGCTCCTGCCGGGCGGGCGCGCCGGGCGGCACGGCGGCTACAGCCGCGTGGCGCTAAAGCGACCCTGCGGTCTCTGCTTTGACCACGCGGGTGCGCGCAGCGCACGGGCGCCGTGCGCGCGGCGGGGCCCCTTGCCGCGCTCACGCGCGCCGCCCTCCGCCGCCGCCAGGGCACCTCTGGGTGACGTGCATGGCTGGCCGCCTCGTGCGCCTGGCGGGGCCGCGCGCCGCGCGCCCGGGCGCCGCGCTGCAGGCGCTGGACGTCGGCACGCTGCTGCCGGCGGGCGCGCCCGCGGCGGCCCCGCAGCTGCCGTTTGACATGCAGGCGGTGCTCGAGCCGGCGGACCGCCTGGCCGCGGCGGCGGCGCCTGGGAGCGAGCCCGCGTGGGCGGGCTGCCTGCTGGTGGTCACGCTGCACGCGGGGCCGCGCAGCCTGGGCACGCTCGCGCTCGTGCACGTGGCAGACCGCGGCGGCGGCGCCTGCACGGTGCGACCCGCCGCAGTGGTCGCCGGCCACCCCGCGCTGAGGCAGGCCAACATGATTGCTGTGCTCTGACGCGCCCAGGGCGCGCACGGACGGCGCGGACCGCGCGGGGCTGGCAGGCAGGTGCTGTCGAGCACGCCGAACGACCTGCGGGCTGGCCCGCGGGGGGCGCGCGCGCGGCCGAGGGCGGCCGAGCGCGCCCGCGCCGCGCCGCGCCGCACCGCCGCCGCGGCCAGCGTGGTCGCGCCGAGCAGCTGCTTGGCCGCGCACGACAGGGCGCCGTTGGTGTGGGGCTCGCCGGTCGGCTCACGGTCGCCGCTGGCGCGCGCGGGGCGTGCGTGTGCGTGCCCGCCCCGCCCGGCGAGGCCTGGCGCCGCATGGCGGGGCCCGCAGCGCGCGCACGGCAGCGCCGGGGCGCGGCCCTGCCACGCCGCGCCGTCGGGTTGCGCCGCGGACCGGATCGGGCCCGGCGTCGGCGGCGCCGCGGGGTGGTCGCTGTGCGTGCGGGCGCGCCGAGGACGTGGCTGGCCCAAGGGGTGTCCCCACCTGACTGGCCTAGGGTTGGGCGGTTTGGCGCTGCTGCGGCGCGGCGCCGGCGTGGTCTCGCCTGAACGGGCGGCTGTGTGCTGGCGCGCGTCCCAGAGCGCGCACAGCGCGGCAGCTGCGCCCGCCCGCGATTGCTGGAGCGGCGCAGCACCGCACGCCCCTTCCGCCCCTGCTGCCGCTGCTGTGCCGCGGCCGGCACGTCGCAGCGACCGCCGCCCGGCGCCGCCGCTCGGGTGCGTCGCATCGGGGCTTGGCGCCGACCAGGCCGCCGCGTCGCCGACCGCCGCAACCGGTAGCCACAGTCCACACGCGCAGCCTGGTCGAGAGAGCAGAGCAGAGCGCCCCAGCTGTTGCGAGGGCTCGCCGAAACGGGCTGATCGGGCCCATGCCGCCGCGCGCGAGCTCCTAGGCCGTCGGCCGTGCCGCGGTGACTGCCGGAGCCGTCCCGGATGGAGCGCCAGGTGCGGGCCGGCGATGCGCGTCGGCTTTTTGCTGCCGCACCGCCGCCCCACGCGGAGCTGGGGCTGGCGCGTGGCGTGGCGGGCTGCGGGCTCTCTCATGCTCTGCCTCTGGGCGGGGTGGACGGGCCCGCGGGCGCGCCTGCGGGCGGCGGCGTCGCGTGCCGCTGCTGCTGCCGTCGCTGCGCCCGAGCCCCCCCCCCCCCCGCCGGCGTTCCCGCCCCCGCACCGCTGCTCACGCCCGCTGCCTGCCTGTCGCAGCCGACGCGGGAGGAGCTGCGGCGCGAGGTGGCGTCCGTGCTGAGCCTGCACGGCGGCGCGCCCACCAAGGTCGCGCCCGGCACGCCGCGCACGCCGAGCCAGGCGGCGACGGATGAGCCGCTGCCCACGATCAACGGCAGCTCGGACGCCGCGCTCGTCGCCGGCAAGGACAGCGCGATGCCGGACGCGCGGGTGCGGCAGCAGCTGGGGGCGGACAACTCGGTGGCGAGCAGCGTCGGCCGGCTCTGGGTCGCGGACGCCGCGGGCGGGGCCGGGGCTGACGACTGGGGCCGGTCCATGCGGATGCGGCTCGCGATCAAGGTGGGGGGTGGGGGGCGCCGCGCACGCCGCGCGCGCGGGGGGGGGCGGGCGCGGCGCCGGCGCGCCGACGCCGCCGCGCGCGGCACGCTGGCGCGTGTGTGCCCGCAGAGCTTCCGGCAGGTCGTGCGGGCGCACCCATACATCCTCGTGGTCGCGCTGCTAACGACCGCCGTGCTCGCGACCGCGGGCGTGCTCGGCGTGCTCGCTGCTGCGCGCACCGAGATGCGGCACCGCCGCGACTCCGCCATGGGTGCGCTCGCGGCGGCCGTCGGGGGCGGCGGCGGCGGCGGCGGCGGCGGCGGCGAAGCGGCCAGCCGCCCACCGCCGCCCCCCCCGCCCCGCGCGCCCGTCCCGCTGCTCACGGCCGCCAGGCTTTGCGAACAACGCGGCCGTCGCGTTCACGGTGCAGCTGCAGCAGACGTTTGCGCCGCTGACCGCGCTGACCACCATCATCCACTTCCAGCCAGACTTCACCAAGCTCGCGCCGCGCTTCGACGCGCTCGCGGCGGAGCTCCTCTCGGCGGTGCGCGGGCTGTGCGGCACCCGGGGAGGCGCCGGCGAGCCCGCGGGCCGCGCGCGCGACGCGCGACGCGCCGCCCGCCGCCGCCGCGGCCGCAGCTGCCGGTGCCGGGCAGCGTGGCGAGCCTGCAGCTCACGCCCAACGGCGTGGTGAGCACCTTCTATCCACTCAAGGGCAACGAGCAGGCGCTGAACCACAACCTGCTCAAGGGTGCGACCCACATGCGACCCCACACGCCCCGGCTCGCCTGGCCACCCGCCCGCCGTGCCGCGCCGCGCGCGCGCGCCGCCCGCGCCGACGCCGACGCCGACGCCGACGCCGGCCGCCGCCGCGCCGCGCAGACCCCAAGCGCCGCGTCGCGGCGCTGGAGACGATCCAGCGGCGCAACCTCACGATGCAGGGCCCGATCACACTGCTCCAGGGCTGGCGCGGCGCGGTCGCGCGCGTGCCGGTCTTCATATCCAACGTGTCGGAGAGCGTGACCTTTGGGTGCGCGGCGGCGCCCGCGCGCCGCGCTGGCGGCGCCGGCCCCGCCGCGCGGCGCGGGCGGCCCGCCTGCCCCGCACGCCGACGCCCCCGCGCCTGCGCGCCGGCGCAGCGCGCCCAACCCGCCGTACGACTGCCCGCCTGGGCTCTGCTACGACGCCGCGACCCGCACACGCTGGTGGGGCTTTGTCTCCTGCATCGTCCGCCTCGACGACCTCGCCAACGGCCGCGACGCGCGGCTGCGCGGGCTCACCGAGATGGTGCGCCGCGCGGCGCGGCAACGCGACGCGGCGGCGGCGCGGCGGTGGCGCGTCGCGGCGCCGGCCACCCCGCGCCCCGCCCGCGCCGCGCCGCCACCTGCGCCGCGCCCCCGCCCACCCCGCGCCGCCCCGCGTGCTGCTGCGCCGTGCCGCGCCGCGTGCCGCCTCCCTGCGCCGCCGCCGCCGCGTGCACACAGGAGTACGACTATGAGTTCACTGCGCCGCAGCCCGACACGCGCGAGCCGATCGTCATCGCCCGCTCGCCCGACCTGCCGTTCGACCCCGTGTCGGCGACGGTCTTCGTGCCCAACGGCGAGTGGAGCCTGCGCGTCGCGCCGCAGGGCGGCTGGGTGCCCGCGTGGCGCGGGCCGATGCTCGCGACCGTCGTCGTGATCAGCTGCCTCGTCGGCCTGCTCGTGCTCGCCACGCTCGTGAGCCGCCGCGTGCAGCTCTGGCTCCTGCGAGAGATGAAGGTGCGGCGCCGGCGACTCGCGCGGCCGGCGGCCCCGGCGCCGGCCGCGCCCCTGCCGCCCCCGCGCCGCGCCGCGGCCGCCCAGCGCCGCGCCGCGCCCGCGCCCGCGCGCCGCGCAGCTCTCCAACCGCGCGCTGGCGTCCGAGAAGGAGCGCACGGACGTGCTGCTGGCGCGGCAGTACAACCTGATCTCGCTCATGGCCCAGCAGGGCGCGCTCTCGGGCCGCGGCGGCGGCGGCAGCCTGCAGGAGAAGACGCTCGGTGCGCGCCGCGGCGCGGCGGCGGCCGCGGCCCGGGGCTGCGCGCGGCGGGCCGCGCCGGCGGCCGGGCGCGGCGGCGCCTGCCTGCGTGGCAGCTGCGCGGCCGCTGCGCTGACGCGCGGCGCCGCCGCCTGCCTCGCCCGCCGCGCCCCGCCCCGCGACCCCGACCGCAGATCAGATCGAGAGCATGCGGCGCAGCATCGGCGCGGCCGCGACTTTCAGCGAGAGCGGCGACCAGCTGCAGCTGCTGGAGCTGCTCGGCGAGGGCACCTTTGGCAAGGTCTACAAGGGTGCGCCGCCGCCGCGCCGGCGCCGCCGCGCGCGCGGCCAGCACGGCGGGGCGGTGCGGGGCGCGGCGGGCCGTGCCCGGCCGCCGCCGAGGCCCGCACCGCGGCCCTCACGCACTGGTACACGTGCGCTGGCGCAGGCGTGTGGCGGGGCAGCACGGTCGCGATCAAGACGATGATCCTTCCCGCCAAGATGAGCGGCGCGGAGAAGCGGGAGCGCATGGCCATCATGGAGGCAGCGATCTCGAGCTCGATGTGCCACCCCAACATCGTGCAGACCTACACCTACACCATCAAGCCCGCCACCAGCGCGGCCGCCACGAGCGTGCGCAGCGTCGGGCCGGCGAGCCCGGCGCGCCCGCCGGCGGGCGAGCCGCCCCCGGGCGGCAGCGAGAGCGCGAGCCAGGGCTTCGACGTCGCCGGCGACAGCGCGGCGGTGCACAGCTTCGAGGTGGGCGTCGCGCGCCGCCGCCGCCGCCGCCGCCCCGTCGACTGGACTGCCTGCGCCGCCCGCCACCCCACGCGCCCGCCTCGCCCTCCCCTGCCCCCCCCCCACACGTGCGCACAGGTGAACATCGCCATGGAGTTCTGCGACTGGGGCTGCCTGCGCGACGCGCTAGACTGCGGAGCCTTCTACACACGTGCGCGCCGCCGTAGCCCGCGCCGCCCGCGCCGCCGCGCAGCCGCGCCCGCGCCACCGCGCCCGCACCGCCGCCCTCCCACCGCGGTGCCCCTCCCATCGCAGGCGACTGCACCGTCAACTACGCGGCCATCCTCGACACCGCCGCCGACGTGGCCAAGGCGATGCTGCACCTACACTGCAACCAGGCGCGCCGCGCCGCCGCGCCGCCGCGCCGCCGTGCCTGCCGGCCCCTAAACCGCGCCCCGCCGCGCCCCTTCTGCCGCCTAAACCGCGCCGCGCCCGCCTAAACCGCGCCGCGCAGGTGATCCACAGCGACCTCAAGGTCCGCAACGTGCTGCTCAAGAGCGAC
This sequence comes from Scenedesmus sp. PABB004, assembly GCA_014905635.1. Taxonomy (NCBI): domain Eukaryota; kingdom Viridiplantae; phylum Chlorophyta; class Chlorophyceae; order Sphaeropleales; family Scenedesmaceae; genus Scenedesmus; species Scenedesmus sp. PABB004. The sequence goes on from JABVCE010000018.1 coordinate 370,341, forward strand.
GGCAGCTCCGAGCGCGGCTGCGTGGCCAAGGTCGCCGACTTTGGGCTCGCCGTGCGCATGGAGAACGCAGACACGCACGTCTCAGCCTTCCAGGCGCGCGGCGCCTGGGCTGCGCGGCGCGGCGCGGGGGCGCGGCGTGGCGCGCGCCGGCGTTGCCGCCGCGCGACGGCGGCGCGGCCCCGCTGCCGCCGCAGGGCACGATGAGCCACATGGCCCCGGAGTGCATGCTGCGGGGCCACATCTCCAAGGCGGCCGACGTGTACAGCTTCGGCATCACCCTCTGGGTGCGGCGCACGCCACGCACCGCGCGCCGCGACCACCGCGCGCCGCGACCGAGAGCCCCCCCCCCCACACACACACACACATGCACGCTCCCACACCCACGCCCCTCCTCGCCGCCGCCGCGGGCGCACCCGACCTCCCACCCTCCCTCCCTCCCTCCCGCCCGCCCGCCCGCGCGACAGGAGCTCTACACCGGCGGCCACGCGTTCCACGGAATCCCCCGCGCACTGCTGGGGCACCAGGTGCGCGCCCGCGCGCGCGCGCCGCCGCCGCCGCGGCCGGCCGCGGCAGCCCCTGAGGGTGCCGCCGACGCACGGCGCACCGCCGCCCCGCCCGCCCCGCCCCCGCCCCGCCCGCGGCGGCCCGGCGGCGCAGGTCGCGGTGTGCGGGCTGCGGCCGGCGTTTCCCGACTTCACGCCGGGGGAGTTCCGGAGCCTCGCGGAGCGCTGCTGGGCGACCGAGCCCGACAAGCGGTGCGCGACGGCGGCCGCGCCGCCGCCGCCCGCCGCGCGGGGACCGGAGGCGGGCCCGCGCGCCGCGCCGGCCGGCCCGCCGGCGCCGCCGTGCTCGCGCTGCGGCCGGCTGACCGCTCGCCGGCCCGGGCCGCGCGCGCGCGCGCGCGCGCGCGCGCGCGCGCCGCGCCGCGCCGCGCAGGCCGAGCTTTGAGGAGATCCTGGCCACGCTGCAGCGCATGCGCGCGCGCCAGGGCGGGCGCACGGCGCCCATGCCCCGCGTCACGCCGCGCTCGCACCTGATGGCGCAGCGCGAGGCGGACGAGCTGGCCGCCGCGGAGCGCGGCGCGGGGGCCACCGGCGGCGACAGCACGGGTCAGATGGCGGCGCGGGTCGGCGCCGCGGAGGCGGCGGGCCTGGTGCAGCTGGCCTCGTTTTACGTCGACATGGGCAGCAGCGTCGGCCTGCACGGCGGCCCCTCGGCCTCGCCGGGCAGCCGCAGCAGCAGCACCAGCAACACGGCGCCGGCGCGGCGGACCAGCAGAACGGCGGCCGCCAGCGCGCGCCGCAGCAGCTGCCGCCCATCAGCGACGCCGGGGAGCTGGAGGAGGGCGGCGGCGCGGGCGGCGGCGGCGGCGGCGACATCGAAGCGCCGGCCGACGCGGGCGCGGGCGGCCCAGCCGCGCGCGCAGCCAGCTAGCGGCGCCGCGCGGCGCTGCCGCGCCGGCAGCTGCCGCTGCGAGGGGTCCCGGGCGCCGCTGTGCAGCTCGTGGGTGATCCGAATCTGCCCTCGACTGGTTGCATCCACTAGCGCACGCCGGCCTTTCCATGATGTGTTATGAACGCACATAACCGGCGTACACAGCCCCGTCCTTTGGGTCGCTGGCCCGGCTGAGGCGCTGCGCTGACCGAGCGCTAGGTTGACGGGTTGCTGCGGGGCTGCCTCCTGTGCCTTTCGGCGCGCACCGCGCCGCGTCGTGAGTCAACCCGCTCGTGACCGGCGTGGCGGGCTCCGGCGGCGCCTGGCACCAAGTTCTGGGGAACGGGGGGGGGGGGGGCAGCAGTGTTGCGCTGCGCCAAGAAACGCGCGCCCCGCGGTGAGCGCGCTGTCTGCGGCGGCGACGGCGCGCCGTCGCTGGCACGGCGCCGGCGTCTGCGACCCTGGCGAGCGGCTGGGCTGCGAGCTCCGTGTTGCTGCTAAGTGCTGCGAGTCATCCTAATGTGCCTGCCATGATCATCCGTGAGCGGCGAGCGGCCTCGCTCTGCACCGCTGTTGTAGCGGCTAGTTACACACACACACACTGCGCTGGGGCAATGCGGGCAACGACAAGGACTGTTGTACACGCGGCACGCGCGCGTCGCGGCGCGGCGCGTCAGTACCCGCCGACGCGCACGAGGCCGCCCTTCTTGCCGGTGCTGAGCGCGGCGCCGTCGTAGCCGCCCGCGTCGGCGGCCAGGCCGCGCGTTCCCTTGGTGCGGGGGGCCTTCTTGTGGAACTTGTGCTCCGCCCGCTTGGCCTTGGCGCGCGGGCCCTCGCCCAGGCCCTCCAGCAGCTCCAGGTCGGCGTCGCTCAGCAGCAGCGCGCCCGCCGGCGGCGCGCCGGCGGCCTCGCCGCTGGCGCCGGCGGCCGCGCCGCCGCCGCCGTTGTCGCTGCTGCTGCCGTCGTCGTCGCTGCTGCTGCTGCCGTCGCTGTCGTCGCTGCTGCTGCTGCTGCTGCCGCCGCCGCTGCTGCCGCCCCCGCCTGGCGCTGCTCCTCGCGCTGCTGCGCCGCCGCCGTCGCCGCGGCCGCGGCGAGCTGCTGCTGCCAGCCCTGCGCGAGGCGCATGCCGTTGACGCTGCCCGGCAGCGGCGCGACTGTCGGCGCCCAGCCGCGCCCCGCGGCGCAGCCCGGCGGCAGCCTGCAGAAGAGGAGCCTGCCGTTGGTGTAGTCCCGCAGGATCTGCCGCCCCGCGCGCACCTCGTCCGGCAGGCCCGCCGACGCGGCCCAGCCGCGCGCGCGCGCGAGCGCGCGCAGCAGCAGCGTGCCCGGCGACAGCGCCGCGGGCGCGTCGGGCGCCGCGGCGTCGCGCCCGGCGTCAAAGCCAGGCCCCAGCGCCGCGCCGTAGACGGCCTCGAGCTGCGGCCGGGCCACGCGCGCCGCGACGACCTCGATCGGCGCGCGCGTGTCAGTGAGGCGGTCAAGGCTGATCACGCCCGCGGCGACCATCTCCGCCTTGCTCGCCGCAAAGCGCGGGAACACCAGGCCTGCGCGGGGGGCGAGGCGCGCGGGTGAGGGGGCGGAGGGCCGGAGCGCGCGGCGCGGCGCGAGGCGGCGGGCGGCGCGCGGCTCGGGGCGGCGCGGCGCGCGCACCCGGGCAGTCGCAGAGGCAGCAGGTCGGCGAGACGTTGAGCGTCTGGAAGTGCTTCGTCTTGCCCGGCGTCGGCGCGACGGCGGTCTTCTTGGCGCCAAAGATGGCGTTGATCGTGGACGACTTGCCGACGTTGGGGTAACCCACCAGGCCGACCACGACGCGGCGCCCCGGGTCGGCCCTGCGCGGCGCGGCGCGGCGCGGGCGTGTGTGCGCGCGTGCGCGCGGCGCGAGGAGCGGCTGCGCGGGCCGCGCGCGGCGCGCGGCGCGCGCGCACCTGCGCGGGTCGTCGTCGCCCGCCGCCGCGACGGCGTCGCGCGCGAGGCCCTCCAGCAGCTCCAGCAGCTCCTCGACGCTGAGTATGCGCGTGCGCCCGCGCCCGCCCACCGCGCCCGCGCCCGCGCCGGCGCCCGCGACCGCCGCGGCGGCGGGGAGGCCGAGGAGCGCGTAAAAGTGCTCCAGCACCGCCGCGCTGCTCGGCGCCACCTCACCGACCGCGAGCGCGTCGTGCCGCGCGCGCGCCTGCGCCTCGGACGCGGCGAACGCCGACCAGAACCCGTAGCGCACGCCGGCCGCCTCAAAGTGGTCGGCCCACGCGGCCCGGACCTCCTCCGGCAGCAGGTCGGCCTTGTTCAGCAGCACAAAGCTGGCCTTGGTGGCGTGCAGCTCGCGCGCATAGGCGGCGAGGTCGGTGGAAAAGTAGGTCAGCGGGTCGCGCGCGTCCACGACCTGCGCCGGGCGGGCGGCCGGGGCGCGGGCGGGCGGGCGGGCGGGCGGGGCGGGCGCGGTAAGGGGGCGTGCGGCGTTTGTCAGCGCGGAGCGGCGCGCGGCGAGCAGCGGCGGCGGCGGCGCGCCTGCACGACGATGTCGGAGCGCTCGAGCACGCGCCAGAGCTGGCGCCAGACCTCGAGGTTGCGCTCAAAGGGGGTGAGCATCAGCCCCTCCTCCTCCTCCACCACCGCCAGCGCCCTGGGCGCCCGGCGGCGGCGGGGCGGGCGCGGTCGGCCGCCGGGCGGCGGCGGCGGCGCAGCAGCAGCGGCGGCGTCGGCGGCGGCCCAGCAACGCGGCGGCGGCGGCGGCGGCGGCGCGGCGCACCGGCGCCAGTCGAGGAAGGCGGCCTTCTCCTGCGCGTCGAGCTGCTCCGCCGTGGTGCTCGCGTCCCAGGCGGGGCGGCGGGGGATGACGAGCAGCGCCGCCGCGCGCGCCTCGGCCTCCGCGCGCAGCGCCGCGCTCTGCTCCGCCGCGAGCGTGCCGTGCGCGCTGCTGCCGACGACGACCGGCTGGTAGCGCTCCGCGGTGAAGTCCCGGTCCGCCAGCTCCGCCTGCGCGCGCCGGGGTGGCGTATGCGCGTGTGTGAGCGTGCGTGTTCCGGCAAAGGCCTGCGGGCTGCTCGCCGGCGCACCATGGCCATGAGCTCGTCGAGGTCGTTGCGCTCCAGGATGCTCTGCATGCCGCCGCCCATGTCGGTGGTGTGGCGGCCGCCAAAGTTGCCGCCGCCGCCGATCTGCGGGGCACGGGCGTGCGCGGCGGCAGCAGCGGTGAGCGAGCGCGGCGGCGGCGGCGGCACCCAGCGGCGCGCGCGCTGCTGCTGCCACGGGCTGTGCGCGTGGCGCGGCGCACTGGCCGCGCTCCCGACGCGGCCGCGGGGCCGCAGGGGGCGCGCCGGCGCCGGGGCGGGCGCGACTGCACGCGCCATGCGCGGCGCCGCCCCCGGCCGTCGCCGCGCCATGACGCCCCCGCGCGGCGCCCCGGGAGTGCCGCCACAGCAGCAGCGTCCCGCCGCGCCGCGGGCCGGCCCGCGCCGGGCCCGCCGGCGCCCGCCAGGCGCCCCGGCCGCCCGCTCCGCAGCCCGGGCGCGGCGACGCGCACCTTGTGCCGTTTCGTGAGCGCGCTCCCCACTTTGGTGCCCCCCTGCGACCGCGCCTTGCCGTTGTGCTTCCCCATCGCGCCGCCGCCGCCGACGCGCCGGCGCCGCCGCTCGCCGCCCGCCGCTTGCGTGTGCTGCGCGCCGCTCGGTGGCTGCCCGTGCGGTGCGAGGTGGTGGCGCCGGTGATGTGGCGCGCGGCGGCCGCTCCCGGGCAGCGGCCGGCGGGGCGCGGTTTTTGACGGCGCCGCCGCTCCACCGCGTCCCTGCTTTTCCAGACACGCCGCCAGCGCTTCCCCGGTCGATCTCCTGGCCCGGGCCGCAGCTGCCCGCTCGCCCGTCGCGGTCTCGCTCGCGCGCGCGCGCGCGCCGACGCCGCCGCCCGCCTCGCGGCGCCCGCCGCCGCCGCCCCGGCCGGATCGGCCCGCGCCCGCAGCGCCGCGCGGCTCCCGCGCACCCGCCAGCCATGGCGCGCGCCGCCCGCGCCGCCGCCCGCGCGGCGGTTGCGCTCCTCGTGCTCACCTCGTTTGCCGCAGCCGCGGCCGCGAGGCCGCTGGAGGGCCCCCAGGGTGTGCTGCCGCGCCGACGCGGGGCGCCGCTCTGCGCCGCGCAAGCCGCCACCTGCTGCGCGCCGCCCTCCGCGCGCGCCGCCGCGCAGGCCGCGCCCTGCTGCAGTCGAGCGGCGCAGCCAGCAGCCCCGCCCCCGAGCCGGCCAACTCCAGCGCGGCGGCCACGGCCATCGCGCGTGCGCTGGGCAGCGGCGACGCGCGCGCGGCGGCCAACGCGATCTCGCGCGCGCTCAGCAGCGGCGACGCCTCCGCCGTGGCCGCTGCATTCTCGGTCGCGCTCGCGGCAGGTGCGCGCACGTGCGGGCCGACCGGGAGCGCCGGCGTGCGCGCTGGCGCCTGCCGGCAGCTGCCGGCGGCAGCTGCGCCGCCCTTGCGCCCCGAGGCCGCCGCCGCCGCTGCTGCGCGCACCCCACCCGGCAGGGAACGCGTCGACCGTGGCCAACGCCCTGTCGCAGGCCGCGTCCTCGGGCGCCAACAGCACCGCGCTCGCGCAGGCCGCCGCGCAGGCGACCTCGGCCACGCCCACCGCGGGGAGCAAGGTGCGGCGGCGTGCGCCGCTCGCAGGACGCGCGCGCGGGCGCTCGCAGGACAGGCACGCGCGCGCACGCGCCCGCCCGGCGCAGCGCGCTGAGCCGCGCGCCGCCCGCGCCGCGTGCAGGCGCCCGCCGCGAGCAGCCTCGCCGACGCGGTGAGCCGCGCGGACACTTCTGCGGTCACCCAGGCGCTCACCAACAACTACCGCAGTGAGCGCGGCTCGGCGCCGCCGCCGCCGCAGCGCTGGTTGAGGGTTCAGGGGGGCCACCGCCAGCCCCCGCACCGCCCCCCCCCCCCCCGCCGCAGGCTCCGTGACCGCGGTCGCGACGTCCAGCTCCCAGACCATCACCGAGGCGCGCAACGCGTCGGCGGCGGCGGTGGCCGCAGCCGTGGCGGCCGCGTGCAGCGGCAGCGCGAGCGCGGCGGCCCAGGCGCTAGCGACTGCCGTGGCTAATGCCAGCGCGTCGGCGTTCGCGGAGGCGACCGCAGCTGTCACGGTCGAGGGTGCGCGGCGTCGAGGGAGCGCAGCGGGCGGGCCGGGGTTTAGGGTTTAGGGTTTAGGACCCCCTAAACCCCTCTTAAACCCTTAACCCTAGCGCGCGCGCAGCTGCAGCTGTAAGCCCCACACCCGGCCGCCCGCCGCGGCCGCCGGGCTCGCAGGCACGGGGTCTGGCTGCGCCGACGCGTCTGCCTCTGCGTCGGCGGTGGCCGAGGCGGTCGCGCGCGCTGTGGCGGACGCGTTTGCCCAGGCAACGTCCGGCTGCGCCGCCGCCACGAGCGCGGCGCGCGCCGAGGACGTGCAGCGCGCGATCGCGACCGCCATCGCCACCGCGTCGGCGTCCGCCTGCTCCACAGGTGCGCGCGCTGCAGCTGCGCTGCCGCGCGCGCTGGGCTGCAGCGGCAGCGATGCCATGCAGCCCGCCGCCCGTCCGCACACACGGCCTCCCGCTGCGCCGACCCGCAGGCGGCACCGCGAGCGCCACCGCGCAGGCCGTCGCGACCAGCGTGGCGTCCGCCACCGCGCAGTCGTTTGCTCAGGCCCTCGCCGCCGCTACCGGGCCGTGCGGGGCGTGCCGCAACGTCAGCCCCGCGCCCGCGCTCGCGGCGTCGCCGGCCGGCAGCCCCGCGCCTGCAGGAGGCGTCAGCGCGGCGGCGGTCTCGCCCTCCCCGTCTCCCTCGCCGGCACCGGCCTCACCGGCGCCTCGGCCCAGCCCCAGCCCTTCCCCCTCCCCCAGCCCCTCCCCAGCCCCAGCCCCTCCCCCTCGCCGGCGCCGGCGCCCGGCGGCGCGGCGGCGCAGCCGGCGCGCGCCTGCCCGCCGTGGATCCAGGCGAGCGAGTGCTGCCGCTCGGCCACGCCGCCGAGCGCGTGCTGGAACTGCGGCTCGCCCTTTGGCTGCCAGTACCAGCTGGTCGCGCAAAGGCCGCCTACGTGGCAGGACAAGTTCAGCCAGCAGCGCTGCGCGTGCGTGCAGGGCGGCGCGCCCGGCGGCTTTGGCGGCTTTGGCGGCGGCGGCTTCGGCCGCGGCGGCGGCCGCGGCGGCGGCCGGCCGTGAGCAGCGCGGCGACGTGTGCGCAGCGCGCAGCGTGGTCGACGCGCGCGGCAGCTTGACCCCCAGCGCGAGGCGCGGCGCGGCGCGGTTGGAATAATCGGGGGCGGCGCCGCGCGCGCGCGAGCTTGACGACCACCACCCCCTGTCACACACTCAGGCCTGCATGCTGTGCGTTCTTGCCCGCATCCCACCCTTTGATTAGACCATGTGCCCCCCGGAGGCAGCCCCTGCTGGCAACACGAGCGGGGCGCGCGCGCGGCCGCGGGCGCTCGCAACGCAGCCCACATGTGGCTGTACAGCGCCGTCGCCGCCCACGCGCGCCCAAACGTTGGATCGGTCACCTCCGCCCCGCAAACGTTGATCACCCCGCGACGCACACAGTTCCCCGCTGTCGATCGCAGGCGGGCGCCGAGTGAGCAGTGCAGTCCCTGCCCCGCGCCCCCGTGCCCCGCGCCCCCGCGCCCCCGCGCCGTTGCCAGCTGCAGTGCAGTTTTCGGGCGTTCGCGCCAGCCAGTGCTCGCGCCGCGTGCTCGTTGACTCGAATTCAGTCCAGGATCGTCTGCATGCTCTGCTTCGTCTCCTTGTCCAGCGCCGCCTGCGCGGCCGCGACGTCGCCGAGGTCCGCCGCCGGCGCGCCGCCGCCCATGCCGGCCGGCCGCGGCGGCAGCTTGAGCCGCCCCGGCATCACAGGCTCGCCGACCGGCGTGCCGTCGACGCTCGCGAGCACCTGCGCGGCCGCGCGGCGCGCGGCGCGGTCGGGGGCTGCGGCGGCGGGCGGCGGCCGGGCGCGCGCCGAGGCGCCGGCCGCCGCTGTGCGCTGCGCGACGCACCGTCTCCTCGTGCTCGGTGCTGTCCATGGTCTTGGCGAGCTCCAGCGTCGCATTCAGCCAGAGCAGGCACACGCCGACAAACACCACGGCCGTGAAGGGCAGCGCGGCGGCCATCGACCCGGTCGCCAGCAGCGCAGCCTGCGCGGCGGCGGGCGCGGTGGCGGCGGCGGGCGCGGCGGCGGGCGCGTTGGTGCCCTGCCAGCGCTCCACGCCGCGCGGCGGCGCCGGCGCTGGCAGCAGGCCGCCGTGCCGCGTGCCCGCCCTGCCGCCTGCCGGCGCCGCCTGCCGGCGCGCGCCGCGCGTGTCGCGCGCCTGCATGAGCCAGCTGCCGCCGCTCTTGGCGATGCTGTTGCCGAGCACGTCGACCGCCGCCTTGCCGGCCTCCTTCTCGCGGCGGTCCATGGTGATGAACACCATTTCCTGCGGCGCGCACGCACGCACGGCGGCGGTGTGTGTGAGTGGGGGGCAGGGCTTAGGGCTCAGCCGAGCCGGGCCGAGCTGAGCCGAGCCGGGCCGGCCCGAGCTGAACTGAGGTGAGCTGAGGCAAGCCGAGGTGAGGTGAGGTGAGGTGAGGTGAGGTGAGCTAGGCAGTCGGCACCCCACCTTGGCGGGGTCAAAGAGGCTGTACTTGGCGGACCGCCCAAACACCTGCGGCGGCCGGCAGCGGCGGCGGCGACGCCAGCGTCAGCGCCGGGCCTGCGCCGCGGCGCCCGCGCATCCCGTGGGCCGGGCGCCGCCGCCACTGCCGCCCCGCGCCTGCGTGACGATGCCGGCGGCGGGCCGACCGCGACCAGCGCGGCCAGGAGGCTGCCGGGCACGGCCGCGCCGGCCGGGACCATGCTGCCTGCGCGCGTGCCGGCCAGGAGGCAGCGGCGGCGTCAGTGCCGGGGCGGCTGGGTCGCCGCCGGCGGCACAGGGCACCCGGCGGGGCCGCGCTTGCAGCCCGGCCAGGCAGCCCACCTGCAAAGAACACGGCACCGCTGGCCAGGCAGACGAGGGGCGTCATCAGCGCTGCGCCCCGCCAGCCCAGGCGCTGCGCGGTGCGGACGGCCACGGCGCGGCGCGGGCGAGCGTTGCTGCGCGGCGCCTGCGCGCGCCCGCCACCCGAGCGGCCCTGCGCCCCGCAGACACACATGACACACACATGACACACACATGACACACACATGGCACACACATGACACACGCATGACACACGCATGACACACGCATGACACACACATGACACACACATGACACACACATGACACACACATGACACACAGCCCAGCACGCACCTGGAAGAAGAACTTGCTGACCAGCATGAGGCACACCGTCGCGGCGCCTGCGGGGGCGCGCAGCGGCGGCGGCGGCGGCGGCGGGCGTGCGCGCGGCGCCTGCGGGGGCGCGGCGGGGGCGCGCACGCGGTGTGTGAAACGCGGCGCACCCGTGAACGAGGCGACGTCGCCCATGACCGTGGCGTACTGCGTGGTGCTCGGATAGAGAGCCTTCATCTGACCCTTCCAAGCAAAGCCAAAGAGCTTGTGACTGATGCCGTAGCCCATCACCAGCAGGGTGAGGTTGAGGATGCGCGGCGAGCTCCTGTGCGCGCGCGCGAAAGCGTCGGCCCGGCGCGCCGGCGCGGCGCGGCCAGGCGGCGCGCCGCCGGGGGCGCGCCGCACCGCAGCAACTCCATCGTGCCCTGGCGCTTCTCGCCGCCCGCCGGCGCGCCCGCCTTGGCCGCCTTAGCCGGCTTGGGCGGCCGCTCCGCCTTGGTGACGTGGGGGAAGACGGCCGAGTCCATCCACAGCCGCACAGCGCTCATGCAGGCGGTGACCACCAGAACCGCGCAGATCAGCAGCTGCGGCGGCGCGGCGCGGCGGGGCGGGACGCGCGCGGGCTCGACGCCGCCCGCGGCCCCGCGCCCGCGGCCGCGCCCGCGGCGGCGGCGGCGCGCGCCTGCAGCGCGAGGCGCTCGTCGCCGCCCGCGAGGCGCTGGCCGACAAAGCGCGTGAACGACCCCGCCGCGATGAGGCCGACGTTGGCGAGGATGCCGAGCTTGGGATAGACCTGGCGGTGGCGTGCGTGTGCGTGTGCGTGTGAGTGGGTGCGCGTGTGCGTGTCAGCGCGGCTGCTCGCCAGATTGCCCCTGGAGGGAGAAGCGCCTGGCCGCGCGCCGCCGGGCCGGCCGGGGCGCGCGCGCGGGCGCGCGCGGCGCACGTCCTTGGCCTCCTCCACGCTGCACACGTCGTCGGCGAGCGACCTGCGGCGCGGCGGCGCGGGCGTGGGCGTCGCGGGCGCGCAGCGCGGCGGGCGCAGGGCGGCGACGCCCGCGCGTGCGCGCGCCGGCGCGGCGCGGCGCGGCGCGGGGCGCGCTGCTGGGCAGGCGCACCAGAACAGGAGCGAGATGGCCACGCTGCCCCAGAGCTCGGCGACGATGAAGAACAGGGCAAAGGTCCAGTGCGCGCCGACGCGGACAAAGCAGGCGAGGCTGTCGGGCAGCGTCGCAATGCAGCGCTCCGCCGCGGCCACAGGGTGCAGGATGTGCGCGTTGGGGAGCAGCACCGCGGCAAAGAGGGCAAAGAAGGCAGCGAGCGGCGCGAGCGCGGCGTGAAACACCGCGCGCGGCGGGAGGCGCTTGTTCTGCGCGCGGCGCGGCGGCGGTGTGCGCGCGGTGTGCGTGCGCGGGCCGCGGGCCGCGGCGGCGGCGCGCCCCCGGGGCGCGCTGGGCCGCGGCGGCCGGGCCCGGGCGGCGCCGCGCGCTGGCGTGCGGCCGCCGCGGCGCGCGCCGAGGCCGCCGCACCAGGGTGTCAAAGTACACGAAGAAGGCGAGCGAGGCGGGGAGCACGCCAAACGCGGTGATGAGGGGCAGCGCCTCCGCGCCGCAGCTCGTCACGATGATGGCGTCGCGCAGGGACTGGAGCACCGTGTAGTTCACCGTCGCGCACAAAAAAATTAGCGCCAGCGCGCCGACCTTGAGCGGAAAGATGCGAGCGGCGGGCGCACCGGCGGCGCCCGCCGCGGCCGACGCGCGCACGCCCTGGCCCCGCTGGCTGAGCTGCTGGCTGGGCCCGGGGAAGCTGCCCGCGCCGCTGCCAGGGCAGCCGCCCGCGCCGGTGATGCCGGCGCGCACGAGCCGCGGCAAGGGCGCCGCCGCCGCCGCGGGCTGGCACCGAGACGGCGCGGCCGCCGGCGAGCGCGTGCAGCCCGAGCTGATCAACCCAAAGCACGCTGTCGGGCGCTGAGCAGCGCGCGATCGGGGAGCGTGGGCGGCGGCCATCTGGCGGCGCGCTGCCGCCGACGCCGGCGCCAGGCCGCGCGGGCGCGCGAGCGAGGACGCCATGGTGGGCGAGCGAGATTCCGACAGATGGCGGCCTCGGCGAGCTGCTCTCGACGGCGCTTGGGGCAGATCGATGCCCGCTGCTGCCGCCGCCGATCTGCTGGCCGCGCGGAGCGTGCGCCTTGCCGCGCTCGGGGCGGTGTGCGACATTACCGGGGCCACGGACGCCAGCCAGAAACGAGCCCGCGGCGGCTGCGGCCGCCGCACGGGGTTCTGCAGAGCGCGGCCCTCGCCGACAAGGGCACAGCACCGCCCGCGCCCGACCAGGGCGTGCCCCGCCAGGCCGCGCCGCCACGCCCGCCCCCAAAAGCCCACGTGAGGCACGCGGCCCCAGCCTAGGCCCAAGCGCAGACCCCGCACGCGCGCCTCCCGCGCCGCGCAGCCGGGTCAGCCAGGGCCGACCTTGGGGATGTCGTGGTGCTCGCTGAGCGACTGGAGGTGCTCGTTGAACTCCTTCACGCGCTCGCGGTAGCCCTTGACCGCCTGCTTCTTCAGCCGCTCCTCCTCGAGCGCGCGCAGGCGCTCCTCGTGCTTCCGCTCCGCCGTGGTGCGGCGGTCCGCGTCGGCCGGCAGCTCCGGCAGGACGAAGCCGTCCCGCGCCCTGACCGGCTCGCCGGCCTTGGCCTTGTCGCCGTCGGCGGCGCCGTCGGCGGCGCCGTCGGGCGCGCTCGCGAGCGCGAGCTCGCCGCCGGTCGACTTTTTCTTCTTCTTCTTGACGCCGCCCTTGAGCGGCTCGCCACCCTTGAGCTTGAGCTTGCCGCCCGTGAAGCCGCCGGACGACATCGTGCCGGGGAGCCCGCGGGCGAGGGGACCCCGGAGGGCGGGCAGGCGCGGGCGGTTGCTGCCGCCGCGGCGCGACGACTGGCGGCCTGCAGCTAGTCGCGACGGCTCCTCACTGGCGCGCAAAGGTGGGATCGGCGGTGACGTAGTGGTAGACGACGAGCAGGAACATGATCAGGATGCCCAGCCAGCTCTGCGGCGGCGGGCAGCGGCGCGCCGCAATCACCGCCGCGCCGCGGCGCGCACCCCCGTCGCCACGCCCCGCACGCCCTCCCTAGGGACGTCCCCGCATCCGGGGCGCACGGGGGCACCGCCGCACCGTGAACTCGCCCAGCTCCTTGTCGCCAAAAGCCATCGTCCTGCTGCGGTGGCCCGCGTGCCCCGTGGCCTGGGCCGAGGCGGCGGAGGCGGGCGCTGCGGTGGTCCCACGGGCTCTGCGCGGCGGGCCGGGACTGCGTGCGGCCGGAGTCCAACGGTTTGCGCCGCAGCAGCCGAGCGGGCGGCGCCGCGCTTCTGCCGGCGTGGCGCGGCTTGTGCACAGCGAGCGCGGGAGCGAGGGCCCACGTCCGCCACTGCACGATCCCCCGGCCAGCGGCGGCAGCCGCCCACCCGCCGCGCCGGCAGTGGCAGCGGCAGCAGTGGCGCCGCCGCGCCGCTGCCGCGCCGCGCAGCGATGGCGCCGATGCCTGCCGCCGCCGCCGCCGCTGCTGCTGACGCCGACGCCGACGGCGAGTGTGCGGCGCGGCTGCTCGGCGGCGCGCCGCTCAGCGTCGAGGTCTCGTTTGCCGAGGACGGCGGCGCCGGCGGCGCTGCTGGCGCCGCGCCGCCGGCGGTGGCGCGGTGCCTCTACGCGGCGCACGCGCTCGCGCGCGCCGTGTGGCGGACCTGGGAGTTTGCGGTCGCGCTGATACTCATGCGCCTCGCGCCCGCGAGCCTGCTGCTGGTCAGCGCCTACGGCCTGCTCGAAGACGTGGCCCGCCTCGGCGCCGGCCCGCTCGTCGGCGGGTACGTCGACCGCACGGAGCGCCTGCCCGCCGCGGTCGCGTGCTACGGCGTGCAGAACGGCGCCATCGCCGTCTCCGCGGCCGCGGCGGGCCTGCTCGTGCGATTCGGCGCGAGCCTCGGAGCCGCGGTGCGGCGCGGGCGGGGGGGGGGGGGGCGGCGGTTGCGCGGGCGGGGCCGCGCCGCTGAGGCGGCGCGCCGCCGCGCCGGCCGCGCCTGGCGCAGGCCTCGGGCGCGCTGCTGTGGACGACTGTGCTGGCAGGGGCGTGCAGCAGCGTCGGCAGCCTGGGCGCGGCGGTCGCGGTGGAGCGCGAGTGGCCGGCGGTGCTGTGCGGCGATGATGCGGCGAGGCTGGGCCAGGTCAACTCGGGTGCGCGCGCTCGCGACGCCGGCGCCGGTGGCGGCGCGGCGGAGACCTGCGCGGGCGCGGGCCGCCCGCCGATCGCCCGCCGCCGCCGGCCCACCGCCGCGTCTGCCGCCGCCGCGCAGTGCTGCGCGCGATCGATTTGTCAAGCCAGATGCTCGCCCCGGTGGCGGCCGGCTTTCTTATGACCTTAGCAGGCGTGCTGCCGACGGTTGCGGCGCTCGCGCTGGCCTGCCTGGCCGCGTGGCCGCTGGAGTGCCTCCTGCTGCGCACGGCGCACGCGCGCTGCCACCGGCTCAGGCGCGCACGGGTGGCGGGGCGCCGCCGCCGCCGCCGCCGCCGCCGCCGCCGCCCCCGCCGTGCACGCGCGAGCGCCACCGCCGCCCGTGCCGCGCGCAGGCAGCCCAAGGCGCCGCGGCCGGCGCGCGCCGCGCCGCGCCCGTGCGCGGCGCTGCTCGGCTGCGCGGGCTGGCGCGCGTACGCGGAGCAGACGTCGACGCTGCTCGCGGGCGTCGCGCTCGCGCTGCTGTATCTGACTGTTTTATCGCTTGGTTACTTGATGACTGGATTCCTCACGGCAAGCGGCGTGCAAGAGTCAACACTGAGTCTGTTCCGGTGCGCGCGCGCGCGCGCGTGCTCTCGCAGGACGGCGGCGGGGAGGCCGGCCGTGCCCCGCCCGACGGCGGCCCGCCCCCGCCCCGCGCCGCGCCGCCGCCGCCCCGCGCGCGCAGGGCCGCGGGCGCGGCGTCGGGGCTGCTGGCGACGCTGACGTTCCGCCCGCTTGTGCGCGCGGTGGGCCTCGTGGGCGCGGGCGGCGTGGGCATCGCCTGGCAGCTGGCGTGCCTCGCGTGCGGCGTGGTGCCAATCGCGGCGTCGCGCCTGGCGGGCGGCGGCGGCGGCCAGGCGGGCGGCGGCGCCCTGCTGTACGTGCTGCTGAGCGGGCTGGTGGCATCGCGCTTTGGTCTGTGGACGTTCGATCTGTCCGTGCTGCAGCAGCAGCAGGAGCTAGTGCCGGGGGAGCAGCTAGGGACAGTCAGCGGCGTGCAGGCGAGCCTCCAGAGCGCTTTTGAGATTGCCTCGTTCGTCGCGGGCTGCGTGCTGCACCGCCCGGAGCAGTTCCCCGTCCTGATGGCCGGCTCTGTCTGCGCCGTCGCCGCGGCGGCGGCGCTCTACGCTGCGCACGCCTGCAGGGGCGGCGGCCGCGCGGCGCCGGGCCCTGCAGCGGTGGTGGTGGCGCACCACGGCGGCGGCGGCGGGGGCGAGGCCGCGAAGCAGTGATCGAGACGCGCTGCTGGGCGCCGAACGTGCTGCGCCTCCTCCGGCCGCCGCCTGCAAACAGTTTAACCGCCGTGACCCCAGTTCTGCGCGCAACGCAGTGCGTATGTGCAACCGACTCGAAACACAGGCCGCGCGCGGCACGCTGACGGCCGGCGCACAGGGCAGCCAGTCGCCGCGCAGCGAGGCAGCGCACGAGCGCCAGCGCGACGGATCGTGCTGCAAGGACGACAAGGGAGACACTCGCTGCACACAATCGCGGCGATGGGCAGGGAGGGGGAGGTGTGCGTGCACGCACAAGACGCCGTGGCGCGCCGGCCCGGTGTGAGGCGCACCGCCGCTGCTGCGGCGGCCGCGCTGTGCTTGGGATTGGTTGCGGCGCGGGAAAAAAAGTGTGAGCCTGCAGTGCGAAGCACGTGCAGGCACGCAAGGCTCAAATCCAGTCGCCGACGGTTTGTGTTTGGCTGCCGCTCGTGCCAGAGCGCCGCTTCAAGTCAGACGGACGCCACCGCGCCGGGGTGGCGGCGCCGCTGCAGTGCGCGAGCCCTTCGCCCCCAGCGCTCCGCCCCCCAAGCTCGCCCGCAGTGCCGCCGCGGCGCGCGCGCGCTCGCGACCCCGGGCCGGAATCCCCTCGCCCGCACGGCCAGGGCCGCCGCCGCTGGGCGCCGCGCTGGGCGCGCGCGCCTCGCGGCCGCCTCGCAGCCCCGCCGTGCTGCAGGCCCCCGTGCTGCCTCGCTCACAGGTCTTGCAGGAACTGGCTGGGGTCGAGCGCCGACGCGGTGCCCGTGCCGGACAGCGTGCCCGAGTATGTCGCGCTGAGGCTCGTGCGCGACACGTGCACCCCGCACTCGCCGCCGCGCCCGCTGCTGCCGGTGCCGCCCAGCCAGGGGCCGCCCAGCACCACCGGCGTGAGCGGCTGCGCCGAGCCGCCGGCCGCCGACGACGCGCTCAGCTGCCGCGCCGCGGCGGCGCCGGGCGGCACGGGCACCGGCACCGCCACGCGCGCCACCGGCTGCGGCTGTGCCGCGCGCACGGCCTCGCGCGCCGGCGGCGTGCCCCCGACGAGCCGCCCCGTGCTGCCCGCCGCCGCGGCCGCCGCGGCTGCCGCGGCCGCAGCCGCGGCCGCCCCAGGCGAGCCGCCGCCGTCGCCGCCGGCGTCGCCGCCCAGGCCCGCCAGCGCGGGCGCGCTGTCGCGCGGGCTGTCGGGGTCGCTGGAGAGGTTGTCCAGCATCAGCTCCAGGCACGTCACCACCTGCAGGGCAGCGGCGGCGGCGGCGGCGTGAGCGGCGGCGTGTGAGCGGCAGCGTGAGCGGCGGCGTGCCGCACGGCCTCGGCGCGCGCGGCCGCTGCGCTGCGGCCGCCGCCGCCGCCGCGCCTGCTGGAAGCTGGGGCGATTGCTTGGCTCCGCGTCCCAGCAGGCGGTCATCAAGAGGCCGTACTCGTCGGGCATGTCGTCGGGCAGCGGCGGGCGCTGCTTCTGGATGACCACGCGCTCCACGACCGCGCCGTAGTGCAGCCCCCCGTACGCCTGGCTGTTGGTGAACACCTCCCACACTGCGCGGCGCGGCGCGGCGCGGGGCGCGCGGCGGCGTGGGCGGTCGCGCGGGGCGGCGCGGCAGCGGCACGCGGGGGCGTGCGTCGCGCGGGGCCGGGCGCGCGTGCGCGTGCGCGCCGCTCACTCATGATGCCATAGGAGTAGCTGCGGGGGCGGCAGGCAAGGAGGGAGGGCGGGCGGCGGCGCGGCGGCGGGGCGGCGGACCGGGGGTCAGCGCGGCGCGGAGCGGGCGGTCGGGCGCGTGCGCGGGCGCGGGCGCGCCGGGGGCCCGCGGCGGCCGGCGCCGCGCGCGCGCCGCTCACACGTCGGCGGCGGTCGACATGTGTCCGCTGCGCAGCACCTCGGGCGCCATGTGCGTGATGGTGCCCTGCGCGGCGGCGGCGGCGGCGGCGGCGGCGGCGCCGCGTCGGCGCGGCGCAGGCGAGGGCGCGCGCGGCGCAGGCCCTGCCTCGCGCGCGCGCGGCGCGCCGTCCGCCGCACCATGCTCGCGGTGCTGCGGTGCGTCGCGCCGTCGAGCAGCACGGCCGCGAGGCCGAAGTCGCTGATCTTGGCGACCTGGTCGCACCCGCCGTGCACGTTCTGCAGCAGCACGTTGCCGGCCTTGAGGTCGCCTGCGGCGCGCGGCGCGGCGGCGGGCGGCGCGCTCGCCCGCGTGCGCGCGGGCGCGGCGCGCGCGGCGCGGGGCGGGGCGGGGCGGGCGCCGCACCGTGCAGCACGCCCTTGCTGTGCAGGTAGGCCATGCCGTTGGCCGTCTCGAGCAGCAGGCTCAGCAGCTTGACCATGTCGACGCGCTGGTCAATGTTGAGCCGCCCGGTCGTGACCGCGTCCTTGAGCGTGCCGCCCAGGCACAGCTCCAGCATGATCCACACCTGCACCTCGCCGCGCTGCGCGGCGTGCTCGGCGCCGCCGTCGTCGCTGCCCCGCCCGGCCGCGTCGGCGGCGCCGGCGGCGGCGGCGTCTGGCCCGGCGGCGCCCGCGCCGGCGGCGGCGCCGCCGCGGCGGCTGCGCCCCGAGCCGTCGCGCTGCTCGGGCTCGCCCTGCAGCACGGCCGCGCCCCGGTCGAGGCCGCCAGGCGCGGGAGTGCCGGCGGCATCGCCAGCGCCATCGCCGGCGCCGGCCGCCGCCGCGGAGTCTGGCGCAGCCGCCGCCGCCGCCGCCGCTGCTGCCCCGCGCCGCGGCGAGCCCGCCGCGCTGCTGCTGCTGGCGCGCCGTGCCTTGGACAGGTGGCCACGGAAGGTGAAGCCCTGTCCAGAGCAGGCGTTGCCTGTGCTGCTGTTGCCGCCATCGGAGGTGCTGCTGAGGGTGCGCTGCCGCGCGGCCCGGCCGTGTCCCTCGGCCAGCGGGGCTGAGGGCGGGCCGCTGGAGCTGGGGTGGCCGCTGCTGCCGGCCGGCCATGAGGCCTCGTGCTGCAGCACGAGGAGCGGCTGCAGCGCCGGCAGCGGCTCGCTGCCGGCGTTGGCGGTGCTGCTCGTGGGGGGCGTGCCGCCTGCGCCGCCAGCCAGCGCGCCCTCGGCCTGGCCGTTGGTCTGCGGGCCCAGCAGCTCCGCCGAGCTGCTGCGCGCGCCCGCGGGGCCGCCGTTGACCGGCACCCAGTGCACGTGCGCGGTGTCGTCGACGCGGCGCAGCGTGTCGTCCCCGTCGTCGCGCGGCGGCGCCGGCGCCGACTGCCCCGGCGCCGACTGCCCCGGCATGGGCCGCACGACCACGTGGGGCAACACGCTCATCTCGACCGCGTGACCCTCGCTGCTGCTCGCGCGCGCGCCGCCGGCGGGCGCGGCCGCGTCCGACGACGCGCGGCGCAGCACGTTGCAGCTGCTGCTCGTGGGCGGGGTCGCGTTGGCGTCGCTGCGCCGCGCCAGCGCGTTGTGCGGCGCGCTGCGGTTCTGCGCGCTGAGGTTGCTGCTCGAGCGCTTGGCTGCCGCCGCCTTGCGCCGCCCAGAGTCGCTGGTGCGCGTCTCGCGCGCCTGCAAGCGCGGCGCGCGCGCGGGCGCGCGGGCGCGGGCGCGCGTGACCGGCCGCGCGCGCGGCGCCGGCGACGGGCCGCCGTCGTCGTCGCCCCCGGCGGCGCCGCCGCCTCACCTGCAGAGCGCGCACTTGCTCCGCCGGGTTCCACACGCTGGCGTGGAACGCGCGCACGATGTTGGGATGGTTCAGCTGCGGCGTCGCGGGCGCGCACGCGCGGCGGCAGGCCGGCTCAGCGCGCCGCGCCGGCGCGGGCGGCGGGCCCCGCGCGGCTGCGCCCGCCGCGCGCCGCCCCGCCCGCCGCGCCTGCCCCCTGCCCGACTGCCCAACTGCCTCCGCCCCTGCCGCTGTGCCCTAAACCCTAAACCCTGGCCCACCTGCATCATGACCTCCGCCTCGCGCATGACGCGCGCGAGGTCGGCCCGCGTGCAGGACATGATCTTCACTGCGACGTCGCTGCTGTGCCACCGCCCCCTGCGCCCCCGGCCGACGCAGCGCGCGGCGCGGCGCGGTTGGAGCCCGCGTGGCGGAGAGCGCTGGAGCGGGCAGCGCGCGGCTGGCGCGCGCGGCGGCGCGCACTTGTACACGCGGCCAAAGGACCCAGCGCCCTGGCGCGGCGACCGGGCGGCGCGCGGCGCGGTGGGCGGCAAGCGGGCGGCGAGCGGCGCGGGCGCGTGGCGCGGGTGCGCGGGTGCGCGGGTGCGCGGGTGCGCGGGTGCCGCTCACCAGGAGCACGCCGAGCGTGACCTGCTGCGAGATGGCGCGGCGGCTGCCAGGGTAGTCCTCAACGCCGGTCAGCGGCGGCGGCGCGGCGCCGTCAAAGCCCTCCAGCATGTGGCTGCGGGCGGGCGCGCGGCCGCAGGCCGGCGGGTGAGAAGGGAGGGGTGTGCGGCAGGGCACCGTGCGGGGCGCGCGGCGCCGGCGCGTCGCGCGGCTCGCAGCCCGGCGCCCACCCCGTGCTCAGCGGCAGCTGCGACACCCACTGGCTGGTGCCGGCCTCCAGGTCTTGCAGCGACTGGCCGCCGAGGCGCACGCAGCAGAGCACGAGGCGGTGCCGGAAGATGCAGCAAGCGACGAGCGCCGCCAGCACCACCGCGCCTGCGGGCGAGGGGGCGCGTGGGCGCGCGGGCGCGTGGGCGTGGGCACTGCGACCGCCCCGCCCCGCGCGCTCGCGCGCCCGCGCCCGCGCCCGCGCTCGCCGCTGCGGCGCACCCGCCACCGCCACGCCCGCGATCGCGCCGCGGCTCCAGGCGCCGCCGCCGCCGCCGCCGCCCATCGCCGCGGTCACGAGCATCGCGAGGCAGAGCTCCTCGTCGCCCTCGTGCGCGTCGAGGCACTCCTGCGTGATGGTGTGCTCGCACACGCGCGTCGTGTTGCGCTGGACGAGCACGTACCCCGGGAACTGGTTGCCCGCGTCGGGGTCGTTGCTTGAGGCGAGCATGCTGAACGCGGTAAAGTGCAGCGCGCGGCGGAAGCAGGCCTGCGTCGGCGTGAGGCCACTGAACGCCGCGACGACGCAGAAGGTGTCAATCAGGCTGACGTTGTTGGGCGGGTACGCGGCGCTGTAGCGCTCAAAGCTCCGCGCCGCGCGCAGCACGTCGTCGGGGCGCTGGCACGCGAGCTTCACGCGCACGACGTCCGACAGCTCCACGACGCTGCCGGGCTCGCCGCTGGCGGCGGGCGGCGGGGCGGCGGGCGGCGGGGCGGCGGGCGGCGTCGCGCGCGTGCGGGGGGCGGGCGCCGTGCGCGCGTGCGCATGCGGGTGCGGGGACGGCATGCTGGCGCCCCGCGCGCGCTGCTGCGCGGCGGCACGCTGCACGGCGGCGCCCGCCAGCGCGCCGCGCTCACACGAAGAAGTCGAGGCCGAAGCCGCCCAGCTTCCTGCGCAGGGGAGGGCGGGAGGCGGCGGCGGCGGCGGTCGGCGGTCGGCGGGCAGCAGCAGCAGCGGCGCGGCGACTGCGCGCCGGCACGCGCGCCGGCGCCGGGGCGCCGCCCGGCTGCCCGCGGCCACGCGGACCTGATGTTCTGCAGCACGATCGACTTGAACGTCACGTGCACGCCCGCGGCGAGCAGGACCTTGCGCTCCAGGAGCTGGAAATCCATCAGGCCATACGGCTTCACGCTGGAGCGCACGGTGAGGTTGCGGCGCAGCAGAAAGGGCGCCTCCCGGGTGTAATGCGCCCACGCCAAGGGGCGCAGGACGTAGCGCCCCGCGCCCAGCACAATCTCCGTGACGCCCTCATCCTCGATGGCCTGCTTGAAGTAGGGCGCGCCCGCCGCGTCGGTTCCGTCGCTCGGCAGCAGCCGGCAGCCCGGGCCGCAGCTGTCCTGCGCGCCAGCGGGCGCAAGCGACGCCGCCAGCGCGAGCGCCAGCAGCGCTCCCGCCAGCCAGCGGCCCACAGGCCGCGCCAGGCCGCGAGGCGGCCGCATCAGCCCGGCCGTGTGTCACGCCGGCCGGCGCCCGGCGGCGCGGCTGGCCCGTGGGCCGCTCGCGCGCTGCTGCTCCATCTGCACCGTGCTGTCGGCACGCGTGGGGCTGCCAGCGCCGCGTGATCGCAGGTCTGTGTGGTCTGCGTCACTGCAAGCTCGGGCGGGGGCTGCGCACAGCCCGGCCCGCGGCGGCTTAGTCGCTGACGCGCCGCCGCGCGCGCGCGACGACCGGCCGGTCGCCGCCGCGCCGCAGCGGCCTGCAGCTGACCCAGCAGTCGCTGGCCAGCGGGGTGCTGGGCACAAGCTGCTGCGCCGGCGGTCAGTGTGAGGCTGCGCGGGCCAGCCTCCACTGCCAGACCCCGTCGCGCCCGGCGTGCTCGCCCGGGCGTCGGGCGCCGCCAACGTCGTGGCGCGTGACGCACACAGGCTGCCGGCCCCGCCGCCGCCGCCGCCGCCGCCGCCGCCGCCGCCGCCGCCGCCGCCGCGCCGCCGCCGCCGCCGCCGCTGGCACCGCCGGCGTCGTCGGGCGCGCGACGGTGACCGGGTGCTGCACGCTGATCGTGCGCACCCGTTGTCGCCCCCGAGAGCAACCACGCGGCTTTCGCGGGCTGCGCAGCCCAGGCCTGGCGAGCGGGCGGCGGCGCCCGCCAGACCGCCGGTCGCCGTCGTTTAGCAGACCGCCGGCTGGTGCCACCGCCCCAGCGCCCCGTCGCCGGTGGCGTTGGAGTGCAGCCACCACCAAGCGTGCAGCCCGCCCGCTGGGCCGCGACACAGCTGCTTCGCGCGGCGCCGAGCCCAAGCTCGCACCACCGCTCTCCGCCGCTACCCTGCGCGCGCGCCAGCACCGCCGCCCGATCGAGAGCCGGCACCGCGCACAGCGGGCACACGCCGGCCCAGCGCGTGCCGCTGGCCGCAGCGCGGCACCTCCCGCCTCGCAGCGGCCACAAAAATGATGCCGTGCGCTTTGGGCGCCCCCGCGCTTCCCACGGCGTGCAAGGTGGGTGCGACCGCGCTTCGAAAGATGCATGGCCACCTGAATGCCGCTCCGAGGCGCACGAATGGCGTGCTGGGCTCCGCGTCGGCCTGGGGTCGTCGCCTCATCTTGGCATGCCCGCCCGCTCGCAGGCCGAGGGACCGCAGCGGCGCAGCGGCGGCCACGTCACGCCGTACGCTCCCTACGCCGTGACCCACCACCCCTCGGGCGCCGCCGCCACCACGCCTGAGACGCTTCGCCGCTGCTCGCCGGTGAGCGCCACACACCCAGAGCCTGGAACCTCGCGCCGCACGCGCGCTGCGCTGCCTGACCTGCTGCTGCTCACCACCTTGCTGCTCACCACCCCCGCCATGTCGCGCTCGCGCAGGCAACGCTGCTGCACGCCGCGCTGCGGCTGGCGAGCCAGTCGCTGGCCGCCGCGATGACCGACATCAGCGCCGCGGCGGCAGCGTTCGAGGGCGACGCGGCGGCGGAGCTGCACGCCGCGCTCGCCCGCGCCGAGGGCCACATGGCGCAGGCGCTCCGCCGCGCGCAGCTCGCCCTCGAGCTGGCGCCCTACCTGGCCGACGACGACGAGGAGCCCGCCGCGCTCGACGTGGCCGGCGCGCTGGCGCAGCAGCGCCAGCACGCCGCGCTGCAGCGGGAGATGAACGGTCAGCTCGTGCTGCTGCTCGCCCACCAGGCGCACCTGCGGCGTCTGCAGCACCGCGCCGGCGCCGGCGGCGGCTGCCCCGGCGACGACGACGGCGAGGAGGTGTGCAGCAGCTACACCGGCCCGAGCGTCGGGTGCGGCGCCTGAGGTGCCACTCAGCGCGGCGAGCCGCCCCCCGTGCCTGGGCCCCCGCGGCGAGCTGCCCGGCCGGGGCTCTGCGGGCTCTGCGGCCTGGGCTGGCTGCAACATGGTGTGCTTCCTGTCGGCTGTCTTGTTGCCCTGCCAGCTGTCTCGTCGTTATTGGTCGGCTGCATGTTGCCCTGGATCGGGCTGAAGCACTTGCGTCGCGTCTTGACCACCCAACCAGGCGCGCAGTCCCTAATGGCGGCGCCAGCCGCCCCTCTCTCCACTCACCTCGCGCCAGGCGAGCGCGCAGCGCCGCCCTGCACACCCGAGCGTCAAGCCCACGGCACGGCCACTCAGTCCAATGACTGGCGGCTCGCTCACGTGCGCGCTCGCAAGGATCGATTTGCCTGCTGGCTGCGCGCCAGCCCATTCGACGGCCGACGGCGGCCGGCCACCGCCGTCCGGGCGTGTCCAGCTGTGCTTGCTTGTGTGTGGGGGGGGAGGGGGGTGCGTGGCCTGAATGCGCGCGCTGACCGAGCGCCGCGCGCCTGCGCGTGTCTTTTTCTCGACAGCACCGGGGGGAGGGGTTGCCGCTGACATCATGATGTGATCACCAACGCCTCCGCCAGCGTCAACCGCACAATTGTGCAGCGTGCGCTGCACTCGCTCCAAGGGTGAGCCGCCCGATGCCCTTACGAACAGCGCACTCGTGTGCGGGGTTGGAATCGGCGGTTCTGGGGGCGAGTGGGCCGTAGGGGGGGGAGATGATGCACTGTGCCCAAGTCGCGCTGCTTTTGGACGGGCGGCGCGCGGCTGAATGTCTCATGGGCTGCAGTCGAACAAACGGGGCAAATGTTCAACGTGTGCGCCGCTGAGGTTACACACAGCGCTGCTGCGCTGCGCTGTGCGTGCTCCGGCCGCACCCGCAGCTGCCTGCCAAGGCGCGCGCGGCCGCGGCGGCCCGTCGCGCGGGGAGGCGCGGCGGCTCGCTCACGAGAACCAGCCCTTCTTGCTGCTGCTGCTGCCGCTGCTGCTGCCGCCCGCCTCCTCGCCATCAAACTCCTTCAGCAGCTCCTTCTGCCGCTCCGTGAGCCGCGCCGGCTTGATCACCCTGCGCGGGGCGCGGGTGACGCGCTCCGCCGCGCCCCGTCAGCCCGAGCGCGACCCGGGCGCCGCCGCCGCAGCACTGCAGCGGCCGTCCCGCCCCGCCGCCCGCCCCCGGCCCGGCCCGCGCGCGAGCGCGGCTGGCCAGCGCCTCACCGCACGGTCACGAGCTGGTCGCCGCGCCCGCGGCCACGCGGGTCGCCCACGCCCTTGCCGCGCATGCGCAGCACCTCGCCGTTGAGCGTCAGCGGCGGCACCGCCAGCTCGGCGAGGCCGTCGATGGTCGGCACCTGCAGCTTCCTGCAGCGCGGCGGCGCGCGGGTGCGGGCGCGGCGGCGCGGGCGCATCGGGCGCGCGCGCCGCGCCGCCGGCGCGCCGCCGGGCGCGCGGCGTGCGCGCCCGCGCCACGCACTTGCCCAGCAGCGCCTCGCTGAGGCGCATGGTCGTCGAGGTGAGCACGTCCAGCCCCTGCCGCGTGAACTGGGGGTGCGGGTCCACCTCGATTCGGAACAGCACGTTGAGGCGCTGCTGCCCGTCGCCCACCGGCGCGGCGACCTGCGCCGACGCGCGGCGGCGGCGGCGGGCGCGGCGGCGCGGGCGGCGCGCGCGGCGCGCGCGACGCGTGGGCCCGCCGGCGGCCGCGCGGGCGGCGATGGCTGCGGCCGCGACTGCGGCTGCGGCGACGGCTGCGGCTGCGGGGCGCGCCTGTATCTGCTGCCCCGCGTCCACGCCGGGCGGGATGTCCACCTCCACCGGCTGCATCGTCGTGCCGACGACGCGCGAGAGGTCGACGCGCTTCTTGGTGCCCTTGGCCGCCTCCTGCGGGGCGCGGCGCGGTCGCGCCGCGGCGCGGCGCGGCCGCCGCGGTCACACCCCCCCCCCCCCCCCAGCAGCCGCCGCCGCCGGCGCCGCCGGCGGCGGTGCGCGTCCTGGCCGCCGCGCCGCGGCCGTGCGCCGCGCCGCGGCCGTGCGGTGCGTTGCGTTGCGCCGCACCATGAATGAGAGTCGCATCGAGCTCTCCACCACCATCATGCCGCCGCCAAAGAACTGGCTGAAGCCGCCCGGGTCGGCGCGGAAGAACGACTCAAAGATGTCCTGCGCGCTGAACGGCCCCGCGCCGCCGGGGCCGGCGCCAAAGCCGCCGCCAAAGCCGCCCGCGCCGCCGCCAAAGCCGCCCGCGCCGCCAAAGCCGCCCGGGCCGGGCCCGCCCTCGGCCTCCATGCGCTCCATGCCGTCCCGCCCGAGCGCGTCGTGCAGGCGCCGCTTCTCCGGGTCCCGCAGCGTCTCGTAGGCCTTGGAGACCTCCGTGAAGAGCTTGGCCGCCGCGGGGTCGTCCTGCGAGGTGGCCGCGGCGCGTCGGCGCGCCGGCCGCCGCGGGTGCCGCCGCCGCGCCGCTGCGCCGCGCGGGGCGGAGTCGGGCCCTTGCGCGGCGCGCCTTGTTGGTGTCCGGGTGGTACTTCTTCGCGAGCTTGTAGTAGCTCTTTTTGATCTCCTGCTCGCTCGCGGTCCGCGGCACGCCGAGGACTTCGTAGTAGTCCTTGGCCGCCGCGGCGCCTGCGCACGGGCGGCGCCACAAGCCCCGCCGCGCGGGCCGGGCGCGGGCGTCGGGCGGTGGGCGGGCGGGGCGGCGCGGGGCGGGCGCGCGCAGGCGCGCGCTCGCGGCCGCCGCCGGCGTCGCCCGACCGCCCCCAACCCACCCGCGCTGGTGTGTATGCTGCGCGGCCCCGGCGCCGCCGCGCCGTGCCAGCCGCTGCCGCCTGCGGGGGTCGGCGGCGGCGCGGCGCGCGGTGAGGGCGCGCCCCGGCCGCCGCCGCGCGCGGCGGCGCGGCACGCCGCAAGCGCCGGTGGCGCACCTCTGCTGCTGCCGCCGCCCGCGTGCGCCAGCTGCGCGCCCCATGGGGCCGCGGCGCCCTGGCCCGCGGCTGCCAGCAGGCTGGGGCAGGCGCAGAGCGCGCGCGCCGCCTGGGCCGCGGCCGCGCCAGCCCCCGCGCCGGCCGCCGCTGCTGCCGCGCCGCGCCCCGCCGCCGCCGCCGCGGCGAGGCAGCGCCAGGCCCCCAGCCCGCGCATGGCGCGCCGCTGATGCTGTGCGAAGCCTGTGCGCCTGCTGAGCGGGCTTGGGGCGGAGCAGAGGGCAGGCAGTGCGCCCCAGGAAGCGCCTAGACGGCTGGTCCGGCGTGTGGCCGCGCTCGCTCGATCGTAGCCCGCTGGCGCAGCGCAACACGCTCGCGCATCGGCGGCGAAAGACGTGCGCGCCGGCAGAGTGCGCGAGCAGCAGGGCCGCTGTGCCCTGCTGCGCCCGTTGTCCTTTACGCCAGCCTGCGCGATCGCGGCCGCAGCGCAGTGACGCCGAGAGCGCGCAGCGCAACCGCCACCCGCAGCGCAACCGCTGCTGCGCGCCGCGCCCGGCGCCGGCGCCGCCACGAGCACCCGCCCAGCCGCAGCGTTGACAGCAGGCAGCGGCGGCTGGCCCGCGCCACCGTGGAGGCAGCATGGCGGCGGCCGCGCCGCCGCCGGCGCCCGGCGTCGAGCTCGGCGCGGTCGAGGCGTTCTGGCGCGAGTTCGACCTGGACTCCCGCCGCGGCAAGCTGGACGAGGTGCGGAGAGGCGGCCCTGGGCAGCGGGCCGGCGGCCCTGGGCAGCGGGGGCTGCCGCCGCGCGGGGCGAGGGGCGCGCTGCAGCAGCAGCGGCCACGCGCCAACCGCCGCGCGGCCGCGCGTGGCGCGCAGGTGGGGCTCAAGATCGCGGACCTGCAGGAGGCGTCCACCGCGGCGCGGCGGCGCCTCGCCGACGCGACGCGCGAGTTCAAGCGCGGCGGCGGCGCCGCGTCCGACGGTGCAGCCGGCGACGCGGCCGCGCTGCTGCGCCAGTACCAGGAGGAGATTGACGCGCTCACGCGCCGCGCCAAGCACGGCGAGGCGGCCTTCCTGGACCTCTATGAGCAGCTCGTCGAGGCAAGAATGAAGGGCGGCGAGGCTGCAGGGCCGGGGCGGGAGGGCGGCGGGAGGGCCGGCGCGGCGTGGCGCGGGCGGCGAGTGGGCGCGCGACGCGGGCCGGCCGCTGACCTGCGACCGCCGCCGCCGCAGGCCCCCGACCCCGCGCACGGCCTCGCGGCGGGGCTCGAGGCCGAGGCGCAGCTCTCGGCGCTGACCGCGCAGGTCGCCAAGGTCAGCGCCGAGCTGGCAGAGTACAAGGCTGAGAGCCGGGCGATCAAGAACCAGGACCTCACCATCCGCAAGCAGGCGCGCACCCCGCGCGCGCAGGCGGGCGGGCGGGCGGGCGGGCGGGCGGGCGGGCGGGCGGGCGGGCGGGCGGCGGCGGTTGGCGGCGCCAGCGGCGGCCGCGTGTGGCCCAGCCGGGCGCGCCGCAGGAGGAGGCGATCCGGGAGCTCAACGCCGCGCTGGAGGCAAAGGGCCAGGAGCTTGCAGACGCGCGCAAGCAGGCGGCGGCGGAGGCCAACGCGGCGGGGCTGGAGCGCATGCAGGCGCGCCGCGCCGGCGCCGCGCGCCCGCCAGGCTGATTCGCGGCCGGCCAGCCGCCGCCCGAGCAGCCCCCCCCCTAACCGCCGCCGCCGCCCGCCCGCCGCCGCCGCCCGCCCGCCGGCAGACGCGCGAGGCGGAGCTGTCTGAGATGCTGACCGGCGCGCAGGCCAGCCTGGAGGCGATGAAGCGACTCTACGCGACAGCGCAGAACCAGCTGTTCGAGCTCACCTCGACGCGCGAGGAGGCGGCGGCGGGGCGCCAGGCGCGGCGCCGCGCGGCCGGGCGGGCCCGGGCCGGCGCGCCGCGCCGCGCGCGGCCGCGCCCGGCGCCCACGCGGCGCCGCCGCGCCTGGCGGCGCGCTGCGGGCAGGAGGAGGTGGAGCTGGCCGCCGCAGAGCTCGAGGCGGTGCAGGCGCGGCTGATGGCGCTGGAGGCGGAGAAGGGCAGCCTGAAGGCTCGGCTGGATGCCAGCCGGGACGAGGCGACCGCGGCAGGCGCTCTCGTGAGCTTGCGCAGCTGGGGGCGGCGGGCCGCCGGCGCGGGGTGCCGCGCGATGCCCTCGCCGGAGCCGCGCGCCGCCGCCGCGCGCCCGCGCCGCAGGCGAGCGGCGGCAGCGTCGAGGAGACGCTGCGGCAGGAGCTCGGCAGCCAGCGCGAGGTCGCGGCGCGGCTGCGCCAGGACCTGGCCGCCGCGCGGCAGGCGCTGCACGACAGCGCCGCGGCGGGCGAGGAGCGCGCCGCGGCGCTGGAGGAGCAGCTCGCGCAGCGCGACGCGGCGGCCGAGGCGCTGCAGCGCGAGCTCGCGGCGCGGCCCACGGCCGCGCAGCTCGCGGAGCTGCAGACGCAGGTCCGCGCGCTGCAGGCCGTCGGCTACGGCAGCATAGAGGAGGGCGCCCCCGGCCCGGTGGCGCGGCGCCGGGCGCCGACGGCGCGGCCGCGGCCACGCCCGGCGGCGGTGCGGCCGGCAGCGGCGGCGGCGGCGGCGGCGTGAGCCTAGAGGGGCTGCTGCTGGCCAAGAATCGCAAGCTGGAGCACGAGGTCACCATGGCCCGCCTCGCGGTCGCGGACGCCAGCCAGGAGGCCGCCGCGGCGCGCGAGCAGGTGCGGCCGGCGCGCGGCGGGCCCGCCGCGCCGGCGCCCGCGCCCGCGCCCGCGCCCGCGCCCGCGCCGCGCGCGCGCCCGCGCCGAGCCTGTCCGCCCGGCGGCGGCGGCGGCGCAGGTTGCGGAGCTGCAGGAGCAGCTGGCGACGCAGCTCGACCTCGTGCGCCGGCTTGAGGAGGACCTGCTGGCGGTGCGGCAGGGCTCGGGCGGCGCCGCTGGCGCCACGGCGGCGGGCGATGCCGCGGCGGCGGGCGGCGCGCTGGCGGCTGCAGGCGCAGCCGGCGGCGGCGGCGGCGGCGGCGGCGGCGGCGGCGGCGGCGCGGGGGCCGACGCCGGCGGCGACGAGGCGAGCCCCATGGTCCGCGTGCTCGCGGGGCAGCGCGACCGGCTGCGGGCGCGCGTGCAGGAGCTGGAGGTTGCGCTCGCGGGCGCGCGCGCCGAGGCGGCGGACGCGGCGCAGGCGCTCGCCGCCGCGCGCGCCGACAACGTCGCGCTCGTCGAGCGCCTGCGCTACGTCGGGGGCTACAGGCAGCAGGCCGCCGCTGCGCGCAGCGGCGCGGCGCGCGGCGCCGACGTCGAGGGCGGCGGCGGCGCGGGCGGCGACGTGGTGGGCAAGTATGCGGCGCTGTATGAGGAGGGCATCAATCCCTTCTCACAGTTCCAGGCGCGGCCGCGGGCGCGGCACCCCGCGCGCTCTGTGCCGCGCTGCGCTGCGCGCGCCGCGCCGCGCCGACGCCGCGCCGACGCCGCCGCCGCGCCGCCGCCCGCGCCGCCGCCCGCGCCGCCGCGCAGGGCGCGCAGCGCGAGGCGAAGCGCCGCGGGCTGAGCGTGCCGGACCGCGCGATGTACAGCGTGGGCAGCTTGGTCTACCAGTCGGCCGCCGCGCGGCTGCTGACGTTTGGATACCTGGTGGTGCTGCACGTGCTCGTCTTTGCCTCCCTCACGCACATGACCCACCGCACCAGCGGGCACCTCATGGACCACCACGAGCTGATGCTCAGCAGCCACGGCCGCAACGACCTCACCGCGCTGCTGCACCACGACGGCGCGGCGGGGCTGCCGCGCGGCGCCGCCGCGGCGGCCGGGGCGGCGGCCGGCGGCGCGGGGCCAGCGGGCGGCTGAGCGCGCGCGCGCGCGCGAGGGCTGTCGCGCGCGCGCGGCGGGTAACGGAACGAGCGCCTGCGGCCTGATTTACACCGCCGCGCGCTCAGCACGAGGCGTTGGGCACCCGCCACGCCAAACACGCGAGCTACCTACAACAACACATGCGAGCCGCGGGCCCGCGCTCAGCGGCCACCCGCGGCGGCGACCGGCACGCCGCTCGCCGCGAGCAGCGCCGGCTGGCGCGCCGCGGCGGCGAGCGCCCTGCGCCGCCGCCCGCGCGCGCCCGCGTCGTCGCCGCGCGCGCCCAGCTCGGGCGCCGCGCCGTCGCTGGCGCTGAGCGCGAGGTAGCGGCCGTACTCTCGCCAGCAGTCGTCCGCGCTGGCGCCGCCGCGAGGGGCAGCGACGGCGGCGCCGCCGCCGCCCCGGCCGGCGCGCGCGCGGCCGCCGCCTGCGAGCACGCCGCCGGCGGGCGGGGCCACCACGGCGCCCGGGCGGCGGCTGCCGCTGCAGTCGCTCGCCGCGTGCGCCTCCTGCCCGCCCAGGCCGCCGCCGCTGTCGCTGCTAGCCGCCTCGGCGCGCTGCGCGCGGCCCTGGTCGGCCAGCGACTGCAGCGCGCGCGCCAGCTGCGCCGCGTCCTGCGGCGGCATCGCGGTGCCCGCCTGGTAGCGCTCGGCCGCCTCCAGGACGCTCGCAGCGGGCACGTAGCGCAGCCGCGCCAGGCTGAGCAGCGCGTTGCTGACCTCCTTGGGCTTGACGCGCTGCGCCCCCTGCTGCTGCTGCTGCTGCGGCTGCTGCTGCTGCGACTGCTGCTGCTGCGACTGCTGCTGCTGCTGCGTCCGCTGCTGCTGCGACTGTTGCTGCTGCTGCTGCGGCAGCGGCTGCTCCTGCTGCGACTGTGGCTGCTCCTGCTGCGGCTGCTGCTGCTGCGCCAGGCAGGCCCGCTGCTCCTGCAGCAGGTGCGCCTCGAGCGCCGACGCGAGCGCGCCGAGCCAGGCGCGCGGCGGCTGCAGCCGCAGCTTCGCCGCGGCCATGGCAACGACCGCCACCTCGGCGGCGTTCATGGCGCGCGCTTCCAGCGCGGCCTGGCTCGCCTCCAGGAGCGCGTCCGCGACGTGCGGCGGCAGCGCCACGCCCAGCTTGGCCAGCGAGAGCATGAGCGTCGCCTGCGCCTGGGCGTCGGCCTGCTCCGGGCCGGCGCCCAGCAGCACGCGCGGGAGCTGCTGCCACACGCCGTCCCACCACGCCGCGTCGGGGCGGTGCTGCATGCACGCCAGCGCGTACACCGCGTTGGCCAGCGCCTTGCCGTCCGCCTGGGGCAGCGTCGCGCCGAGCTGCTGCAGCGCCGCCGCCAGCCAGGCGGGCTGCGGCGCCACGCCCATCACGCCAAACGCCCACAGCATGTTGGCGGCCTCGGCGAAGCGCAGCGTGTGCAGCCGGCTCCGGCTGATGGCCTGCACCGCCTGCAGCAGCGGCACGTCCGTCTGCACCTGCTGCTCCGCGGCCGCCACCGGCATCTGCAGGCCCGAGCTGCTGGCGCCGCTGCCCCCGCTGCCGCCGGCGCCGCTCGAGTCCGGGCGGTAGTGCAGCCGCGCGAGGGCGTGGCAGAGCATGGCGAGCTCGGCGGGCTTGAACTGCCGCAGCCGCGCCGCCGCCGCGCCCGCGGCGGCCGCGAGCCACGCCTGGCTCGGCCGGCCGCCCAGCCGGGCGACCGCCCAGAGCAGCACCGCGAGGCCCTGGGGCGCGAAGCGGTGCATCGCGGCGGCCGCCGCCGACACCGCGCCGCCGAGCCACGCGTCGCCGGGCGAGGCCTCGAGCACCGCGAGGCCCCACAGCAGGTTGGCGAGGCCCTGGGGGTCCATGTCGGGCATGCGCGCCGCCGCCGCCGCGAGCAGCGCGCCGCGCCATGCGGGCTCGGGCGCGTGGCGGAAGCGCGCGAGCGCCCAGGTGAGCAGGCCGAGGTCCTGCGCGTTCATGGCGCCCAGCACCGGCGCCGCGGCGGCGAGGTACGCGCTCAGCCAGGCGGGCCCGGGGTGCAGCCCGAGCCGCGCGACCGCCCAGAGCATGCTGGAGAC
This sequence comes from Scenedesmus sp. PABB004, assembly GCA_014905635.1. NCBI lineage: Eukaryota > Viridiplantae > Chlorophyta > Chlorophyceae > Sphaeropleales > Scenedesmaceae > Scenedesmus > Scenedesmus sp. PABB004. Next base: position 402,087 of record JABVCE010000018.1, read on the forward strand.
CTCGCGCGGCCCCGCGCCGTCGCTCGCGCGCTCAAACGCGAGGCGGAGCGCCGACACGTAAAACTCGCCAAACGCCGCCGACTCGCCCGGCGGCAGCGACGCGTAGCACACCAGCCGTGCCGTCGCGCTCAGCAGCGCGCAGGCGTGGATGTGATTCATGCGCGCCCCGTCGGCGCGCAGCAGCGCCGCCAGCGCCTGCCAGCTGCCCGCACCGGAGATGGCGGACGTGAGCATGCGGCTCGCCGCCACGTCGCCGCCGCTGCTGCCGCCGGTGGCGGGCCGCCGCTTGCCGCCGCGCTGGCCGGCCCCGGCGCGCGGGTGCGGCGCCGCGCGGCGCTGCTGCGCCGCGTCGCCGCCGCCGCCGCCGCCGGCGCTGCTGCTGCTGCTGCTGCTGCTGCTGCTGCTGCTCCGGCTGCCGCCGCCCTGCTGCTGCAGAGGCGGGGGCGGCTGCTCCGCCGCGCCTGGCAGCTGGTGCTGCGCTGCTGCTGCTGCCGCTGCCGCTGCCGCTGCCGCTGCCGCGGCCGCCGCCTGCTGCTGCAGGCCGACGCCGCCGCGCGGCGCGCCCCGCGCGCCGTCGCTGCTCTCAGCGGCGCCGGCGCTGCGCGGCTCGCTGCGCGCCCGCAGCGCCGCGAGCGTCTGGTCCAGCGGCTGGCGCTCCAGCTCCTGCGCCGCCGTCCCGACGGCGCGCTGCCGCCGCGGGCTGGCGGCCGCGGCCCCGCCGCTGCCGGAGCTGGCGACGCGGGCGGCCGTGCCCTGCGGCGCGCGGCGGCGATGCGGCGGTCGGGCGCGCAGGCGCATGCGCACGCGCGCCCCCGGCCGCCCCGCCTCCCGCCCCGCCTCGCGGGCCGGCCGCACCCAGGGCCCGCCCTGGCGGCAGCGCCGCACCTCTCGCCGCGCGGCGCCGCGCTGCTGCAGCTGCGGCGGCCGCGCGCGCGCCGCCGCGCCCGCGCCGGCGCCGGCGCCGGTCGCGTCGCGGCGCCTGCGTGGCGGGGCGGCCAGCGGGCGTTGGGCGTCGGGGCGCGGCCGGAGGGGCGCTGCTGGCGCCTGGGCGGGCCTGCTGCTGCCGAGTGGCGCGCACCACGCCGGCGCCCGCGCGGGCGGGCGCAGTGCGCCCTCCCGGCTCCACATTGCGCTCACAGCGCGCGGTGCTCCATTCGCGTCCGCTGGAGAGGGCGAGGGGGGGCTCGCTCGCCTCGTCGCGAGCGGGGCGGGCTCGGCCGGGCGCGGCGCTGCTCGTGGGGAATCAGTTCATGACGGGGCGCGCGCCTGTGGGGAGATCGCTGGCCAGCGACCGGTGCTGGCGAGTTGTCCGTGGGTCTCAAGGCACGCCTGCCCTGCCGCCCCCGCTCGCCCCCGCTGCCGCCCGCCCAGACCGGCGCCGTGACCGCTCCTCGCCGGACGCAGCGCCTGCGCCGTCCGCCTTGCTGCGTGGCGCCTGAGAGCGGAACAGCAGCAGGCCGCCCCGCCTCGCCGCCCCTCCTCGCTGATCGAGGGGCCATGCACCCCCTGGGCGGCGGCGCGTCGAGCCTGGCGCTGCCGCGGCCGGCGCTGCGCCTGGTGGCGCGCGGCCGCTCCGCGCTGGCGCGGGCGGCCGGGGCGCTGCAGCGCACGCCGCTGCTGGCCAAGGCCCTGCCCACGGCCGCGGGGTGGGCCCTGGGCGACGTGCTGACCCAGGTGCGCGCCGGGCGGGGGCCGGCGCGGGGGCTGCGCCAGCAGCGCCGGGCGCCGCTGCCCCAACTGGGCCCCCAGCGCGCCGCCGCGGCCCGCACGCACGGCCGGCGGCCTCCCCGGCCCCTCCCCTGGCGCCTCGCCGCGCGCCGACGCCGCCCGGCGCCCCGCGGCCCGCCCCGGCCCGCCGCAGCACCTCGGCCCCCTCTGGCCCCACGCCGGCGCGTGGCCGAGCAAGGGCGACTTCGCCGCCCACGACGCCGCCAAGACGCTCGCCATGGGCGGCGCGGGGGCCGCGCTGGGCGCGCCCGCGTCGCTCGCGCTCTACGCGCTGCTCGACGCCGCGGCGCCCGGCGGCGGCGCGGCGCTCGCGGCCGCCAAGTTTGCGGCCGACCAGGCGCTCGGCTGCCTGCTCTGGCAGGCCACCTACCTCGCCGTCAGCGAGCCCTACCGCGCCACGCTCGCGGCGTTCCTCGCGGCGCAGCAGCGGGCGCGGCCGCCGCACGCGGCGCTCGCGGCGGCATGCTGACGCGGCGCGCCGGCGCGCGCGCCCAGCCGGCGAGCGCGGCGGCTGCGCGGCGGCTGCGCAGCGGACGAGCAGTAGCAGGAGCAGGAGCGGCAGGGTCGCCCAGTTTTGGTTGCACGCCGCGGGCGAGGTGCGCGTTGAGCAGAGCAGAGATTTTGTGCGCCCCACGGGCGCGGAGCGCGCCTCGTTGTCGCGCGGGCGGCCGGGCGCGGCGCCTGGCGGCCAGTGGTCGCCGTGGCGGCCGCGGCTGGCGGCCGGGCGCCTGCACACAGTCATGTAGTAGGGGGCCTTGGACGCATCATAAGACCAGCGCGAGGCGCCCCCACCCGGCCGGCCGGCCGGCCGGGCTGGGGGCGCCCGCGCGGGCACGCCCGCGTGCATGCGGGGCGTGCTGCAGGGCGCAACGCTCGCCGCTGCAGCGGCCCCGCCGCCGCGGCCGCTGTACAAATGTTCTCTGGCGCGCGGGGGCCCGTCGGGCTCGTCTAGGGATGGGGCTCAGCGGCTAGCGGCTAGGGCTCGGCTGCACGCCCCGTCGTTCGGGGCTCGTTTTTCTTCTTCTCGCCCGCAGCGCGGCCGCCGGCGCTCTGCCACCGCGCGCGGCCGCCCCTGCGCGGCCGCGCGCGCGGCAGTGCGCCGGCGCGCACGCACCACCATTTTGCTGCGGCAGTCGGGCGAGGCGCGCGGTGGGCGGGGGCGGCACGCCGGGCAGCGGCGCGGCGCCGCCGCCCACGTCGTGATGGGGTGATGATGCGCCGCGCGACCGCGCCTCCGTCTGTCTTTTGGCCTGGCTCGCGGGACAGCGCTGCCGCTCGAGCCAACGTGGGTTGGAGCTGGCTCCGCCGCAGGCGGCGGGCGCCTCTGTCGTCGTTGCGCGCAGCAGGCTGTGGGCGGCGCGCCAGCCAGCAGCTGGCGCGCGCGTGCGTGCTCTCGCGGCCGGCGCATTGCCGGCCTGCAGTCTTGGCCCCCTCCTCGCAGCAGCCGAACGTGCTGAGGGCACCCTGTGGAGGACTGAACATTGATCGGTGACGCGGCGGCTGCGCAGGAGACCGGAGTGTGTGCGCAGGCCTCGAGTTGCCCGGACAGGGCAATGTATATCTCTTGTGTGCCAGAAGCGCGGGGCCGGCGGCGTCGCGGGGTGCTGCTGCAGCCTGGTTACTCACTCACTCACGACACGCCGCCGCCCACGCCGCTCACGCTCACGCCGCTCAGCCGCCGGGGGCCGTGGCGTTGCCCGCCGCCACCGCGCGCGCCGCGGGGCTGTCGGCCACGTGCCGCAGCACCACCAGGAAGGCGGCGAGCCAGTCCGCCACGACGCGCCGGTACTCGGCCTCGCTGGCGGGGTTGAACGCGGCAAAGCACGCGCGGTCGCTCGGCGACGCCACGCGCAGCAGGCTCAGCAGCGGGTCGGCCGCCGCGCCCGCGCCCGGCGCCTGCTGCTGCTCCGCCAGCTGCAGCAGCGCCTGCTGCCGCAGCTGCGGCAGGGCGTCCGCGTGGCTGAAGCCGCCGCCGCCGCCGCCAGCCGCGGCCTGCAGCGGCGCCCGCCCCGGCGCCGCGCCGGCCAGCCGCCGCCACAGCGCCGCGAGGCGCCGCCCCGGGCCGCCGCCGCCACCCGGCTGCACCTGCAGCAGGCGGCGCGGCTGCGGCGCGGCCGCGGGTGCTGCTGCCGCGGCGCGCGCCGAGGGCTCGACCACGTCGAATGCCGTCAGCGCCTTGTTCGCCTCGCCTGGGCCCCGCCGCGGCGGCGCCGGCGCCGCCGGCAGCGTCAGCGCGCGCGCGCGCCGCAGCGCATGCCGCCCGCGCGGCGGGGCGCGGCGCGGCGCGGCGCCGCGCCGCGCCGCCGCACCCGGCGCGAGCAGGCCCTCGCCGCCGCCGCCGAAGACCTCGACCGTGAGCGGGTAGGGCACGGCGTGGTGGGCGTACACGTAGTCCATGCTGCTGCCAAACGCGAGGTAGCCGCTGACCGCGCCCGCGGGGCCCGCGCGGCAGCCGCACAGGCGGCCGACCTTGGCCATGAGGTCCGGCAGGTCCGCCTGCAGGCGGCGGCGCCGTCGGCGGCGGCGCGCGTCGGCGGCGGCGCGGCGGCCGCGGCGCGTCGGCCGCGGCGTGTCGGCGGCAACGGCGGCCCGCGGGGCACGGCGGCCGCGGCGGCGCGGCGGCGGCAACGGCGGCCCGCGGGGCACGGCGGCGCGCGGAGGCGCTCGCTGCGGCGGCGCCCGCGCACCGGCAGGCCGCCGCCGTACGCGGGCTTTGAGTCCCAGGGCGTGTACGCCGCCCACTCGCCGCTGTGAACGTTGACGTAGCTCACCAGGCGGCCGCGCATGCCGTCGACGACATGCCGCACCTGCACGCGCGCGCGCGCGGGCGCGCAGCCTCAGGGCCCCACCGCGCCGCGGCGGCGGGTGGCCCAGCCCGGCCCAGCCCGGCCCGCCGGGCGCCGCGGCGCACCAGGCGGCTCTGCGGCTCGCTGAAGGGCGACGGCCCGCCGTACTGCTCGTCCGCGGGCGACCCCCGACGCCAGGCGAAGGGCCAGTTGCGGTTCAGGTCCACGTTGCGCGCCGTCTTGCGCACGCAGAGCGCGCCCTCCTCCACCTGGCGCCGGCTGTCCAGTGCTTCGATTGGGATGATGCCCACCTCCAGCACGCCCAGCACCTCCCGCACCCAGCGCCGCGCGACGCTCGGCCAGTCGACGCCCGCGCCGCCGCCGCCGTCGCCGCCGCTGGCGCCGCCGCCCGCGCCGCCGCTGGCGCCGCCGCCCGCGCCCGCGCCGGTCGCCACGCTCGCGCCGGCCGCGTCCACGCCCGCGCGCGCGAGCGCGGCGCCGAGCTCGGGCCAGTCGAACGCGGCGCTGCTGTTGTCGACCAGCACGCGTGCGAGCCAGACGCCGACCTCGCTCGTGATCACCTCGCGCGCGTGCTCGCCAAAAACAAACAGCACCGCCGGCTTGGCCGGCGCCGGCGCGACTGCGCGGCGCGGCGGCGGCGCGTGAGCCGCGCTGCGGCCGCCGCGCGCTGCGCGCCCGGCGCCGCGCCGGCCGCCCGCACCGTCGGCGCCCGCGGTGATGGTCGCCAGCGGCAGCAGCGTCTTGGAGTGGTAGTCCCGGACGTCCCGAAACCTGCGGTGGTGCCGCCACGTCGGCAGCGGACGCGCCAGCAGCGGCGGTTGGCGCGCCCGCCCGCGCTGCCAGCCGCACCGCATCACGCCGGGGTGCTTGGCGGCGGTGGCGCTGAACCAGTGGAGCAGCTCGCCGCTGGTGTGGTATAGAGAGGCCGCCGGCGCCGCCGCCGCGAGCAGGAGCGCGGCCGCGGCGAGGCGCCGCCGCGCGAGCGCGCCCATCGCGCTCGCCCTGCTCGCGTGTCGGGGGCGCTTGTGCCGGTGGCGCTGCCCCGCTCGGTGTGCGTGGGCGTGCGCACGGGGCGCGGCGCAGCGCACGCGGCACCGCGCCGGCACGACGCCTGGCCTGACGCGGCCCGCCCGACTTCACAGCGGCCGCGCTGCCCGTGGTGCCGCCGCCGCTCGTCCACACCTCGGCCCGGCATCGCCGCAGCGTCACGGCAGCGCCACGCGCGGTGGCGGCGCAGCAGCAGCCATGTCGCGCGCGGTGAAGCAGCCCGTCGGTGCGCCCGCGGCGCCCGCGGCGCCTGGCGACGCGACGGCGCGACAGCGCGCGGCCCACGCGTCTGCGGGCCGTGCCGAGCACGCGCCGGCGCCGGCGCATGGCGGCGCGGGGCAGCCGCCGGCGCGGCGCGGCGCGGCAGCAGCGCGGCAGCGCCGGCCGGCCGGCGGCGCCGACGCCCGCTGCGCCGCGCGCGCTCTCGTCACCGCGTGCAGGCCAGAAGCGGCTCACCAACATCGCGGTGGTACGGCTGAAGAAGGGCGGGAAGCGCTTCGAGGTCGCGTGCTATCGCAACAAGGTCTCCGACTGGCGCGCCGGCATGTGAGCCGCCGCCGCACGGCGCCGGCGGGGCCGCCGCGCCCGCGCCGCGGCCGCCGCGGGCGCCGCGCCGACGACGCCGCCGCGTGCGCTGCAGTGAGCGCGACCTGGACGAGGTGCTGCAGACGACGGCGATCTTTGCCAACGTCGGCAAGGGCGTGATGGCGGCCAAGGAGGACCTGCTCGCCGCGTTTGGCACCGCCGACGAGGAGGCCATCTGCCTCGAGATCCTCAGCAAGGGCGAGCTGCAGGTGCGGCGGCGGCCGCGGCCGCGGGCGCGCGCAGCGCGCGCGCTGCGACGGCGCGCTCGGCCACGGCCGCGCGTGGCACGAGCGCTGCCGCCGCCGCCGCCGCCGCCGCCGCCGCCGCCGCGCACGCGCGCGCAGGTGTCGGACAAGGAGCGCGCGGCGCAGCAGGACAACCTGTTCAAGGACGTGGCCGGCATCCTGGTGGACAAGACGGTCAACCCCGACACGAGCCGCCCCTACACGCTCACGATGCTCGAGCGCGCACTGCGCGACGTGCACTTCAACCCCGACCCCAAAAAGTCGGCCAAGCAGCAGGCGCTCGAGGTGCGCACGCGGCGGGCGGGGGCATGGGGTGTGGGGTGTGTGTGCTGCGGAGAGGCGAGGCGGGGGGCGCGCTGCCCGGGGGAGGGAAGGGAGGGAGAGCGCCGCCCGAGACGCGCCCCGGGCCCGCCGCCGCCGCTTCCGCAGGTGCTGCCGACGCTGCAGGCGCGCTTTCCCATCCAGCGCGCACGCATGCGGCTGCGGCTGCAGGTGCCGGCGGCGCACCAGGAGGCGCTGCTGGGCATGCTGGACGCGTCGGCGGCGGCGGTGGAGAGCATCGACGCCGCCGGCCACGACGCCGCCGTCGTCGCGCAGGCACGCGCCGCGCGGCAGCCCGCCGGCGTGCGGGGCGCGCGGGGAGGCCGCAGGGCTCGCAGCGGGGCGCCCCGGCCCTGCCTCGCCCCGCCTGACCCGGCTGGCCCGCCGGTGTGTGTCGCTGCACGCGCGCGCGGCGCACGCAGGTCGAGCCGGGCGTGTTCCGTGAGCTGCACGTGTTCATGCAGGACACCACGCACCGGCAGGGCCGCATCGAGGTGCTCAGCTTTGCCGTGACCGCCGAGGGCGGCGCCGACGATTTCAACAGCCTCGGCGGCAGCGAGACCGCGGAGCAGCCGTTCCGCGACGACGCAGCGCCGGCGCCGGCGCCGCCGCTGCCGCTGGGCGCCGGCGGCGCGGCGGCGCTGCCGCGGCAGCGCCCCGCCGGCGGCGCGGCCGAGGCGCCGAGCAGCACCGCCCGCGTGCTGTATGCGCGCGGCAGCGTAGCGGGCCTGCCGGACGAGTTTGCGTCGCGGCGCGAGCGCTTTGCGGAGCTGGACGGCCTGCAGCCAGGGTGGCAGGTCGAGCTGGCGGCGCGCGGCGAGAGCGTGGACGCCGTGTTCTTCGCGCCCGACGGCGCGCGCGTCGGCACGTTTGCGGCCGCGCGGCGGCAGGCGCTCGCCGCGCACAAGGCGGCGGCGCAGGGCGGCTGAGCGCGCGCGCGCGCGGCGGCGGCACTGAACTCGCTTGCAGCGTGCGCGGGGGTGGGCCCTGGCCCCGGGGGTGGCGTCGGTGAGCGGCCGCATTGGCCGAGCCGCGAGCGAGGGAGCGCGGGTGACGTCAGTGACACCGCGCTCGCGTGGGAGCAGCACCACCCCTCCCGCGCCGGGCGGCCAGCCCGCGCCGCGTGCAATGCGGCCCGCCGCCAATGTGCCCCCGCCCGCCCGGCCCCCGCCACGCGCGCAGCAGCAGTTCCCCAAGCCTAGCACTACAGCCCCCGCCCCGCCCGCCCGCCCGCCCTGACTCCCCAGCGCCCGCTGCGCTGCCCCGCCGCCCGTGCGCGCCCGTCCCCAGCGCCACCGCCGCGCTGCCCCGCCCGCCACCCCGCCGCCCCGCGCGAGCTGCCAGCTGCTCACTCGCACTTGATCGCCTGCGGCGCGGCGGCGGCGGCGCCGGCCGGGACGCGCCGCGCGCGTGGGCGGGAGAGCCGGCGCGCCGCCTTCCGCGTGCCGCCGCGCTGCTGGCTGCCGCCGGCGCCGGCGCGCCCACCTGGTAGATGCGGCGCACAAACATGAGGCTCGCGCGCCACCCGACCGTCCCCAGCATCAGGAAGAAGCCGAAGCACACCTGCGTGGACGCAGCAGCAGGCGCAGCAGGGATGCGCGGTGTGGGCGGCCGGCGGCCGGGCGGTGGCGGGCGGGGACGACGCGGCGGCGGAGGACGCGGCGGCGGAGGACGCGCCGGCGGCGCGCTCTCCCACACGCACACGCGCACGCACACGCGGCCACAGCCACGCGGCCACAGCCGCGCCCAGCTCCCCACACCCCGCCCCGCGCACCATGGCGTTGTAGCCGAAGAAAAAGGCGGTCTGCATGAACCCGCTCATGCCGCTGCGCGCGGCGTAGTAGTAGAAGCAGTAGCCGTACACAAACAGCGCCGTCGACCCGCCTGCGGCGCGCGGGCGGGCGGGCGCCGCGTGTGCCGCGTGTGCAGCGCCGCGCGCGTCGCATGTCGCGTGTCGCGCGTCGCATGTCGCGTGTCGCGCGTCGCATGTCGCGTGTCGCGCGTCGCGTGCGCGCCGGCGGCAGAGGTGGTGGCGGCGGCGCGCGCTGGCTGGCGCCGCGCGCGTCGCGGCGCGGCGCACCGCAGAGGAAGGAGCGCCACCACCAGCGGTGGTCCTCGACCGCGAGCTGGAAGTAGGTCAGCGCGACGGTGATGAACGCGGTCACTATGATGAGGATGATGTAGACGATGAACAGGATGCTCCAAATGATGTACACCTGGCAGCAGCGGCAGCAGCGGCAGCGGCGGCGGCAGCAGCAGGGGTGAGCAGCAGGGGAGAGCGCGGGCGCGGCGGGCGGGGCGCGAGGGCGGCGGGCGAGGGGTGAGGCGCGGGGTGAGGCGCGGCGCGCGCGCGCGGGCGGGCGGGCCGGGAGGGCAGCATGCAGCATGCAAACGCATGCAAACGCGCGCGGGCGTGCGCCGCGCGCGGCGGTCGGCTGCGCGGCGAGACAAGGCCCTGCGCGCCTTGTGGCCCCAGACGCTGGCGAAGATGTAGTAGAGCTCCACGTAGATGGCGCTGAAGGGCAGGAAGCCGGCCATGACCATCTGGGGCACCGCCGTCCTGCGGGGTGGCGGCGGCAAGGGCAAGGGGTGAGTTGTGTGCGTGCGTGTGTGAGGGTGTGCGGATGTGTGAGGGTGTGCGTGTGCGTGTGAGGTGTGGGCGGTGGGGCGGCGCGGGCGCGGGGGCCGCCGCACCTGTACCAGGGCAGCTCGGGGATCTCGCGGGGGTACTTGTTGGTTCTGTGTGCGGCGTGCGTGCGTGCGGGTGGGGCGTGTGCGCGTTGAGGTGGGCGCGGCGGGCGCCGGCCGACCGCGGGCGCCGCCCAGCTGGGGCCCACTGCCGCCGCGGCCCGCCGCGCTCCGCGCGCGCACCGGCAGGGCGCCGCAAACTCTGCCTTTTTGTTCTTGCCCGCGATGCCGCCCGCGACGGTGAGCGGGATGGTCACGAGGCCCCATATGACGAGGATGATGACGATCGTGCCAAACGGCAGCGCCGCCGTCGACTGGCGGCGGCGGCACGCGAGAAGTGACGGTGTGAGTGCGCGAGTGTGTGCGAGTGTGTGCGTGCGTGGGGCGAGCGCGCGCAGGGCGCCGGCGGCTCGCGCAGAGCACGCAGCGCGGCGCAGCGCACAGCGCAGCGCAGCGCGGCGCAGCGCAGCGCAGAGCACGCAGCGCGGCGCAGCGCGGCGCGGCGCACAGCACAGCGCGCAGAGCACGCCCCAGCACGCACGCGGTAGACGATGGCGACTGTGTTTAGGAACATGAACATCCCGAAGAAGGGCCCCGCGTACACAAACACGGTGAGCAGGATGTTGTGCACCCACGCGCCGCCCTCCATCTGGGCGTAGTAGCTCGCGCCGACGTAGCCCGCGACGCAGGCGGTGAGGGCGTAGAGCACAATGAGCGCGGTGAAGAGCGCGCCGCGGTTGTAGGGGTAGAAGACGCCGACGAGCGCGAGGCCAAAGATGCAGAGCGAGAGCGCAAAGATCTGCGTCCCCGTGCCCACGAACGAGGCAAAGAGGCTCTTGGCCGGCGGGAAGCGGAAGACGTCGCCGTGGATGTACTTCCACCCGCTCTCCTCCTCCTCCATCGCGGCTGCGGGCGGCGCGTGTGTGGGTGGGCGCGGCGGCGTGGGTGGGCGGGTGCGCAGGTGGGCGGGAGCGAGGGAGAGCCCGGCGGGCTGTCCGAGGGAGGGGGAGGCGCGGCGGTGCGGCAGCGCGGCGGCCGGGGGCCCCCGCCGCCTCCGTGCGCAGACGCCGCCCGCCCACAGCAGCACAGCACAACGCGCGCGCGCCCGCAACTCGCGGCCCGCCCCGCGCACCGTCCTCGCGGCTGAACTTGACAAAGTCTGCCTTGAGCACGCGCAGCAGGATGGTCGCGAGGAAGCCGGTCAGCAGCAGCACCGTCACGCAGCTGTTGATGATGGAGAACCAGTGGATCTGATTGAGAGGGATGACGATGATGCCCCAGGGTTCAAGGGTGCAGGGTTCAGGAGGGGTGCCGGGACGGGCGGCGGGCGGCGGTGCGGGCGCGGCGCCGCGGTGAGCGCGCGGGCCGGCCGGCGAACGGCGTGGGCGCGGCGCCCCGCCCAGCTGCCCCGCCCCAGCCGCCGCCGCGCGCCCCCGCGTCCGCCGCCGCTCCCGCCGCGTGTCCCGACGCGCCTCGAGGTGGATGGGGTTAAGCGGGAAGCGCTCGTAGCGCGCGAGGCGCTGGTCAAACGGGATGCTCACGGCGCTCCACTTGACGCTGTAGCTGAACGCAACCTGCGCGCGCGCGCGGGCGCGCCGCGGGGCTGACGCCAGCGCCCGCCGCTCTCCGCGCGCCGCAGCGCCGCCCGCCGCCGCCCTCTGCGCGCCGCGCCCCGCCGCCACGCCGCCGCGCCGCCGCCGCCGCCGCAGCGCCGCCCTCCCCGCGCGCCCCGCCGCCGCGCCGCCCTCCCCGCGCCGCCGCGCGCGCCTTGACGTCGCGCGTGTTTTCGCTGATGTCGACCGCCTGCGCGGGGTCTGTGAGGACGTTGATCTCGATCACGCGGTCGCCGTTGTACTTGATGTCAAAGTCGACGTGGCTGAACAGGTAAAACCTGTACTCCGGCTGGCCCGCCTTGGGGATGATCTTCTCAACCTGGGCGCGCGCCGCGCGGCGCAGACGAGCGCGTGAGCAGGAGGCGAGGCGCGCGCGGGCGGCGGGCGGGCGCGGAGAGCCGCCCGCCGCAGCTGCTGCCGCCGCTGGCTGCTGCCGGGCGTCCCGGCTCCAGCTGCTGCCCTGGCCGCCGTTGCAGCGCCGCCGCTCCGACGCGCGCTGCCGCTGCGGCCCCGTCGCTCCGGCCGCCGCTCCAGCACGCGCTGCCGCCGCAGCGCCGCCCCGCGCCCCTCCGCCCCCGCCCCCGCCCTGCCAGTGCGCGTCGCCCCCACCTTGCCGATGAAGCCCCAGACCGGCAGGTCATCGTAGTACATCTGAAAGTACCAGTCCTCCATCACCGCCTGCAGCGCAGCGTGCAGTGAGCGCGCATCGGGCGCGGAAGCGGCTCAGCGCGGGGGCGGCTCAGCGCGCGGCGCCGCCCGCTGCGAGCGCCGCGGGCGCCCTGCCGCTGCCCGCTGCCGCCGCCTGCTACCGCCGCCCGCTGCCACTGCCCGCCAGCGCCGCCCTCTGCCGCCGCCCGCCAGCGCAACCGGCTGCCGCCGCCCGCTGCCGCCGCGCGCTGGTGCCGGCGCCTGCGTGCCGGCGCCCTCGGGGGCGCTGCCGCAGCGGCTCACGCGTCTGAACTTGATCATGTCCTCGTCCGACAGCGTCTTCTCGCAGATGCGCTCCGCGGTGCGCTCGACGAGAAAGTCGAGCGCGTAGGGCGTGGTGGCCATGCGGTTCGCGTCGACCACCTGCCGCCGGCGGCCGCGGCGGCCGCGGCGGCAGCGCGGGCGGCGCGGGCGAGGCGCGGCCGTGACGCGCGGGCGCACCGCTACGGCGCAGGGGCGGGCGGGGACGGCCGGCCGGGCGGCGCACACGCACCTCGCCCATGCCGAGCGTCTTGTAGCGCACGCCGTCCTTGGGCTTGCAGTACGGCAGCTTGTAGTACTCGTACGTCTCGCTGCGGCGGGCGCGGGGCGGTCAGAAGCGACCAGGGCGCGCGGGGCAGCGTCGGGCGCCGCGTGGGCGCACCTGGGGTTGGCGAACGGCCCCACCTGGCGATGCAGCAGCAGCAGCGGCAGCAGCACGGGGTCTTGGGTCAGCCAGGGCCGCTGGCGGCGCAGCGGCGCGCCGTGCGGCACGGCCGTGCGTCCCTGGACCCCCTGCCGCGCCCGAGGCGCGCACCTTGGCCGCATACAGCGGCACTGGGTCGCCCTTGCCAAACTTGTGGTCGTTGCCGAGCAGCTGGCGGCCGTGCGGGCGGCCCAGCGACGCCCCAAGCACGCCTGAGCTCGCGGGGACCGCTGCCGCGCCCGCCAGCAGCGCCAGCAGCGCGGCTGCTGCCAGGGCGCTCTGCGATGGCCGCCCCATGGTGGCGCCTGCGCGCAGCGGGCAGTCCGGGGTGCGCAGACCTGTCGGGCACAGTGCGGCGGCGCGGGCGCCGCGGCGGCAGCGGCTGCCCGCGCCGGCGGGCGTGCGTCGCGGCGCCGCTGTCGTCGGCGGTTGAGCGGCGCCGCTGCTGCGCTGGTCGACAGGCCGGCGCCCCTGTCGAGGCCACACTGCCCGTAGCCGCGTGCGCAGCAACGACGCTGCGATCGGCGGCGGCGCGCACGTCGCCGCCGCGTGCAGCAGCGCCCGGGCCGCGCGCTGCGGTCGCAGACGATCGCCGCGGCGCGGGGGCCTGGGCCGCCTGCCCCGTGCCCGTGCCGGCATGGAGGGCCTGCGGGCGTGGCTGCGGGAGCGGCACAGCCTGGCGGTGGCGGTGTTCGCCACGCCCGCGGCGGAGGCGGTGCTGGCGCGCAGTGGCGTGGGCGTGGTCGACCTGCTGCGCCCCGTGGCGCTGGTCAACAGCCTGAACGGTGCGCCAGCGCGCCGGCAGCCGGCCACGGCTGAGCGGCGGCGCGCGCAGGCCGGCAGACAAACGCGCCCGCGCCGCCGCCGCACGTGCTGCCGCTGCTGCTGCGCCGCCGCAGTGCCGATGCGCGTGGGCGAGTTTTCGTCGCGCGTGCAGGAGGTGCAGCTGGGGCTGTACGGCGCGGCGACGATGTTCCAGCCGCCGCCAGAGGTGCGCGGGTCGGGGCGCGGGTCCGAGCGCGGGCGAGCGGCGTCGGGCGCGGCCGCGCCCAGCGCTGCCGCGACGGCCGCAGGTGCTGGACGAGGCGCTGCGGCAGCTGCTCGTGCGCGCGGCGGCGCGCCACGCCGACCTCGCGCCGCGGCCCGACCTGGTGGCGCACGTGCGCGCGGGTGAGCGGGCGCGCAGCGGCGCACAACCGCCGCCCGCGGTGCGCCGCGCCCGCCGCCCGCGCGCGCCGCAGCGCTCACGCCGCGGCCGCCGCGCAGAGTCGCCCGCCGCGCTGTGCCCGTGGTTCACGGCGTACGTGGCGGAGTTCATGCGCCTCCTGCGCTTCACGGAGCACGAGGCGCTGGACCACCCCGCCGGCGGTGCGGCGCGGCGCGGCCGCGGCCGCGGGCAGCGCGGCCAGCACTGTGCTCGTCCCTCTGGGTCGGCCGCCCACCCGCTGTTGCCCCGCGGCCACGCGGCGCCGCGGTCCGCAGGCCTGTTTGTGATGCCCTCCAACGCCGCCGCGCCGCTCGCTGTCGCGGAGAAGCTGCTCGCGCCGGGCGGCGCGGACGCACCGCTGCGCGGCAGCGCCGCCGTCATGCCGCCGCAGGACCACCTCTTTGCAAAGCACTTTGTGCTGCTGCAGGACGTTGCGGGCGGCATGGACGACGCGCAGTGAGCGCCAGCCCGGGGCAGCGCGCCGCGCCGCGGCCGGCCGCCGGCGCGCGCGGCGGCCGCTGCGCGCAGGGGCCACCGCCCACCACGCGCCGCCCGCCACGTGCCGGCCGCCGCCGCAGGGCGCTGATGAATCTCGCCACGCTCAGCAACGTGTACGGCGCGGCCAACTGCTCCGTGCTGCGCGTCTATGCCGGCGGCGGCGGCGGCGAGGGCGTGCCGCCGGCGGTGTTCCAGGCCGTGCGGCACGCGACGCTGCCCGGCGGCGGCGCGGGTGCGGGGGCGGCCGCGCGGCGGGCGCTGCGCCGGCTCGCATGCGCGCGCGCACGGGCGGCTGGCGGCCGGCGGCCGACGCCGGCGCCGGCGCCGGTGCCGCGCCCGCAGGCGAGCCGGCGCAGCGCCCGCCGGAGCCGCCCGGCGGCCTGGGCGCGGGGCTGGGGCCGGACGACCTGGCCGCCGCGGGGCAGCTGCTGCGCGACTTTGCGGAGCGCACGCTGCTGCCGCGCGTGGAGGAGCGCGTCGCGCGGCTCAACCTCGCCGTCTCGACCGCGCGCAAGGGCCTCAAAAACCGCCTCACGCGCCTGTGGAAGGGCGCCGCGGGCGAGGCCGCGCCGGCGCAGGCACGCCGCTGCGCGCGGCGCGTGGCGCGGCCCCGCCGCCGCCGCCGCCGCGGCGAAGGCCGCGCGCGCCATGCCCCGCGCCCGCGCCCGCGGGCCCCGCCCACGCGCGTCTGCCCGCGGCGGCGCGCAGGGCGACGTGACGTACGCGTGGCACAGCGTGGAGGGCCAGATGCGGTGCCTCGCCGACCTCTCCTTCCTGCTGGGCCAGCACGACGCCGCCGCGGCGACGTACCGCCTCGCGGCGCAGGACTACCTCGCAGCGCCCAACGCGCGCTGGTACGCCGGCGCCGAGGTGCGACCTGCCGCGCGCACCGCGAGAGCCGCGAGTGCGCCCGGCTGCCGCCGCACCCGCGCGCCCGGCCGCGACGCCCGCCCGCCTGCGCTGCGCGTGTGCGGGGCCCGGCGCGCGCAGGAGATGATCGGGCTGTGCGCGCTGCTGAGCGGCGACCCGGGCGCCGACCCGCTCAAGTACCTCGGTCGCGCGCACGACCACTATGGCCGCACGCGCGCCCGGGGCGGCCGCATGCTCGCGACGCGCGCGATGCTCACCGCGGCGGCGTACCAGGCCGCCGGCGGCAGGTGCGCGCGCGCGCGTGCGCGCACCGCACGCCGCCGCCGCCGCCCGCCGCCGCGGGGGCGCCTGCCCAGCGCGCGCGCCGGCGCCGTCGCCGCACGGTCGCCTCTGCGCCTCTGCCGCCGGCGCAGGCACCTCGCGGCCAACGCCTCGCTCATGCGGGCGCATCTCGAGGAGGAGCCTGCGCGCGCGGGGCTGCTGCTCGAGGCCTCGGCCTACGCGCTGCTGCGCGCGTCGCCGCCCGCGCTGCGCAAGGCGGGCTTTGCGCTCGTGCTCGCGGGGCTGCGCTACCACGCGGCCGGCAACCGCCGCCTCGCCGCGCACTGCTACAGCCAGGCGCGCGTGGCGGTCGGCCGCATGCGCGCGGCGCGGCGCGGCGCGGCGTGGGCCCGTGCGGCCGCCAGCCCCGGCGCGGCGCGGCGCGCAGGTGTCGCGCATCTACTCGCCCGGCGCGTGGCGGGGCATCAGCGAGCACCTCGCCGACGTCCTGGGCAAGCAGTGCGCGGAGCTCGGCGACGCCGCGGGCGCGCTGCGCTATGCGGCGGCGCTGCTCGACTGCGCGCACCGCCCGGCGGCGGCGCAGGCGGCCCACCTGGCCCGCTTCATGCACGCACTCGCCGCGGCGGGCGCCACCGCGGTGCCGGGCCTCGTGCTGCCCGCGGTGGTGACGGACAGCGTGTTTGTGCGGCACGCCGACACGCGGTGCTACGCGCCCGGCGCGCCGCCGCCGGCAGCGGCCGGCGGCGGCGGCGGCGGGGAGGCGTCGCCCGGGGCGGCCTGGGGCCAGCTGGAGCAGCTGCTCGCCGGCGGCGAGATGCCGACCAGCAACTGGCTGGAGGGCGCCAAGCAGGTGCACGACGGCGAGGAGTTCAATACTGTGGCCGCGGGCGAGGAGGTGAGCGTGGAGGTGACGTTCTCCAACCCGCTGGCCGTGAAGCTCGCGCTGAGCGAGGTGCAGCTGGTCGTGCAGTTCACGCCGGCGCCGGCGGCGGCAGGGCAGCAGGCGGGGCAGCAGCAGGGGGGCCAGCACGCGGCGCAGCAGGCGGCGCAGCAGGCGCACGACGCGGCTCAGGCGGCGCAGGCGCAGCAGCTGGACGTGCTAGCCGCGTGCGCGTCGCCGCCGGCGGCCGACCAGGTGGTTGTGGGCGCAGCGGCCTTCACGCTGCACCCAGGCGAGGTGCTGAGCCAGCGCCTCACGGTGCGCCCGCTCTCGGCCGGCTGGCTGCGCGTCACGGGCGTGAGCTGGCTGCTGGGCGGCGCGGCGCGCGGCGCGGCGGCGTTTGACATCAAGGGCCGCCGGCGCAAGCGGCCCAAGGGCGACAGGTGCGGCGGCGGCGCGGCGCGCCGCCGCGCCCCGCGGCACGCGCGGCGCCGAGCCCCCGCTGCCGCCGCTGGCTCGCCGCCGGCTTGCCCGCAGGCCGAGCCAGCAGAAGCACTACCCGCCCGCGCGGCGGCTGCTGTTCCACGTCCTGCGCGGCATGCCCCGCCTCGAGGCGGCACTGGAGGGGCTGCCGGCCGAGGCGGCCGTGGGCGAGCTGCTGCGCGTCAACGTGCGGCTGCGCAACGTCGGCCTGCAGGCAGCGCGCGGCCTCAAGGCCGCCGTGAGCCACCCGGGCGTGGCGCTGGCGTCTCCAGGGAAGCCCAAGCAGCAGCAGCAGCAGCAGCAGCAGCAGCAGCAGCAGCAGCAGCAGCAGCAGCAGCAGCAGCAGCAGCAGCAGCAGCAGCAGCAGGCGGGCAGCGACGTGTGGCAGGAGCTGGCAGGTGAGAGCGGCCGGGCAGGTGGTGGGGCGCCCGCCCGCCGCGCGCAAGCCGCCGCGCACGCCCGTGTGAGGGCCCACGCTCCGCCCCGTGCCCCGCACGCGCCGCTGCAGCGGCATCCGACGTCATCACGCCCCTGCACCACCGCGCGGCGCACCGCCGGCACCAGTCGAGCGGCGCAGCACTGGTGTCGGCCGCCCACGCTCGCGCCGCGGCTGCCGGCGGCGCCGGCGGCAGCGGCGGCGGCGCGCTCGGCGACGCGGCGGCGGCGCACCTGCCCCACATACAGAGCATGCCCTCGGTGCACGAGGCGGCCGCCGCCGCGGCTGCAGCGGCCGCCGGCTGCAGCGCACCCGAGCCGCCGCCGGCGGCGGGCGGCGGCGGCGGCGGCGGCGCGGGCCTCGCCACTGTGTTTGCTGTCGGTGAGCCGGACCTCGTGCTGGCGCCAGGGCAGGGCGTGTGCGTGCCGATGTGGGTGCACGTGGCGGCGCCGGGGCGCTTCAGCTTCCAGTGCGCCTGGTTCTGCGAGCCCGCGGAGGGCGGCGCGCCGGGGATGCGCTACAGGGTGCTGCTCTCCCACCACAGCCTGGGCGTGGCGCCGCTGCTCGAGCTCGCGCCCAGCGTCAGCCCCTGCGGCACCGACCTGCGCCGATATTCCCTGCGCCTGCAGGCGGCGGCGAGCAAGGTGACGCTGCACGCGCGGGCGGGGTGCAAAGGGCGGGACGAGAGCTGACGCAACCGCACGCGCACGCGCCTGCAGGAGGCGGCCGGCGTGGTGGCGCTGCAGCAGGTCAGCGCGCTCACGGCGGGCGGCGACGAGAGCTGGCGCGTCACGCGCTTTGGCGGCGCGGGCGACGACGCCGCCGCGGGCGCGGCCCGGTCGCTCGCGCCTGGCCTGCGCATGGCGGCGGGCGAGAGCTGCACGCACTACGTGCAGCTGCTGGCGCCGGCGGGCGGCGACGCGCACGGCGGCGCCACAGCCACGCAGGAGCCGCTGCCGGTGCTGCAGGGGCCGCTGCACTACTTCTATCGCCGGGGGCTGGCCGCCCGCGGCGCAGGCGCCGGCGCCGGCACGGGCGCGGAGGCCGCGGCGGCGCTGCCGGGCGGCCTCGAGCGCCGCGACGCGCTGGCGGCGGAGCCGCCCGTCGACCTGCTCGCGGTGTGGCGCTTCGAGCCGCAGGGCGGCGGCGCGGGCCTCGGCGCGCCGGCGGCCGCGCAGGCGCAGGCGCGGCCGCGCGTGGGGCTGCTGGCGTTCTACGACCTCTGCGCGGCGGCGCAGCTCAACCCCGTGCGCCTCACGCTGGAGGGCCCCGGGCTGCGCGCGCCGCTGCGGCACGACTTCAGGGCTGCCTCGCTGTGCGTGGTGCCGCTGGCGCTGCGGCTGCGCAACTGCGGCGCCGCGCCGGTCGCGGCCACGGTGCGCGCCGCGAGCGCGTGGGATGGCGTGTCGGGCGAGCACGCGTGGCATGCGACGCCGCCGCCGCCGGGCAGCCGGCACGGCGGCCTGCTGGGAGCCCCGGGCGCGGCCGGCAGCGCCGGCAGCTCGCCGCGGCCGCGCACGCCGCCCTCCGCCGGCGGCGCGGAGTCGCCGCAGGTGCAGCAGCCGCAGCAGCCGGGCGGCGGCGGCGGCGGCGCGCCGGGCCCCTTCAGCAGCGCCGCCGCGCACGGCCCGCTGCCCGACGGCGGCGCCGCGGGCGTGCAGGCGGGGCTGCCGCCGGCGGGCGAGCGCGCGTGGTGCGGGCCGACGTGCGTGCCGGTCGGCCCGCTGCCGCCGGGCGGCGCGGCCGAGGTGGTGCTGCGGCTGGCGGTGTTCCGGCCAGGGACGTATGTGGTCGATGACTACGGCGTGGACTGGGCCCTCGCCGACGCGCCGCCGCGCCCCGGCGCCGCCGGCGCCGGCGGCGCCGGCCGGCGCCGCCAGGGCGCGCGCGTGGGCGAGGCGGTGGTGCTCACCGTGGAGGCGGCGTGAGGCGCGCGGGCGCCGCGGCGCCGCGCGCGCGCGTGCAACACGGCCTTGCGCCGCGCGTCGCGCGGGCGCGGGCCCCGCGCCCCGTTCTTGAGCCGCCGCCGCCCAGTCCGTCAACGGCCGTGTCCCCGCCGCCTCCACCCGGGCAGGCCACACGCACGCACGCGCCACACGCACGCGCTGCTGCCGCTGCTGCTGCCGCGCCGCCCGCCGCTGCTCTCGCGCTGGCCCGCCGCACCCCGCCTGCTGCCCGCCAGCCATGGCGGAGGGGCCGGGTGGAGCCTCCATATTCCGTCGCGGCGGCCACAAGAAGGAGCTGCTGGACGGCGGCGCGCCAGCCGGCAGCGACGACGCGCAGGAGCTCGCGCGGCACCTGTCGCAGCTGGCGGCCGCCTGGGCGGCGCCCAAGGCCAGGTGCGTTGCGGGAGGCTCGTCCCGGCGCCCTCCGGGCCCCGTCCCACGCCCAGCCCGCGCGCCGCAGGAGGCGCGCTGCCGCCGCGGTCTGGCGGCCGGCGCTCGGCGCGTTCGAGCTCCTGGACCGGGGGCGGCAGCAGTTCAGCGGCCTGGGCTTCCTGTACGACAAGAAGCACTACCTCAACGCCGAGGAGGCCGTGTGCGCGCAGCGGGGCGCGCGGCCGCGCCAGCCGGCAGCGGCGCCAGCCGGCAGCGGCGCCCGCTCAATCGCCGCGCCGCGCCGCGCGCAGGTTCATGGCGGACCAGGGCAGCCTGCTGCTGCTGCTGGAGCGGCCGGGCGGGCAGCAGCAGCTGCTGAGCATGCAGGAGGGCCTGGCGATGCTGGTGCGCGCGCCGCAAGGGCCGGCGCCGCCTGCAGCACCCTGCGGCACGGCGCGGGGCAGCGGCTCACCACCCGCCGCGCCGCCGCCCACGCAGGCGGCGCTGGACATCGACCGGGGGCGGCTGCTCGTTCTCAGCCACCTGAGCCGGCTGGGCTACGTCGTGCGGCGCCACCCCGCCTGCTGGGCAGCGCCCGGCGGCCAGCCGCCCTGCGCCAGCTGGCAGGCCAACCCCGCCTGGGCGCACACCGACGGGCTGCCGCCGCCCGCGCCGGGGCAGCCGGCCCGGCAGCTGGCGTTGCAGGCAGGCGCCGCGGCGACGGCGGCAGCTGGCGAGGCGCCCGATGAGGCCGCCGCCGCGCCGCGCGGCAAGCGGCGCAAGCTGGGCGGCGGCGCGGCAGCGGGCGCGGCAGCTGGGGAGGAGCCCGCGAGCGCCGGCTGGTGGGCACCGCTGCCGCCGTGGCTTGTGGGCACGCCGGCGGAGCAGGCGGCGGCGGGCGGCGAGGCGGCGTGCGCGCCCGACGAGCTGCTGGGCGCGCAGCTGGCGCGGCGCTTCCCGGGGCTGGCGCCGCTGCCCACCTACCGGGGCGGCGGCGGCGGCGAAGGCTGCGGCGGCGGCGGCGTGCCCGCCGAAGAAGCGCACGGGCAGGCGGCCGCCGAGCGCGCCGCCGACATGGTGCGCACGCCCGGCGCCTGGGAACCTGCGCCGGCGGGCCGCTGCCCGGCGCCGCAGGGTTGAGGGTTCAGGGCCGCTGCCCGGCGCTGCCCTGCGCCGCGTCGCAGGTGTATGACGCCCTGGTCGCGCAGCAGCACTTCAGCTACCGCGCGCCGCCCGCGCCGGAGCTGAGCCTCGCCATGCCCCGCCCCGGCGCGGCCGCGCTGCCCCGCCTGGATGAGCTGCTCGACCTCGCCGCCGCCGCGGCCGGCGGCAGCAGCACGAGCGGCGGCGCTACGGCGGAGGACGACGACGATGCGGGCGGCGCGGCGGGGGCGGCGCGCGGCGGCGCGGTGCTGTTTGCCCTGCCCGACGGCGGCGACGTCAACTTTTACGCGCTGCGCCCCGTGGGCATCATGGACCTGCTGACCAACGGGCGCGGCGAAGCGGCGACGCGGTGACGCGGTGACGCGGCGCGGTCGGGCAGGGGCTGCGCAGCCGTGTTGACAAAGCAACGCGGCGCCGCGGCGCACGCTCGCCGCGCGGGGCTCACGGCAGCTCCAGGTGCTCCCGGCCGCGCCAAAAGGCGGGGCCGTAGTCCAGCAGCAGCTCCTCGCCCGGCGCGATCGCGCGCGTGGCGTGCAGCGCGACGCGGCGGCGCCCGCGCTCGTAGTAGCGGCCCACGTTGGCGCGCGCGCGCGAGTGGTTGATGTGCCTGCGGCGCGGCCCCCGGGCGCGGCGCGGCCGTCGCCGCGCGGCCGCGGCGCGGCGCCCGGCGCGGCGTGGGTGCGCGGCGTGCGGCGCGGCACGCACGCCGGGTGGAATGCGGTCGTGTCGGCCGCGCGCGCTGCGGCGTCGAGCACGAGCTCCTGGTCCAGGGCCAGGCAGTAGTCGGCCACGCCGTCCTTGTAGCGACCAAAGAAGGCGGCGCGGTTGAGCAGCTCGCCGGTGTAGTCGCCCAGGTGCGCGCCCGGCGGGATGGGCGCCGCGGCAAATGCGCCGTTCCCGCGCACGTCCCCCGTGGGGCGGACCACGATCGCGCCCGGCGGCACCCCCGGCGCGGCGTGCGGTGAGAAGGGCAGCAGCTGCAGCCACAGCCGGCCGGCGTGGAGCTCGGCGTGGAAGCGGTCCCCGAGCGCGAGCTTCAGCGCGCCCAACACCGCCGCGCCCGCGAGCGCAGCTGCCGCCACGGCGCCCGCCACCGCCGACGGCGGCGGCAGCGGCGGCAGCTGCGACGCTTGCTGGGTGAGGGCGGAGAACGACGCAGCGCCGACGGCGCCCAGCGCTGCCGCGCCTGCGGCCGCCACCGCCGCCGGCTGCCGCCGCGCCAGGGCGCGCAGCCGCTCGACCGGCGGCTGCTCTCGCTGATGCTGCTGCTGCTGCTGCTGCTCTGGCTGCGGGGAGATCCTCGCTGGCTGCGGCTGCTGCTGCTCTCGCTGCTGCCGCTCTCGCTGCTGCTGCTCTGGCTGCGCGGAGCATCGCAAATGCAGCCGCAGGCGCGCGTGCCTCGAACCCGGGCCCGCCAGGGGCCGGGGCAGGCCGCGGTGGGGCAGGGCCGACATCGCGCCGGCGCTGCTACAGCGCCGCTGCTGCTGCCGCCGCGCAGGTCAGCCGGCGGAGAGGAGGGTGTCGAGGAGCTCGCGAGAAGCGAGGGCGAGGCTCTGGGGCCGGGTCAGGGCTGCGGCGACGACGGTCGCGGTCGCGGCGCGCAGGGCTCTGCGGGCCAGGGCCCTGGCGCGCCGGCGGCGCCGCGCGCTGTTCTTACTTACACCTTGCCGCGGCGCCCAGCTCCACCACCACCGCGGCGTCGCCCGGCGCCGCCGCCTCGCGCCGCGCCGCGCGCACGGCGCGCGCGCGCAGCAGGAAGGCCAGCGTCGCGGAGCCGCCCTGGCGCCAGGGCTTGGCGGAGAAGAGCGATAGCAGCGCGTCCATGTCGCCCAGCGTCTCCGGCATCGCCGCGCCGAGCGTTTCAGGCAGGACCAGCGTCAGGGCGCCCGCCGCGAGCGCGGCGAGGCCAAACACGAGGAAGGGCAGCGTCGTTCTGGGGGTCTGCCTGTGCAGCGCCGGCCGGTTGGCGGGCGGGTGTGCGGCGCGGCGGTCCGGACTGCGGCGCGCCGCGCGGCGCGGCGGCCACCCGCACCCGCGCGCCCGCCATGAGGAGCAGCGGAGCCACGATCGACCCGAGCCGGCCCTGAAAGTTATAGAGGCCCATGAATGACGCCCGCACCGCCGTGGCGTGCAGCTCGGTCGTGAACCTGAGGCCACGGGGCGCGCGCGCGCGTCAGACGAGGAAGGAGAGGCTCGCACGCGCGCGGGCGCGCGCGCGCGCGCGCGCGCGCGCCCGACGCCCTGCGCGCGCAGCCATGCGCGCGCACGTGCCGAGCACCGCCATGCCCACGGTGACGCCGAGCTTGCCGGCCACCGCGAGCGCCGCGCGCGCGGCGGCGCCCCGCGTCAGCGCGCAGCCGAGGCAGGCGCCGCCGCCGACGAGCAGGCCGGCGCTGAGGATGACGTGGCGCCCGGCGCGGTCGGCGACGAGCGCGGTCAGCACCTGGGCGGCCAGCTCGGCCGCCATGAGTGTAGCGTACGTCACGTACAGCGAGCCCGGCAGTGACCCGGCGCCGAGGGAGAGGCCGTAGGAGGCGACGTAGATGGACCACCAAGTAAAAAGCAGGACAAGCGTGCGCACTAGGAGCTTCCGCTCGCGCAGCACGGCGCGCAGGCTGACGCGCGGCGCCGGCGCCGGCGGCGCGCCGAGCTGGCCCTGCTGCTGCTGCTGTTCCTGACCCTGCTGCTCCTGCTGCTGCTCACCCTGCTGCTCACGCTGCTGCTCGCCGCCGGCCTCCGGCTCGCCGCAGCCGCCCTCCTCGATCGCCGCCAGCTCGGGCTCGGCCGCGTGCGCCGCCACGAGCGGGAAGGGCGGCGGCGCCTTGCCGTTCAACGACGCCAGTCGCCGCACCACCGCCGTCGCCTCGGCCGTGCGGCCCCTACTCAGCAGCCAGCGCGCCGACTCTGCGCGCAGGTGCGGGCGGGCGTGCGCGAGCGTCAGCGGCCGCGCGCGAGGCTGGCCGGCGGCCCGAGCCCATTGGCGCCCCGTCTCCGTCTGCGCGCACCTGGGATGGCCGGCCAGAGCAGGACCATCGCCGCAGACATGCCCGCCGCGACCGCCGCGAGCGACCGCCACGCCCGCACGCGCGCGCCGAGCGTCACCAGCACAAAGCCGCCGACCGACCACACCATGCCCGACAGCACGCTCGCAATGCCCCTGGAGGTGCGGCGGTGCAGGGCCAGGGGGTCTGGCCTGGCCTGGCAGGGAGGCGCTCGCCCGCGCGCGCGAGGCCGCCGGCCGGCGCGCGCGCGCTGCGGCCCCACACGCACCTGCGCGACCGGCCGGCGATCTCCGCGTTCAGCAGGGAGACGCACTGGTTCTGGCCCGCCGCGCCGACGCCGGTCACAAAGCGCGCGACGGCGATGAACGCGTACCCGCCGGCGCCGCGCGGCGCGGCCGCGGTCGCGGCGACGCCGGCGGTGACGGCGAGGCTGGCGCCGAGCATCGGGCGCGTGCGGCCGTAGGCGTCATTCACGCGGCCAAAGGCGGCCGCGCCGAGCGTGTTGAGGAGCTGGACGCGCCACTGCGCGCCGCAGACCAGGTCGTACTCGGCGGCGAGGTTGTCGGTGCTGGTCCAGCGCCACGCGCCGCGCGGCAGCGCGCAGAACGCTGCGGCGGGGCTCGCCGACGCGGCGACGGCCGCGCACGCCGCGTCGCCCGGCTCCACGCACGCCCAGGCGCGCTGCCGGCTGACGGGGTCGACAGCCACGAAGACCATGAGGTAGAAAATCACCTGAGCGCCCAGGGGCGGCCACGGCTGTGTTCAGGGCACGGGCGGTCGCGCGACGCCGCCGCCTGGGCGGTCTCGCGCTGGCGGCCGTGGCCACGCCCGCCGGCGGTCGCGCCGCGGTGCTGTCGCCCTGGGGCAGCCTCGCACACGTGAGGCACGCCCCGACCATCTTGGAGGCCGCCAGTGAGCGCCTCGTCGTACGTGAGGCACGCCCCGACCATCTTGGAGGCCGGGGGAGGCCGGGGGAGGCGCCGCAGCGTCGAAGGAGCGCCGCGCTGGCCGCCCAGCGGCGGTCAAGGCCGGCCGCTGCTGCCCAGGCTGCTGCTCGCTCGCGACGCGGGCGGCCGCCGGACGCGCGGATGGGCCCGTCTGCGCAGCACGCACGCCTGTCTCACGCGTCGGGGCGGCTGCACGGACGGCGCCGCGCCGCGTCAGTGACGAACGGTTTAACGCACGCGCCTCCCGACGCCCGCACTTTTATGTGCCACTGCATCAATCACAATTGGAGGCCGCCGCCGCTGCACGCCTGTGCAATGCGTGATGCGGCGCGCGTGGCCCTGCTCGTGAGGTCGCCGGCGCGCGCCTGCAGGCGGCGGCCGCCGCCCAACATGATGCACTGGGCGCGCCGGGAACAAAGGCGCGCCGGCCCCGCCGTGCTCCGCCCGCGTGGTCGTGCGCGGCCCTGCGGGGCTCCCCCTCCCTCGCGCGCTGCAGCCGTGGCCACGGAATCACACGCCCCGCGCGGCGGCGGCGGGGCGTGAAAAGGGCGGCGGCGGCCTGCGCAGCATTCCAGCTGGGCCGCGCCGCCGCCCGCGCCCGCGCCGCCCATACGAGACAACAACACGGACGGTTGTACAGCAGCAAGGTCAGTCTCAGTCTCAACGCCCGCCGAGCGCGCGGGGCGGCGCCGCGCGGCGCCCGCGCGCCGACCGCGGGCCGCCCCGCGCCGCGCGGCGGGGGAACGCAGTGACGCGCGGCGCAGCAGCTGCGCCGCGCCAGCCTGGGCCTGTCGCGAGCAAACACGCTAGCTACGCGCCTAGCGCCGCCCGCCGCCCCCTCGCCTGCCGCACTTGTTTAGCGCCGCCGCCGGCGCCCCGCCGGCCGCCCCGCTGCCCCCGCAGACACCCGCCGCCCGCCCGACCCCGGGTGGCCGCCCGCGCGCGGCCGGTGCAGCCGTCGACGGCTGTGACCGCGAGCGGGGCGAGCCGCCGTCCCAGGTTCTGCACACCGGGCACCGCCCCCGTCCGCGGACAAAGCAGCCGGGGGCGTGCACACAGCTCGCCGCGGCCGGCCCGCGCGGGCCGGCCGCGGCGGCAATCGACCGCGCTCGCGCTCGTTTCCGCCCCTCAGAGCGCGCCGCTCGCCGGCCGCGCCGCTCAGGCGCCCAGCCCCGGCGGCGGCCCGCCGCGCTCGCCGCCGGCCTCCGCCGCGCCGCTGCCCGCGGCCGCGAGGCCGCCGCCGCTGCCGCCGTGGCTGCTGCTGCTGGCCAGGCCGTGCTCCGAGGGCGAGCAGCCCAGCACCGCGCCGCCGCCGCCGCCGCCGCCGCCGAGCGCGGTGCTCGAGCCGGCGCGGCTGCCGGCGAGGCTGCCGCTGCTGACCGCGCCGCTGCTGCTCACGCGCGGCGAGCGCTCGTACGCGCCGCCGCCGCCGCCGCCGCCGCCGAGCGCGCCGCCGCTGCTGCTGCCGGGCAGGCGCGGACGCGCGTGGGTGCCCATGGGGAAGGGCTCCGGCTCGCCCGCGTCGGGGCCCTCGCTCACAAACAGCACCGGCCGGCAGCGCTTGTCCTCGTGCATGAGGCTGCTGTTCTGGAAGTGGCTGATCAGCGCGGCGCGGCCCTGGATGCGGCCGTAGCTGATGGAGCACACCTTCTCGCTGTTGAACTTGTCCCAGCGCTTGCCGTTGAAGCGCGCCACGAGCGGCGGGATGAGGCGGGGCGCGAGCATGTTGATGAACGCGTAGCCGACGTTGCACTTGTTCTTAAAGTCGATCGGCAGGTAGAAAAAGTCAAACGTGCCCTTGAACTGCTCCTCGATCGTGCCGAGCAGCATCTTCTGGGTGTACTTGTTGGGGATGTTCTTGATCATCAGCGTCGTGCGCTTGTCCTCGCCGCTGAGGATGCGGTCGACGTCGAGCGCAAACAGCCGCTCCTGCTGCGCCTTGCGCTCCGCCTCGACCGCGGGGTCGGCCGCGCGGCGGCTGAGCCGGCCGCCGCCGCGCGCGCCGCCGGCGCTGCCGCCGGGCTCGCCGCGGTGCCCGCCGCGGCCGTCGCCGGCGAGGCCAGAGAGCGACCCCGTGCTCGCGCCGCGCGGCATGCCGGGCCCGCCGCCCGCGGCCGCCGCCGCGGCGGCCGCCTGCAGCTGCAGCGCGCCGAGGCCGTGCAGGCTGCCGTAGCTGCTGCTCGCCGGCAGGCCGAGCCCCGCGAGCGCCGCGGGGTTGAGCATGCCCGCCGCGGCGAGCTGCGAGGGGTGCAGGCCCGCGTGCAGCAGCTGCTGCGCGGCGTGCAGGTTGCCCGCGAGCGCCTGCGCCTGCAGGTTGGCCTGCAGCAGCTGCTGCAGCGCGAGCTGCTGCTGCTGCTGCTCCAGGCCCGACATGCCCAGGCCCGCCGCCTGCGCCTGCAGCATCGCCGCCGCCGCGGCCGCGCTCTGCTGCTGGCCGAGCAGCCGCCCCGCCATCGCCGCGGCCGCGGCCGCGGCGGCGGCGTTCTGCTGCTGCGCCGCCGCCGCGTGCTGCTGCTGCTGCGCCGCGACCGCCGACATCGACAGGCACGGGTGGCTCAGGCTGCGCAGCCCGCTCGCGCCGAGGCCGCCCCGGTACGCCGCCGCGGCGGCCTGCTGCTCCGCGCCGAGCAGGTAGGGATTGCTGCCGAGCAGCCCGCCCAGGCCGCCGCCGCCGCCGCCGCCGGCGTGGCCGCCGCCGTGGCCGCCGGCGTCGCCCATGAGGTGGAGGCCGCTGTCAAAGCTCGTGCTGCCGAGCCCGCTGCTCAGGCCGCCGCCCATGCCCGCGGCGGCGGCCGCGGCCGCGAGGTTGGTCATGCTGCCGCCGAGCATGCCGCCCAGGCCGCCGGCGCCGCCGTCATCGTGGCCCGCCGCCGCGGCCTGCAGGAGGCCCTCCATGTTCTGCAGCTGGTCGCTGCTGCCAAAGCTGCGCTGCATGCCGCCCGCGCCGGCGGCCGCGGCGGCGGCCTGCGCCGCCGCGGCCGCGGCCGCGGGGCCCAGCGGCTGCTGCCCGCCGTGCGGGCCGTAGTGCGCGCCGCCCGGCATGCTGTAGCCGCCGTGCAGGCCGCTGCCGCTCGCGCCGGGCGCGCCAAACACGCTGCCGCCCTGCGCGCTCGCGATGCTGCTGGCAGAGTCGCTGACGTGCATGCCGCTGCTGCCGACGGGCAGGCCGCCGCGCTGCGCGCCAGCCGCGGCGCCGCCGGGGCCGGCGCCAGCGGCGCCGCCGCCGCCGCCCAGGCCGCCGCCGCCGCCGCCCGGGCCGCCGCCGCCCATGAGCAGCTGCAGCTTCTGCAGCGCGTCGGTGCTGCCGCTGCTGGTCTCGACCACCGGGTCCTGCGGCGCGCGGCGCGGCGGAGCAGGGTCAGGCGGGCGCGGGCGCAAGCGTCCGCCACGCCCACGCAGCGCGCAGCCCGCCCTCCGCCCCCTCCGCGCCCGCCCTCCCTCGCCCCGCGCACCAGGCCGGACAGATCGTTTCGGCTGCCGCGCAGCAGCCCGCTCGCCAGCGCCTGCTGCAGCAGCATCTGCTGCTGCTGCTGGTGCTGCTGCTGCAGCAGCGCCGCCTGCTGCTGGCCGTGCTGGTGCACCTGCGCCTGCTGCTGCTGGTGGTGCGCCTGCTGCTGCGCCTGCTGCGCCTGCTGGTGCGACTGCTGCTGCTGCGACTGCAACTGCGGCTGCTGCTGCCGGTTGAGCAGGCCCGCCAGGCTGCCGGGCTGGCCCGACGTGTCCCAGCTCTGCGACAGCGGGCCCAGGTTGAGCGGCGGCGAGACCGCGCTGTGCATGCGGTCAAGCATCCCGCTCACTGGCCGCACCATGCCGCGCTGCGCCGCCTGCGTCATGCCGTCGGCCTGCTGCATCGCGAGCGCCATGCGCGCGTGGTCGTAGCTCGGCGGCCGCGGGATGGGCAGCCCCGCCGAGCACGGGCGCGGCAGCTGCGGCGCCTGCTGGTGCTGCTGCTGCTGGTGCTGCTGCTGCTCCATCTCCAGCTGCTGCATCGCCGCCGCGACCTGCGCCGCCGCGAGCGAGTGGCCGCCGGCGCCGGCGCCCTGCGCCGCGGCCGCGCCGCCGTCGCCGCCGGCGCCGCCGCCGCGCGGCGCGCCGTCGGCCTCGCCCGGCGCCGCCGCCAGCAGGCCCGCCGGCAGGCTGCCGCCGGCGGCGCCGGCGGCGCCGCTCGGGCTCGCGCCGCCGGGCAGGCGCGAGAGCTCCGCGCGGTTCATCGCGCGCAGCGCCGCCGCGGCGTGGCGGACGTCAAAGAACTCAATGAACTTTTGGTTTGACCGCGCGGGCGCCTGCTGGATGTCGCGCACGTCGCCAAAGCGGCTGAAGATCCACACCAGCTGCTCGTTGGTCGTGTCGGGGTCGAGGTTGTACACGACCACGACGCCCTGGTTGACCTGGTTGGCCTCGCCGCGCTTGGGCGCGCTGAACGCGACCTCGAGCGGCCGCCCGCCGAGCGGCGCGCCGCTCAGCGCGCCCGCCGCCGACGTCGCGGCCCGGAGGTCGTAGTAGCCCACAATCACGAGGCCGCGGCCCTTGGCGGCGGTGTACAGCGTGCGCAGGTCGCCGTGCGCCGCAAAGATGCGGCGCACCTCCTCGTCGGGCACGTCGGGCGGGACGTTGGACACCAGCAGCGTGCGCGACGGCGCCTCGATGGGCGCGAGGTCGGACAGCGACGCCGCGCTCGGCAGGCCGCCGCCGGGCGGGCCGCCGGAGAGCAGCTGCTCCGCCGCCGCGGCGCTCGCGGCGGGGTCGGACCCCAGGTCGGCGCCGAGCTCGAGGCCGCCGACCGAGGCAAAGATGTCCTCCTCCACGCTCGCCGTGCTGCCCACGCGGCGGCCCTTGGCGAGCGGCCGGCCGGGCGCGGCGGGCGCGCCGCCGCCGCCGCGCGCGCCGCCCGGCGCCACGGCCGTCTCCGGCCCGTCGCCGTCGAGGTCGGGCAGCAGCCTGCCCAGGGCGGCGAGGCTCAGCGGCTCCATGTGCTCCGAGTCGTCGCCGAGGCTGCCTGCGCGGGGTCGGCGCGTGCGGCGTGCGGGGCGGCGGCGGCGGGGTGGGCGCTCGGAACAGACGCCGCGGCAGCGCTGCCGCCGCGCAGCGCTGCCGCCGCCGCCGCGGCGCCGCCGCCGCGCCGCGGGTGCATGCGGCAGCCTCACCGTCAAAGTGCCGGCCGTGTGCGGACGACGCGCTGTCCACGAGCGGCAGGCTGGCCTGGAACTGGGCGGTGCTGCCGGAGTCTGTTGCGGGTTGGTTGATGATTCGCCGCCCGAGCTCGCCCTGGCGGGCGCGGCGCGCGGGTCGGGGTGAGACCGAGGCGCACCGGGCCGGGGCGCCGCGCCGGCCAGGGTGGGCGCCCCGGCGCGCCGGCGCGGCCCATCAGCGCGCCCCGCCGCGCCGCGTGTGCTGCGCGCCCCCGGCGCAGCGGCACCGCCCCGCACCTTGAGGCCTGCACCAGGCGCCTGTCCCGCCGCCGAGGGCGCGGGCGCGAAGCTGCTGCTGCGCCAGGCGTCCATGTGCGGTGCGCGACCGCGCGCCGCCCCGGTCCGCCTGCGGGGGGGGCGTGCCGACGGTCGTGCCGAAGCGCGCCGCCGCGCGCTGGCGGCAGCAGCGCGCGCCGGCGAGCAGCGGCACCAGGGCAGCGCCACCCCCCGCGAGCTGGCCACAAACGCGCCTGGCCGCGCCGCGCCTCTGCCGCGCCGGCTGCGACCCAGGCGAAGCGTCACGTCTCCGGTCGGCGCGCGCGGCGAGCGGTCAGCCGGGCGCCCGCCCTAGGTCGCGCGCTGCGCTGTGGCCGCGCGCTGAGGGCCGGTGCCGGGCGTGCGGCGGCCGTGCGCGCGCGTGTCCGCGGTGCTGTGGGCGCCCCACGCCGCGGGGCGGGACCGACGGCCGGCGCGGGGCAGCGGGGAGCGCGGGAGACGCAGGTTGTCAATATGACGCGCTGCCTTGCGCGATAGCTAGTCGCCCCGCGTCTCCCGAGCAGGCGCCGGCCCTCCACGAGCAGCTCCACAACCGCAGCCGCCACAGCATCGCAGCCCAGCGTCGCCGCCGCGGAGCCCAGCGACGCCGCCGCGCAGCCCGGCTCCGCCGTGCGCCGCTGCCGACGCCGACGCCGTGGCCGCCATGGGCGCCGCCGACGGCGCGACGAGCGTCGCGGCGCTGCAGGCGCGCTTCGCGGCGCTGGACGCGCGGCTGGGCGGGGCCGAGGCCGCGGCGGCGCTCTCGGCGCGCTGGCGCGCGATCGAGCAGCGCGTCGCCGCCGCGGAGCGCGCGCTCGCCGCCGCGGCGCCGGCGCAGCGGGAGGGGGTGCAGCAGGGGCAGCAGCATGAGGGGCAGCAGGGCGGCGGCGGCGCCGCCGCCGGCGCGGCGGCGGCCACGGCGGCGGCAGCAGCGGCGGCGGCCGCGCGGGACGCGGCGCTCGCGGCGGCGCTCGTCGACGCGAGCCCCATCCAGGCGCGCCTGGCGCGGGAGCTGCACGAAAAGGGCTTCTCCGACTTCAGGCGCGCCCTCGGGGGCGGCGCGCGCCGCCGCGTGCGCCGGGCAGCCGCGCCCTGTGCGGCCGCGCGCGTGACCCGCGGCGCCGCAGGTTTGTGCGCGTGCCGCCCGACTACTACGACCGCCCGCTCGCGTGGCGGCGCGACGTGCTGCGCGCGGCGAGCGAGGCGCACCTGTGCAAGAGCATCATCATGGAGAACACGCGCGCGCACAGCAGCGTGCGGGGCTGGGAGGACCCCACCAACTCAAAGTACTACGTCGTCATCGTGCAGGCGCGCGCTGCGCGCGCTGCGCGCGTGCTGGGGACGTGCTGGGCACACCTGCTGGGCGCGCGCTGGGGACGTGCTGGGCGCTCGCGCTGGGCGCGTGCTGGGGACGTGCTGGGCGCGCTGGGCACCTGCTGGGCGCGCGCGCTGGGCACACCTGCTGGGCGTGCGCTGGGGACGTGCTGGGCGCACCTGCTGGGCGCGCGTGCTCGGCGCGCGCGCTGGGCAGGCTGCGGCGGCCGACGCGCGCCGCCGTGCCCCGCCCCCGCGCCCGCAGTACACGGCGCGGCTGAACGCGGACAAGCTCAAGTCCCACATCCACCGCCTGGCGGGCGGCAAGGTGGGCAAGCAGTACTTCAACATGCGCCTCTGCCCCGAGGACGTGAGCGACGCGCTCTCGGGCTACGAGCACAACGCGGTGAGCCCGATCGGCATCAAGACGCCGCTCCCGGTCGTGCTGAGCCACCGCATCCCCGCGCTGCGCCCCGACTTTTTCTTCATCGGCGCCGGCGAGACGGACCTCAAGGTCGGGCTCTCGGCCGCCGAGTTTGTGGACCGCTACCGCCCGTTCGTGCTCGACTGCACGCACTGACCAGCTGACCGGCCAGCTGGTCAGTACGCACTGCGGCGCCGCAGTGCGACTGGCTCGGCTGCGCGTGCTCTGACCGGCCGAGCTGCGGCGGCCGCGCGCTGCGACGCGCGCGCGCGGGCGGCGCTCGCGGTTGCAACGCCACGCAGTCCCGTTCGCCCCAGCCTGGGCGTAGCACACAACCCCGGGGGCGCGGCGCCGCGCAATTTGTGCAGCGCTGCCCCGGCAACGGCACCTGCAACAACGCCCCAGTGCTGGAGGAGCCCCCCCTTCCTGCCGCCGCGGCGGCGCACCATCACCAGCCGTCGTCGGCCGGCACGTGCTGCGCCGCACCGCCGCCGCCGCCGCCGCCGCCGCCCGCGCGCCAGCTGCTGCTCCGGCTCACGCTGCGCCCCTTGCGCCCGCCGCTGCTGCAGCTGGGCGCCGCGGCGCCCCACGTGTCCTCGCTGACGGGCGCCGACGCGGCCGGCCCGCGCGCTGCGGGCCAGGTGTCGCCCGCTGCGGGCCAGGCGTCGTCCGCTGCGCAGGCGGCCGCCGCTGGCCGCGCCGCGGCGGCGGCGGCGGCCGCCTCGTCCTGGCGCAGCGCGTCCTGCAGCTGCTGCAGCTCAAACCGCCGCGCCGCCCGCAGCGCCGCTCGCTGCTCGTGCGGCCAGCCCTCCCGCATGGCGTCGAGCTGGCGCTGCACCGACGGCACCGCGTCGCGCAGCCACGCGAACTCCAGTGCGCCCGTCGGGCTCGGGCGCCGCGCGGGGTCGCGCTGGAGCAGCGCGCCGAGCAGCTCCGCGGCGCCGGGGTGGGCGATGTGCCGCTCGATCTCCGCGCCCCAGTCCAGCTCCGCGGCGCGCTGCAGCGCCTCGGCCGTGCGCGCCGCGCTGGCCGCCGCGCCGCGCGGCGGCACGAGCTGCCGCGGCAGCGACCCGGCGATCAGCTCGTAGAGTGTAAGCCCCAGGCCATACATGTCGACCGCGCTCGTCGTGCGCGCGGCGAGCTCGGGCAGCTCGTGCAGGCGCCACGGCGGCGGCCCCGACTCCCGCCCCTGCTCCTGCCCCGGCTCGGGCCACGGCGCGCCGCCGCCCTCCCACGGCGCGATGATGTACTCGGGTGGGATATACTGCAGGTCAAAGCCTGTCAAAAAGCCTGCGGCAGGAGGCAGCACGCGCGGCGTCGACGCGGGCGCGCCGTGCCGCGCTGCGCCGCGGGTCGGCGGCGCCGGCCCGCGCAGCGCGCCGCTTTGACTTGACTGACCCCGCCCGGGCCGCCGCCGCGCCGCACCCGCGAGGCTGCCTGCGCGCGCCATCAGCCCGCAGTCTGACAGCCACGCCCAGCCCGCGCCCTCGGGCTGCACGTCACGCACGAGCACGTTGGCGGGCTTCACGTCGCGGTGCACCAGGCCCTGCCGCGCGCCCGGCCCCGCGGCTCAGCCCGCGCCGCCCGCCCGGCGCGCGCAGCACGGCCGCGCCCTCAAAACCGAGCCGCCCGAGCCTGGCCGCCGCCGCTGCGAGGCGCCGCACCCGCTGCGCCAGCTCCGCGAGCGCGAGCGCGACGTGCACTGCGACATGCTGCGCGAGCGAGACCGCCGCGCCCAGCAGCGCCTCGCCGTCGCCGAGCTCGGCCGACAGGCGGCGCCGCCACTCGGCCGCGCTGGGGCCGGCGTGCGCGTAGACCAGCTCCGCGCCGTGCTCGTCCAGCGTGAGGCGCAGCGGGACGTTGACGTTGGGAACGTCGGCGAGGTCGAGCATCGCGCCGTACTCGCTCAGTGGCTGCTGCCGGTTGCCGGCGAACAGCACGCGGCTGCGGCGCCAGCGCTTGAGCACGCACGCGCCGTCGGGCGTCTCAACGAGCAACACGACGCTCGACCGCGTGCGCGACGCCGACAGCTCGCGCGTGCGCACGTCGCCGCCGCCGCGCGCCGCCATGGCGCCGCCGCGACCGGCGCCGCCGCGACCAGCGCCGCTGCCGCTGCGACGCGGCCCGCCGCTGCTGGCGCCGCTGCTGGCGGACCGCTGCTGCCGCTGCTGGCGCGCGCTCCCCGACCCACAGCTGCTCTGACGGGGGCTCCGCGAGGCGCCTGGAGCGACGGGCGCCGGCCTGGCGGTGGTGGCGGCGGCGGCGGTGCGGCGCGGTGCGGGTGGCGGCCTGCGCTGGCGCCGCGCGCGCTCGAAGCAGTCGGCGCTTGCGGCTGCGGGTCTGGTGAGCGGTTCGAGAGTCGTGTGGGGGCTGCTCGCTCCGGCGCGGACGTGTCGGGGCGGCGGGCGGCGGCTTCGCGTCGCTGACGACCAAACGCACGCCGTCAAAAGAAGGCCCCCCGTCCTCCCGGCCCATGCGATTTCTATAGGCCGCCCCCACCCGCAACCAAGGCAAGTGCGGCCCACCCTCAAAACGTGATGCCCGGCCGAGCGGCTTGCCTGTCCCGCACGCACGGGTCGCGTGGCACGCACATCCTGCGCCTAGACACACAGAGCCGCACAGCACATATGTCTAGAGAGAGAGCCCCGAGCCTCGGCCTGAGCTCAGGCCGGTGTTTATTGCGTTTGCGCGGCAGTGCCGCACCCGGCAGCCGCGCCGCCGGCGGCGCCGCGCGCGCGCGCGCTGCGCTGCGGCGCCGGCACCGGCGCCGCGCCGCGCGCTGCGCCGCGTCCGTCCCCCCTGCCCCCCGTGGCGGGGCCCGCCCCTGGCGGGCATGCAATGGAATGGGAGCGTGCGCTCACGCCTGCCGCGGGCGCTCACTTGTTCACGCGGTACTTCTTGGGCACGTGCTCCGACACGTACAGCTGGATCGCCTCCTCGATGATCTCGTGCGCCTTGTCGGCGCCCAGGATCTCGTCCACGCGCACCTCCTGCGCGCCACCAGCGCGGCAGGCGGCGCGGTCGGCCGCGCGCGCGGGCAGGCGGGGGGCGCGCCGCCGCGCCGCCCTCCCGCTGCCCCCGACGCGCACGCTGCCACGCGCCCCGCGCCCCACGCTGCATGCCCCGCGCCCCACGCTGCATGCCCCGCGCCCCGCGCCACCACGCGCGCCGGTCCGCGCCTTGTGCTCGTTCTTCTTGTAGTCTTCGAAGAACGACCGAATCTCGGCGAGGCGGTGCGCGGGGAGCTCGGAGATGTCGTTGAAGTTTTTGAACGCCGGGTCGTGGCAGTGCACCGCGATGATCTTGTCGTCGCGCTCGCCCTGGTCCAGCATCTGCAGCACGCCGATCGGCTTGACCTGCGCGGCGCGCCGCGGCGCCGGCGGCGCGACGTCGGCGCGGCGCCGCGGGCGCGTCGGCGGCGAGCGCGGTCCGGCGCGTCGGCGCTGCTGCCGCGCGCCTGCATGAAGCTGAACGGCGCCGTCTGGCTCTGCATGACCACGAGCACGTCGAGCGGGTCGTTGTCCTGCGAGGCGGCGGCGCAGCAGCACGGCGGCGGCCGCGTGAGCGCCCGCGTGAGCGGCGCGCAGCGCGCGCAGCGGCCCGCGCAGGCGCGGCGCGCGGTCGGTGCGCGGCGCGTGCGCGGTCGGCGCGCGGTCGGCGCGCGGTCGGCGCGCGGTCGGCGCGCCTCGCAGAGCGTCTGCGGGATGAAGCCGTAGTTGTGGGGGTAGCGCACGCTGCTGGCGAGCACGCGGTCGACGTAGAGCATGCCCGTCTCCTTGTCCAGCTCGTACTTGACCTTGGAGCCCTTTGGGGTTTAGGGCGGGGGTGTGGGCGCGGCGCGGTGTGCGTGTGTTGGTGTGTGGGCGCGCGGCGGCGGTTCAGGGCGGGCGTGCGCGGGGCGGGGCGGAGGCGCGTTCGCACGCGCACGTGCGAGGAGGCGCGCCCCGCACGCGCCGCGCCTCTGCCCGCCGCGCTGCGGCGGCTCGCGCAGCCCTGCCGCCGCCGCGCCCGCGCAGCCCCGCGCGCGCGCGCGGCGGCGCGCACCGCGGGGATTTCGATGATGCAGTTGACCACCTCTGGCGCGCGCTCGCCGACGGGGACGTCGTGCCAGGGGTGGCTCGCGACGCCGCGCACGTCGACGACCTCCAGGTTGCTGTTGCTCGGCACGCGCGGCACGCCCGGCGCGCTGCTGAAGCCGCCGCCGCCGCTGAGGTTGTCGCGGCTCGGCGCGCGGTAGAGCGTGCGCGGCGGGCCGGGCTGCTGCTGCGGCGACGCCGCGCCGTTGAGCGCGGCCGCGGGCGGCGCGGGCGCGGGCGCCTCGGCCGCGGCGCACTCCTGCGCGCGGCGCGCGGCGCGCGGCGGCGGCGGCGGTGGCGCGCTCGGCGGCGGCGGCGGCACGCCCGGCGCCGGCGGCGCCGCCGGCGGCGGCTGCAGCAGTTGGCCGCGCCGCGCCGGGCCGGCGCCGCGGCGCGGCGCGGCCCCGCGCCGCCGCCGCCGGTGGCGTGGAGGTCCGGGGCGCCTCGAGCCGCCCGGGGGCGCGGCCCGCGGGCGCTGCGGGGGCGCGGCCGCGCGGGGCCAGGCGCGCGCCCCCGGCGAGGCGGTCAAGCCGGCCCGCACCTGCTCGATGACGGACTCCATGACGCCTCGCACGACGTTCAGGGGCGCCTGTGTCCGGGCCGAGCTCGCTGGCGCGCCGGGCGCTGGCGTCGGGGGCGCGCGTTTGGTGATGCGGGCGCGGGCGCGGGCCTGGCGGGCGGTGCTTGAGGCGGTGTGGGCAGCTGCGAGCTCGGGTCGAATCGAGAATTGGCGTCGCGGTTTGGGCGCAGCAGCAGGGTGCGGCTCCTTGGTGCCCGGCGCGGCACCCCGGTCCGCACACGCGCGCGCGGCGTCGCGACGACGTCCACCACGACGAGCAGGCACTAGCGCAGGCGCGCGCAGACTAGCAGCAGCGCAGCCGGGCCCAGGGGAGCAGCTGGGCGCCACCGCGGGCCGCGTTCCGGGCGCCCCCCGCTCCCTCGCTCGACGCCCGCTGCCGGGCGCGGGCGCCGGCATGGCGCGGGCGGGGAGGCGCTGCTGAGGACGCGTGCGCGTGGCCGTCGACGACAAAATGCAGCGCCCCCAGCGGCGCACGGCCGTGGGGAGCTCGCTGCACTCCTCGCCCGACAGCGTGGGCGGCTTTGCCGACGGCGGCGGCCTCGCCCTGGCGGCGGGGGCTGTGGGGATGCCGGGGCGCCTCCCACAGTGGCCCCCGGGCGCCGGCCCGGGCCCGGACGGCGGCGAGCTGCTTGACATCTGGGACACCATGTGGTGCGCGGGCGCTGGCGCGGCGGGGCGCGGGGGCGGCGCGCACGCGCCGCGCGCGCCGCCGCTGTCGCCGCTGTCGCCGCTGCCGCTCACCCGCCCGCGCGCCGCGCGCGCCAGGTTTGGCGTGGGCACCTCGCCGCCGGGCAGCTACCCGCCGCGGCGGCGCCCGACCCGCGCCGCCAAGATCGCCGACCCGCTGGCGGGCATGCCGCTGCCGCCGCTGCAGCAGCACGCGGCGCAGCAGCACGCGGCGAAGCAGGCGGCGGCGGCGGCCGCGGCGGCGGCAGCGCAGCAGCAGCGCGGCCCGTCGCCCGACCTGGGGCAGCCGGGCACGCCGAGCGAGGAAGACCTGCAGCGCCTGCGCCCGGTGAGCGCGAGCAAGGCGGCCGGCGCGGCGCGCGGCGGCCGGCAGCTGCAGCAGCAGCAGGCGGCCGCGGCGGCGGAGCAGGAGCAGGCGCTGCAGGCGGCCGCGGCGCAGCTGCTGCAGGCGCAGCAGGAGCTGCTGCAGGCGCAGCCGGCGCAGCCGTACGTGCTGGGCACGTGGACGCAGCGGCAGTTCAAGATGCCTCAGGCGGCGGCCGCGCAGGCGGCCGGGCTGGCGCTGCCGGGCACGTCGCTGGCGCAGCCCATCCCGCTGCTCGCGCGGCCCGGCTCGAGCGGCGGCAGCGGCGGCGCCGGCAGCGGCGGCGCCGCCGCGGGCGGGGCCGAGGCCGGCGCCGAGCAGGCGCACGGCGGCAACGCGGCGGCGCTCGCGGCGGCGGCGGCCGCCGCCGCCGCCGACGCGGCCGCCACGCTCGCGGCGGGGTCGCGCACCTCGCGGCGCAGCCTCGGCACGGACGACGAGGAGGAGGCGGTCGCGCAGGCGGCGTGGCGCTGGCGCTTTGCGCGGCGCTGGCAGGCGGAGCAGGCGCGGCCGCCGGCCGACCCCGCCGCGCCCGCGAGCGTCGGCGACGGCGGCATGGAGGACGCGCTCGCGTACCTCGCGGCGTGCGGCGAGAACTGGCACCTCGCGCGCGCGGCGTCGGCGGAGGACGCCGGCGGCACCGCCGAGTCGCGCATGCTCGGCACGCTCGGCACGCCGTCGCTGCTCGGCGCGGAGCTGCTCGTCGGCGACGGCTCGTTCTCCGCGGCGAGCCGCGGCAGCGGGCTGCTCGCGGGCGCCGAGTCGGGCGGGCTCATCATGGGCGGCCTGCTCAGCTGCGAGGCGAGCCACACCGGTGGCGGCGGCGCCAGCGGCGGCGGCGGCGGCGGCGGCGCGGGGCGCGGCGCGGCGACGCAGGAGGTCAGCGGTCTGACCAAGCGCGCGGCGCAGCTCCTCGCGGCGCAGAGCGACATTGACAAGGCGGTCGCGGCGCGGTGCGCAGGCCGGGCGCGCGGCGGGGCGCGGCGCTGCGCAGGGGGCGGCGGCCGCGCCGCGCGCGGGGCAGGGCGTGCGGAGGGCGCTGCCGCCGCGGCGCCGGCCGCCGCCGCCGCCGCCGCCGCCGCCGCCGCCGACCCGCGCACCCGCCGCCGCCGCCGCCGCGGGCGCAGCTGGCGCGAGGTGCACGCGGCGACGTCGAGCGAGCTGTGGGTGGGCGCGCTGCTGGAGAGCGTGCAGGTGGACGACTGGGGCAGCTACAAGTTCCTGCTGCTCCGCCTGCGCGACCGCGCGGGGCGCACCAAGCTGCTCGTGCGCGGCGCCAACTACGCGAGCGATGCCAAGCTGGTGGAGGGGCTGCACCGCCAGATGATGGCCGCGTGCGCGGGGCACGACGTGCGCGCTGAGACGATCGAGGTTGTCGGCGGCGGCGTCATGGAGTGGCGGCGCCACCGCGACCGCCACCTGCACATTAGCGGCGGCTACGTAGCGCCCGCGAGCGGCGCGGGCGGGCCGAGCACGGCCGGCGAGGTGATGAGCCTCGCCGCGGTGCTGACGAAGCAGCACCTGCCGATGCACTACAAGGTGCGCGCCGCGCGCCGCCGCGCTGCGGCGCCCCGGGCGCGCGGCGGCCGGCGGGCGGGGGCGCCCGCGGCAGCGAGCTCAGCGCGCGTGCCGCCGCCGCGCTCGCCCCCGCCCGCGGCCGCAGGTGACCTCGGAGGGCGGGAAGGCGCTGTGAGGCGCTGGCGCCGGCGGAGCGCGCCGCAGCAGGCCCAGTTGCTGCAGCAGCAACGGCGGCTCGCAGGACTGGCGCCCGGCACCTGAGCGTGCCGTGGCGCGGCCGTCAGCGTGTTTCGTGTGTGCGTGCGTGCGCGCGTTTTCTGTGCGCGCGCGCATGTGTGTGCGTGTGTGTGCGTGTGTCACAGGGCAGCGGGTAGGCAGCTGCTGGGGCAGCCTTCGCGAGAGCTGCAGCAGTGGCAGGCAGCGCCGTGCCGTGCGGCCGGCCCGGCTGAATCGCCGGTCATTCCTTGCCGCTCGGCCCCGGGCAGCGGCGCCGCCTCCTGCTGGCGGCGCCCTGCCCGCGCCCCTGCCCGGCCGCCCCTCTCGGCGGCACCCCCGGGCGGGGCGCGCGCGCTCCCAGCGAGCCGGGCGCCGCGTGGCCGGCGAAGAGTTGCACCGGTTGGCGTTGGCGCGCGCTGGCGGCCCCAAACGGCGCCAGCGGCGCGGCGGCCGTGCGGGCGGCGCCCTCGGGACGGCGGCGGCAGCAGCCGCGCTGCACATCGTCTCGGCGCGCCAGCAGCGCGGCGGCCCCCCCTGCGCGGAGCGGAAAGTTTTGAAGATTGTGTGGCGGGCGGGAAGTGCTGGCCGCGTGGGTGAAGCCCCCGCGCGTGCGAGGGCTGGGGCTCCTCCTTAACGCACCCTCCCTCCTCGACGGGCTCGGCGAGTTGCGCGCGGCGTGTGGCAGCACTGCGTGCGTGTACACTGGCATGCGTCCTCGGGCAAGCACTTGCGAGAGCGGCAGCGGGCAGGTGGTGGGGGGACCAGGGTTTCCGGCGGCGGCGCCGCGTGGGTTGTCCACGCAAGTGCGGCGTTAATGTTAACGGCCGTCTGTCTGTCGCTGCGCTCGTCGAACAGCATCGCTCGCGTGCGCGTCAGCCGCTCAGACCCCCTCCAGCAAGTCCAGCGCCGTCGCCGCGCTGCACGCCAGCTGCTCCAGCCACCAGCTCGTGCCGCCCGCCGCCGCGCCGGGCGCGAGGCTCGCGGGCCGCACCCACACCGCCGGCGCGCCGTCGGCGGCGCCGCGCTTGCCGCTCAGGCGGCTCGGCAGCTTGCCGGCCCCCGGCAGCGCGGCCCCCGCGCCGCCGGCCTGGTCCGCCGCGCGGCCCGCGTCGGCGCCGCCGCCGCCCGCGTCGCGCCGCTCCTCGAGCAGCGCCGCCGCGTGCGCGCGCACCGCCGCCAGGCGCGCCGCCGCGCCGGGCAGCTTGCGCAGCGCCGCCTTAACGCGCTCGCCCTGCCACATGAGCGCCCACAACGCCGACACGGCGTAGGCCGCGGCGCACACGTTGCCCGACGCGGCGGGCACGAGCGCCGCGCCCTGCCCGCACGCGGAGCCCGCGGGGCTGCCGGAGGTGAGGGGCTTGCCGTACAGCGGCGCCCAGCCGCCCGCGCCGCCGGCGGCGCCCGCGGCGGCGCCGTCGCCGGGTGCCTCTGGCGCGCGCGGCGGCTGCAGCGCCTCCGCCGCGGCGAGCAGCAGCGGCAGCAGGCCCGCGCTCGCGACCGCGGGGCTGAGCAGCTCGGCGCTGAACGCGAGGTTGCGCAGCGCGAGGAGCCCCGCCGCCGCCGCGCCGGGCGCGCCGGGGAGCTGCACTGCCTCGACCAGCAGCTCCAGCAGCGCCGGCGCGACCGACGCGCGCAGCATCGCGCGCTGGCCCTCGGGCCGGCCCGCGACCGCCGCGAGCGCGCCGAGCAGCCCCGCGGCGCGCTCCGCCTGCGCGGCGCGCTGCGCCGGCGGCTCGGCCTCGCGCCGCGCGGAGAGCAGG
This sequence comes from Scenedesmus sp. PABB004, assembly GCA_014905635.1. Taxonomy (NCBI): domain Eukaryota; kingdom Viridiplantae; phylum Chlorophyta; class Chlorophyceae; order Sphaeropleales; family Scenedesmaceae; genus Scenedesmus; species Scenedesmus sp. PABB004. The sequence continues at coordinate 442,984 of JABVCE010000018.1, forward strand.
CAGCCGCGCAGCGCGAGCTGCGCGTCGCCGAGGAACGGAGACCCGGCCTTGACCAGCTGCGCCGCGCCGTCGCGTGTGCTCGCATAGTGCTGCAGCGCGACGCACGCGCCCGCGACGACCTCCGGCACGCCCGCGGCGCCCGCGCTCGCGGCCGCCGCGCTCGCGGCGGCGGCGGCCGCGCCGCCGCCGCCGCCGTCGGCGCCCGGCGCCGGCGGCTGGGGCGCCAAGACGAGGGCGAGGACCCAGGCGAGCAGCGGCGCGCCACACGGCTGCTGCGCCGGCGGCAGCGTGGCCGCGGCGAGGCGCGCCTCGTAGCAGGTGGGCAGCAGGTTGTCCAGCACGCGCAGCAGCTCCAGCAGCAGCGGCGTGTGGCCCAGGCCGAGCGGCCAGAGGCGCAGCAGCAGGTCGACCTGCGGCCGGCGCGGCGGGGGGTGAACCGCGGGGTGAGCCGTGCGAGGGGGCGGCGCAGGCGCCGGCGCGCCCCGGCCGCGGCGCGCGGCTCACCAGGCCATCGCCCACGAGCGCCGCCTGGGTGTCGTGGCAGCCGAAGGCCATGTGGCGCAGCAGCATGACACACGACTGCAGCTTGCGCTGGTTGGCGGCGCGCGCCGCGGCCGACGCCGCCTTGGCCGCGCCGCTGGTCGCGGTCGCAGGGCGCGCGGGCTCGGCCGCCGGCTCCGCCTCGGGCGCGGGCTCGGCCACCGGCTCCGCCTCCGGCGCAGGCGCGGGCTCGGGCGCGGGCTCGCAGCTGCTCGGCGCGGGCTCGGCAGCCGACTCAGCAGCAGCCTCCGGCGCCGCCTCGCCCCCGTGCGGCGCCTGCTGCGCCGCCTGCTGCTCCCGCCGGCGCTTCGCGTGCTCGCTACGCAGGCTGCCGGCTGCCCTGGGCCCGGCCGCGCGGCGCGGGCCCGCCGCCGCCGCGGCGATGCCCTGCGCGGGCGCGCCCCTGGGCGCCGGGGGCGCCGCGGGGCCGCCGCTCCGCCCAAACGCCACGCCGGCGGCGCCTGTGCCTGGCGCCTTGGCTGCGGCGGTGGTGGCCACCGCGCCGGAGAACCAGCGCGCCCGCACCCTGCCGGGCTGCGCCGCCGATGGCGGGCCGCTGCCGCTGGGCGGCGCGCTGCCGTCGCGCGGCGCCGCCGGCGGCGGCGCGACCGCGGCGGCCATCGCCCGCGCCGCCTGGCTCAGCAGCCTGTGCAGGCCCACCTCCACCGCCGCGGCCTTGGCGCCCCGGCTGAAGGCGAGCAGGTTTTGGAGCGCAAACACCACCGCAAGGCCCTCCGGCGGCGCCACGCTCGGCGGCGCCCCGCCCTCGCCCGCCGCCGCCGGCGGCGCAGGGGTGAAGAGGCCGTCCGGCAGCGCCGCCGCGAGCTCGCGGCACAGCGCGGCGCCAACGGGCGCGCCGCCGCAGCAGGCCTCCGGCGCGGGCGCCGCCGGCGCGGGCGGGCCCCACAGCTCGCCCTCGTCGTCCTCCGCCTCGGGCTCCTCCTCGGGCCGCTGCGGCGCTGCTGGCGCGTCCGCCACGCCCAGCGCCGCCGCCGCGACGGCGGCGTCGCTGCACAGCAGGCCCACCAGCTGCGCGGCGGCGAGCTTCAGGCCGCCGCTGGCGGCCGGGCCGCACGCAAGGCAGGCCGCCAGCCCCACGAGCACGCCGCCCGGGGCGCACGCGCCGGAGCCGCCGCTGGCCAGCACCAGGGCGCCGCGCCGCTCGCCCGCCGGCGAGCCGTGCTGCTGCCTGGGCGGGCCGCTGGCCGTCTGCAGCAGCTCCAGCAGCTGCTGCCGCCGCGCCTCCGCCGGCAGCGACGCGAGCGGCGCAGCGAGCACGCCGGCGGCAGCAACGTGCACGAGCGCCAGCTGCTGCCGCAGCAGCGCGACGGCCGCGCTCGGCGCCGCCGGCCCCCGCGCACGTCAACGAGGCTGCCGCCGATGGCGCTGATCGCGCGCGCCAGCACGCCGGCCGCGCCCCGCAGCACGTCCTGCACAGCTGCGGGCAGCAGCAGCAGCCCGCCGCCGGCAGACGCCGGCGCGATGGCCAGCGCCAGCAGCTGCGCGGCGCCGGCCGCCGCGCCGGCGCGGCACGCCGCGTGCTGCAGCCGCACCGTGGCCGCGAGCGCCGTGGCGTTGGCGCCGGCGTCTGCGTGCAAGCAGCGCCCCGCCGCCAGGCCGGCGCACGGCGCCACGAGCCGTGCGCAGGCGTGCGGCTCGGCCGCGAGGCCCAGACGCTGCAGCAGCTGCACGTACGCGCCCGCCTGCCGGGCCGCGAGCCCCGCCGCGCCGCCGGGCGGCTCCGCCCCCGCCGCGGCGGCCAGCTGCGCCGCCGCCGCCGCCAGGCCCGGCTGCAGGAGCAGCTGCCGCCCCACGCCGTCGGGCTGCGCGGCCATCGCGGTCGCCGCGAGCGCCGCCGCCGCGGCCACCAGCACGGGCGGCAGCTGCACCCACGCCAGCAGGCACCCCGGCACCAGCTCCGCCCAGAGCTGCTCCAGCTGCAGCAGCGGGCCCAGGCCGAAGCAGTGCACCTTCCTCGCCGGCGCGGCGCCGTCAGCAGACTGCTCCTCCGCCTGCCCCGCCGGCGCGGGCAGCACCATCGCCGCCGCCAGGCCGCGCAGCGCCGCGGCGCGGACGCCGTGCGCCTCGCACGCGTCGCACGCCACGCGCGCGAGGCGGTTGGCGCAGTCTGGCCAGTGGTGCGTGACGAGCGCCTGCGTCGCGCCCGCGGCCGGCGCGAGCAGGTGCGGCACCAGGCCCAGCGCGAGGCGCCGCACCGCGGCCTCGCGGTCGCGCGCGAGGCGCGACAGCCAGAACGTGCCGCCGATCGCCGCCCACGCCGGCGCCCAGGCCGCCGGCCGCACGAGGCGGCCCTCGACCAGCCCGCTCAGCGCCTCCAGCGCCGCGCGCACGAGCGCCTTGCCTCGGAAGCCCGGCAGCTGCTTGCCCGCCACGGGCATGAGCACGCGCGTGATCAGCGGCTCCACCGCCTCCAGCAGCGCCGCGGCCGCGTCCTCCTCCCGCTCGTCGCCAGCGCCGGCGCCGGCGGCGCCTGCTGCTGCTGGCAGCGCCGCGCGCAGCGCCGCGGCGTCCTGCAGCGCGCCGCCCAGCTCGCCCAGCAGCAGGCCGGCGAGCAGGCGGCAGGCGTAGTCAGCGTCGTCCGCCGCGCCCAGCAGGCGCGTGGCCAGCAGCCGCACGAGCGCGGCCGGCTGCAGCGCGCCCAGGCCGGCGCACGGGCGCTGCGTGCGCTGCGCCCTGACGGCGCGGACGAGCGCGAGCAGCACGCGCAGCGCCTGGCGGCTGACCCGCAGCGCGAGCAGGCCCTCGGGGCTCGACGCGGCCACGGCGGCGACGCCGGAGCTGGCGCCGCCGCCCAGCAGCTCCGCCACAGCCGCCGTCGCCGCCGCCGAGCTGGGCCGCCGCAGCGCGTCCCAGCCGCCGCTGCCCGCCGCCAGCGCGAGCGGCGGGCGCGGCACCGCGCGCGCCGCGGCGGGCTGCGCCAGCCAGGCGCTCACCGAGCGCTGCAGAAGCACCTGCAGGTGCGTGAGCTGCACCTGCGGCCGCGGCCACGGGCGGGCGGGCAGCGCAGGGCAAGCATGGCACAAGTCAGCACCGGCGCGTGGCGATGCGCCGCCGCGGCCGCAGCAGGCGGAGCGCGCGGCTGCGCCGAGCGCCACGCACCTCGCTCAGGGGCGCCGCCGCGAGCAACCGCTCAACCAGCCCCAGCAGCGCCAGCCACAGCCGCTGGTCGTCGGCCGTCACGGGCGCAGCGCCCAGCAGCCGCTCGCACGCCGCGAGCCAGGCGGCTGGCGCCGCCGCCGGCGCGTCTGCCGCGCCCTCGCCGTCGCCGTCGCTCTCGGCCTCGCCGCCGGGGGCCGCGGCGATGGCCGCCAGCCCGGCCGCGCTGCTGCCGAGCTGCTCCAGCGAGCGCAGCGCGCGCTCCGCCTCGGCGTGGCTGCCGGCGCGGGCGAGCGCGGCCAGCAGGCGCCCCGCCACGGCTGCCGCGTCGACGTTGAACAGCTGGTTGGCGGTCGCGGAGCGCACGCGCGCGCTCACGTGCGCCAGCGCCGGCGGCAGCACGTCGCCGAGCAGCCGCCGCGCGCCGGCGGCGCTGCCGCCGCCCGCCTGCAGCAGCTGCTGCTGCTCCACCAGCTGCTGCACCCGCGCCGCCTGCTGCTGCGCGCGCTGCGCTGCGCCCGGCGGCGCGGCGGCGCCGCCGTCGCCGCCGCCGTCGCCGGGCGCCGCCGGCGGCGGCGCGAGCGGCACCGGGAGCACGCGGAAAGGGAACTTGAACCGCGCCAGGAAGGGCTCCGGCAGCAGCAGCCCGTCGGCGCCGGGCGGCAGCAGCGCGCGCCGCTCGCCCGCCGCCTGCTCTGCCTCGAGCTGCTCCGAGCCGCGCTCGCCGCCGGCCGCGGCGGCAGCCGCGGCGGCGCCGGCGGCCGCGTCCCAGCCGGCCCAGCGCTGCGCCGCCGCGCTGAAGAGCACCACCGCCAGCACGCGCGCCACCGCGCGCCGCACCGAGTGCAGCGAGTGCAGCGCCAGCGGCAGCAGCGGCACCAGCAGGCGGTGGGTGTCGCGCAGCACCCAGGCCAGCGCCCCGGGGCTGCGCGCGAGCAGGCCGGCCAGCAGCTGCAGCGCCGCCACGGGCAGGCCCATGTCAAAGATGCTCCCGCTCGGCGGCCCCGCGCCCACGCGCGCTCCGCGGCCGGGCGACGGCGCGCCGTCGTGCCTGCGGCGCGCGGGGACAGCGGCGGCGGGCCGTGAGGGGACGGGTGGCGCGCGCGTGGCTGCGCGCCCAGCCAGCCGCTGGGTGTCCGGCGCGCACCACGTGGGCACGGCGAGGCGCCACACGTCCTCGAGCGCCCCCGGCCCGTCCATGGCCCGCAACAGCTCCGGCCGCGCGCTCAGCGCCAGCAGCTCCTCCGCGGCGGCGCGGCGCAGCTCCTGCGCCAGGCCGTCGTTGCCCAGCACGCGCAGCAGGTTGGCCACGTCCTGGGACGAGTGCGGACGGGGGCGGCGGCCGGGGACTGGTTGGGCCGGGCGCAGCCGGGCCGAGCTGCGCGCGCCCGCGCCGGTCGGCCGCGCACGCAGGCGGCAGCGGCGGCCCCCGCGGCGCCGCACCTGGGGCGTGAAGTTGGCCGCCAGCGCGGGCGACGCGTCGGTCAGCGGGTCTGGCGGCAGGTGGGCCTGGCGGCCGCCGCGCGCCGCCGCCGCGGGCGCCTCCAGAAGGCCCCGGAACGGGTCGTCTGCGGCGGCGCGCGCGGCACGCGTCGGCGGCGGCCCCCGCGCGGGCGGGCGGCGCACTCCCAGCGCCGCGTGCTGCGCCGCGTGCTGCGCCACGCTGTGCTGCGCCGCACCCGCGTGCTCCAGCAGCTCCTCGTCGGGTCCCTCCGGGCCGTCGCCGCCGAGCAGCAGGTCCAGCAGCGCGCGGCCCGCGGCGCGGCGGGCGGCGGGCTCGGCGTTGAACAGGTCCTGCAGCAGCGGGACCGCGGGGCCCGACCAGAACGCCTCGCCCCCGAACTCGTCCAGCCCCTCGGCCGCACGCGCCGTCAGCGCGGCCGCGCAGTGCGCGTCGAGCGCCTGCGCCAGGCCGGGCGCGTCGCCCGCGCCGGCACCGCCGGACAATGCCGACGCGACCCAGGCGCGCCAGGGTGTGAGCGCCGCCGCGGCGGGCGGGCCGTCGCCGCGCAGGAGCGACAGCAGCAGCGCGGAGGCCCCCGGCCGCAGCGCGGGGCTGCCCAGCCCCTGCACCACGAGCGCCTCGGTGACGGCCGGCAGGAGCAGCAGCGCCCGCACGGGCTCCGCCTGCCGCCCGCCGGCCGCCGCCGCGCCGCCGAGCAGCGCCAGCAGCGCCTGCGGCACCTGCGCCTGCTCGTGCCCCAGCAGGCGCACGAGCAGCGAGTCCGCCTGGAGGCGCTCCAGCTGCGCGGGGCTCGCCGCGCCCGCCAGCGCGACGAGGCCGTGCAGCACGCACTGCAGCAGGCGCGCGTCGGACCGGGGGCCGACCCCAAGGCACGGCAGAGCCGCGTCCACGCGCGCGAGCCAGCGCGGCGCGGTCTCCAGCGGCTGCGCCTCCAGCTGCGCCAGCAGGCCGGCCGCCGCCTCGCCCGCCGCCGACGCGCCATGGACGCGCGCCGCCGCCGCGAGCGCCTCCAGCGCGGCGGGGCGCAGGCGCTGCAGCAGGCGCTCCGCGGCGGGGCGCAGCTCCGGCATCAGCAGCGCGACGGCCTCGTCGCACGCCGCCGCCGCGGCCGCGTCAGCCAGCGAGGGCGGCACGACCGCGCTGCTGCACCAGGCCGCCGGCACGGCATTGATGAGCCTGTCGGGGCGGGGGCAGGGTCAGCAAGGACGGACAGCAGGGCTCTCTGCGCTGCGCGCCGCTGGCGCCGGCTCACCGCAGCGACAGCAGCAGCAGGTTGAGGCTCTGCGTGTCCCAGCAGCATGGCCCCGCGGCCGCGCCGGCGCCGCCCGCAACGACGGTGGACGCCGCCGGCGCGGCGTCCTCCAGGCCCGCCGCGGCCGCCAGCACAACTGAGGCGGCGTCGCCGGCCACGAGGCCGCCCGCCGCCGCCGCCGCAGCGCCGGGGCTGCCCGACAGCGCGGCCGCAAGCGCAGCCGCCCTGTCGCCGGCGGCAACTGCCGCGGCGGACGCGAGCGCGCGCCCCAGCGCCGCCAGCAGGCCGCGCCACACCGCCTGCAGCGCCGCCTCCGCCGCGGGCTGGCCGCCGCCGTCGCCGTTGCTGGCGCCGCCCTCCTCGAGCTCCGCCAGCGGCGCGACCAGCAGCGGCAGCGCCGCCTCCAGCAGCGGCAGCAGCTCGAAGTGGCGCTCGGGCTGGCTCAGCAGCTCCGCTGCCTGGCGGCGGCGTGGGCGGCGCGCGCGGGGGCGGCGTGAGCGGGCGGCATGAGTGGGTGGGCGGCGCGCGGTGCTCTGCTTGGCTCCTGCACGCGCACCCCCCGCGCGCACCTGCAGGCAGATGCTGATGACGGCTGCCGTCACGTCCACGCGCTGCGCCTCGTCGTCGCCGCAGGCCAGGCCAGCCCACGCCGCCTCGGGCCCCGCGTCCGGGAGCGGCAGCTGCGGGTAGGTGATGGGGCAGCTGGGGTCAAACATCGCGGCCCGCGCCGCCGCGAGCGCGGCCGCCGCGGCGCCGCCGCCCGGCGCGAGCCGCGCCGCGGCCAGCAGGCTGCCGGCGCCGCTGCTGCCGGGCCGCGCCACGCCGGGCGGGCGCCACGCCGCAAGAGCGCCGGCGGCCGCGTCGCCTCCGTCGCCGCCGGGCAGCATGCCCGCCGCCGCCGCGGCCGCCTCGCTGGCGCGCGCGTCGCCAAACTCGGAGCGCGCGAGCTCGGGGTGGGCGGCCAGCGCCAGCGAGTGCTTCAGCCCCACCAGCAGCTGCAGCAGCACGCCCGACGCCGCGCGCTGCACGTCGCGGCTGGCCCGCTTGCTCGCCAGCAGCGCCAGCACGTTTGTCTGCGGGCGCGGCGGCGGCCGGCGTCGCGCGCGCGTGGGCTGCGCTGGCGCCGCCCGCGGCGCTGCCGGTCGGCGCCCCGCGCCGCAGCCGCCGCGGCCGCGCGCGCGGCGCGCACCAGCACGCTCTGCCGCGCCAGCAGCGCCTCTGCCGGCATGTCCAGCGCCGCGGCACCGCCGAGCTCCAGCAGCGCCGGCAGCAGCAGCCGCTCGTCGTCGCTGTACTGCAGCCGCACGTTGAGCTCAAACAGCGCCTGGTCGTCCGCCGCTGACAGCGACACCAGCGGCAGCGTGAGGTGGCCCGCCGGCGGCGGCGCGTCGCCGGGGCCGGGGCAGGGCAGCGGCGGCGCGTCGCCGCCGACGCCCGCGTCACCGCGCTGCGCCTCCTGCTGCCGCCAGTCGACGCGCGCCCGCGCCCGCAGCAGCCGCTCGTCAAACGGCGCCGCGCCGTCGCCGGCGGCGGTGCCGGCGCCGCCCGGGCCGCCGCCCCAGCTGCCGACGAGCGAGCTGCGCACGTCGGCGCCGGCAGCGGCCGCCGGCGCTGGCTGCCCGGCCGCCCAGAAGCCGGCGGCTGCTGCCGCGCCGGCTCCGGCGCCTCGCCAGCCGCCTGGCGAGCCAGTCGAAGCCACAGACGCGCGCAGCCCGGCTGCCGACGCCACGGAGCCGCGCAGCCCGGCGGCCGCGCCCGGCCGCGGCGACTGCGCCGACGACCAGGCGGCCGACCCCGGGCGCGTCCCGGCCGCGCCTGGCTGCGGGCGGGCCATCGCCGGGTGCGTGGGGCCCGCGTCGCCGCGGGCGCGCGCGCGCGCGCCTGCTGCCGCCGCGGCGCCGGCCTCGGGCGCCGGCGCGAGCAGCGCGTCCACCAGCGCCTCCACGGACGGCAGCAGCTCGTCGGGCCACACGCCAGGCGTGATGAACACGCGCGGCTGCTGCGCGGGCGGCGTGCCGTCGCCGGCGGCGCCGCCGCCCGCTGCCGCGGCCGCGGCCGCGCTGCGGCCCGTGAACGCGTGCAGCTGCTGCAGCGCGCCCAGCTCCAGCAGCGCCGTCGCCAGGCGCGGCTCGGCGGCGGCAAGCTTGCGGAGGAGCAGCAGCGCGACTGCGCTCGTCTGCATGCCGTCGCCCAAGCTCAGCAGGCCTGCGCGGCGCGGGCGGGCGCGGGCGGCGTGAGCGGCTGCCGCCGCCCGCGGCGCCCGCCAGCCGCGGCGCGCGCGGCAACTCACTGAGCAGGCCCCGGAGCACGCGCCGGTCCTGCGGGGACGAGGGGCGCGGCGCTGCCGCGTGAGGCGCCGCGGCCGCAGCGGCGGCGCGCCCACTGCTGGCGCGGCGAGCCCCCGCACCGGCCCCCTCTGATCCTCAGGCAGCTGCCCAGCTCGCACGCCCGCTGCCGGGCCCCTGCCATGCGCGGCGGCGCACCTGCAGCAGCTCCGCCGCGCCGACGAGCCCGTACTTCCATTTGAAGTCCAGGCTCTCCAGTGCGCGCGCCCTCACCTCGGGAGAGGCACTCCCTGAGCGCATGCGGGCGGGGCGGGTCAGCCGGGCCCCCCAGCGGCGAGGAGGGCCCTGGGGAGCTGGTGATGCTGCGCACCGAGCTTGTCGGCGATGTACTCCATGGTTCGCCTTTTCCCTGCGCGATCTGGGTCAACCTGCCGCTTCCGTCATCGCGCCGCACCCCCGCGTGCCCGAGCGCGGCACTGGCGCGGCAGCAGCAGGGGCAACAACAGGCGCCGGGGGGAGCGCACCTGGGGTCCGTGCGGGAGGAGGAGCTCACTCACGCGCTCCGGGCACCGTGAATGAGCTAAGAATTCAAACCCAGCCGCCGCCGCGTGACGGACGGACGCGCCGCGCGGCGTGACGTTGACCGACGCGCAGCCAGCACCCCCTCGCCTCCCAGGGCGCGCCTCCTGCCCTCAGGCAGCACCTCCATGTCCACACAGCCCTGATCGCACAGCGGGGCACGTGCGCCACCGCCGGCCGGCCGGGGCCTGCCGCCGCTGGTGCGCGCGCGCCGCAATGGCGCCTGCAGCCAGCGCCAGCGCGCCCGCAGCAGCGCCCGGGCGCCAGGGCCGGGTCTGGGGCATGCTGCTCGCGGCGCGGCTGTCGATCATATCTCTGGTCAATGCACGGTTCCTGAAGTTCCGCTGGGCCCTTCTGCTGGCCGTGCTCGTCGGCGTGCTCACGCTCGGCGGCGTCGCGGTCATCGCGTGGCTGCTGGTCACTCACTGCGACAACGTCTGCGCGTCGGTGCCGCTCGCGCTGGTGCCGCGCGCGCCGGCGGGCCTCGCGTCGCGGTCGTGCGTCGGCTTCAAGACGCGCGCGCTCAGCATCTCGCCGGCGCCGCGCGACGCGAGCCGCGCGCTCTACACAGACACGCTCGGCGACACGACCGACAGCCGCCCCGACCCCGTGTGGGACGCCTTCTCCTGTTCCTCCCCCTCCGCGACGCTCGGCAAGTGCAGCTTCCAGCACAGCGCCGCGTGCGGCTTGCAGGAGTGGCTCGCCACCTTCCAGGCGCGCGGTCGCAGGGCCAGCTGCCGATCGGCAGCTGGCCTGGTCGCGACCAGGCCTCGGGGCGGCAGCCTCCGAGGGCCTCGCCTGGCTGCCGCGCAGCCAGCTGAGCTCACGCCGCGCGCGCGCGCCGCACGCGCGCAGGGCCTGGCGGCGCTGGCGGCCGTCGCGGGCGGCAGCGCCAACGTCGCGACCGCGGACTGGCCGAACGCGGCGGGCTTCTACACCTTTGCCGGCGACCTGGAGGCGCAGACGGCGGCCGTGATGGCCGCCGCTCACGGCAGCAGGCGCTTGACGCGGGCCGGCACGCAGCGGCTGCTCGCAGCTGGGGGCAACGTCACCCTGGGCGGCGAGGCCGCCACGCTGTTTGTGGCGCCGCCGTGGGCAGCCTGCTGCGACGTCACGACCGCTGGCACCAAGCTAGGCAGCTTCGCGGGGCGCAACAGCCGGTTCGTGGTGCAGCTCGCTGGGCGGCGCGGGCTGAGCCTGGAGACCGAGATGTGCACCACCACGGCCAGCAGCAGCAACACCACGGGGCGCTGCAGCTGGACCGAGCTCAGCGCGGGTGTGGCGCTGCCTGGCGGGCTGCCGCGCGGTGGCTTGCCGCTGCCGTCAGCCGCCGCACCCGGCGCCTGGCCGCACAGCGCGCGCGCCGCCGCCTGCGCGCGACCGCAGCGCTGGTGCTGCCGCCGGTCGAATGGGTGAACCAGGAGCTGTGCGGGCCCTTTTCCTACTACTCAGCGGCGGGCGGCTTCAAGGCGCGCCGCCGCCCAGCCAGCCCGCGGCAGCACCGCACCGTGCCGCCGCGCCGCTCCGGCCGCGCGCGCGCGGCCGAGCGCCGCCGCCGTCGCTGCCGGCGCAGGTGCCGGTCGGCATGAGCGCCTCGGTCTGCCAGTTCCTGGGCGTGCGCGCCGCCCCCGGCGGCAACGCGACCGCGCCGCCCGCGCCGTACCAGATCTGCCTCAACGGCAGCATGCCAGACATCCTGGTGAGCGCCACCGGCCACGCGCCGCGCGCTGCGCGCTGCGCCTGGCATCGTGGGTCAATGCCATCTAGACTGACCGAGCGCAGCCGCCCGGACCGCCCTGGCCGCCGCGCGCCCACCCGCGCCCGCCCGCCTGCAGGTGCCGCTGGCGCCGTTCTTTGACCTCACGGGGGCCTGCCCGACGCTGGCCAGCCCCAACGCGACCGCCGTCGCGCGCGCGCGGCCGCTCGCCGAGCAGCAGCTGGCGGCCACACTGACGCTGCTGCCGCTCGCACACGAGTTTGGCATGGCGGTGTCGGCCTTCCTGAGCCAGGCGTACGTGGACGTCGAGGCCGCGGCACAGGTGGGGGCGGCGGCGGTCGGCGGGCGGCTGACCGCCCGCCGGTCAGCGTCCAACCGCGCCGGTCTGCGGCAAACCACAAACCACAGCGCGTCACGCAGGGGCGCGACGCGATGAAGGGCGACCTCGAGGCCGCATCGTGGTGGCTGGAGAACCAGCTTTTCTGCTGCGACCGGACCTGCCCCTCCTGGCTGAGCAGCGTCGGCTCGGCGCTCGGCTACACCACGTATGTCGAGGGCGGCGTGGCGTTGGTGGTTCTGCTGGTTTACCTAACCCTCCTCTCCCCGGAGCGCCGGCGGCTGCGCAATGGGCTGCGCGGCGTGGCGGGCATCGCATTCCAGTCCTCCGCGCCGCCGTCCGAGGCCGGCGGCCGGCCGGCGGGCACCACCGCGGTGGTGCCGCTGGGCGCGGCCGAGCTCTCGTGCGACGGCGCGGGTGCTGGTTCTCGGGCCGGGTCGGAGGCCGGTGCCAAGCCGTCGTCTGCCAGGGTCTCCGGCCGGGGCCTGGCGCGGCTGCCCGGCTCGGCAGTGGTCCGGGCGTGGGCCGAGTGACCGCGGGGCTTGTTACATGGTCGAGCGTGGGCCGGGCAGCCAGGGCGCGGTGGGGTGGGTGCGGGTGCGGCGGGACGGCGGCGTGCAGCGCGGCGGGGCGGGGCGCGCATGTGGGCAGCAGCACAGAGCGCCCTGACAACTGTTTAAACCTGCGCAGCCAGCGGCTGGCAGCAACGTCACGGGCGCGCAGCACACGCTGCGGCAACTCAGGGACAGGCTGCCAAAACCCAGCGCAAGCACACAGCAGCAGTGCCGCGCCCTCGATCGAGCACCCCCGCCGCGCGCCCCCAGATCGCATCGCAGCTCACAGCACGCGCGTCACCACGGCGCGGCACGCCAGGCCGCCGTCGGCGTGCAGCAGGCCCGCGCCCCGCAGCGCCGCCTCTGCGTCCGCCCAGCTCGTGATGTGGCCGAGGCTGAACATGCTCGGATAGCCCCAGCTGCTTGATGTGCTGCTGAAACCAAAGTTGCAAGGCCCCTTCACCACGTCGACGTGCTGGCCACCCGGCGCATCGAAGTCCTGGCCACCCGGCGCCACTCGCAGGCTCAGCGAGCTCGTCTCGGCGCTGACGACGGCCCCCTCGGGCAAGTCGGCGACAGACAGGTAGAGGCCCAGGTTGGTGAATGGCAGCCAATCCTCCTCCTCGACGCGAGCCTTTGAGACGCTCACGCGGAGGGACAGCGGCACGCCCGACCACGCGCGGGCGCGGCTGTGATCGCTGTAGGCTGGCTCGCGCCCCTGCTGCAGGTACTGCTCCACCAGCGCGCGCAGCGCGGCCGCACTGACGCACCAGTCCAGCGTGAGCTACTTCGTGGACGCCGGGCGCGCCGGCGCGCTCCAGGCGGGAAAGCTGGGCAGGCCAGGCAGCTTGGTGATCGCGGCGAAGTGGGTTGCTGCTGGCGCGCCGCGGCTGCACAGCGCGGCCGCAGCCATGAGCTCGCCGGGCTTGAAGCCCGCCTGGAACAGGTCGCTCTGGCTCGCGACGCTGCAAAAGAACAGCTGGGTGACGTGGCGCATGCGCACCAGCGCCACCAGCTCCTTGGCCAGCGCCGCCTGCAGCGGCTCGGCCTGGCGCTCTGCCCACTTGATGATGGTGTAGCACACCGTGTTCTCGCTCGCCACGCGCGTGCGCTCGTCCGCCAGCAGCCGCTTCAGCGCGCCGTGCGGCAGGGCCAGCAGTGCCTGCTGCCTGACGCTGCTCTTGCCCTCGCCCCACACCAGCTCCAGGTCGCCCAGCTCTGCCTGCACCTTGTCCGCCGTGGCATTGAAGATGCTGCGCAGCGCCGGCAGCTCTGCGCAGCCCAACGGCAGCGCGTGCACCGCCGCCACGGTGCGCCAAGCCAGCTGCTTCAGTGGCACCGCTGCCAGCGCGTCGCCCGCCGCCGCTGTCACCTTGGCGACCTCATAGCGGTCCGCCAGCACCAGCAGCTGCAGCAGCCGCTCCTGCTCGGCGCCCGCCAGCGTGCTGGCCGGCTCCGCCGCGTACGCGGCCTGCAGCAGGAGGCGCCCCACCTCGAGCTGCCCACGCGGCACCGCGAGCTCCAGGCTGTGCTGCTGCTTGCCAGCCCCAGCAGATGCGCTGGCAGTCGTGCTCTTGCGCGCCGGCTCAGCGTCGCTCCAGTTCTCCAGCTGCGCGCGGGCGCATGCCGGGGCAGAGCGAGCGTCAGCGGTCGCGCGGCGTGCTGCACCGTGCGGCGCCAGGGCGCGCCAGCCATTTGTGCCCACCAGCCGGGGCCCCCGCCACACCTTGGCCTCGAAGACGGGCGACAGGACGGCCAGGAGCATCGAGTGCCCCGGCAGCACGAGCTCCTTGAGCTGCGGCTCGCCGTCGCCGTCACCGTCGCCGGGCTCCTCCACCAGACGAATCTTGCAATCGCTGAACGTCTGGGAGCCGAAGTAGCGGCTGCAGTCGGCCCCGGCGGCCATGGCGGCGCGGCGACGCACGGCGGGCAGGCGCGCCCGTCTCGCTGCGGTGAGGCCGCGAGGCAGCAAGGCACGGTCGGCCGCGTTCGGTACCGCTCTCTCGTATCACGTTCTCGGGGACGCGCCCAGCGGCGAGGCGACCGCGCCGCAGCAGCTCCCTGGAGCGCTCGGAGCGACCGGCAGCAGCGGCGCAGCCAGCGGCGCGGGGCGGCGCGAGCGGCGGCCGCGGCGGTTGCGGCTGGGCTCCGGTGAGTGTCTGGTGAGTGGGAGCGGCGCCCGGCCAGCGGCACACGCCCTGAAGCCTGCTGCTTGGACCGCGCCGCTGTGCCGCCACGGCGGCGTCGCGCCGTCGCGCTCCTCAGCACCCGCCCGCCTCCAGCCCAATGCGTCTCCGCCCCAGACCGGCCCGAGCACCCCGCCAACGCGCCGCATCGCCCTCGAGCGGCAGCCGCGGCGCCCAGCAGCCGCTCGGCGGCATCTCCCGGCCCCGCCCCCGCGCGCCCCGGCGTCGCGGAGCCCCGCTCGGCGGCAGATCCCGATCCCGATCCCGATCCCGATCCCATCCCAATCACCGACACGCCATGGCGCTGGCGCAGCGCCTGGCGTCGGGCGGGCAGGCCTCCACCAGCGGCGGCGCAGCGCGGCGGCCGGCGGCGCCGCGCCGGCCCGCCCCGGCGCCGGCGCCGGGCCCCCGGCGGGGGGCGCCGCCCTGCCGCGCCGCCGCCTCGTGGCAGCGCCGGCAGCCGCCGCGGACGGCGGCGCTGAGGGCGACGCCGGCGACGGCGACTCGCCGCTCGAGCACCGCGACACCGTGTACGAGCGCCTGCCGCGCAGCGCGGAGGCGTACCCCGACTACGAGGACGAGGAGTGGGTGTCCCGCGTGACCAACTGGGAGTCGTTCTGGTACGAGGACGAGGACGTGCTGGACCTGGAGGAGGGGGGGCTCTCGCCGCTCGAGGCGGCGCGCGCCTCGCTCGCGCGCGCACGTGCGTGCCGCGCGGCCGCGCGTCGCGCGCCGGCGACGGCGCGCCGCGCCGCCGCGCGCGCGCGCCGACGCCGGCCGCGACCCGCACCCCGCGGGCGCGTCCGCCGCACCCGCGCGCAGGCGCGCTCGCGGGGCAGCTGTCGGACCTGCACAAGCGCGCCGACGTGGAGCAGATGATCGCGCCGCGCGTGCGCCCGACGCAGGGCTTCGAGGACATGTACACGACGGAGGAGCAGCACGTGGTGCGCGGCGCGCGGGCGCCCGCCGGGCGCCGGGCGCGCCGCCGCCCGCCCGCCGCCCTTTTGCCGCCCCCGCGGCGCGCCCCTCCACGCCGCCGCCGCCGCCGCCGCCGCCGCCGCTGCTCTCCGCCGCCGCCCTCCGCTGCTCCCCGCGCCAGTCTGAGATGGAGATGAATCGGCTCGACCCCAACCCCGACTGGGACGCCGTCGACGCGCGCGCGCTCGCGGAGAAGCGGCGCCGCCACGCGCTGCTCGACGCCGAGTGGGAGCGCCAGAAGGCGCTGCTGGCGCGGCCGACCAGCTTCACGCTCCGACTCGACAACGACGCGCGCCTGCAGGCGCGCCGGCCGCCCGGCGCCCCGCGGCGGCGCACCCGCGCCGCCGCCGCGCGCGCCCGCGGCGCCCGCGGCGGCGCCCCGCCCCGCGCGGCCCCTGCTGCGCCCGACGCCCGCCCCGCGCCGCGCCGCGCCGCCGCGCGTCTCGCCAGGGCGCCGACAAGGACTGGATCCGCGAGGAGTGGACGCACGAGCAGATCATGGACCTCATCGTCGGCGGCGGCAAGTTTGTGCACCCAGACAAAGTCCCGGTGCGCGGCCGCGGCGCGCCGACGCGGCCCGCGCCCGCCCGCGCCCGGCGCCGTCGCTGCGCGCGCGCAGCCCGCCTCGCTGGCCGCCCTCACCCGCGCGCCCCGCGCCCCGCCGCCGCCAGGGCGTCGTGCTCAACCCGCTGCTGCCGGCCGACTACGCCGCCGCGGGCGTGCGCGCGGTGCCCGACACCGAGGAGTTCCTGGCCGCCATCGGCCACCTCGCGACGGAGGACGAGATCGGGGCCCTCTCCGCGGGCGTCGCGCTTGGCGAGGCCGACTTTGCGGACCCGGGGCTCGTGTTTGAGGACGCGGGTGCGGCGGCCGCGCCGCGGGGGCCGCCGCGCGCGGGTGGCGGCGTGCGCGGGCGGCGTGCGGGAGGGGAGACGTGGGGGAGGCGCGCAGGCCGACCGCCGCCGCGCCGTCCGCGCCGCGCGCCGCAGACGGGACGCTGCACGCCGAGGCGCCGCCCAACCCGTGGGCGCAGCGCTCGCGCGCGCGCACGTCGAGCGACGTCGCGCTGTTTGAGGCGCTCGTGGACCGGCTGGCCGCCAAGCAGGCGGCGCGCGCGGCGCGCGCGGACGCCGAGCCCGGCGATGGCGACGCCGCGGCGGCGGCGGCCGCGGCCGACGCGGGCGTCGGCCCGGGCGCCGACGAGGGCGGCGGCGGGCGCGGGCTGGATGACTTGATGGGCGAGGGCTTCACCGCCTTTATGGAGGATGACCCGTCGGTCACCGTGTACTACGACGACAACGCTGGCGAGGACGGTGGCGGCGAGGACGGCGAGGACGAGGGCGAGTGGTGGTGGGAGCGGCAGCAGCAGCAGCAGCAGCAGGGCGGCGGCGCGTGAGCGCGGCCGCGGCCGCGCGCGACGGACGCGCGGCGCGGGTGGTTACCCAGGGCCGCCGGCAACTCCTGTCGCGCCCGCCCGCAACTCCCGCCGCGCTCACATCACGCGTACATCAGGTCCGCGTCCAGCCCGCCGCCCAGGCCGCCCAGGCCGCCGCCGCCGCGCTCGCGCATGACCAGCTTGCCCAGGTAGCTCCGGTCCAGCAGCAGCCCGTCCTGCACGCTCTGCGACGGCGCGGCGCGGGCGCGGGGCGCGCCGCGGCGGTCGGGCGGCGGCGGCGGCGCAGGGCGCGCGGCACGACCGCCGACCGCCGACCGGGGCGCGCCGGCGCCGGCGCCGATCCGGGTCACACGCACCTGGACCTGGCCTGCCAGGCCCATCACGGAGCGGATGGTGCCGTCGATGCGGCGCGCCATGTCGGCGCTGTTGTACTGCTCCGGGTCCTGCGCGCGGCGGGCGGGCGGGCGGCGGGCAGGCGCGGCGCGGTGGGCGGGCGGCGCGGGGCGGGCGCCGCTGCTGCTGCCGCACAGCGCCGCGGTGCGGCGCGCGGTGGGCGTGGCCGGCTGGGCGTGGCCGGCTGGGCGTGCCCCGCTGGGCGTGGCCGGCTGGGCGTGGCGGGCTGGGCGCGGCCGGCTGGGCGTGGCGGGCTGGGCGCGGCGTGCGCGGCGCGCGCCTGCATGAAGGTGACCATGCCGTCGCGGTCGTTGATGCGCGCAAACACCTGCCGGCACGACACCATCCTGCGGCGCGCGCGCGCGGGCCCGGGCCCAGGCGACACGGCGCGCGCGTCGGCGGGCGGCGCGCGCGCGCGCCGCGCCCCGGCCGGCGCGCGCGGGCGGCGCTGCGGGCACGCAGCGCGGGCGGCGCTGCGGGCGCGCAGCGCGGGCGGCGCATGCGCGCGGCGCCGCGGGGCGCGTCCGCGCCTGAGGATGACGGCCTCCGCCTCGGCGGGCCCGCTGAGCCCCGCGGCCTTGGCGATGTCGGCGAGGGAGAGCGTGACATACGTCTGCGTGAGCCGCTGGATCGTGCGCGCGGGCAGGCTCGCCAGCACCTGCCGCACCAGGCCCACGTTGCGGTCCTGGCGGCGGCCGAGGCGGCGGCGGGGGCGTGGGCGTGGGCGCGCGGCGGGCGCGGCGGGCGCGGCGGCGCGGCGGGCGCGGCGGCGCCGGGGCGCGCGCGGGCGCGCACCGCCGCAAACACGGCGCTGTGCTGCTCCGCCACGCGCGCGAGGCGGTCGTGGCTCTTGGCCGCGTACGCGCTCGCCAGGTCTGCGGGCCGCGGCGGTGCGGACGGCTAGCCGTTGAGCGGCGCGCTGCGGAGCGGCACGGGGGACGACGGGCCGCGCCGCGCCGCGCAGCGCCGCGCAGCAGCGGGCCCGCCCACCTGCGTAGGGCTTGGCGTCCGGCGCGTCGGTGAGCTGCCGCACCTTCTGGCTCGTGAACTTTGGCAGTGCCGGCACCGCGCCTGCGCGCCCGCGGCGGCGGCGGCGGCGGCGCCGTGGGGGCCGCGCGCCGACGCCGCCGCGCCCGCGCCGGCGGCACGGCGCTCGCCGCTGTAGCAGCGCCGCGGCGCCGCAGCAGCCGCACCGCTGTGGATGAGGCTGACCAGCACGTACTTCCTGTAGGTCGCCGCGGTGATGGCGCTGCACACGTACGTCGGCGCGGTGAGGCCCTGCAGGAACAGCTCCAGCGCGCGCGCCAGCTGCTTGCGCCCTGCGGCGGCGGCGGCGGCGCGACGCGTGTGGGCGTCCGCGCCTTCCGCGCCCGCCGCGCCCGCGCCCGTGCGTGTGCCCGTGTGTGTGCATGTGCGTGTGCATGCGCGCGTGCACGCGCGTGTCGCGCCCGCCTCACCCGCGGCGACCATGCCGCCGTAGTAGCAATAGAGCTGCAGGTCGGTCGGCCCCACCGCCGTGCGGGTGGGGTCCACCTCCGTCAGCTCGCCGCCCAGCAGCGCCGCCGCGGCGCCGTACGTCTTGGCCAGCAGGCAGCTGCGGCGGAGCGCGCGGCGGCGCGGCGGCGCGGCGCCCGTCGGCGCGCGGCGCGGAGGGCGCGGCGCGAGGCGCGCGGCACGCGGCGCGGAGGGGCGCACGGCGCGGAGGGGCGCGGCGCGCGGGGCGCGGAGGGGCGCGGCGCGCGGGGCGCGAAGGGGCGCGGGGCGCGGAGCGCGGCGCGCGCACAGCTGCAGTACGTCGGCGTGGATGGGCGTGAGGTGCTCGGCGCTCGGCGCGAGGCGCTGCAGCGCGGCCAGCAGCGGCGCGACGCCCGAGCGCGCGGCGCGCGGGTCGCCCAGCAGCTGCTCCTTGTACTTCCGGCAGAGCTCGCAGACTGCGGAGACAGGGAGACAGAGGAGGGAGGGGGTGAGGCCAGCTGGCGCCGCAGCAGTCGCGCCGCGCCGGGCCTTGCCGCGGCCGCGGCCCCGCACGCGCCGCGCCGCGCTGCGAAGTGCGCCGCCGCTCACATGCGTCCGGCACGTGCTGCACCTGCGCCGCCGAGCAGCTGCGCAGGAACTGCGCCGTGTACTCCGCGAAGGCGCCGTCGGCGTTGGGGTTGGCCCGCCGCGCGTGCGCGTTCCTGCGGCCGGCGCGGCGCGCGGCGGCCAGTCGGCGCGCGGGCGCGCCTCCCCGCCGCGGCGCTGCAGCGGCGCTGCGGCGGCCGTGGCGCGACGGCCATGCTGCTGCCGCGGCGGCGGCGCAGCGGCCGGGGCGCGGTGGCCGTGGCGCGGCGGCGCGGCGGCGGCGGCGGCTGCGGCGGCGCGCACAGCAGGAACACGATGCCGACCGAGTGCTGCGCCGCGTCCAGGTGCTGCGCCGCGGTGAGGCAGTTGTTGGCGGGGTTGTCCAGCACGCTCTCGGCAACCTGTGACTTCAGGTAGGTCGCCAGCTGGCCCAGGCCCTCCGCCGTGGCCGAGAGCGCGGCGATGCTGTTCACCAGGGTCTCCATGGCGCGCCCAGCGCGCTGCGGGGCCCACCGCGCGCTCCCGGCGAGGCCAGACGCGCGATCTGCGGCGCGTCGAGGCGCAGGCGCGCCGCGCAGGGCGTGGCGCCCGGCCCGGGCGTCTGCTGCTGCTGCGCGCGCGGGCGGGAGGCGCGCGAGAGGGGCCCCGTCAGCGGTGGCGGGGCTGCGTCGGGGCGATCTCACCGGGCCTGATGCCCCGACGCGAGCGCTGCCTCGGCCGTGCGGCGGCGGCGGCGGCGGCGGTGCAGCGCGGCGGCGGTCTGCGCGGTCGCGGCGCGCCGGCTGCGCTGCATCCGCCGCCGCTGGCCCAGTCCCACTGCACGCCCGTAGTCGTCGCGCATCCCGCCGTCGCGCGCGCTCCAGTCGCTGTGTCCAGAGGTGCGCGCGCACGCCTCGCTGCCGCCCCGCGCGGCGCGCAGCAGCCGCTCCGGGGCCGCCAGGCGCCCGCACGGATCGGATCGGTGGCGCGCGGCGCGCGCCGGGCCCTGGGTGCTGCGTGCAGCGGCCTCAGAATGCGCGCGGCCTCCCGCGAATTTGCCGGCCTCCCAGGGCCCGCACGCCCGCCCAGCGTGCCGCCAGCCCCGGGCGCGACTGGGGAACGCCGCGACGGGGGCTCGGGCATCGCAATGCGCGCGCCGCTGCTGACCGGCCGCTGCCGCTGCCGCTGCCGCTGCCCGCCGCCTGCCGCCCGCGCGCCGCCCAGGCCGCGCCGCCAGGATGACGCCCACCGACACCGTGGCCCTGGCCGTGTGCGTGAGCTGCTCGGTGATCGTCGTCGTGGAGTCGCTCGGCATCACCGCCGCCGCCGCGGCGCGGCGGCTCTTCCCGGGGCTGCACTGAGCGGCGATTGCGGCGCGCCCGGCGCGGCGTCGGGGGCCGCGGGCCGGCGCGCGGCTGAGCCTCGATGGGGGACCAGTGATCGGCCCGCGCCGCCTGGCCGCGGGTCGGACCAATGACGGCGCCCGGCTCGCGGCGCTCGCGGCGCTGCGCGCCGCAGCCTCCGCGCTGTGCGCGCCGACGAACGCATGGCACCTCGCCCCGCGCGTGGCCGGCTTTTGATCCCGTCCGAGCTTTTTTGTGATGCCCCACCCTGGCGGCGCCTGCTGGCGGGGGTGTGCTCGCTCGCGGCTCTCGCGAGACCGGGAGCGCCTGTACTCAAGAAAATTTTGCCCACACTCACTCACATGGTGCCCTCTGTATGTGTACCCGACGACGCAACCTGTAACTCTCAGCGCCGCACGCGGCCCTGGCTCTGGAGGCACACACACCGGCGGCGGCCGGCAGCAGCAGTAGCGTCACTCGGCAGGCGGCCGGGCATCACTGCCGCCGCTGCCCCGCCCCACGATCCAGTCCCCGTCCGCCTCGCCCGCCACTCACAAGCCCTTCTCCGCTGCCTCCCGCGGCCTCCCTCGCGCGCAGCACCACACTCCACACCAAAGGTGAGCCCTCCCCGCCGCGCGGCGGGCCGCGCGCCGCGCCCTGGGCGCGGGCACATTACGGGCAGCGCGCTCGGCGAGCGGCAGGGGCGGCCACGGCCCGGGCGCGGCACTGGGCGCTCGATACTGCGCGGCGCACCACAGGCCCGGCCGCGGGCGCCCCGCCGCCCATTCGGCCGGGCGCGGTGCCAACCACGCGCAGCAGGGCGCGCCCGCGGCCGACACGGCGCGGCCAGGCCGCTCGCGGCCGCGGCGGCGAGCCGGTGACGCTAGCTGCTGCTCACCCCAGCCCCGGCGCCGCCGCCCCGCAGTCAGTGACGCCATGGCCAAGCTCGCCGCCGCCCTGGCCCTGGTGCTGGCCTGCGCCGGCGTCGCGTCGGCCTACCCGAGCTTCTGGGCCTCGGGTGCGGCAGCGGCGCGCGCGCGCGGGGCCGCCGCGCGGCCGCGCCGCCGCCCGGGGCGCGGCCCCTCTCCCCTCCGCCCTCACAGCGCCGCGCTGCCCCTCGCTGCGCGCCGCAGAGTACGCGCCGAGCTGCACGGCCGTGCCGACGGCGGGCAAGGCCTGCCACAAGGCTCCCATGATGGACGCGCGCACGGTCGTGAGCCTCGTGCCCGCGGCCGGCGGCGCGCCGGTCAAGACCGCGTGCGCGGGCAAGGCGTACACGGTCAAGATCTCCTTCCCGGAGGCCCGCCTCGCGTACCTCACGCTCAGCGGCGGCGCGGTGACGGTCAAGAACGCGCTCAACTCGGCCAAGTGCCCCAACACCTTCACCTTTGCCGCGCCGACCGGCTTCTCGCCGTCGCGCACCTTCTCCACCTCCGCCGTCGCGCCCGCGTCGGGCTCGTGGGTGGTGTCGGTCGCGTCGGCGACGGGCGGCTGCGCGCCGTTCATGATCACGCGCGCGACCGTGCCCGTGGCGCGCTGCTGAGCGGCCGCGGGGGCCCGGGGCGCGCGGTTCCTTCATTTCACACCCCCTCACCTGACTTGCCGCACCTGACTTGCGTGGTGCACACGACTGTGCACGTGGCTGGGTGACATCATCATGGGCTCACGGCCGTGCGACGGAACGGGGGCGTGCGACGCGCGGCAGCTGCCCCGTGCCGGGCGCTGACGCAGGGCTATCTGCGAGTGTAAATCTGTGCTCGCTCGTGCGCGCGACGGCCGCGCGGCGCTGCGGTCGCCAGGTCTGGCTTGAGGGCGCTGCATGCAGCGAGCCGTCGGCGACCGGGCAGCGATTACCTGAACCCCTCTCCCCCTCGTTCGCGGCTGCCCGCTCAGTCAGCAGCTGCTGCAGCGCTGCACTCGCTCGCTAGCTCCGCCGGCACGTCGCGCCGCCGCCGCCGCCGCGCGCGCAAGCTGTGGGCTCGTGTGGGCGCTTGCGCGCGCGGCGGCGGCGGCGCGCGCGGTGCAGTGCGCACGGCACGCACGCACGCGTTGCGTTGCGCTCCGCCAGCTGGCTCTGCACCTACACGCGCACGCCTCCTGCTCCGCCCCCGCCCCGCCCCCGCCCGCTGCGACAGCGTTCCAGCTGCTGTGACAGCAGTCGCCGAGCCGCCCCCGGCGGCGCGCAGCTGCGCACCGCCGGCAATCCGCAACCTCAACCCTTGCGGTTGGAGCTAGTTGGTGTCGTCCCCGCCGTCGCGCTGCGCTCGCCGGCGCTGCTGCTGCTGCTGCTTCTGCAGCAGCGCTTCCAGCGTCTGCCAGGGGTTGAGCGTGGCGCCGTGCGCATACGAGCGGCCACCGCCCTCCTGCTGCTGCTGCTGCTGCTGCTGCTGCTGGGCGCTGCTCCGGCCGCCGGCCCCGCCGCCGCTCCCGCCGGCGCTCGCGCCACCATCCGGCAGCACCGCGACGCCGTCCGCGACCTCGAAGCGGGGCGCCGCGGGCGCCGAGGGCGCTGCGGGCGCCGCGGGCGCCGGCGCGCCGAGCAGCCAGGCCCAGAAGCCGCGCCGCGCGCCGGGCGCGGGCGCCGCGGGCGCCGCGTGCGCCGCGTGCGCCGCGTGCGCCGCGTGCGCCGCGTGCGCCGCGAACCACCGGTCGAGCGGCAGCGGCAGCCCGTAGTGCGCCTCGTCGCGGTCCAGCACCGACGCGCAGCCGGGGCGCCGCCGCTTCGCGCCGCGCCAGTTGTCGACCGGCCGCACGCCCGCGCGCGCCCACGCGCCGCGCAGCGCCCAGAGCCAGAGCTGCGGCGTCGAGGGGTGGCAGAAGTGGCTGCACTCCTGGCCGTCAAAGTTGGTGCGGTGGTACTCCCACGCCGTGGCGGTGGTGTTGTAGATGGGCACGATCGGCAGCCCGTACTCGCCCAGCACGCGGCGCGCCGCGATGTTGCGCCACGCGCCCGCGGCGACGTACGCCGCGACGGCGTCGCCCTCGGCGGCGCGCAGCGCGCCGCGCGCGTCCATGCTCAGCCCGCGCACGGGCTGGCAGGCCCACGGGCCCTTGCGCACGCCGATCCAGGGCACCTTGTAGTCGCCGTCGGCGCTGTCAAAGTGCTGCGCATGCCGCGGCGGCGGCGCGGCGGCGGCGCGGCGGCGGCGCGGCGGTGCGTGGGCGGTTGTGCGACGCGGCACGCCGCGGCGCGGCGTGGGGGCGCTGCCGCCGCCGCGAGCCCGCCGCGCGCGCGCCTCGCCCGCGGCGCACCTGCTTGGGCGTCTCCAGCCAGAAGAGGTTGGGGAACTTGGCGCGCGTCGCCGCGAAGAAGCGGCCGAGCTGGTGCAGGGAGGCCTCGTATTCGGGCTGCTTCGTCTCGCCGTGCCACAGCCCAAAGTTGACGACAAAGAGGTCGTGCGGCGTCGCGAGCGACGCGTGCAGCAGCGGCAGCACGCCGATCGAGGTGCGGTTGCCCGCCACAAACAGGTCGCCCTGGATCGCGTGCACCTGGCGGGTAGAGCGCGGGGGCGTCGGCGGCGGCGCGCGGGCGTCCGCGGCGGCGCGCCGGCGTCGCGCCGCTGCGGCCGCCCGCCGCGGCCGCCTGCCGCCGCGGCCGCCTGCCGCCGCGGCGCGCCTGGCAGATGCGCGTGTGCTGGGGCATGTGCATGCAGTGCGGCTCGCCGTAGCCGGGGATGGCGTCGAGCAGGTGCATCGCTGTGTAGTTGTTGCTCGCGTGGTAGGTGGCGAGGTCGGTGAACTCGACCATGAAGCACCGCAGCGCCTTGAACAGGTCCTTGCTCATCGAGTCGCTGCGAGGCAAAGGGGTGGCACGGGCGCGGCGCGGGCGGCGCGGCGTGGGCGGCGCGGCAGCGCGCGCGGCAGGTGCGGAGCTGCGCCCGCCGCCGCCAGGCTGGCTGCGCACGGCGCCGCACCCGACGATCCAGGTCGTGCGGCCGCGCATGAGGGCCCACAGGTCGCAGGGCGTCATGGTCAGCAGCTCGGCGTCGTCCTGGCCGAGCGTGCGCGCGAGGAACTGCTGCACCGTGCTCGCGTTGCAGAGCTGGTGCCCCCAGAACGGCGCCTTCTGCACGCGGTCGTCCTTGCGGTGCGAGCAGAAGCTGCTCCACAGCCCGCCGCGCTCGCAGTTGGGGCAGGGGCGGTCCCGGTTGGCGTAGATGCCGCCATACAGGTATGGCGTCTCCCGGCCCGCCCGGATGTCGGCCAGCGCGTGGCGGCGATAGGGCAGCGGGCACTGCACGCCGCCGGCGCCCTCGGCCTTCTCCGGCGCTGCTGAAGCGCCCACGACCGCCAGGGCCGCCAGCAGCAGCGCCAGCGCGCCCGGGCGGGCGCGCGCAGCCCACATGCGCCTGCCTCACAGCGCGCAGGCCATGCCGCGGCGCGGGACGGATCGTGACGGCCGCCACTGACAGCGGTGAGGAGTGTGGGCGCGGGCAGGGCGGGCGCCGACCAGCGCAGCGACAGTTGGCGAGCCGGCAGCGCCCTGGTTGTCACAAAATGATTGGCCCGGCCCCGATCGCGACTCCACTCGAGCGACTTCCTGAACGCCGCGCCGCGCCGCGGCGCCGGCGCCGGCCGCCCGCGCCGCCGCCGCCGCTGCTCCCGCGCGCTGGACCTGCGAGGTCGCTGCCGCTGCTGCCGCTGCTCACAGCTGCACGAGGCCGAGCCGGACCTGCTCCTTCACGAACAGCACCTGCTGCCGGAACTGCTCCGGCAGCGAGTTGATCTGCTCGTCGCTCAGCCCGTTGACCTGCGCGACCATCGCCCGCATCGCGGCGGGGTCCATCGCCGGCGCCGCGGGCGCCGGCGCTGCCTGCTGCTGCTCCGGCGGCGCCAGCGGCTGCAGCGTGAGCGTCTGCGGCGGCTGCGGCTGCATCATCACCGGCTGCGCGACCGGCTGCATCTGCAGCACGCCGCCCGGCTGCATCGGCACGCCCAGCGGCTGCTGCTGCGGCTGCGGCGGCGGCTGCTGCTGCGGCAGCAGCACCGCCTGCTGCTGCCCGGTCGTGGGGTCGACCATGACCACCTGCACGCCCGGCGGCGGCGCGGCGAGGCCCATGGGCCCGCCCGACGCCGGGCCTGCGCGGCGACGGCGGCGGCAGCGGGCGTGAGCGAGCGGAGCGCGGGCACGCGCCCCCAGCCGCCGCCGCCGCTGCCGCACCTGGCATCATGCCGCCCAGGCCGATGGGCCCCTCCTGGAAGTGACCCGGCGGCTGCTGGCCGTAGCTGGGCGGCCCGCTCACGCCCGGCGGCGGCTTGACCATGCCTGGGAGCAGCGGCGGCGCCGCAGGCACGCGGCGGTGGGGGTGAGCGGGCGTCCCGCGGCGGCGGGAGCTGCCCGCCCCCCTCGCTCGCAACTCGGTGTCGTGCGGCAGCCACTCGCTCGTGCGCTCGCGCGCTGCTGCTGCCCCTGGCGCTGGCTCGGCCGCGCGCGCGGTGCTCGCAGGTCGGGGCGCGGCCGCCGCCGCGCGCTCGCGCTCGTTGCACGCCTGCACGCCAGAGGGCGCGCCACCGTCGCGGCGCCGCGACTCACCCAGCAGCACCTGCGCCTGAAACACCGCCTTTGCGAGCCCCGGGCGCGCCGCAAAGTAGGCCTTGGCCGCCTCGCGGTCGCCGCCAAGGAACTCCTTGAGCAGCCGCAGCACCTCCCACAGCTCCGGCCGCGACTGGCTCGCGAGCAGCTCATTCAGCTGGTCCTGCGCGCGCCGGTCGCTGCTCGGCGGGCCGCCGAGCATCGCCGCGACCGTGCCCGCGCTCTGCGCCGCCGCGGCGTAGCCAATCATGCGCGGCGCCGGCGGCGGCGGCCCGGCACCGGGCGGCGCCGCGCCGCGCGGCTCGTCTGCGGGCGGCGGCGCGGCGCGCGGACGGTCGGCGCCCACGTGGGGCGGCGTCGGCCGCGCCTGGCGCCAGGCGCCGCGGTCCCGCCGCCGCCGCCGCAGTCGTGCCGCCGCCGCCGCTGCCCGTGCGCCTGCCGCTGCCCCCGCGCCGCGCGCCGCACCGCGCGGCTCGCGCCGGGCGCCGAGCGCCTCCTCGGCAAAGTCGATGCGAATCTGGCGGCCCATGAAGTCCTGGCCGTTGATGTTGCGGTGCGCGCTCTCCGCGGTCGCCTTGTCAAAGTACTCGCAGAAGGCAAAGCCCTTTGGCCGCCCCGTCTCGCGGTCCACGATGAGCCTGCGCGGCGGCGAGGGGCGACCGGGTCGGAGGCGGCCCCGGCCGGCTGCGGCGCCGCCGGCGCGGCAGCAGCGGCGGCGGCCGCGCGCACCGCAGGCTCTTGATGGGCCCCACGGTGCCCATGAAGGCCGTGAGGTCGGCCTCCGTGACCTCAAACGGCAGGTTGCCCACTGCGGGAACGGCGGGCGCGCGGGGGTGGGCGGGCGCCCGGGGTGCCCGCTGCTGCTGCGTGATGATCGAGCGCCGCCCACCGAACAGCGTGGCCGTCGGCGGCCGGCCCGCCATGGCGCTCCGTTCTCTGTGACTTCGTGGCGCGGCCCTGGCCGGGCCGCGGGCTCGTGCGCGCGCGGGAGCGGGCGCTGGGCTCGGGCGTGCGCGGGGCGAGGCGCGGAGGGGAGTCGGGGTCACGCGGGGTGGTCACCCGGGATCACGGCGAGCGCGGACGAGCGGCGGCGACGCGGCGCCCGCGCCGCACGGGGCGTCGAGCGTTGCGACAGCTGCGCCCTGCGCCGCCGCTGCCGAGGGCGCCGGCGACCCCCGCACGCCCCTCCCACTGCTGCCGGTGCATACGCACCACCACGCCAGGCCAGGCCGTGCCCGCGGCGCCGCACGCCGCCGCGCGAGCGCCGCCGCTGCTGCCGCGCGCGCGCCCGCGTGTGACGTGCGAGAGCGCCGTCGGCAGCGCGCGCCATCGGCAGACGCCGATGGCCGACGCCCCCGAGCAGGCGGGCGAGGGCGGGACGATGCAGGACTGGCCGCTGCTGGTCACGCACGCGCTCGAATACGCGAGCAAGTGGCACAAGGTGCGCTGCTCCAGGAGCAGGCCCCGGCGCGGGCGGCGCAGCGGCAGCGGCGGCGGGCAGCGGGCGCGGGCGCGGCGCAGCGGCGGCGGGCCCGGCAGCGCGAGAGGGCTCGCCCCGCCCCTCGCCGCCGCAGGACCAGCAAGTCATCTGCCGCACCGTGGAGGGCCCGATCAGCGTGACCACGTACGCCGACCTCGGCGCGCGCGCCAAGCTCTGCGCGCTCGCGCTGTCTGGCCTGGGCGTCACCCGGGGCAGCGTGGTCGCCACGCTCGCGTGGAACACCACCCGCCACCTGGAGTCCTGGTACGGCATCATGGGCATCGGCGGTGAGTCAACCCTCCAATTGCTTTTGTTTGAACCACAGCTGACCCTCAATCGAGACGCGGCGGCCGCGGTGGCCGCAGCGGCTGAGCAACACGCGCGCCGCGCGCAGGCGTGTGCCACACGCTCAACCCGCGCCTCGCCGACGCCGACCTGGCGTACATCGCCGACCACGGCGAGGATGATCTCATCCTGGTGGACCACACCCTGCTGCCCACGGTGGCGCGCATCGCGGCGCACCTGCCGCGCCTGCGCGGCGTCGTGGTGCTGACCGACAGGCGCGGCACGGCGCGGAGCTGCGCCGCGCCGCGCCGCCCGCCGCGCCGCCCGCCGCCCGCTCTTCGCTGCCCCGCCGACCCGCTGCTGCGTTCCCACCCGCCGGCCCGTGCCGACGCGTGCCGCCCCCCGCCGCCAGGCAGCACATGCCGGCGCGTGACGCGGCCGCGGCGCTGGGCGTGCCGGTGCACTGCTACGAGCAGCTGCTGGACGGCGCGGCGCGAGCGGCGCGGCGCGGCGCTTTGCCTGGCCGCGCCTGCCCGAGGACGCGCCCGCCGGGCTGTGCTACACGAGGTGCCGCGCGCGCGCGCGACGGCGGCGGCGGCGCGCCCGGCGCCCGCGCGCCCGCTCACGCCCCGCTCGCGCGCCCGCTCTGCCCTCCCCGCCCCCCAGCGGCACAACCGGGCGGCCCAAGGTGGCGCGCGCACGCGCGGTGGCGGCGGCGGCGCTCGCGCCTGCTCGCGCCCGTGCTCACGCCCCGCTCGCGTCCACGCTGCCTCCTCCTCCGCCACCCCTGAGGGCAGGGCGTGCGCTACACCCACCGCAGCAACATGCTTCACGCCCTCATCACCGCGGCGCCCGACGCGCTCTGCCTCGGCGCCGACAGCACCATCTTGGTGGTGGTCCCCCTCTTTCACGGTGGGAGCCGCGCGCCGCGCGCCGCCGGGCTCTTTTTGTTTGGGGGCGTCAGGGAGTCGCGGGCCTGAGCCCCGTCGGGCCGCCGCCGCCGCCGGACACGCGCGCCGCCGGCGCGCAGCCAACTCGTGGGGCCTCGCCTTCAGCGCGCCCGCGGTCGGCGCGCGGCTGGTGCTGCCGGGGCCCGCGCTGGACGGCGAGAGCATCTGGGGACTGATGGACACCTACAAGGTGCGCGGGGCCCGCGTGAAGACAAATACACATGAAACTGCGACCTGAACTGTGACACGGCCTGTGGCGCTGACCGTTGACCTGGCGCCCCGGCGCAGCGCGCCGCGGGGCGCGCGCGCGCGGCGCGCGCCCACGCCCGGCCGCCGCGCCCCGCGCGCCGCGCCGCGCCGCGCGGCGCCAGGTCACGACGAGCGCGGGCGTGCCGACGGTGTGGCTGCAGCTGCTGCAGCACGTCGAGAAGCACGGCCTCGCGCTGCCGCACCTCAAGCGCGTGTGCATCGCCGGCTCCGCGCCGCCGCGGAGCATGATCGCGGCGCTCGAGCGGTGCGCGGGGGCGCGGGGGGCGACGGCCGCGCCGCGCCGCGCCGCGCCGCGCCGCGCCGACGCGCGCCGACCGCCGCGGGGGGCGCGCGCCGCGCCGCGCAGGCATGGCGTGGACGTGCGGCACCTCTGGGGGATGAGCGAACTCTCGCCGCTGGGCAGGTGCGGCCGCACCGCGCGCCGGCCGGCCCGTGCCGCGCGCCCACGCCGCGCGGGCGCGCGGGCGCACCGCGCGCGCGCCCGCCCCACGCCGCCGGGCGCCGCGCCGCAGCCTCGGCACGCTGACCATGGCCCAGGTGGGCGACGGGCTCACACAGGACGAAGTGCTGACCATCAAGGTGGGCGCCGCACCACCAGGGCCACGCGCGCCGCGCCGCGCTGCGCCGTGCCGCGCCCGGCGGCCGCACACGCGCGCGCCCCCGCCGCCGCGCTCGCAGGAGGGCCAGGGCCGGCCGCACCTCTTTTGCGGTGGGCGCGCTGGCGCCGTTGCCGGCGCGGCGCCCGAGCTCGGCGCGCTGCGCTCCGCCCGCGCGCGCGGCCGCCGCCCCGCCTGCCGGCGCAGCCGCCAGCGAGCGCGCCCGCCGCCCGCCGCCCCGCCCTCAACCTCCCCCTCCCCCGGCTGCCCATGCCTGGCGCCAGACATGCGCATCGTGGATGACAGCGGCCGCGAGCTGCCCCAGGACGGCGCGGCCGTGGGCCACCTGCAGGCGCGGCGGCGGCGCGGCGGCGCGGCGCGCCGCCCGAGGGCGGCCGGCCGAGGCGGCAGGCCGGCCGCCGCCGCGCCGCGGCGGCCGCCGCGCGCGCGTGCCTGGGCGGCGCGGACGCGCGCGAGCGCTCTGCGCCCTGCCCTGCCCCGCCCCGCACCACACACCGCGGTCAGGTGCGTGGGCCGATCGTGGTGCAGCGCTACCACCGCCACGCGTCGCCCGCGGTCGACGGCGACGCCTGGTTCCACACCGGCGACGTCGCGAGCATCGACGGCCACGGCCTCATGCGCATCGCCGACCGGTGCGCCCTGGGAGGAGGGTTTAACCAGGGGCGAAGCGACAGCGAGCCACGGCCCCTCCCTGCTGGCAGGGTGGGCGCACGTGCGACACCCAGACGCGCGGGCGCCGCCGCCGCGCGAGCGATCGCCCACGCGCCCCGTGCGCCGCGCGCCGCTCCGCCCGCCGCGCGCCCGGCAGGTCCAAGGACGTCATCAAGAGGTGCGGCCGCGCGCCGGGCGCCGGGCGCGCGCGGGCGGGCGCTCCGCGCCGCGGCCGTGCGGCTGCTGGCTGCAGAGCGCGCGCGCGCGCGCGCACTGCCGCGCCGACGCGCGCGCGCCGCCGCACCTGCCCATGCGTGCGCGCGGGCGCCCAGCGGCGGGGAGTGGATCAGCAGCATCAGCCTCGAGAACGCGGCCATGGGCCACGCCAAGGCGCGGCCACGCGGCGGCGCGGCGCGGCGCGGCACAAAGGCCAGGGCGGCCGGCTGAGGGGGCGCTGCAGCGGGGCGCGCGCCCGGCCCGAGCCGCCGCACGCGGCCGCTGCGCGCAGGTGCTGGAGGCGGCGGTCGTCGGCATCCCCGACCCCAAGTGGGGCGAGCGGCCGCTGCTGGTCGTCGTGCCGCGCGCCGGCGTCGCGGGTGGGCGCCGCCGCCCGTGCGGCGCCGCGCCGCGCCGCGCACGCCGCCGCGCCGAGCCACGCCCGCCCCGCCGCCGCGCCGCGCGGCGCCAGGCGACGACGCGCTGCGCGCGGAGCTTCTGGCATACGTGGTGAGGCTCGCGGCAGGGCCCGCGCGGTGCTGCGACGCCGCCGCGCCGCGCCGCCGCGCCGACGCCGCCAACGTCAACACCGCCGCCGCGCCGCCGCGCCGCCGCGCCCTATCGCCAGGCGGCCCAGCCCGGCGTCGCGCGCTACGCGGTGCCGGACGACGTGCAGTTTGTGGACGAGATCCCTCACAACAGGCGCGGCCGGCGGCGGCGGCGGCCACGGCGGCGGCTGCGGGGGCCGCGGCCGCGGCGGTCGCGCTGGCGCCGGCCCACGCCCACGCCCACGCCCACGCCCACGCCCACGCCCACGCCCACGCCCACGCCCACGCCCACGCCCACGCCCACGCCCACGCCCACGCCCACGCCCACGCCCACGCCCACGCCCACGCCCACGCCCACGCCCACGCCCACGCCCACGCCCACGCCCACGCCCACGCCCACGCCCACGCCCACGCCCACGCCCACGCCCACGCCCACGCCCACGCCCGCCCGCCGCGGCGCGCCGCCGCCGGCGCCGACGCTCGCCGGCCCCGCCCGCCTCACAGCACGGGCAAGGTGAGTAAGCTCACGCTGCGCGCGATGTTCAAGGACTATGTGCCCCGCACGCGCGCGCGCCTGTGAGGCGGGCGGGGCCGGCGAGCGTCGGCGGCGGCGGTGGTGTGGGCGCAGGCCGCAAGCCCGGGCGGGGGCGCGGGGGGTGTTGTGGTTCCGCGCAGGGAGCGCGAGTGGGGGTGGTCGGTTGCTCACAAACAGCTCAGAGCTGGAGTCCATCGCACCTCGCACACGGCCTCGTCAAGCACTGCACCACCCGCCACACGCACGAGCTGGGCTGCACTGCACGGCGGCGACGAGGTCGGGCTGGCGCAGGCCGCTGGCCGCGGCTGGGTCGGCCGCGGCAGCGGGGGGGGGGCGCCGCCGCCTGGCGGTCGACCAGGCGGGACGCAGGGCACAGCGAGCAGAACCCCGCGCCGCCTCTGGCGCTAATGCCCGCCGCCGCCGGGCCCACCACGGGAGAGCAGCCCTCCACGGCTCTCGTGACTCTCGTGACACTCGCACCGCGCGCCGGCAGCCGCAAGCGCCGACCGCAGGCCCGCGCCGCTCGCGTCGCTCCGCGTCCGCCGCCCCGCGTCCGCGCCGCGTGCTGCCAGGCTGCGAGCTCGCACCGAGCCAGGCATATCGCGGAGGCCCCAGCAGAGAGCGGCTGCGGGCCCCGGAGCGCGCCGCGCGCGCCGGCGGCGCAGCAGCGGCAGCTGCTGCTCGCCGCGCCGCGCCGGCGCCGGCGATGCCCGTCGCCTGGCGGACGACCGACCTGGTGGGACCCGCAGGTGCGGCGGGGACGCGGACGCGGGGGCAGCAGCCCCTGCGCGCTGGCTCGCGCGCGGCAGCGCGGCCAGACGACGGACGCGCCGCTGCTGCGCGCGCCGCCGCCGCCGCCGCCGCCGCCGCCGCAGCGCTGACGGGCTACATCGGAGTGATACTGGGCAGCGGCTTCGCGCTGGGGTGAGGGCAGGCCCGCCTCCCGACCGCCGCCGCCGCGTGCCCCGCAGCGCCGACGACCGCCCCACCCGCCCGCGCGCGGCGCCGCGCAGCGTCAAGGGCCTGCCGCCCTGGTACCAGGCGCTGGTGGGGCTCGCCGGCGCGCTGGCGCTGGCGGGGCTGTGGCTGACGTTTGCGGCGGACCCGGGCAGCCTCGCGCCGCGCGCGACGCCGGGTGCGCGCGGCGCGGCGCCGGCGCCGAGGCGGCGGCGGCGGCGCTGGCGGCGCTGGCGGCGCTGGCGGCGCCCGCGCCGGCGGCTGGGGGCCGCGCGAGCCCGCCCGAGCCCCCCCCCCCCCCCCCCCCCCCCGGCGCAGATGCGATCGCGGAGCAGCTGGACGCGGGGCTGGCGGTGCCGGACGCGCACCTGTACTCGCGCGACGCGCGCGGCGCGTGGGTCAGGCTGGGCCCGAGCGGCGCGTCCAAGCACTGCGCGACCTGCCACATCTGGCGCCCGCCGCGCTCGCACCACTGCTCCGCGTGCGGCGCGTGCATGGTGCGGCGCGCGCGGCAGGCTGCCGCGGCCGGCAGCGCGCCGCGGCGGCTGGGCCGCCGCTCGGCGGCGGCGGCGGCGGCGGCGGCGGCGGCTGACGCCGCGCCCGCGCCCGCGTCCGCGCGCCCCCGCGCTCCCGCCGCCCGCAGCTGCACTACGACCACCACTGGTGAGCGGGGCGCGGGCCGGCGGGGGCTGCGCGCGGGGGCTGCGAGCGGCGCCGGCTGCGCCAGCGGCGCGGCAGCTCGGACGCCGCCCCGCCCCGCGCCCGCCCGCGCCGACCATCGCCTTGAGCAGCGGCGTTGTGGGCAACTGCATCGCGGGCGGCACGCACCGCTTCTTCGTTGCGTTCCTCGTCTCCGCCCAGGCCGGCTGCCTGCTGCTGCTCGGGGGCGCGGTCTGGCGCCTGCGTCGGCGCGGCCTGCCCAGGTGCGGCGGCGGCCGCGCGCGGCCCCGCGGGCCCCCGCGGCCCGCCGCGCGCGGCACGGGGCAAGGTGGCGCCGCGCGCCGCGGCCCGCGCGCGCCGCCAGGCCGGGTGAGGGCTGGATGGGCGCGGAGAGCCTGCTGCTCATCTTCCTCGCCGTGGTCTACGGCTACCACGCGACGGTGCTGCTCTTCGGGTCGAGCCACTGCCTGGCCCTCGCGCTGGGTGCGTGCGCCGCGCGCCGCATGCGCTGCGCCGCGCGCCGCCAGCGTCCCGCGCGCCCGCCAGCCGGCCAGCCCCGCCCCGCCCCGCGCCGGCCGCCGCCCGCCGGGCCCGCAGACGTGACGACCAGGGACCTGCTCACCGACCGGCGCGCGCTCTGCCGCGACCCGCCCTGCTGCCCCGGCGCGCGCAGCCCCGCCGCGCTCGCGCGCGCGTGGCGGCAGCTGTGCTGCGGCCCGGTCGCGTGGCGCGCGCGCGCGCCGGCGGCCTGGCGGCCGCTGCCCGCCGCCGCCGAGGACGGCGGCGGTGGGCCGCCGCGGCCGGCGGCGGTGTAAGCTGCTGCGAGGGCGCGCGCGACAGCAGCAGCTCGCCGCCGCGGGCTCCCGCCCAGCCGCGGCTCCGACGCCGCCAAGTCACAGAGACCACGCCGTACCACCTCACCACGCCGCGGCCGGGCCCCGGGGGCGCCGGGCGGGGGCACGGGGTCGGCGCCGATGGATTGCCAGCCCGCCAGCGGCCCGGCGCGGCGGCCCCCAGCCCCGCGCCTGCCTGACAACCCCCGCCAGAGGCTTGGCCGCGCGTGGGGCGCGCGGCGTCGAGTTTTGGGGCTGCGCCGGGCCTGGGCGCGGCCGCGCGGCCTGGACCGCGGCCCTGAACCCGCCCGGGGTCATTTGAACGTCGCCGCTGTCGCTGCCCATAGGCGCGCCGCCGCCGGCGCCCGTCCCACAGGTCTCCCGTGCCCCGCCCCCGCACCCCCGCGAGCCACGCCCGGCCGCCCCCGCGCAGCCCGCGCCCGCGCCCGGCCCGACGCAGCCATGAGGGAGATTGTGCACATCCAGGGCGGGCAGTGCGGCAACCAGATTGGTGCCAAGTTCTGGGAGGTGCGCCCCCGGGGGGCGGCGGGGCCGCGCGGCGCGCCGGCGCGGCGGGGCGGGGGGCGCGGCCCATGCGCGCGCGCGGACGCCCCGCCCGGCGCCGCGGCCGCCCTGACCGCCCGCCCGCGCCGCCCCCGGGCCGCCCCGGCGCCAGGTGGTGTGCGACGAGCACGGCGTGGACCCCACGGGCACCTACCACGGCGACTCTGACCTGCAGCTGGAGCGGATCAATGTCTACTTCAACGAGGCCACCGGCGGTGCGTGCGCCGCGCCCCGCACGTGCGGGGCCCCCGCCGCGCCCCCGGGGGCGCCCCCGCGGGCCCGCGCGGGCGCGGGGCGCGCCGGGGCGGCGCCCGCAGCGCCGGGCGGCCGGCCGGGCGCGGCCCCGGCGCCCGGGCGGGCCCCTGCCGCGCAGGGCGGGCCCCCCGACCCGCCCCGCGCCCGGGGGCGCCGCCCCGGCGCCGGCAGCGCGCCGGGGGGGCCGGCGGCAACAACGCGCCAAATTGAATTGACGCGCCCCCCCAGCGCCGCGCGCCGGCCTCCCGCCCCCGCGCGCCGCGCCCACGCGCCCGCCCGCCTCCGCCCCGCGTCCCCGCGCCGCAGGGCGCTACGTGCCGCGCGCCATCCTGATGGACCTGGAGCCGGGCACCATGGACAGCGTCCGCTCCGGCCCCTACGGCCAGGTCTTCCGCCCCGACAACTTCGTGTTCGGCCAGACCGGCGCCGGCAACAACTGGGCCAAGGGCCACTACACCGAGGGCGCCGAGCTCATCGACTCGGTGCTCGACGTCGTGCGCAAGGAGGCCGAGTCCTGCGACTGCCTGCAGGGTGCGCGCGCGCGGCCGCGCTGCCGCCTTGCCCCGTCTGCCTGCGGGCGCGCGCGGCGGG
Source organism: Scenedesmus sp. PABB004 (assembly GCA_014905635.1). Lineage (NCBI taxonomy): Eukaryota > Viridiplantae > Chlorophyta > Chlorophyceae > Sphaeropleales > Scenedesmaceae > Scenedesmus > Scenedesmus sp. PABB004. Next base: position 478,111 of record JABVCE010000018.1, read on the forward strand.
GGCGGCGGCAGCCAGCGCGCCGGGCAGCCGCCGCGCGGCGCGCGCCGCCGGGCGCGGCGCGCGCGCAGCAGCGGCGCAGCATCGTCGACAGCGATGCGGCGGCGGCGGCGGGCGCCTGGGGCGCCTGCCGCTGCCACCGCGGCGCGCGGCGCCGCCAGGCGCAGAGCCGGCCCGACAGCGGGCGGGCTGCCGCTGCGCGCGCGCGCGCCCCCGCCCCCGCTGGGCAGCCCCGCCCCCGCCGCCGCTGCCGGCCCCCGCTCACCACCGCCGTGCGCCGCCCCGCCCCGCTCACCGCGCACGCGCAGGCTTCCAGGTCTGCCACTCCCTCGGCGGCGGCACCGGCTCGGGCATGGGCACCCTGCTTATCTCCAAGATCCGTGAGGAGTACCCCGACCGCATGATGCTCACCTTCAGCGTCGTGCCCTCGCCCAAGGTGTCGGACACGGTCGTCGAGCCCTACAACGCCACGCTCTCGGTGCACCAGCTGGTCGAGAACGCGGACGAGTGCATGATCCTCGACAACGAGGCGCTCTACGACATCTGCTTCCGCACCCTCAAGCTCACCACGCCCACGTTCGGCGACCTCAACCACCTCATCAGCGCCGTCATGTCGGGCGTGACCTGCTGCCTGCGCTTCCCCGGCCAGCTCAACGCCGACCTGCGCAAGCTCGCGGTCAACCTGATCCCCTTCCCCCGCCTCCACTTCTTCATGGTCGGCTTCAGCCCCCTGACCAGCCGCGGCAGCCAGCAGTACCGCGCGCTCACGGTGCCCGAGCTCACGCAGCAGATGTGGGACGCCAAGAACATGATGTGCGCCGCCGACCCCCGCCACGGCCGCTACCTCACCGCGAGCGCCATGTTCCGCGGCCGCATGTCGACCAAGGAGGTGGACGAGCAGATGCTCAACGTGCAGAACAAGAACAGCAGCTACTTTGTGGAGTGGATCCCCAACAACGTCAAGTCGAGCGTCTGCGACATCCCGCCCAAGGGCCTCAAGATGAGCGCGACCTTCATCGGCAACTCCACCGCGGTGCAGGAGATGTTCAGGCGCGTGAGCGAGCAGTTCACGGCCATGTTCCGCCGCAAGGCCTTCCTCCACTGGTACACGGGCGAGGGCATGGACGAGATGGAGTTCACCGAGGCCGAGTCCAACATGAACGACCTGGTGTCCGAGTACCAGCAGTACCAGGACGCGAGCGCCGAGGAGGAGGGCGAGTTCGACGAGGAGGAGGAGGCCGCCTAGGCGCGCGCCGCCGACCCCCGGGCGGCGCGCCGCCGGGCCCGCCGCCGCCGCCGCTGCGCCCAGCGGCGGCGGGCCCCGCGCCGCCGCCGCCTCGGCAGCGCCCCGCCGCTGCCGCCGTCGCTGCTGCTGCTGTCTCGCGCGGCGCCGCCGCCGCCGCCCCGCTCGGGCGGCGGCGCGCCGCCGCGCGCGGTTTCCCTTCTTGACTGCGTCGCCGTCTGCGTTGTCGCGCGCGCGCTGCTGCTACATATGTGCATCGTCATGGGCGGCGCCCGCGCGCGCCGCCCGCACCGTGTGTGTCTGTGTGCCTGCACGCGCGCGCTGGCCGTGGCTGCCGCGCCTGACTGGCCGCGCACGGGGCGCGCGCGCGCGCCGCAAGGCCCGCGCGCCGCCCCGTCTGACCCTTGCGCCCGCACGCGTGCTTGTGCGCGCGCGGCCCCAGCGGCACGGCGTGCTGCCGCCGCTGCGGCGCAAGCACTTGACCATTGACCTCGGCTCCCCCGGCGGGTGTGGCTGGGCTGCGTGTGGGCGGACAGATGGACGGCGGCGCGCGCGGTGCCACAGCCCTCGCTCGCTCGCGCGCGCGCGCCGGTGCCCCTCGCGCTTGTTTGGCGGCGGCGCGGCGGCCAGCGTGTGACGTACGCTGCCCTGGCCCCTGGCCGGTGTATAGTTGCAGAAGCGGAGCGGCACGCGGCGCCGCCGCGCCCGCGCGCCCGGCGGCGGCGCGCGGGCGGGCCCGGTGCGCACAGGTGGAGGGCGCCGCGCGCGCTCCCGCGCGCGCGCGCCCAAACATAATGCCCCGGGCTGCCGCCCGCGCCCCCGCCGCGGCCGCGGGCTGCGGCCGGTGGGCGCCCGTGCCTGGTCCCTGTCGCATGCGGCCCACGCGGACCCCACTCGTGTAAATCTACGCGCATACAACGACGCGAGTCGGCAGCGCCGGGCCCCGCTCGCGCGCAGTCTGCTCGGTTACCCTCGGCGGCGGAAGCAGCGCGCAGCCCAGCCAGCCCTCCCTGCCGCGCGCGCGCGTCCTTAGTCGACGTGCAGGATGAGCACCGGCTGCTTGCAGTGGTGCGCGCAATAGTTGGTGACCGACCCGACAAAGAACTCCCTGACGGCGGCGGCGCGTGCGGGCGAGTGAGCGCGGCGCGGCGCGCTGGGGGCGGGCGGTGCGGCGCCAACCGTTCAGGCAGCGGCGGGCGCCGCGGCCTGGCGTGCGCGCACTTGATGGCGCCGCGCGAGTGCTTGGCCATGACGACCGCGACCGCGCCGACCTGCTCCGCGCGGCGGCAGACGAGTGCGCCGATGCTGTCGTTGTCGACGCAGCCTGCGCGGCGCGGCGGCCCGGGCGCTCCTGGTCGGGCCCTGGTGATGGCGCTGCAGCGCCACCCACCAGCTGCAGCTGGCGCGTGAGCGGCGTGCAGCTGGCGCGCACGTGGTCACCGGCGCGCTGCTGCTCGCGCGCGCACTCACCGCGCACAATGTCGACCTGGAACGGCACCTTGAGCGACTCCAGCCGCCTCTCAAAGCGCTCGCGGATAAAGTCCTGCGCGTGCTGCTCCTGCGGGCGGGCGGGCGCGAGCGGCGCGCCGCCGGCGCCGCAGCCGGCGGCGGCGGCGGTGGGCCGGGGCGCCGCGCGCGCGGCGGGGGGGGGCGCTCCGCGCGCGGCCGCGCGCCGCGTGGCACGGCGCGCGCGCGCCCGCGGCGGCACGCACCACCTTGCGCTTGGTCTCCTCGTCGTCCTCGATCACGCCCTCCAGGCCCTGCGCGGCGCGGCAGCAGCTCGGCGAGCGCGGGGCGCGGCGGCAGCAAGCCGCCCCGCCAGGCGCCCGCTCGCGCGCGGCGCGCCGCGGCGCGGCGCACCATGTCGGGCGTCACGACCAGGCGCCGGCTGGGGGCGATGATGTGCAGGATGTGGATGACGTCGCCTGGGCGTCCCGGCGGGGGCGGCGCGTGGGAGACGCGGCGGCGGCGTGCGGCTCGCAGCAGCGGCGAGCTGGCAGCGGCAGCGCGCGTGCCGGGGGTCCCGCCGTCCCGCCTGCAGCGCACCGCTGCGGTAGAGCTCGGAGACGGCGTACTCCAGCACCTTGTCACTGGCGGGCGACTCCTCTACAGTCAGGAGGATGGCCCGGCCCCCCATCGCGCGCGCGCGTGCTGCTGGCTTCCGGCGGAGCTGCGCTTCAGACCTCCGGCGGATCACGACGCGTGGGGCGGTGCGGCGGACGGCGCTGGGCGGTCCGGGCGCTGCGGGCGTGGCGGAGGGCGGTGTCGGAACGCCGAACTGGCGGAGTCGCGCGGTGCGTTGCGGGAGACTGTTGAGGAGAGCTCGCGGGCAGCTTGGGCAGCTGCGCGGGCGGCGGCGGCGGCGTTGCGGGCGGGGCCGCTGCCGCGACGCAACGCTGTCTGTTGCAGGCCCCGCGCGCCCCTGGCACACACTCCCATGGTCAGCACACTCCCCACGCACGCACGCTCCCGCGGCGCAAGCAAACGCAGACAGAGTCGGCCGCGCGCCCGCGCGCCCGCGCCGCGTCGGCCGGGGGCGCGCGCGCGCCTGGCGGGAAGCCCTCTCGCTCTCCCTCCCTGCTGCTGGCCCCAGCTGCTGGCCCCAGCTCCTCCTCCTCCTCCTCCTCATCCTCACCACCACCAAAGCAGACGACGACCACGACGATGACCACCATGACTGACCACCGGGATTTTTGACGACGAACGACAGACGACAGCGGCACCACACCACCACGTGGTGCCGCGCGGCAGTGCTGCAAAGGTCAAGTGCGCCCGGACAGGCAGACGCGCGCCGCGGTGCGCCTCTGGCCCCTCAACCCCTCCACGCGCACGCGCGCCGCGCGCCCGCCGGCCAGCAGCCGGCGGTGCACGTGCGCAGAGTCCCCTCCCCTCGGTGGCGGCGCGCGCGCTCGAGCGACGCGGGCGGCGGCGGCGTGCGCGCACATGGGATGCGCAGCCCGCCGGCCGCCCCACCCTCACGCCCGCGCGCGCCCGCGCGGCGGCGGCGCGGCCGCCCGCGGCCGCGGCGTTGGCGGCGCGCGGGCGCGCCCCGCGCCTGCCGGCCGCCGCCCGGCAGTGCACGCCCCCCTCGCACGTCGCTACTCGCTAGCAGCCCCGCGCGCTCCCGCCGCGCGCTCGCAGCGCGCCGGCGGCCCGCGCCTCTCCCCCCTCTGCGCTCCCCGGGCCGGCGCTGGCTGCGCTGCGCTCCCCCCGCCCCGCCCCGCGCCGCCCCGCCCGTCCCCGCGCCGCCCCGCGCGCGCGCGCCTCACGCCGCGACGGGCGCGGGCGCGCGCGTCTGCGCGCCGACTGGGATTGCGGTGAAAGCGTGGCCGCTGAGCCCGCCCGTGTCGAGGCTGACGTGCTGCATCTTGACCTTGTACGCCTCGCCCGCGGGGTGGGCACCAAACTCGACCACGTCGCCCGGCCGCAGGCCGCGCGCCTCGCCGGGCGGCAGGCGGCGGCCGTTGACCCACGTGCCGCTGCTCGCGGGCAGGTCCTGCGGCGCGGCGGCGCGCGGGGGCGCGGGCGCGGCGCGGCAGCGCGGGTGAGCCGGGCGCGCGCGGCGCGGGGGCGCGGGCGGGCGCCCTAGGCGGGCCCCCGCCTCTCCTCTCCGCTCGCTGCCGCCGCCGCCGGCGCGGCGGCGCGGCGCGCGCACCTGCACGAAGCAGTCGCCGCGCTCGTCCCGCCACACGCGCGCGTGCTCGCCCGCGGCGCCACCGCCGGCGACGAGCAGCGCCGCCGCGCGCGCGTCCGACCCCACGACCGCCGCCGGCGCGCCGGGCGCCAACACCACGCCCTTGGCCTCTGTCACGCTCGTCGCGTCGACGCTGCCGCAGCTCGGGGGCCGCTCCGTGAGCAGCAGCCAGCGCGCGTGCGCCGCGCGGCGCAGCTCGGTGTCGTCACGCATGAAGGTCGCGAACTCGGCCTCGCTGAACACCTTCGGGCGTGGATGGTGGGTGGGTGGGTGGGTGGGTGGGTGGGTGGTGGGTGTGTGGGGGGGGGGGGGTGAGGCGGCGGCGGCGGCGAGGCGGCGGCGGTGAGGCGGCGGCGCGCGGCGCCGAGCTGCGCAGGCCCCCGCTCCCTCGGCCCCCGCTCCCTCCCTTCCTCACATCGCTCCCCGCGCCATTCCCCCCCCCCCCCCGCCGCGCACGCGCACGCACACACACACGCGCACACACACACACACACCTTGAGCCGGTCCTCGATGCGGCAGCTGCTCGGCCGCGCGGCGGCCAGGCGGTCGTTGTTCCCGCCGAGCACCCAGTCGAGCACGGCCGGCATCGTCGCGCCGAGCACGGCGCGGCCGACGACGCGGCCGGGGTGGGGGATGTGGAGGTCGCGAATGAAGGAGAGGGGGCCGAGGCCCTCGCCGAGGTAGGCCTTGTACGTGGAGGCCATGATCGCGGCAAAGCCTGGGTTCAGGGTTCAGGGGCACGGGGGCACGGGGGTTTAAGGGGCCGGCCGGGGTTTAGCGGGCAACGGCGGGGGCGGGGCGAGGAGAGGGTGGGCGTGAGCGGGAGGGGGTGAGAGGCGGGGCGAGGGGGCGCGGGGAGCAGGGAGAGAGGGAGGGGGAGGCCGGCCGCAATCGCGGCGCGCGCGGGGACTCACGGGCCATGCCGTGGATCGCCGCCGCGCGCACGAGGCGGCTGCCCTGGTACGTGCCCCACAGCCGCCGCACGTCCAGCGCCGCCGCGTCGCCGCCGACCTGCGCGCACCCGGCGCGGCGGCGTGGGCGCCGCGCGCCGCGCGCCGCGGCCGCTGCGCGCCGCGCAGCGCGGCGGCTGCGCAGCGCGGCGCGTGCTGCCGCTGCTGGCGGCGCGCGCTGCCGGCGGGGAGCGCACCGCGGCGAGCGCGGCGGCGACGTCCTCGCCGAGCTGGAACGCGTCTTCGATCGCCATGCACCCCCCCTGGCCGAGGTTGGGCTGCATCGCGTGCGCGCTGTCGCCGAGCAGCGCGACGCGGCCGCGCGCCCAGCTGAAGATGGGCGGGCGGTCGCTGATGTCGCGGCGCAGGATGTCGGGCTCGGGCGTGGCCTTGATCAGGTCCGTCACGTCCTCACACCTGGGGGTTCAGGGTTTTGGGAGGCGGTAGGGTTTAGGGGGGGGGAGGGGGCAGGGAAGGCAACAGGGGAGGTGGTGGGGGCGTGCGCGCGCGTTGGTGTGCGTCAGGGTCGGGCACGCTCACGCGTGCCTGAGGGTCAGGCTCACGCGTGCCTGAGGGTCAGGCTCACGCGTGCCTGAGGGTCAGGCTCACGCGTGCCTGAGGGTCAGGCACGCGTGACCCTCAGGCTCACGCGTGACCCTCAGGCTCACGCGTGCCTGACCCTCAGGCACGCGTGAGCGTGCACGACCCTGACGCAGCAGCAGCGAGCGGCGGCGGCGACACGCACCAGTGGCCAAAGATCTCCAGCAGCCGCGCCTTGCGGCTCGCGCCGGGCGGGTCGGTGCCGCCGGGCGGCTCCTTGTGGAAGGCGTACCACTGCTGCTTGCCGCCGCCGACGTCGCTCGACACAAAGTACTGCAGCGCGCCACGTGGCGCGACGGCGGCGGCAGGACGCGGCGGGGCGCTCAGCGGCGCACGGGGCTCGGCGGCGCGCGGGGCTCGGCGGGCGCCGCTGCGGCCTGCTGCCGCGCCTGCCCGCGCCCTGCCCTCCCATGCCCCTGGCCCCGCACCCTCTGCCCCCCCCCCCCCCACACACACAAACACCGCCCCGGCACCTGTCCGTTGCCCAGGAAGACGCGGTAGCCCACGATCTCCAGGTCTGGCGGCGTGAAGTCGCTGATGCCGGTATAGCAGGTGTAGCCGCTGTACACGGGCGACCCGCCGCCCACGAGCTCGCGCCGCACCTGCGCGGTGGGCGGGTGGGTGGGCGTGGGCGGTGTGGGCGCGTGGGTGTGAGTGGGAGGGGGGAGTGTGTGGCGAGGGGGCGGAGGCGGCGCGGGCGCAGGGGGGCGCGCGCGGGGCGGCGGCGGGCGCGCCTTGCTGTAGATGCCGTCCGCGCCGATGAGCAGGTCGGCGGTGTCGCTGCGCCCGTCCTCGAGCGACACACGCACGCCGTCGCGGCCTGCGGCGGGGGGCGCGGCGTCAGCGCTGACCGCGCCGCGAGCGCGCACGAGCACCCTCTGCCCCTCTCCCTCCCTCCCTCCGCTGCGAGCGCGCGCGCCGCCCTGCCCTCCCGCGCCCGCCGCCCCGCGCACCGGCGTGGCCGCGCGGCACCTCCTCAAAGCCCACCACGTTGGCGCTGTTCTCAATCACCTCCGGCCCGCCCAGGCGCTCGACCGCGTCAGCCAGGATCTCCTGCGCGGCAGGCGGCACGCGGCAGGCGGCAGGCGTCGGCGGCGCTGCTGCTGCTGGCGCCACCGGCGCTGCTGCCACTGCCACTGCCGCCACTGCCGCCGCGACCGCGGCCGCGCGCCCGCGCCCGCGCCGCCGCGCCCGCGGCCGCGCGCCTGCAGCGTGACGCGGGAGATGACGCGCGTGACGGGGAGGCCCTTGTCCACCGCGGGGTGGAAGGTGTCAAACTTCACATACCTGACGCACGCAGCGGCGGCGGCAGCAGCGGCACAAGCCGGCGGCGGCGGCGGCCCGCGCGGGTGAGCGCAGCAGCGCGGGCGGGCGTGCTGTGCGCCGTCGGGCGCGCGGCGCCGCGCGCGGCGGCGGAGCGGCCCTGGCGCTCGCGTGCGCGCGGGCACGCGCACCAGTCGCCGGTCTCGCCGTCGCAGAGGCCGTTGATGCGGTCGCCCGTGATGCAGCCGCGCGCGAGCACCTCCTCCGCGACGCCGGCGTCGATCGCCTCCAGCGCGGCGAGCGCGTTGCTCTGCACCTGCGCGGCCGGGCGCGCGCGGTCGCGCGCGCGGTGTCGGCGCGACGCGGCGGGCGCGGCAGCGGCGGCGGCGGCGCGGCGCGGGCGCGGCGGGCGCGGCGGCGGCAGGCCGCCAGCGCCGCACCTGGATCGGCCCGCGGTACTTGCCCTCGCCGCGGATGGCCGTCAGGTCGCGCTCGTACACCTTGACGTCCACGCCGCGCTTCAGCAGCGCCACGGCGAGCACGAGGCCGCCGATGCCGGCGCCCGCGACGATGACCCGCAGCGGCGCCCGCTGCTGCGCCGCCGCGCCGCCCGCGCCGTTGCCGTTGGCGGGCGCGGTCGGCCGATCCGCCACCATGGCCGCCCGCACCAGGCGCCGCGCGCTCCGCCCGGCCGCGCGGGGCGCGGGGCGGGGCGTGGGGAGGGCCGGCAGCAGATGGCCCCCGCCCGCTGCGCGCACGTGGGTGCAGGCGCCGCGCGGGCTGGCGGCATGCCGCCTGCCGCCCAGGCGGCCGCCGCAGGGCGCGGTGCGGGCCTGCATGCCGGCAACGGGCGCGCGGCCGGGGCGACCCGAGATGCGCGGGTGCGCGGCGACGCGGTGGGTCCGGCGGGCTTCGAAAGGTCTGGGCGTGGCGCGGAGACGCCGGAGCTGCCGGCGGGGCGGGCCCCTGTCGCGCAGCGGGACATTAACAGCTGCTGCACCTCGACGCCCTCGGCAAGCGCAAGAGGCTGCCGCTCGCCGCTCCCGGGCCGACAGACGACCAAGATCGCCCGCCCTCACGCGCCGCCAACCGCCGGCACGAGCGCGGGCGGCGGCGCCGAGCCGCGCCCGTCCTTGGCCGCGGCGGCGAGGCCCTTGCGCCAGAGCTTGATGGTGCGGTCCACCTCGGCGGCGCGCGCCTGGAGCGCGGCCTCGTCCGCGCCGGCCTGCGCCGCGGCGAGCGCGTCGCACGCGCCGAGCCCCGCCAGCAGCGCGGCCTGCGCCTCGGCGTCGTCGCCCGGCGGCTGGCCCCCCTGCCGCTGCCCCTGCTGCCCCTGCTGCTGCTGCTGCATCCCCTGCTGCTCCGCCGCCGCGGCGGCGGCCTGCTCGCGGCTCGCGGCGAGCGCGCGGCGCGCGACGTGGCCGAGGAACTGCGCGCAGCTCAGCTGCACGCTGCGCAGCCCCGAGCGCAGCGCCGCCGCGGCGAGCAGGCCCGGCGGCTGCAGCAGCGGCGCCTCGGTGAGCATGAGGACGTCCAGCCCGGCGCGCGCCTTGGCGCCGCCCGCCGCGAGCCGCTCCGCGGGCGCCTCCAGCAGCGCGCCGTCGAGCAGCGCGCTGCGCGCGCCGCGCAGCTCGTCCAGCTCCTGCGCGCCGCGCCCGCGGCGGGCGGGCGGGCGGGCGGCGTCGGCGCGCGGGCCGCGCGCACGCGGCGACGCGACGCACGGCGCGGCGCGGCGCGCCTTGAGCAGGCCCGCGAGGGCGCGGTATGGCGAGTGCACGACGAGGTCGAAGCTCAGGCCCTGCAGCAGCGGGACCTCGCTGCGCAGCAGCGCGGCCGGCTCGATGCCCATCGAGCGCGCGAGGCCCTCCGCGCTGCGGTACGCCTCCTCCACCTGCGCTGCCCACGCGCGGCGGCCGCGGCGGCGGCGGCGTCAACACTGGCGGCGGCGGCGGCTCACAGCCAGCAAGCGGGCGCGGCGTCAGCGTCGGCGTCGGCGGCGCCGGCTGGCGGGTGGTGCGCGCCTTGCAGGCGAGGTAGATGCAGGTCGGCATGATGCGGTTGGGGTCGTGCTCCAGGCAGCTCGCCTGGCTGTAGAAGCGCCGGAAGAAGGTCATGCTGCTCGCCTGTGCGGGACGGCGCGCGCAGCGCGGCGCGGCGCGGCGCGGCGCGGCGCGGCGCGGGCCCAGCAGGCGCCTGGGCGACGGCGAGCGCGCGCGCGGGCGGCAGCGCACGGGCGCAGCGCACGGCGGGGCCCGCCGCCCGCTCCTCCGGTGCCGCCGGCCGCGCCGCGCGCACCAGGACTTTGCTGGGCAGCTGCAGCTGCTGGCAGATCGCCTTGAGCTTGACCGCATAGTACGCCGTCAGCGCCGCCTCGTCCTCGACGCTGATCGGGCAGTCCGCTGCGGCGGCGGCGGCGGCGGCGGCGCGCACCGGAGCGTGAGCGGTTGCCGGCCGCGCGCCGCAGCGGGGGCGCGCCGGCGTCGCCGCGACCGCCCGCGACCGCACCGCGCTGCTTCTTGGCGTCCGGCGCGGCGCCGTCGGCCGCCGCCACGTCGTCGGAGGACGCCCGCAGCGACTCCAGGGCCGCCTGCTGTGCCGCCGCGTGCTTCTCCCGCTGCGCGCGGCGCGCAGCAGCGTGCGCCGCCGCTCACGCGGCCGGCCCCGCGCGCGCCGGCGCGCGGCCGGCCGCCAATCGGCGCGGGCTGCGAGCTCGCGGACCGTTTCCCGTCCCAGCGCCTGCGCCGCGCCCTGGCGGCGCCCCGGCGGCGCGGTGAGGGCCGCACCAGCGTGGCCTCATCAAACAGCCACTCTCGCTTGTGGGTGGATGTGGCGAAGTTCATGCTGCCCCCACGGCACTCCCGCGAGCCCCCCGGTTGCGACCGCGCGTGGCGCAGGCTGCGCAGCCTCGCACGGCGGCGGAGCAGTGGCGGCGGAGAGCGGCGGCGGCGAGCGGCGCGGAGAGAGCTGCGCGATCGCTGGCCTCTGGTCAGGGCTGCTCTGCCATGGCCGAGGAGGCTCGAAGTCCGCACCGCGGTTGCGCTCCGCGGCGGCTGGCTGCGGTTCAAGCGGTTGGCCGCACGGGCTCGGGGCGCCGCTCGTCACCGGGTGCGTTGCACGCGCGGCAGCCTCTCCCAGCTGCCGCCGGCACACCCCACGCGCTGCTGCCCACACCGTGTTCACAGGGCGCCCTGCACGTCGCAGCAGGGCGCCCTCGTCAATCATGGCGGCCCACCAGACAGCCCACCGCCCACACAGCACGGCAGTTCAGTACGACAGCTGTGCCACAGCGGCAGCAGCAGCAGCAACACGCAGGCCCACCCTTTCTGACGCAAGCCCCGGCGGCCGCCCACGCTCGCCCACGCCTGTTCTACTCTCTACCTGCTGCCAAGCGCCGCTCTCACGCACCGGGCGGCTGCGCCCGGCGCGGCCCGCTCTGCTGCTGCGCCTGCGCCTGCACCTGCTGGCGCGGCCGTTGCTGGCGTCGCTGCGGCTGCCGCTCCTCCCGGCCCTGCCGCCGCTCGCTCACCGCGGCGGGCGTGGGCCCGCCGCGCTGCGCGAGCTGCTCTCGGAGCTTCTTGTTCTGCACCTGCAGCCGCTCCAGGCTGGCGCGCAGCGCCGCCAGCTGCTGCCGCAGCGCGCTGTCGCCGCCGCCGCCGCCGCCGCCGCTGCTGCTGCTGCTGCTCCAGAGGTCGCTCCAGAAGGCGCTGCCGGCGCGGGCCCTGCCGCGCCGCCCGGCGTCGGGCTGGCTGGGGTCGCCCAGCTTGCCCTCGTCCCGGTCGTGCACGGCCGCGCAGCCCCAGGCGTGCCGCGCGCGCTGCCGCGCGCGCGCGTGCGGGTCGGCCACTGGCCGGACGCCGTGCGCCGCCAGCGCATCGCGCAGCACGGGCAGCCAGAGCTGCGGCGCCGATGGCATACAGAAATGGCTGCACTCCGTACCTTTGCTGTTGTTGCGGTGCCACGCCCACGCCGCCACGGTGGTGTTGTAGATCGGCACCAGCGGCACGCCGTACTGGCGCGACAGGATGTCGCGCGCCGCCACGTTGCGCCACGTGCCGTTGGCGACGGCCGCCGCGACGGCGTCGCCCGGCGCCGCCCGCGCCGCGCCGTCGCGCCCGCGCGACACGCCCGGCACGGCGCGGCAGGCCCAGGGGCCGTCGCGCGTGCCGACCCAGGCCTCGTCAAAGTCGCCGTCGGGGCTGTCGGCAAAGTGCTGCTTTGGCATTTCCATCCAAAACACGTGCGGGAAGGCGGACCGGCGCGCCGCCACGAAGCGGCCGAGGGCGTGCAGCAGCGCCTCGTACTGCGCGCGCCGCGACGCGCGGTGCCAGAGGGCAAAGTGCAGGACGAAGACGTCGTCCGCGCGCGCGAGGCCGTCCTGCAGCACGCGCAGCACGCCGGGGCCGGTCCGGTTGCCGCGCGCCCAGCTGCCGACGAAAAGGTCGCCCTGCACCGCGTGCACCTGCGGCGCGGTGTGCGGTGTGCGGCGTGCTGCCGTCGCCCCGCCCCGCAGCCCCGCCGCGCCACGCCGCGCGGCGCGGGCGCACCTGGCACAGGCGCGTGTTTTGCTTCATGTGGGCGCACCAGGGCTGGCCGTCGCCGGGGATGGCGGACAGCGCGTGCATCGCGGTGTAATTGTTGCTCGCGTGGTGCGTGCGGAGGTCCTGAAATTCCAACAGGAAGCAGCGAAGCGCGCGGAACAGGTCCTTGGCCATCGAGTCGCTGCGAGGCAAAGGGAAGGCAAGGGCGCGGCGTGGGCGGCGCGGCGTGGGCGGCGCGGCAGCGCGCGCGGCACGTGTGCAGCGGCAGCCGCCGCCGCCAGGCTGGCCGCGCACGCGCCGTCGCCGCACCCGACGATCCAGGTCGTGCGGCCGCGCAGGTGCGCCCACAGGTCGCAGGGCGTCATGGCCAGCTGCTCCGCGCCGCGCTCGAGCGCGAGCGTGGCGTTGATCACGGCGCGCAGCAGCGGCGCGGGGCAGAGCTGGGCGTCCCAGTGCGCCAGGCCCGTGCCGCCGGCGGGCGCGAAGCCGCACCAGGTCGACCACAGGCCGCCCGCCGCGCACGCCGGGCAGGGCCGCCGCCCCGCCGCCTGCGCGGCGTGCGCGCCGCCGAGCAGCCAAGGCACAGTGCCGCCCGCAAGCTGCTCGGCGCTGTGCCGCGCGTAGGCCACAGGGCACTCCGGCTCCGGCGCAGCGGCGCCTCCAGCGGTCAGAGCGACGACGAACACGAGCGCAGCCAGGGCCGTAGCCCGGCGCTGCGAGCTGCCGCGCGCCATCAAGCTGACAGCGCCCGTGTGCTCACGGACGGCTCGCTCGCGGCCCCATGGCACGCCCGTCGCGACCGCGGGTCGGCTGGGGTCTCGGATCGCGGCAGCGCAGCGGGCAGCGATGGTCACCGGCGGCGGGCAGCGGCGCGCAGAGACCTCAGCCGCCGCCGCCGCGCCGCTGCACGTGCGCGAGCAGCCCGGCCGCCGCGTCGTCCAGCAGGTCCAGCACGCGCTCGAAGCCCGCCGCGCCGCCGTAGTACGGGTCTGCGCGGCGCGGCGGGGCCGGCGGCAGGTCGCTGACCTGCCCCGCCGCGGCGAGCCGGGCGCGTGCGGGCAGGGCTCAGCGCGGTCGGTCGACGCACCCGGCACCTCGTCCGCGCCCGCAAACTTTGAGCAGTAGTCCGTCATCAGGCTGGTCTTGGCCCGCACCTGCGCGGCGCCACGGGCCGCCGTCGGTGCGCCGGCGCCGGTGCCAGCGCGCACAGCGCGCGCCCGCGGCGCACCGCGTCGAGGCCCGGCAGGCTGCCGTCGGCGGCGGCCCAGTGGCCGGCGGCCTTGAGTATGTCGCGCACGTTGCGCGCGTCCATGCCGACGATGTGGTCGAACCGCGCCAGGTCGGCGGGGCGCAGCGGGCGGCTCGTCGACGTCAGCACGACGCCGCGCTTTGCGGCTGCGCGCGCGCGGGCGGGCGGTGTCGGGGCGCGTGCGCGCGTGTGTGGGCGTGGGTGTGCGTGGGAGTTGGAGGGAGCCAGCGCGGCGGCGGCGTGGCCGCTGGGCGCCACCTGTCGCCTTCATGCGCGGGTCTGACTCGTCGCCCTCGTGGTAGGAGAAGCCTCCGGGCAGGTACCTGCCGCGTGCCGACGCAGGGGCGCGGGGGTGAGGGCGGCGTGGGCGTGGGCAGGGCGGCGCCGCTAGCGGCGGCACCAGCGCTGGTGCCGCGGGCGCGGCGGGCGTGGGCGCGGTGGGCGCGGGCGCACCAGTTGGACGAGCCGCCGCCCGTGCCGCAACTGTCGATGTCAAACGCATCCGCCAGGCCCGCCCTGTCCACGACGCTGCGGAAGACCGCCTCCGCGCTGGGGCTGCGACAGATGTTGCCTGCAAACGCGCAGCGCGGCGGCGGCGGCCGCGTCGCCGCTTGCAGGGCGCGCGGGCCCGGCAGCGCGAGGCGGCGGGCCGCAGCCGCGGGCGCGCACCGAGGCAGACGAACAGCACCGACGTCTTCTTGCCGCCTCGGCCGCTGCCGCCCGCGGCGGCTGCCTGCGACGGTGCAGGGCCGCGACGGCGGTCGAGCTCACGTGCGCTGCTGCCGCGGCCGCGGCCCGCCGCCCGCGCGCCGCCCGAGGCCCGCCGTCGCCCCTCCCATTGGCGTAGATGGCCAGCTGCTACGTCGTCGCGCCCCGCACCTGGGCCCGCGTGGTCATGCCGCTGCGGAGCGGGCCGCGCCGCTGCCGCTGCTGCCGCGCCGCCGCGCTGCCCGAGCGCGAGCCGGCGCCTCTCCGCGCCGCTGCTGCGAGAACTCTGTGCACGTCCTGAGGCGCGGCCGAGAGCGCGGCCGCGGGGGAGACCCGAACGAGCGTGGTGGGGCCGCCACGCACGGCGCCGGCGCGCATCGCGGCTCGCGGGGAGAGGCCGGCGCGGCGCCGCCTGGCCAGCAGCGTGCGCACTGGAGTCCCGGACGCGTCTGACGCTTGCAGGATGGCGCGGCGGCACGCGGAGTTGAAGCGGCGCCACGCCCGCCGGCCTGACGCCGTAGCCGGCAAACGCGGCGGGTCGGAGCCCGCGCCGCTGCCCTCCAGCCGCCGCCCTCCAGCCGCCGCCCGCCCCCACAGCGGCGGCCGCCGCCGCACCCGACGATCCAGGTCGTGCGGCCGCGCAGGTGCGCCCACAGGTCGCAGGGCGTCATGGCCAGCTGCTCCGCGCCGCGCTCGAGCGCGAGCGTGGCGTTGATCACGGCGCGCAGCAGCGGCGTGGGGCAGAGCTGGGCGTCCCAGTGCGCCAGGCCCGTGCCGCCGGCGGGCGCGAAGCCGCACCAGGTCGACCACAGGCCGCCCGCCGCGCACGCCGGGCAGGGCCGCCGCCCCGCCGCCTGCGCGGCGTGCGCGCCGCCGAGCAGCCAGAGTCTGGAGGCCCCACCTGCCGGCTCGCCCATAGGCCACCACCGCCGAAGCTGAAGCCGCGCGGGCGCGCCGCCGCGCCCTGAACCCCACCGGTTGCCGCGGTTTGAAGCGGAGCCGCCCCTACGCCCACCGCCGCAGTGGCGACAGACGCACACCCCACCCGCGCCCACTGCAGCCTCCCAGCGCGGCAGCCAGCCCGAGCAGCGCGCGCCGGCGCGCAGCAGCAGGTGCGGCGCCGCGCCCTCCCCCGGACGCTGGCCGGGCCTGTGCGCGTCGCGGCGCGCCACCGACGATGCTGAAGACCTTGCGCTGCGAATCTGCCGTGCTGGGGCCCGCAGCAGCCCGCGCACGGCCCAACCGCCGCGCGCCGCTGCTGCGCCGCCTCACGCCCCCGCCCCGCGCGCCCCGCCACGCAGCCGCAGGCCCCCGCCCACCCGGAGCCCAGGAGCCATGGTGAGCGCCAGCGCGGCCACGCGGCGCCGCCGCATGTGGCGGCGGCGCCGCCGCGCAGCAGCGGGCGCCAGGCTGCGGCGCGCGCGAGCGCTCCGCCGCCCGCCCGCCGCAGGCCAAGGGCAAGGCGCAGGCGCAGGCCCAGACCCAGAAGACGGCGGGCATCACGCACATCGAGAGCTCCACGCTGGTGCGGCGCCGCACGGCGCGCGGCGGGCGCGCGGTTTGCTTGCGCGCGCTGATCGGCCGTCCCCGCCCCGGCCGCCGCGCCGCAGGTGTCCGCCCTCATCCGCGTGGTGCGCGCGCCGCGGGGGCCGCCGCACCGCGCGGCTGCCCCCCTGCCCCCGGCCGGCGGGATGCATATGCGTGCGCTCCCTCGCGCTGCGGTGCCCCTCGCCCCAAACCGCCCCGTGCCGCGCACAGAGCGTGTACCACGTGTGCTGGATGCGGGGCCTCTTCCCCGAGGAGGCGTTCAGCGGCCACGACATGAGCCAGCTCGACAGTGCGTGCGCCTGGCGCGCGCCGCGCCGCGCCGCGCGCGCCGCGCAGCGGCCGCCCCTCACACACGCGCGCGCGCACGCAAGCCTGCCGCCCGCCCGCCTGCCGCTCACGCGCCTGCCGCCGCCCGCCCTGCTGCCGCTGCGGCTGCAGAGATGCACATCAAGGTGATCGCAGGGCTTGCAGGACTCGCAGGACGCGCGCGCGCGCGCGCGCACGGCGCGTGCCCGGCGGCGTCCCGCGTGCCCAGTGCCCCCTGCCGCTGCCGCCGCCGCCGCCGTCGCCGCCGCCGCCGCCGCAGCTGCTCAAGCCCTCCGAGGACGAGGAGGCCGCCACGCTGCGCAAGTGGGTCGAGGAAGGTGCGCCGCGGCGCGGCGGGGCGGGGCAGGCGCGCGCCGCGCCCCGCCGCTGCGCCCCAGCCGCCGCGCGCCACGCCGCTTCACATTCGTGCGCCGCCGCCGCGCACGCGCAGGCGTGCTGCACGCCGTGGAGCAGGGCTACCTGCGCACGATGTACTTTGGCGTGGCGCGCGACGCCGCCGCGACGCAGCTGCTCGAGGCGCGCGGCGCGCGGCGCGCGGCGCGCGCTGGGCGGCTAGCAGGACGCACGTGCGCGCCTCGCCGGCCGCCGCCGCCGCGTGCGCCCCCTCACACTACCCCCCTCTAAACCACTCCCCCCTCTAACCCCGCACACACCCTGCCCCCTAAACCCCTGCCAGGAGTACATCTTCAGCTTCAGCTACGGCGACGACGGCGGCGTCACGCTCGAGCTCGACGCCGGCGCGGCCGGCGGCCGCGGCCGCGACCGCTTCAGCAGCGCCGACGCCAAGGCACGCCCCGCGCGGCGCGGCCGGGGCGGGGGCGCGCGGGCGCGCGGCCGCCGCCTGCCTCGCGCGCCGCCGCCGCTGGCGCGCGTGGCCGGCTCCCCGCCGCCGCCGCCGCGGCTCGCCACTGCCGCCCCGGCCGCCGCGCAGCGCAAGGCGCCGCCGGGCGTGGACGTGGTGCGCTACCAGATCGTGCGCCTCATGCGCCTGCTGGTGCAGGTCTGCCAGACGCTCGACGCGGTGCCGGACGAGGTGCGGCGCGCGCGCGCGTGCTGTGCGCCTCGCCGGCGCGCGCAGCCGCCGCCGCCCCGCACGCGGCCCAGCCCTCTCTCTCTGACCCTGCGCCCCCCTCGCCCCTCTCGCCCCCCCCCCCTCCCCCCAGCGCTTCCTGTTCATCAAGCTCACGTGCGCGGCAGCGGGCGAGGAGGAGGGGGGGGGCACGTGGCCCGCAACACGCCGCGCGGCACGCGCCCAGGGCGGCGCCCTGCAAGCCGAGCGCGCTGCTCCCCGCCACGCACGCACACACGCCCCCCCCCCCCCCCACCCACCAGGTACCACGACCACACGCCCGACAGCTACGAGCCGCCCAACTTCCACGCCGTCGCGGAGGACGGCATCGGCCACTTTGCGCGCCGCCCCTTTGCCATGTGCGCGGCACAGCTGCTGCACCTGCTGCCGCAGCGCGCTGCCGCGGCGCGCTGCTGCTGCGGCGGCGCGCTGCCGCGGGGCGCCGAGGCGCAGGGCTGACAGCCCCTGGCCGCCGCCGCCGCCGCTGCCGCGCGCGCGCCGCGCGGGGGCGGCGCAGGGACGTGGGCGCGGTCGACACGCGGCACCACACGGTGAGCCTGCGCGTGAAGAGCGTGCTGGACTCGTGCGGCGACATGGACGACGCCGCGGACGACCAGGACCAGGAGCTGGAGGGCTCGCAGCAGGCGCGCGCCGCGCGCGCGCGCTGTGCGCTGCGCTCACGCTGCGCCGCGGCGCTCACGCAGCCCCCCGCCCCTGGCTCCCCGCCTCCCTTCCCGCGCCGCAGATGTCTGGCCTCAGCGACCAAGAGATGGAGGACGCCGCGGCGCCCGGCGGCGGCTGCCCCACGCCCTGCGACGAGGGTGCGCCGCGCCGCAGCACGCCGCGCGCGCCCCGCCCCGCACAACGGCGCCGGTGCCGGGTCGGGCGCACTCGAGGCCGCGCCTGACCCGCCGCCGCCGCCGCCCCCGACCCGCCGCCGCTGCCGCCGACCGCCAGCGCACCTTGCCATGCTGGTCGCGAGCGAGCCGCAGCGCCTGCCCGCGCCCACGCAGCCGCCGCACGCCGCGGCCGACAGCCAGCTGCTCATCGAGCCCACGCTCGCGCCGCCCGGCTCCGCGGCGGGCGCCGACCACGCGGCGGGCGCCGGCGACGCCAGCGACGACGACGAGACGTGCGACACGCGCGGCGACAGCGCCGCGCCGGCGCCGCCGCCGCGCAGCGCGCAGCCGCTGCGCAGCAGCCCCAGCGCCGGCGCGAGCGGCGGCGCCGGCTATGAGCGCGTGCGCGCGTTTGTGCTGGCGCGCGCGGGCGGCACGCTGGGCTTCGTGGACCTGCTGGCCGCCTTTTACGAGCTCACCCCCGAGCAGCTCACGCGCGCGGTGGAGGGCATGGGCCGCGAGGGCCTGATCAAGGTGGGCGCAGCGCGGCGCGCGGGGCGGGCGCGCGCGCCGGCGCTGCGGCTGACGGCCGTCGCGCCCTGTCAGGCTTGACCCGGCCGCCGCGCCGCGCCGCCGCCGCGCCGCAGCCCGGCGCGCAGCGTGACACGTACGTCGTCGTGGCCGCAGCGCCGGCGCCGCCGGCGCCCGCGGCGCCCAAGGCCTTTGCGCGCGGCGGCGCCGGCCGCGGCGGCGGCGGCGCCGCAGCGGCGGCGGACGCCGGCGCCGAGGCGGCGGGCGACACGAGCCAGCTCGCGGGCGGGGGCGGCGCCGCGCGGCCGCGCGGCGCCGCGCTGCGCCAGGGGGAGCGCGCAATCAGCGACATGATGACCGGACTCTCCATGGGCGGCGGCGGCGGCGGCGCCTCGGCGGCGGCGGCGGCGGCGGCGCGGCGCGGGCAACGCGAGCGTGCAGGGGCGCAGCGTGCACGCGGGTGTGTGTGCGCACGCGCGCTCGAGGGCGCCGCGCGCAGCCCGCGCTGCGCGCCGCCGCCTCTGCCGGCTGCGCTCACGCGCAGCCCGCGCCGTGCCGCAGGCTCCGACGCGTCGGGCGCGCCGCCCGCGGCGCCGCGCGCGCCGCCCTTTGCGGCGCAGACCGACGCCGCCGGCGCGGACGAGCCGAGCGTGCAGCTGCCGCAGGACCGCGAGCACCGCGGCATCTGGTTCGAGGGCAGCCAGCAAAGCTTCCGCGGCCCGGCCGCCGCCGCGGCGCAGCTCGGCGTGCCCGCCGCGCCGCCGGGCGGCGCCGGCGCCGGCGCCGGCGAGGCGCCGCCGCGCAGCCGGCTGCGCAAGGCCTCCTACGTCAACAGCCCCATCCACCAGCGCAGCGGCAAGCGCGACGGCGCCAGGCGCGGCGCGGGCGCGGGCGAGCCCGGCGCGGCGGCGGTGCACAAGACGGCCAACAAGGCCGCGCGCAAGCCCACCGGCGGCGGCGGCAGGGCCGTGCGCACGGCGGCGATGAAGTGAGGCGCGCCAGGGGCGGCGGCGCGCCTCTGGGGCGATGCGGGGGTGTGGGCAGGGTGCGGGGGGTGGCTGTGGCGCCGGGTGGTGGCCGCTGGTCGGTCGCCTGAGCTGCAGGAGGCTGGCTGTGGGCAGCGATGCGAGTGAGGGGTGGGCAGGCTCCGGGGCGGACGTGCGACGCGGGGGTCGGCTGGGCAGGGCAACCACTGTGCATGCACGTGGTTACTCGCCGGCAGGCGCAGCAACGTCACGGGCGCGCAGCACACGCCTCGCCAGCTCAACGCCAACCTGTCAAACCCAGCGCCAGCGCACAGCCGCCGCCTCACGTCGATCGAGCACCCCCGCCGTGCGCGCCCCGGCTCGCATCACAGCTCACAGCACGCGCGTCACCACGGCGCGGCAGGCCAGGCCGCCGTCGGCGTGCAGCAGGCCCGCCCCGCAGCGCCGCCTCTGCGTCCGCCCAGCTCGTGATGTGGCCCAGGCTGAACATGCCCTGATAGCCCCAGCTGCTTGCTGCGTTGCTGAAGCCAAGGTTGCGAGGCCCCTTCACCACGTCGCCGCGCCGGCCACCCGGCGGCGCTCGCAGGCTCAGCCAGCTCGTGACGCTGACGACGGCGTCCTCGGGCAAGCGGGGGAGCAACAGGAGGCCCACTTCGGAGTGCCGCGGCTCCTCCTCGCCGCCAGCCTTTGCGATTGTCAGGCTGAGGCGCAGCTCCACGCCCGACCAGGCGCGCGCGCAGCTGACATCACTGAAGACTAGCTTGCGTCCCTCTTGCAGGTGCCGCTCCACCAGCACGCGCAGCTTGGCTGCACTGACGCGCCAGTCCAGCGTGAGCTGCTTCACAGATGACACCGGGCGCGCCGGGGCGCTCCAGGCGGGAAAGCTGGGCAGGCCAGGTAGATTGGTGAGCGCGTCAAAGTGGTCTTCCGCTGGTGCGCCGCGGCTGCACAGCGTGGCCGCCGCCATGAGCTCGCTGGGCGTCAAGCCCGTCTGGAACAGGTCGCTCTGGCTCGCGACGCCGCAGAAGAACAGCTGGGTGACGTGGCGCATGCGCACCAGCGCCACCAGCTCCCTGGGCAGCGCCGCCTGCAGCGGCTCAGCCTGGTGCGCCTCCCACGTGGCGATGGTGTGGCACACGGTGTTTTTGCTCGCCACGCGCGTGCGCTCGTCTGCCAGCAGCCGCTTCAGCGCGCCGTGCGGCAGGTCCAGCAGCGCCTGCTGCCTGGGGCTGCTCTCGCCCTCGCCCCAGACCAGCTCCAGGTCGCCCAGCTCTGCCTGCACCTTGTCCGCCACGGCCTTGAAGATGCTGCGCAGCGCCGGCGCCTCCATGCAGCCCGGCGGCAGCGCGTGCACCGCCGCCACGGTGCTCCACGCCAGCTGCTCCACTGGCACCGCTGCCAGGGCGTCGCCCGCTGCCGCTGTCACCTTGGCGACCTCATAGCGGTCCGCCAGCACCAGCAGCTGCAGCAGCCGCTCCTGCTTGGCGCCCGTCAGCGTGCTGGCAGGCTGTGCCGCGTACGCGGCCTGCAGCAGGAGGCGCCCCACCTCGAGCTGCCCACGCGGCACCGCAAGCTCCAGGCTGTGCTGCTGCCTGCCGGCCGCAGCAGATGCGCTGCCACGCGTGCGCTTGCGCGCCGGCTCAGCGTCGCCCCAGTTCTCCAGCTGCGCGCGGGCGTGTGCCGGGGCAGAGCGGCGAGCGTCGTCAGCGGGCGCAGCGCGTCGGCGCGTGGCGTGCTGCGCCGCCCGCCAGGGCGCGCCAGCCATTTGTGCCCAGCAGCCGGGCCCCCTGCCGCACCTTGGCCTGGAAGACGGGCGACAGGCCGGCCAGGAGCATCGAGTGCCCCGGCAGCACCAGCTCCTCGCTCGGCCGCTTGCCGCCGCTGCCGTCGTCACCGTCGCCTGGCTCCTCAAACAGGCGCAGCGTGCAGTCGCTGAACGTCGTGGAGCCGAAGTAGCGGCTGAAGTCGGGCACGGCGGCCATGGCGGCGCGCCGGTGGCCGGGGGCGATTCAAACGCCGGTCGCGCTGCACCGAGCTCGGGGAGGCGCGATCGCATGCGGCCGACCTGGACGGGCTCACGCTCTCTGGGACGCAACCAGCGGCGAAGCGGCCGCGCCGCAGCAGAGGAGCGCACGCACGCGGCGGCGGCAGCGGTGGCAGCGGCGGGCGGCGTGGCGGGCTGCCGCAGCCCGCACAGGAGGCGGCTGCTGCCGCTGCTCGCGGGGCGGCTGTGGGCAATGCCGGCGCTGGCGTGGGGCGCCCGGGAAGTGTCGCCCGGGAAGCGCGTCAAAGCGTGCGCGGCAGCGACGCCAAAAGCGCAGCGCTCGGGCGACGTTGCAGCGAGCCCCCTGCTCATCACAGCACGCCCTGCATCCCTGCGAGCTCAGGTGAGCGCGCCCGCAACCTGCGTGCACGCCCGCAACCCGCCCGCGCCGGCCGCCGTCGGCCGCCGCGCCCGGCGCGCCTCCGCCGCGCCCGGCGCGCCTCCGCCGCGCGGCGCTCGTCAGAGCTCGGCGAGGCGGAGGCGGGGCACGATGTTCATACTCTGCAGCTCCTGGAAGAGCAGCTTGCAGGCGTAGGGGATCTTGACAGCGGCCATGTGCGCCGAGGAGCGGTCGAGCGGCGAGACGGCGCAGCCGCGCGCCGCGTCCCACCAGCCGAGCAGGCCCGACTGCGTGTCGACGTGGACAGTGAACTCGTCGCTGCTGATCATCAGCCGCTCGAGCAGCAGCATCGACGCGCCGTACGCGATCAGGCAGTCGCGCTCCATCTCGCCTGCGCGGCACGGCGGGGCGCGGCGGGGCGGGGCGGGGCGGGGCGGGACGGTCAGGGCTTAGGGAGCGCTCCGCAGCGCTGGCGGCGGCGGCGGCAGCCGCGCCGCGCGGCGGCGCCCGCGCCAGCGTCGCCCCCGCGCCCGCGCGCCCGCGCGCCGCGCGCGGGGCGCACCGAGGCGCAGCCCGCCGTCGCGGGAGCGCCCCTCCGTGGGCTGGCGCGTGAGCACGACGCGCGGGCCCTTTGCGCGCGCGTGCATCTTGTCGAGGACCATGTGCTTGAGCTTCTGGTAATACACGGGGCCCATGAACACGTACGCGCCCAGCGGCTCGCCTGTGTGGGTGTGTGAGTGTGTGTGTGGGGTGGGTGAGGGCGGGGGCGGGTCAGGGTTTTGTGAGCGGGGTTGAGGAGGGTGTTGAGGGGTGGGGGCGCGCACGCGACCAGGCGGCGGGAGGCGCGCGTGTGTGTGTCGTGTGTGCGCACGCGCGCGCGCGGTGCGTGCGCGTGCGCGCGCCTGTGATGCCTGACGTGAGGAAGTCCTTGCCGCAGTAGCTGAACCCCCGGTCCACCAGCACGCCGCTCATCGCCTCCACCGTGTCGGCGAGCCCGCTCGGCTCGCCAAACGCGGTGCCGTGGAAGAAGCGGCCAGCGAGCACGCCTGGTTGTGTGTGTCGTTGTGGGGGGCGGGGTGGGGAGGGGGGCGGGGGTGGGGAGGGGAGGGGGGGGGGGAGTTGCTCAGCCGCGGCCGGCGCGGCGCGGGCGGGCGCGCAGGCCGGCGGCGCGCTGCGTGCGGCGCCGCGCGCCAAACAACGCGGTGCGGTGCGGTGCGGTGTGCGCGGCGTTGCCCTAGCGCCTCACCGGCCTTGGACCCGAGGAGCTCGATCATCTTGCCCACGGTCATGCGTGAGGGGAAGCCGTGGGGGTTCATGATGAGGTCGGGCACGAGGCCGCGCTCGCTGAAGGGAAAGTCCTCCTGCGGGTGTGGGGTGTGTGTGTGTGTGGGGGGGGATGGGGTGAGAGAGGGAGGGAGGGGGTGAGAGAGGGAGGGGTGAGAGAGGGAGGGGAGGGTGAGAGGGAGGGGTGAGGGAGGGAGGGGAGGGTGAGAGGGAGAGAGAGGGAGGGGTGTGGGAGGGAGAGAAAGAGACGGATGGTGCAGCAGGGCGCGGCGTGCGCGGCGCGGCGGCCAGGAGGCGCGGCGCCGTGCGGCGCGCCTGCTTGACGATGTTGCCGACGACGCCTTTCTGGCCGTGCCTGCTGCTGAACTTGTCGCCCAGCTCGGGGCGGCGCGTGTGGCGCACGAGGACCTTGATCACCGTCTGCTGCTCCTCGTTGGCTGGCAGGGGGGGGGTGTGGGTGTGTGTGAGGGGGGGGGCACGGGCAGCGGCGGGAGCGGCGGGTGGGCGCGGGGGAGCGAGAGTCCGCGGGCGCGCGGGCGCGCGCAGCGGCGCGGCGGCGGCCCGCGGGCCTGCAGGCGCGCGGCGGCGCGCGTGCGCGCGCGCGGCGCGCCCCAGGTGCCTCACACGTGACCTGGACCTTGTCCACGATGCACGCCTCGTGCGCGGGGCCCTTCCAGGACACGGGGCTGGGCCGGAAGTTGGCGTCCCGGCTCACCAGGCTCACCGGGTCGCGCGTGTTGACCGGCCGCTGGCGACGTGCGGCGTGGCGCGGCGCGCGGTGCGGCGGGCGTCAGGGCGCGCTCGGCGCTCTCTGGGCCCCTCTAAGCCCTTTGAGCCCGTCAGCCCTGTAAGCCCTGTTGAGCCCTGTGAGCCCTGTTGAGCCCTGAGCCCTGCCCCCCCCCACCTGCATGTTGATGACCACGTCGCCGCTGTTGAGCAGCGTGCCCGGGCTGACCAGGCCGTCCAGGTCCAGGCCCTTCAGCTTGTCAGCGAGCCGCCCCGTGGGGCCTGACGCGCGGCGCGGCGCGGGCGGCGCGGGCGGCGCGGGCGGCTCGGCGCGGGCGGCGGCGCCGGTACGGCTCCCGCCCCCGCCGCGCGGCGGGGGCCGCGGCGGGGCGCGGCGCCGCGCGCCCGATCGGCAGCGCCCAGGCGGCCGCCGAGACCACGCGCACGCACCCGGCTGCGGCGCGACGACGCGGTCTGCTGTGCGGTTGGCGTACTTTCGCAGCACCGCCTGCGCCTTTTTGAGCACGATGCAGCGCCCGAAGCCGCGGTCGAGGCTGGCGCGGTTCATGACGATCGCGTCCTCGATGTCGTAGCCTGGGTGTAGGGTTTGTGGGGTTTAGGGGTTTAAGGGGGAGGGGTGGGCGGCGGTGAGTGTGTGCGCGCGCGCGCGCGCGCGCGTGTGTGTGTGGGGGGGGGGGGGAGGGCGTGGTGAGGGGGCAGCCGCGCCGCGCGGTGACGGCACCATCATACGCAGCGCCAGCCACCTCCACCACACCCCCCCACCCTCTCCCTCCCAATAAAACCCTAAACCCTCGACCCAGCCGCCGCCCAAACCCCGCCCCCGCCGCGCACCTGTGAAGCTCATGACCGCGACCGTCGCGTTCTGGCCCGCCCCGAGGCGATCAAAGCCCACGAGC
Organism: Scenedesmus sp. PABB004; assembly: GCA_014905635.1. Classification (NCBI taxonomy): domain Eukaryota; kingdom Viridiplantae; phylum Chlorophyta; class Chlorophyceae; order Sphaeropleales; family Scenedesmaceae; genus Scenedesmus; species Scenedesmus sp. PABB004. The sequence goes on from JABVCE010000018.1 coordinate 502,964, forward strand.
TCGATCGTCGCGCTCGTGAGCAGCGGGCGCTGCGGGTAGGCCAGCAGGTAGAGCAGCGTGTCGAGGCGGGCGGCCTGGTTGAAGCCGATGCTGCCCATCGCCTGCTTGCCCATCGCGCACTGCGGCGGGGTGGCGGGGTGGCGGTGCGGGGCGGCGTGTGTGGGTGTGTCGGTGGCGTGTTTGCGTTTGAGCGTGTGCATGTGGGCATGGGGGGCGTGAGAGAGTGCGTGCGGTTGAGGGTGCGTGGCGAGAGCACGGCGCGGGCGTGGCTGAGCGCGCCCCGCCGCGCGCGCCGCGCCGCCTGCACCCAGCCACGCCCCCCTCACACCTGGTAGGTGTTGCGCGGGCTCTGGTTATGGTGGGGAAAGGGTATGAGCCCCGCGACGACGCCCATGATGGTGAAGGGCTCAATCTCCAGGTGGCTCACGCCGGGGGCGAGGCCCGCCTCGGTCATGGCGATGAGGGACGTGCTCTCCTCGTTGACGTCGAGGTACTCGATCAGGCCTGGTGAGGGGGGCGGGGAGGGGTGTGGACGAACAGGGTTTAGAGTTTGAATTTTAAGCCTATGTTTTGAGTTTTGAGGTTTCAAGACGTTGAGGATGAGGGATGAGGGCGCGCACGGGTGAAGAGGGGGTGGGCGGGCGGGACGCCCCACCCACCCACACACACGCACACGCACACGCAGCGCGCGCAGCAGCGGCAGCCGCGAGCCACCCCCCCCCTTCCAAAACAACGCACCGCGCGCGAGGAAGTCCTGGAAGCCCCACTCCCCCGCGCGCAGGCGCGCGATGTGCGCCGACGTCACGCGCGGCACGCCGGCGTCGCAGATGATGAGCGGGCGGCACACGCGCCCGCCGTCGCAGCTGATGTGGCACGCGTCGCCCGACAGGTGCAGGTGCACAAACGCGCCGAGGTAGCCGCCGCGCCGCAGGTCGCTGCGCGGCGGCGGCGCGCGGGGCGAGGGGCGCGGCGCGCGGGGCGCGGCGCGCGTGCGTGAGTGTGGCGGCGTGTGTGAGCGCGGCGGCGCCGGCGGCGCCGGCGGGGCAGGGCCTGGGCTCGCGCCACAGCGCACGCGCGGCGGCGCGGGGCGCTCACCGCATCGCGGCCACAAACTGGTGCGGGCGGCGGTGCAGGCCGAGGATGGCGCCGTTGAGCAGCACGAGCGCCGCGCCGGCGCTGTGCAGCTCCGCGCCGCTCAGGCCCGCCACGGGCGTGACGCCCAGCGTGTGCGCGAGGCGCGCGACGGGCCCCTCCTCCTCGTCTGGCGGCGCGGCGCGCGGCGAGCGGCGCGCGCGCAGCGCGCGGCGCGGCGCGGGCGGGGTTAAGGCGCGCGCGTGAGGCGGCGGGCCGGGCGCGGCGGGGAGAGAGCGCCGCGCCCTGCTGCCGCGCCCTGCTGCTGCCGCGCCGCCCCCGCGACCCCCGCCCGCCCCTGCCGCCCGGCCCGAGGGCGGGGCGTGGGCACGTGTGTGCGCTGGCGGCCGGGCACCGCAGAACGCAGCGACAAGCGACACACGTGCCCCCACCCACTCCTCTCTTGATAACACACACACGCGCAGCCTAAACCCTGAACCCTCAACCTGGAACCCTACGCCGTGCTAAACCCTGAACCCTAAACCCTGCGCCCCGCCGCGCCCCGCCCCGTGCCCGCACCCGTGGTGACGTGGGTCATGAGCGCCAGGTTCTTCACCAGCCCGCAGCTCTCGCCCTCGGGCGTGTCCGCGGGGCACACCATGCCCCACTGGCTCGGGTGCAGCGCGCGCGGGCCCGACACCTGCCGCGGCGCGGCGCGCGGCGCGGCGCGGCGCGGCGGGGTCGGCGGGGTCGGCGGCGCGCCGGCGAGCCTCGAGGGCGCCCTCGGCGCCCCTGGCATCATCATCCTGCGCGCTCGCGCGCCGCAAAGCCCCAAGCGCGCCTAACGCCCTGCAGCGCGTGAGCCCTGACACAGCCCTAAACCCTCCCCCCACCTTGCGCGTCTTCTCAAACTGGCTCGACATGCGCGTCATCATGCCCAGCGCGGCAACAAACGACAGCCGGCTCAGCACCTGGGGGGACGGGGGGCACGGGGTCGAGCGCGTCGGTGGGCGTGTGCGTGAGTGCGCGTGCGTTTCGTGTGTGCGCGGGCGGGGCGGGGAGCAGGGGCGCGCCGCGAGCGAGCACGGCGTCGCGTGTCGGAGCCCGCGCGCTGCGCAGTGCAGCGCCGTCGCCGCGCCGTCGCCGCGCCGCGCCGCGTCGTCGCCGTCGCCGCGCCTGCGTGACGCCCTTGCGGTCCATGCGGAAGCGCTTGATGTTCCAGTTGCCGCTGCTGATGGCGCTCTCAAGGCCGTACGTGATGGTGTCGGCGCTGCGCACGGCCGGGGGGGGGGGGGGTGAGCGTGAGCGCGTGCGTGCGTGAGTGTGAGTGTGAGTGTGTGTTGGGGAGGAGACGAATGAGCGCACGCCCAGGCGCGCCCAGCGGAGCCCCATTACGCGGACCGCCGCCGCGCCGGTGCCGTGGTCCACGAGGGGCACGCACGGCGGTTGAGTCCTACGTGGACCACGGCACGAGGCGCGCCGGCGCGACGCACAGCACGCAGAGCTTGGCAGCGACGCGCGCGCCGCCCCAGCAGCGCGTGCAGCTGGCCTGCTCAAACCCCCAAACCCGCCAGAGCCCCCTCAAGCCCGGCGCCGCCCCGCGCCGCCCCCTGGCGCGGCCCGCCGCCGCGCCGCGCCGCGCCGCGCCGCCGCGCCGGGTGCCGTGGTCCACGAGGAGCGCGCACTCGGACGGGCGCTATTCATAGAACACGGCACCAGGCGCGCCGGCGCGGCGCGGCGCGCGCGCGGCGCGGCGCGGAGCCCGGCCCGCGCGTGGCGCCCGCGAGCGAGCGGGCTGCCGTGTCGAGTCCGCAGACGCGCGTACAGACGCCGCGATGCGCTACAAGACACAGCAACCGGCGCGCTCGTGGACGCTCGTGGACGGGCGCGGCGCCGCCGCCGGCGGCGCGCGCGGACGGCGCGCCAGCCCCTAAGCCGGCCCGCGCGCGCTCCGACTCAAACCCCCAAACCCCCCTGAGCCCCCCTCGAGCCCGGCGCCGCCCCGCGCCGCCCCAAGGCGCGGCCCGCCGCCGCGCCGCGCCGCGCCGCGCCGCGCCGGCGCGCCGGGTGCCGTGGTCCACGAGGAGCGCGCACTGCAGCGCAGAGACGTACGTCGACACGGCACCAGGCGCGCCGGCGCGGCGCGGAGCGCGCGGCGCGGCGCGCAGCCCGGCCCGGCGCGCACGCGGCCGGCCCGCGCGTGGCGCCCGCGAGCGAGCGGGCTGCCGTGTCGAGTCCGCAGACACGCGTACAGACGCGCCGCGTCGCGGTTCACGACACAGCAACCGGCGCGCTCGTGGACGCCGCGCGCGCCGCCGACCGGCCTCGGTCAACCACGACGGGCGGCGCGGCGGCGGCGCCCCTCCCCCTCCCCCCTCCCGCTGCCCTCCTCCCCCCGCCACGCACGCACGCACAGCCACACACACAGCCACACGCACAGCCACACGCACAGACACACGCACAGACACACGCACAGACACACGCACACACACACAGCCACGCACACACGCACAGACACAGGCACAGCCGCGCACCGAATGCACTTGGCGATGTCAAACTGGCTCGCGCGGTTGGCCTTGGCGAGGCTGATGTCCGCCTGGCGCTTGAGCTCGGAGTTGAGGCGCTTGAAGAGGTCCTCAAACAGCAGGCTCATCAGGCCACCTGGGGCGGGGCGGTGTTGGGGGGGGGGCATGGGTGTGGGTGGTGTGGGTGTGGGTGAGTGGTGTGTGTGGGTGGGTGACGGAGCGAGTGGGTGAGAGGGGCGGTGAGCGGGGAGGGGCGAGCGGTGAGGGACGGCTCGCCCGCTCGCCGCGCCCCGCCGCGCTCCGCGCTCCCCGCAGCGCCCGCCTGAACTGCCCCCAGCTGCACTAAACCGCCGCGGCGCGCGCGCGCGCACCCGCGAGCTCGAGGCGCTTGTTGCCGTAGTAGTCGCGGTCGTCGATGAAGGCGGGGCTCAGGCTCGCGTAGAGCAGGCGGCGGACCATGAGCGCGGCATACGTGACCTTGGCGGCAAAGTTGTAGCGCCGCACGGGGACGTGGCACAGCACGACGTGCGCGAGCACGTCACGCGCCTCGTCGACCTGCGGGGCGGGCGGGCGGGCGCGTGTGTGTGTGTGTGCGTGTGCGTATGTGTGTGTGTGGGGGGGGGGTGAGCGAGTGAGTGAGTGAGTGAGTGGGTGAGTGAGTGTGTGTGTGTGTGTGTGTGTGTGTGTGTGTGTGTGTGTGTGTGTGTGTGTGTGTGTGTGTGTGTGTGTGTGTGTGTGTGTGTGTGTGTGTGTGTGTGTGTGTTCGTGTGTGTGTGCGTGTGTGTGTGTGTGTGTGTGTGCGTGTGTGTTTGTGTGGTGGGGGGGGGGGGGGTGAGCGAGTGAGCGAGTGGGTGAGTGAGTGAGTGTGTGTGTGTGTGTGAGAGAGAGAGGGGGGCGTGGGGAGCGGAAGAGACAGCGGGAGCAGCGGGCGGGCGCGGCGGCGCGGCGCGGCGCGGCTCGCGGCGGCGCGCGCCTTGCTCTTGCGGCGGCGCTCAAACGCGCGGTTGCCGCGCTGCGTGAGCTTGGACCCCAGGTACTCCAGCGCCTGCGCGCCCGTGAACACGCCGAGCGCCTTGCACTCCTGGGGGGGGGGAGGACGCGCGCGGGGCGCGGCGTCGGTGGGCGCGCGGGGCGGCCGCGCGCGCATGCAGCCCCTCCCTCCCTCCCTCCGTCGCCCTCCGCCCCCCTCTGACATACCCTCCCCCTTCCTCGAACGCCCCTCCACCCGCCCGCCACGCCCGCTCCCCGCCGCCCCCCTCCTGCAGAGCCCCCGCCGCGCCGCCCCTCCAGGCCCCCGCGCGCCTGCAGGCTGGGCACGAGCAGCGCGGCGAGGGGCTCGTCCGGGCCAATGAGCTCCACGACCTCCTGGTCGCTCTCAGCGCCCATGGCCTTGAGCACGGCGACGATGTTCAGGTCGTCGCTGCGGCGCGGCGCGCACAGCACAGCACGCACAGCACAGCACGCAGCAGCACGCGGCGGGGTTGGTGGCGAGGCAGGGCGCGCGGCGGGTGCGCGGCAGGAGGCCGGGGCGCGCGGCGGGCGCCGCCGCCGCCCGGGCTCATGCGCGCCGTCTTCTTGCCGCGCGGCAGGCGGCCTGTCGCTCGGAAGAAGACGGCGCGCACGGGCCCGGGCGGCCGCGGCGCGCGCCGGCGCGGCGGGCCGCGCTGCTCCCACACCCCAACCCCGCCGCGTCGCGCACCTGAAGGCGTTGTGTTTGAGGTACACGCGCCCCCCGCGCGCGGCGACGTTGGTCTTGCTCTTGCGCTCGTGCGTCGACGACGTCACGCTCGCCACGACCTCGCCGTGCTGGTCTGTGAGGGGCGGCGCGAGGAGGGGGCGGCGGGGGCGAGGGGGAGGGGGGAGCAGGCGGGTGAGGCGCGCGGCCAGGGCGGCGGGCAGCGGCCGGCCGCAGCTGCACACAAACCAAGCACAAACAAGGAGCGCTCAAAGAGCACAAACGTAACACAAAAACCAACACAAAAGCGACGCGCCCGTGTCGATGATGATGCGGTTCTTGCTCAGCTGCTCCTGGATGAGGATGACCTTCTCGGTGCCCTGCGTGAGCGTTTCGGGGGAGGGGCGGCGACGCGACGCAAGTGGGCGGGCGGCGCGCGCTGTGTTTGACCGAGCGCGCGGCAGCGCGCCGCCGAGTGTGCGTCAGCGCGGCGCCCGCCGCCGCCGCCGCCGCCGTCATGCCATGCCATGCCATGCCATCATCGTGCCCCCTCACCCGCACGATGAAGTAGCCCCCGGGTCGAGCGGGCACTCGCCGAGCTTGTACAGCTCCGCCTCGCTGCGCCCGTGCAGCACGCACCTGCGGCGGCGCGGGGTGCAGGCGCGCGGCGCCGGGTCGCGCACCACACCCTCGGCCGCGCGCCGCAGCGCGCCACAGCGCCCCGCAGCGTCCCGCAGCGCCCCGCAGTGCCCCGCAGCGCCCGTCCGCGCCCCCACAAACACACAACACACAAACACACGCAGGCGCCCACGGCCACCCACCTGTCGCAGCGCAGCATGAGGGGCATCCGCCCGATGCGCACCGCCTGCCCAGGGCCCCTGCGCGGCGGCGGCGCGGGCGCGGGCGCGGCGCGCGCGTGAGGCGCGGCGGTCGGCACCGCCGCCGCGGCGGTCGCCTCCCCCTGCGCGCCGCGCGCCGCCGCGCCGCCACTGCGCCCCCGCGCCCCGCGCGCCCCCTGGCCGCGCCGCCCCGCCGCGCCACCTAAGCCCCGCCCGCCGCCGCGCCGCCTGCGCCCCGCGCCCCGCTGTCGTGCTCGGCTCACTTGCGCGTGACGATGTCGCGGCCGCGCGTGTACTCGATGTCGACATAGATCGGCGCCGCGTAGGTGATGTCGCGCAGGCGGCAGGCCTGGGGGCTGATCTCCTCCTGCCGGTACTCCTCCTCGAGGCAGGGCGGGCCGATGTGGATGCCCGTGTACCTTTGGGTTGATGGGTTGGGGGGGGGGGGATGGGCGGTGGTGGCAGAGAGGGGGGGCTGTGAGTGCGAGTGCGAGTGCGAGTGCGAGGGACGCGCGAGGGCCAGAGCCGCCGCGCGCGCCGTCGCACGGCCGCAGCGCGCGGGACCGCAGCCGCGTCTGCCCGCAGGCGCGCGCGGCCGCCGCGGCGTGCGTGTGCGGGCAGGCGCGGCGTGTGCAGGCGCGCTGCCGCCGCGCCGCCGCCGCCGCCGTCGCCGCCGCCGCCACCGCGCGCCTGAGGTAAAAGTTTGGGTCGGTGTCGCACGTCACGCGCTCGTTGGCCTTGACGATCTTCTTGATCTCGTGGTTTATGAGGTAGTTGAACGAGTCGATGTGCTGCTTCACGAGGCCCCGGATCTTGAGGAACGCCGGCAGCAGCGCCGACTTGTCGGCGACGGTCTTGATCGGCGCGGCCAGCGTCGCCGCGTCGCAGTCGAGCAGCCCCCCGAGCAGCTCGTCCGCCGCGCCCGGCGCGGCGTCGCGGGGGGGGGTCGACATCCATGGCGACCATGGCGCCCGGCGCCCGGCGCGGCGCGGCCGCCGCCGCCGCCGGCGCCGCGACTGCTGCTGCTGCTGCTGCGCGCGCGCCGTCAGCCCATGGCGCGGCTGCGGCGCCTCGCGTCCCGCGCTACGCCTCTGGCAGTGTTCAAGGTGCGGACGGCAGCGAGGCGGCGGGCGCGCGGGTCCCGGGCGCGAGCCGGCGCGGAGGCTGCTGCTGCCGATGCGAGAGGCCGGCTGCGGGCGCGCGCTGCTGGCGGCGGGCTCTCGGGGCGTGGCGGGGCGTGCTCAGCGGATCGAAGAGCGGCAGAGTCGGGCGCGGGCGGGGCGCGCGGCGGGGGCGGCGGGCCGCAGCGGCGGGCCGCTGCGCCCCGGCGGTGCAGCCGGCGCCCGGGCCCGGGCCGCGCCGCGGCGCGCGGGGGGCGCGAGTCAGGGTGTCACATGCCCGTCCGGCCCGCGTCAGGCGATGCCATAGACCAGGAAGCGCGCGCCGCCGGTGAACGCGGCGGCGAGGCCCGCGCCGGCCTCGGTCGGCAGGCTGAACGCGAGCTGCCCCCGCGGCACCACGTAGCCGGGCACGCAGTTGGCCCTGAGGCCGGTCGGGGGTCGGCGCGCGGCGTCAGGGGCGTGCGCCGCGCGCGGCGAGGCAGGCGCGGCGCGCGCAGCGGGGGCGCGGCGCGCGCGTGCTCACCGCGCGGCGTCGAGCAGCTTGGTGGCCAGGCCCGCGCGGCGCTGCTCCGCCGACACCCACACCATGCGCACGCCCAGCGTGGCGCGCACGGCGCGGCGCGTGTCGGCGAGCAGCGCGCGGCCGGCGCCGGCGCTCGCCGCGGCGGCCGGCCGCTGCCGCCCGCCGCCGCCGCCGCTGCCGCCGGCGGCCGCCGGGCTCGGCGCGCCGCGCGCGTCTGGCTGTGCCGCGGCCAGCAGGATGGGGGGGCAGCTGTCGGCCTTGGCGGGCGCGGCCGCGGAGCCGCCGGAGCCCTGCGACGCCGCGCCGCCGGCGCCGCCCGACAGCGCGCCGCGCTGCAGGCCCGGCCACAGCGGCGGCGGCGGCTGCCGCGGCGGCTGCTGCTGCCAGGCGCCGGCGCCGCCGCCCGGCGGCGAGCCGAGGTGCCGCTGCGCCCCTGGCTGCCGCCGCCCCTCCGCGCGCGCTGAGTCCGCCCCCTCCTCCTCCTGCGTGCCACGCGCCGCGACGCGGAAGGCCTGGCTGACGGGCTCCACCACCGCCACGCCCACCACGCGCTTCGCGGCGCTGACGTACAGAAACACCTGGCGCCGCGGCGGGCGTCAGCTGGCGCGGGGGCGGCGGGCGCTTGCGCGCTCAGCGCGCGCACCTTGGCGTCGGGCGAGTCCAGCAGCCAGCCCGCGCTGAGGCCGTGCGCGCGCTCCACAAAGCCGCACACCTCCTGCACCTGCCGGCAGCGCCAGCGCGGCGCCGGTGCGGCGTCAGGCTGCGCGGGCGGGCGGCCGTGCCCTGCCGGCGGGCGCGGCCACGCTGCGCCGCCGGCAGCGCACCCGCTTCACGTGCTGCGCCGGGTCGCTGCCCGGCAGCACCAGCAGCAGCCGCCCCCTGCCCGTCTCAGACAGCACGACGCGCTCCGTCGCCCAGCCCTGCGCGCGCGAGGCCGCGCGGCGGCGGGCGTGGGCATGCGCGGGCCGCGGCGCCACAGCCCCGCCAGCGCTGCGGGGCGGGCGGGCGCACCGCAAACTTGAGCCCCTGCGCCGCGCTGGCGTGGAAGGTGCGGTGCAGCCGCTCGTCCTCCTCGTGGCCCTTGGCGTAGACCATGCCGCACACGGGGCACCGCGCGGCGCTGAAGTCGCGCTGCGCATGCAAACGGGCAGCCGCGCGCGACGTCGGCGCGCGGGCGGCGGCAGCGCGCGCTCGCGCCACCGGCGCCCGCGCCCGCATGGCCCGCGTGGCCGCGACCACCGACCTGCCCCAGGTCCAGGAACATCTGCTGCGACCTGGCGGCGGCCCGCGGGCGCGCCGCGCCGCCGCCGGCTGCCGCCTTGGCGCCGCTGGTGCTGCTGCTGGACGCCGGGCCGCGGTTCTCCTTCTCTGGCGCCCTGCGCGCGGCGGCGGGCCAATGCTGGGACTGACAGGCACCGTGGCTCGGCCCCGGCGCGCCCCGGGCGCCCGCGCGGGCACGCACGGCTCGGCGGCGGGCCGCTTTGCGCTCGCGCTGCTGCTCGGCGCCAGCTCCCGCCCCGCGCCGCCGGCGCTGGGCCGCGGCTCCTGCGCGCCCGCGCTCCGGCGCTGCCTCGCGAAGAGCTGGAGCAGCGTGGGCTGGCTGCCCGCCGCCATCGCGCCGCGGGCGCGCCGGCGCCGCGATTGAACGGCCCGCCGTCAACAACGGGCGCGCTCGCGCTCTCAGCGCTGTGGCCGTGCTGGCTGCGGCGACCGCGGCCGACGCTGCTGGGAAAGGGGCGGCCCGGCGCGGTTCGCGCGTTTTCGAGCGGCGGTTGCCAACCGCCAGGCGACGGCCTTCTCTGCGCTCACCGCCCTTGCCCCGCTGCCCCGGCCTGCCTAGGCCCTGCCACCACCGTCCGCCGACTCACTGCGCCCACGAGCCGCGGCCGCTGCTCGACAGGCGGGAGAGCGCCTGCTGCCTGCGCGACGGCGGGCGGGCGGGCGTACGCGGGGCGCGCGCAGCGCGGCGCGATGCAGCGCGCCGGCCCCGCCGCGCGGCCGCGCGCGCGCGCCCCGCTCACGGCTTGGCGGTCGCGGGGCCGTCCAGCGGCGCCTGCGCGTCGCCGCTCGCAGCGCTGACGACCGCGACCACGTCGCCGGCGCCAGCGCCGCGGCCGGCGCCGCCGCGTGCCGACCAGGCCCAGCAGCGGCCGCCGCCGCGTCGCGCCTCGAGCGCCGCGGTCAGCCGCTTGGCGGGCGCGCCGTAGATGAACGCATAGCTGGTGCCCATCGCGACCGCGCCGCCGAGCCAGTTGCCGAGCGTCGCGGGGATGAGGTTGCGCCAGACAAACGCGCGCGCGCTGATCGGCGCGCCCAGCGCGATCGCCATCGGCACCAGGAACTGCGGCGAGCGAGGAGGGGGGGAGTGACGGGGGCGCCGCGGAGCTGCAGGGGCCGCGGGCGAGGGCGGCTGAGGCCGCGGCGCGGCCGGGTGCGGCGCACCATGTTGGCGATGCAATGCTCAAAGCCGAGCATCGCAAACGCGGAGATGGGCAGCCAGACGCCGACGGCCTTGCCGGTGAGGTCCTGCGCCGCGTTGGCCTGCCAGGTCGCGATGCACACGAGCCAGTTGGCAAACACGCCCCGCACCAGCACCTCGCCCCAGCCCAGGGACGTCTTCTTCGCCGCCAGCGCCTTGATGTACCTGCCACGCGCACAGCGGGCGGGCGGCGGGACGGGACGCCGGCGTCGCGGCCTCGGGCGCGGCCTCGGGCGCGGCTCGAGCGGCAGCGCCGCGCGCGCCGCCTGCCCCAGCGCCCGGCGGGTTCAGCCGCCGCCGCCAGGGTCGACGCAATCAGCCGCCGCCCCGAGCGCGCGGGGCGCACCAGTCCTTGTGGTGGTAGATGCCGCTCGCATACATGAGGCCCACAAAGAGCGCCGCGCCCACAAAGTTCCACAGCCACGAGCTCACCCACAGGCGCACGCAGTCGCGCATGCGCACCTTGCCCTCCCACCACGCGACCATCATGTAGGCGCACAGCGACGTGTAGCTGGGGCGAGCCCGGCGCGCGCGGCGCGGCGCGGTGCGGCGGCGGTTCAGCGGCGCGCCAGGCGCACGGGCAGGCGGGCGGGCGGGTGGGCGGGCCGCCAAGCTCTGCCCGGCCGCTCACAGCTCTGCGCCGCAGACGAGGATGAGGGTGAAGCTGAAGGGGAAGCCGACGGCGCCAAAGACGAGGCTGAACAGCCCCGGCGAGTCCTCCAGCCACGCCCTGCCGGGGGCGCGGGGGCCGGTCAGCGGCCAGCCCGGCGGCAGCCCCGGCCAGCGCCGCCGCCCCGCTCCGAGCCGCGCCTGGGCGCGTTGCCTCCGACCAGCAGGGCCAGGGTGTAGCCGAAGCCGCAGTAGCAGCCAGCGATGATGCCCAGCAGCGCGACCTTGGTCCTGCGGCGGCCCGGCGGCGGCGTGTCAGGGGGGTTGACCGAGCTGCGGCCAGGTGGGGCTGCCCGCTGGCCGCTGGCCGCTGACCGGCCAGGTCAAACCCCGCCCACCAGTGGAAGGCGGCCTTCTCCTCGCCGTGGTGCGCGATCTCGGCGTAGATCTCCGGCGCGCTGAGGATGAGGCTCTTCTTGAACGCCACGCTCTCAAACACGACAGACTGCTCGTGGTTGGGCGGCCTGCGCGGGCGGGCGGGCGGCGGGCGGGAGGTCGCGCGCGGCGCGCGGGCCACGTCGAGCGGCGCCGCGCAGTCTGACAGCGCGCGCGCGCACCACTTGGGCATCGGCACCGCGCCGTGCGCGGCGGGGTTGGCATTGTCGTCGTGCGTGCGCTTGCGCATGCTCGCCGACGGTGCCAGCGCCGCCGCCGGGAGCGGCCCAGACGCGCTGGGCGCGAGGGAGAGCCCGGGGCCGCGCTGGTAGGCCTCCTGACCCGCCGGCGCGGGCGCCAGCGACTTGAGCACCACCGCGTCGTCCGCCGCCCCGAACACCTGCGGCGCGGCGCGGACCTGCGGGCCGTGGCATCGCGGTGTGAGGCAGGGGTCTTGCGTGACACAGCCAGCCCGCGAGCGGGCTGCCCGCGGCGACGGCGGCGCCGGGGCGGCGCGGTCCGCGCACGTGCGCCGCTGCTCGCCTGGCCCTCCATGCCTGCTCCGCCCCGGGGTGCGTGCGCGATTGCGAGAGATTAGCCCAGCTGCCGTCACGTCGGGGGCGCAGGGGCTGCTGGTGGCCGCCGCGCGAGGAGCTGGCACCACGCGAAGCAGCGGGGCGTTGGTGGCGCTGGAGGAGGGGCCTCAGCTCAGGCGGCCGCGAGCGGGCTGTTGAGCGGTGCGGTGGCACGCGCTGCGCTCTCAGCGGCAGCCGGGCGGCCGTGCGACGGCGGCGGTGACGAGGGTTTTTCACAGGGTTCACAGCGTTTGACCAGGTCAAACGCTCAGTAGCCGGCACGCATGAGCGTGCCCGCGCGCGCCGCGGCCGCCGTCCTAGCCGCCTTGGCCGGCTCCGCGAGGCGCAGGCGCACTACGAGAACGTCAGGCACGCGGTACTCGTCGGGCACGTGGTCGTGCAGCGCCTGCACCTCAAACCCCCAGTCCTCGGCCGCCCACCGTAGGAACGCGTGCACCTCGCCCGGGTTGTGGTGCAGGCTGAGCGCGAGGAAGATGGCGGTCCCGGGGCCCGACAGCTGCACCAGCGCGGTCAGCAGCAGCCGGCTGTGGGGCGTGTCAGGGGTGTAGGAATAGTACACGAGGTCCGCGCCGACGACGACGTCAAACGGTGGCGCGCCGCACCCCGCCGCCGCGGCGAGCCCCGCGACGTCGGACGGCTCGCCCCAGCGCAGCGGCGCGACGGCCGCGCCGCGCGGCGGCAGCACGCTCGCGTTGTGCGCGACGTTCGCGGCCAGGTGCGGCAGCATGTCGGGCAGGTCGGTCAGCACCGCGCGCGACACCGCGCCGCCCGCGAGCAGGCACAGCGACACCGCGCCCGTGCCCGCGCCCAGCTCCAGCGCCGTGAGCGGCGGCGGCGCGCGCGCCGCCTGCTGCCGCGCGCCGCCGCCGCGCAGCGCCGCCAGCAGCGGCTGCTCGCGCGGCAGCGGCGGCGGCCGCGGCTGCTGCTGCTGCTGCTGCTCCGGTTGCACCGCCGCCTGCTGCTCCCGTGGCGCTGCCGCCGCGCGCTCGTCCGCCAGCTCACGCAGCAGGCCGCTCGACGTGAGCGTCTGGCCCAGCACCACCGCGCCGTCCCAGACGGTCGTGCCGGTCAGCGACGGGTCGGCCGCCTTGTCGAGCGCCGTTTCCGGCGCCGGGCCGGCCCGGCCAGCGCGGCCGCGCTGCGCGCGCGGCTGGCCCCTCCCGCCGCCGCCGCCGCCCTTGGCCGTCGCGCTCGGCGCCTGGCGCAGCCGCACGGTCACGCCGTTGCTCAGCAACGTGATCGCGCACTCGTCCACGAAGCGGCCGCGGTAGCCTAGATAGAAGCGCTGCCACGCCCGGGGCTCGGCGGCCGCGGCCGCCGCGGCCGCCGCAGCGGCCGCCGCAGCGGCAGCGCCCGTGCCCGCGGGGTCGGGCTCGCCGCCGGCGGGCGCCGCGGCAGCGGCAGCGCCCCCGCCCGCGGGCTCGGGCTCGGCGCCGGCGCCGGCCGGCGCCGCCATCGGCAACCGCGCCTGCCGGCGACGCCTGGACCGTGTGTGGCGAGGGCGAGAGGGTCGCACCTGGGCCGCCGGTGCCGCCGGTGCCGCTGCCGCTGCCGCCGCTGCGGTCGCGGTGGAGCCTGGCGGCTGTTGGCAGGGGTTGGGTGTCGGGTGGCCGCAACCAGAGGAATGACCGCTGCTGGGCGCCCGGATTTCAGGTGGGGGGCGTCGCTGCCTGCGCCGCCGCGGAGCCCTGCCGACGACGGGCGGCCCACACGCGCGCCGGCCGCCCCGCGGCAGCTGTCGCCGACCACGCGCACAAGAGAGGGAGCGGGGAGGATTAACGCGCTCGCGGAGGAGGAGCGAGCAGCAACGGCAGCACCAACCTGCGAGCAGCTTCCGACCCCCACGCGGCCACCGGCGCCCGCTGCAGCCCGTGACCCAGCTCCGGGGCGCGCTCCGGGCGCCATGGACGCCAGCAGCGGCGGCGCCCCCAGCCTGCTGCGCCGTGCGCGGCTGCTGCACGAGCGCTGGGAGCAGCAGCAGCAGCATGCGCAGCAGCCCCAGCCCCAGCAACAGGCGGAGCAGGCGGAGCCGCAGCAGGAGCACATGCATCAGCAGCAGCCGGAGCAGCAGGCGCCCGCGGCGGCGTCGCCGTTTGCGCCGCTCGCGGGCCTGCAGCAGGCCTTGCAAACGCTCTCCGACGCTGCCGCGGGCCCCGGCGCAGCTGCGCAGCAGGGCGGCGGCGGCGGCACGCCGGCGCGCGGTGGCGCGCCCCCGGGCCCGGACGTCGCCGCCGCGCCCGCGTCGGCGCTGCTGCACCAGCTGTCGCTGCTGACGCAGTCGGCGGCCGCCGCGGCGGGCGGCGGCGGCGGCGGCGCGCCCAGCGCCGACCCGACGCCGCGCGGCTTCACCGCCGCGGCGGCCGGCACCGGCGCGATCGGCGACGGCGAGTCGCCCGCCGCGGCCGCGGAGCGGCACCGCCTCGCCGGCGCGGGCCAGGGCGGCGTGACGATCGACCTGCAGGTGCGCCCCCCGCCGCGCGCCGCGCAGCGCGCCCGCGCGCCCGCGCGCCCGGGCCTCCCCGCGGCGGCGCCGCCGCGCCGCGCCGACCGTTGCGCGGCCCGCGCACCGCGCCAGGCGGTGGCCAAGTGGGTTGAGGCCATGCTGCCCTACATTGTCATACTGCTGGCCCTCTTTGTTTACAACCACTGCACCGGTGCGCCTGAGCAGCCGGCTCAGCGGGGCGGGGGCCCCAGCTCGGCGGGGCGGGGCGCGGCGACGGCCGGGGTGGCTGGGGGGGCTGTAGGCGCGCGGAGGGCGGGCGCACCGCCCGCTCTCCTGACCGCGCCGCCGCCGCCGCCGCCGCCGCCCGGCAGGCATCTTCCTGTGCGCCTGGCTGCTCGCCTCGCTGGTCAAGGCCAACCAGCTCATGCGCCGCACCGTCGCGCAGCGCCTCGCGCCGGGGCAGCTCGCGGCGGCGCTGCTGTACATCGTCGCCAACGTCGCGGTCGTGGCCTGGCTCGCCGAGGGCCAGCGCCTGCGCCGCTCGCTGCTGCTGCGCCCGCCGGCGGCGCCCATCACGGTGCGCGCCCCGCGGCGCGGCGCGGCGCGGCGCGGCGCGGCGCGACCCCCACGCGCCCGCCGACCCCGCGCGTATCGCGCCGCCGCCGCCGCCGCGCAGGTGTGGCAGGCGGGCTTCCTGGTGCTGGTCGCCGACTCGCTGCTGCGCTTCTGCGGGCTCGCGCCAAAGCTGCTGGTCGTCGCGGCGGTGCAGGCGGCCGCACGGCGCCGCGGCAGCAGCGGCGGCGGCCTGAGCGCCGGCGGCGCCGGGCCCGCCGGCGCCGCCGGCGCGCCGCGCGCCCTGAGCAGCACGCGGCGGCAGGCACGCTTGCTGACGCTCGTAGAGTATGCGCTGGGCGCGTTCAGGGCCGTGGTGCCCATCCCGGTGTGGTGAGAGGCCCGCGCCGCGCCGCCGTCTCAGTGAGGCGCGCTGCCGGCCGCGCCGCCCCGCGGCCCTGAGTGCGCCCTGCGGCCTCCCCCCCCCCCCCCCCCAGGTTCACGTACCTGCTGGGCTGCAGCGTGAACCAGCTGCTCTGCAGCCTCCTCGCAGGCTTCTACCTGGTGAGGGGCGCGCCCTGGCCGCCGTGCAGGCTTGTGCCCGCCGCCGCCGCCGCCGCCCCCGCCCCAGCCGCCGTCCCGTCGCCGCGCCGCCGCGCAGACGTTCAAGGCGTGGGCGCTGGTGCAGCACGGGCAGCTCGTGTTTGTCGCCGGCCAGCTCGCGCTGCGCGGCTCGTCGTCGTACGGGCGCCTGCTGCGCAAGAGCGAGGCCGGCGACGCGTGCTGCCCCGTCTGCCAGGTGCGGCGCAGCCCGCGCTGTGCGCCGCGCGCGCGCCGCCGGCCCTCGAGCGGTGTGCCCCGCGGCGCGCAGGAGCCGGTGGTGACCGCACTGCGGCTCGACTGCAGCCACGTGTTCTGCGAGGCCTGCATCAGCGAGTGGCTGGAGCGCGATCGCACGTGCCCCATGTGCCGCGCGTCGGTCGTGGGCGAGCCTCGGCTCGCGAGCTTCGGCGACGGCGCGACGAGCCTGCTGCCGCAGCTGTTCTGAGGGACGGCGGCGGCGCGGGGGGCCCGGTGTGACCGTCACATGCATCGCCGTTCACCAACCATCGACTCGCGTTCGTGTTTCTCCCCCTCGAGCCCTGTATCACCTGTGCTAGCCGACGCCGAGGGACCCCCGGGCAGTGGCACAAAGCTCGCCGGCAGCAGTGCGCTTGGGTGGTCACGGTTCCCGTCCCGCGGCGCGCTGGACACGCGGCCGGGACAGCAGGCGCTGACCACAACGCCAGCAGCGCAACGAGTTCAGCACAGTCCCGGCAGCAGCAGCAGTTCGCCGCCCCGCCGTGGGGGGCTTGATTGTGATTCAACCCAGCGGCGGCGGCGCGCGGGCGCCCCGACCCCCGACCCCCCCCCCCGACACACATGCTGCCATGCCAACTAGGTGGCCAGGCTGGCCGCAGGGGAAGGGGTGTGCGCGCGCACATGCCGAGGCGGCGCGCGTCCCGTCCCGTGCGACAGGCCAGGGCTCCCCGGCGGCGGTGCAGGCACGGCGGCCTGGGTGCCTGCTGGGTGAGCGCGTAAGAGATTTGGGGGGGCGGGCCCTTGACCGCGCAGCCGCCCGCCTGGTTGGTTGCGGCCACCGCCGCCCCTGCCGGCCCCCGGCTGGGGCCACAGCAGTGCTGCCAAGGTGCGGGAGCACGCCGCCCGCGTGTGGTCAACAGCCACACACATGCCTGGATTGCCTGGCGCAGCCGCTGCGGCCTGCCGGGGTGATGAGGATGACGGCGCAGCCGCTGGCAGGGTGCGTACGTAGTACGTACGTACGTGCGGGCGACAAGGCGGGGTGCGTTAGGTGGTGGCTCTCGCTCTCCGCACACGCACACGCCCGGCGCACAAACGCGCCTTCCAAGGCCAAGTCGGCCCCTCGACTCGGCCCGCGCGGTGCGCGCCGCCGCGCTCGCACACACAGACCAACCGAGAGCCAAAACAATGGGCGGCGTGGGCGCCCCAATGGCCGAGGCAGGGTGGTGTTCCGCCCGCCGCGCGCGGGGTCCGGCGCTCGGGCAGCGAATGCCCTGCGTGCAGGCGACACGGCGGCGCCTACCCGCCGCGCAGACGCGCGTGTCGTCGCCCGCGGGGCCGCGCGCACGCCCGGATGTGCACACGTGCATGGCGCGCATGCATCTCACCGCGAGGGGCCGCGCGAGGCCAAAACGAGCAAAAACTGCTGGCGGTGTGGGGCGGCGGGCGCCCCCGACCTCGGACCAAGCCCGCCGCTGCGTGCGTGCGTGCGTGCCGCATACAAACAACCGCAATCCGGTGGCCTCCTCTGCCACGGCAATGCTGCCAAGAATCGGGCCGATGGCCACGACAGCCGCCCCTGCTGCAAATCAAATCAGCGCGGCAACTCTCCCGCTGCGGTCGTATTGCAGCGCTGCGCCCGCGAGCGCAGGCCCGCCTCTCCGACACACACGCGGCGGGCCGCCAGTGGCCCGGCCGCCCCTGGAAGCCGGGCGCACATGCTCTCCGGGCCCAGCTCGAGCCAGCGCCGCGCCGGGGGCGCGGCGTGGCGGCGCGGGAGCACGATCCAGCCCCGCGCTGCGGCCGTGCTGCTGCTCGCGTCATGCCGGCGCCGCCATGGCGCCAAAGGTGAGCAGGTTGAGCTGCTGCTGCAGCTGCGACGCCTCGCCGCCGCCCGCGGGCGCGGCCATGCCGGGCAGCTGCTGGCCGCCCTGGCCGTGCGCCGCAAAGCCCCCCGCGCCGCCGGGGAGCAGCGCGCCCTGCGGCGCAAAGCCGCCCTGGCCTGGGGCCGGCCCCGCCAGCGGCAGGCCCCAGCCGGGCTCGCCCGCGCCGCCGGCCGCCGCCGCCGCGGCGAGCGCGGCCATGCCGTGCGCGCTGCTGAGCGCAAACGCCGACGGCCCGCACAGGCCGCCGGGCTCGCCGCCCCAGCCCGCCTGGCCGCCGCCGAGCGGCGCGTCAGTGCCGCAGTGCGCGCCCTGCATCGACGCGAGCTGCGCGAGCAGGTGCGTCCGCAGCGCGCCGCCGCTGTCGGGGGCAAAGCCTGCTGCGTAGCCGCAGCCGGGCGGGCCGAGGTGCGCCAGCGGGCTGGCCGCGCTCATGGGCGACCCCGGCGCGCCGCCCGTGAGCGGCGTGCCGGGCGAGGCGGGCGCGCGGAAGGAGGCGAAGCTGGCGTAGCTGCCGCTGCCGTCGGCCGCCATCGGCGTGCTGCCGAGCGCCGCGAGCGGGCCGCTGTCCCAGCCGCCGCCGCCGCCGTACGCGCCGCCGCCGAGCGGGCCGCCCAGCTGCGGCGCCGACACGACGATCGCTCCGAGCGGCGCACCGCCCGGCGGCAGCAGCCCGCCGTCGCCGGCGGCGTGGTGGTGGTGCGCCTGGGGGCCGCCGCCGCCGCCGTAGGCGAGCAGCGGCCCGCCGCCGCTGGGGGCCATGTAGAGCGCGCCGCCGGCGGCGCCGAGGCTGCCGCCGCCGGCAGCCCAGTTGTTGCGCAGCGCGGCGGCCATCATGCTGCTGGTGCTGTTGGTGCTGCACACGCTGTGGGGCGTGCCGACGCTGTCGGCCGAGTCGAGCGAGTGCGCGCGCGGCAGCGCCGGCGGGAGGGCCTTGCTTGGCATGCGCAGCTCGGTGGGGCAGTGAGCGAAGAAGCAGAACTTGCGGCTGCACGACGCGCCAAAGCTGCACAGCGCGGTGCGGTAGCGCTCGGGGTGCAGCCAGGCCTCAAACGTGTTCTGCGCCGCGGCGGCGGCGGCGGAAAGGGGTCGGCGCGCGGCGCGGCGCGCGGGCGGCGGCGCTGCAGGGCACTCACGTGAGCGTACGCGCACTTGTCGCCAAACGGGCACTCCAGCTTCTGCGCGGGCCGCCGCGGACAGCACGCCGGCGGCAGCGCGCGGGTCGGTCACTCATTGCCGCGCGCGCCGCGCGGCGCTGCCTCATGTCGCACGGCGGGGCGCAGCACGCGGCGTGGCGCGCACCTTGTTTACGTATTCGCACATGTCGGGCTTGTGGAAGTAGGGGTGCCGCCGGCGCGCCGAGACCTCGCCGACGTGGCAGAAGTGGCAGAGCTTCCAGTTGTGCGTCGAGACGCGCGAGCAGGGGACCATCTGCGAGCGGGCGCGGCAGCGGCGGCGCGCGCGAGGTGACGCGCGGCGCAGGGCCCGGGCGCCCGCGCAAAAGCATGAAGTGTGTGCGTGCACCCGTCCCCGCGCACGCCGGCGCCGGGGCACTCGAGAAAAAGAGGGAGTGCAGTGCGGGGCGCGTTCCCACCCCGAGGCGCTGGCGCGGCTGCTGGTCCGCGTGAATGCGTCAGGGCGCGTGCTTCGCCCAGGAACACGCCGCCGCGGCCACGCAGCGCGGCGGGCGGCCCGAAACGCAGCGCAACCACCGCGCGGGAGGCCGCGCACCTTGTAGCTGTACATCATGTATGACTCGTCGAGCGGCAGCTTGTTGACGCGCACGCCCGCCGGCTTTTTGGCCGGCCGCGCGCCGTCGGCCAGTGGCTGCTCCATCATGCTGCCCCGCTCCCTGCGCGGCTGCTGGCCCTGAACGGCGCGGGGCGCTCTCCGGCGCCGTAAACTGAGCACGCGGGTCGCCCGGACCGGCGGCCAGGGGGCGAGGACGCGGGGCGGGGGAGCGAAGTACGCGGCTCGGGGTGGCAAAAAACCGCGCAGTCGGCAACGCGGGGGCCGCGCTGGGTGGCCTGGAGTGGCAGGGCGGAGGCCAGGCGCCCGCACTTGGGGGGCAGCGCCACCAACCAAAAAAATGGCGGCGCGACGGCGCTGGTGACGCTGCGCGCGGGTGTGACGCCGCTCGCTGCCGCTGCCGCCGGAGTGCTCCTCGACTGCGCGCGCGCTGGGATCGCTCTGATCGCTGCTCCTGATGCTGCGCAGGCCGCGCGTCACACTCTGCCATGAGCGCGGGTGCCGAGGCTTCTCTTTCTTTCCACTGCGCGCGCCGTGCCGGGGCGGCCGCCCGCGCGTGCCCGCCCGCCGCCGGCGCGCGCAGAAGACAGCCCGGCCCAGGGGAGTGACAACAGCTTGTCGGAGGAGAGGAGAGTCAGTGCGTGTGTGCATCGAACACAAAACCCCCGCTGCGCGGGGCGCGGCCCGCCGCCGCGCCCGCCTGCTGTACACAGTCCGCAAGTGCTGCATGCGGCGAGTGCTGCTCATGCCGCGCGCGGCGCGCACCCGGCTTGCGCCGCCGCCCCCCGCACCGCGCTACGGGCACAAAAAACACCAGCATTTTTAGCGCAAGCCCTCCGCCGCCGCTGAGCTATCCGCACCACACCAACGCGGCGTGCGCGCCGTCGACGGCACACGCACGCCCCCCGCTCCCCCTCCCCCCTCCTGGGCGAGGGCCGGGCCCTCGCCCAGGGCTGCCGGCCCGCCCCTTCAGCCTGCGCCCGGCCGCCGACCGGCGCTCGCCGCCGCCGGGGCGCGCGTCGCTGCGCGGCCTCCGCCGGCAGCGCCGAGTCGGTGTGCCCCACGCCCCGCCGCGCACGCGCACGCGCGCAGTGCGCCCGACGGAAACCTAGCGGGCCCCCTGCCCCCGCCGCCTCAGCCCTCCGGCGCGGCCGGCGGCGGCGGCGCCGCGGCCGCCGCTGCGAGGTGCTCGCGGTCCTGGCTCGCGCCCGAGAGCTGGCTCATCTCATACAGCGCGCCGCCGTCCTCGAGGCCCGCAAAGCTGCCGCTGTGCGCGCTGCCGCCGCTGAAGCCGCTGGGCATGAACTCTTCCATGAGGCTGGGCGTGAGCTCGTGGCCCAGCTCGCCGACCTCCGCGACCGGGCCGCCGCCGTGCAGCGGCGCCGCCGCGGCGGCCATCTGCTGCGCCTGCGCGTGCTTCAGCGCGTCGAGCTGGGCCGCCATGTCCTCCAGGCGCTGCACGATGTCCTCGAAGCACGGCCTGGCCGCGGCGGCGGCGGCGCGGCGGCGGCGGCAGCGGCAGCGGCGGCGGCGGCGGGCGCGCGTGAGCCGCGAGCGCGGCGCGCGGGCCGCGCGCGCGCGCGCGCCGCCGCGCGCGCCCGCCCGCCCGCGCCCCGCGCGCGCGCATGGCACGCGCACCGCTCGCCCGCCTCCTGCGCCCAGCACGCCTCGGCGAGCGCCGTCACCGGCTGGCAGCAGCCGCCCGGCCACGCCGGCCGCCAGCCCTGCTGCGCGACCTTGTGGGCCAGCATGCCCACGGGCGTGCCGCTGTAGGGCCGGCGCCCCGTGGAGAGCTCCCACAGCAGTATGCCGTACGCGTACACGTCGCTCGCCTTGCTCGCGCGGCCGTGGAGGAGCAGCTCGGGGGCCATGTGCGTGAGCGTGCCCATGTGCATTTGCGAGACGTGCGTGTCGGCCGGGCCGAGCGTGAGCGACAGACCAAAGTCGGCGACCTTGGCCATCAGCCCCAGCCCCCCGCCGAGCAGCTGCCCCTGCGCGCGCCGGCGCGGCGCGCCGCCCGACGACGCGCCGCCACCGCTCGCGCCGGCGGGCGCCGCCGGCGCGTCGGGCGCCACGGGCAGGCGCGGCGCGGTGCGCTTGAGCAGCACGTTGGACGCTTTGAGGTCGCCTGGCGGCCGGTGGCGGCGCGGCGCGGGCGCGGGCGGTGAGCCGCCGCCGCCGCGCCCGCTGCGCGCGCTGCGCGCGATGCGCCCGCGCGCGCCCTGCCGGCGCCTCACTGCGGCGCGCACCGTGCAGCAGGTGCTCGCTGTGCA
Source organism: Scenedesmus sp. PABB004 (assembly GCA_014905635.1). Taxonomy (NCBI): domain Eukaryota; kingdom Viridiplantae; phylum Chlorophyta; class Chlorophyceae; order Sphaeropleales; family Scenedesmaceae; genus Scenedesmus; species Scenedesmus sp. PABB004. Next base: position 524,538 of record JABVCE010000018.1, read on the forward strand.
GGTGTATCATCGCGCAGGCGACGTCGTGGGCGAGGAACAGCACGCACTCGAGCGCGGGCAGGCCGGTGGTGCGGTCGATGACGAGCTTGTGGTCCAGCGCCGTGCGCAGCGAGCCCTGGCGGCGCCCGGCGCAGCGGCGGCGGCGGCGGCGGCGGCGTCAGCGTGGCGGCGGCGGCGCCAGCGCGCCAGCGCCAGCAGCGCCGGGGCGTGCGGCGCCGCACCGCGTCACAAAACTCCATGACCAGCCGCAGCTCCCAGCCCACCAGCACCGGCCCCGGGCGGCTGGCGTCGCCACCGCTGCCGTCGCGGTCGCCGTCGCTGCTCGCGTTGCTGCTGCTCGCTGCCTGGCCGGCGCCGCTGGCGCCGCCCGCCGCCGCCGGCAGCGCCGCCGCCGCTGCGGCGGCCATCTCCGGTGTGAGCTTGTTCAGCTTGTTCAGCTCCACGCCCGCCAGCGACTGGCTGCTGTCGTTGAGCGCGGCGCCGCAGCTGCGGCTGCCGTGCTGCACGTTTGAGCCTGCCGTCAGCGGCGGCGACTCGGCGTGCTGCTGCTGCTGCTGCTGCTCCTGCTGCTGCTGCTGCTGCTGCTGCGCCGGCTGCCCCCGCGCGGGGCTGCCGGGCGCCTGCCCGTTGGCGCCAGCGCCTGCTGGCGGCGGTTCGGGCTGCTGCTGCGCCTGCTGCTGCTGCGCCTGCTGCTGCTGTAGCTGCGGTCGTCGCGGCTGCTCCAGCCCCGCCTGCTGCTGCAGCAGGAGCTGGTCCTGCAGCGGCCGCAGCTCCGGCGCCAGCTGCTGCTGCAGCGCCGGCAGCCCGGGCTGCTGCTCCGGCTTGCTTGTGCGGCGCGCGATGCTGCGCTGCCCGGGGCTCGTCAGCGGCTGCAGCACGTAGGTGTAGACCTGCGCCGCGGCGGCGGCGGCGTGCACGGGTGGGCGGCTCGCCACGCGTCGCTCCCGCGCCCGGCGCGCCCCGCCGCACGGGAGCCCCGCTGCAGGAAGGCGCGCGCCCGCGCGCGCGCGCGCTCGCCGCCGCACCTGCACGATGTTGGGGTGGCTCATCGTCGTGCTGACCACCGCCTCCATGACCGCCATCTTCTCCCGGTGGCTGCTCACGCGCCCGATGCCCATCCAGGGCGCGACGTCGCCGCTGCCCGCGCTCGCGGGCAGCTGCAGCACCTTGACCGCGACGCAGCGCCGCCGCCAGAGGGCCTTGTAAACCTGACCAAACGTGCCCTGGCCGACGAGCTGCAGCAGCTTGAGCTCACCCAGCGCGGTGGGCCCCGCCATGGCCGCCAGGCCGCGGCGGCCCGCCGGCGCCGCCAGCGCGCCGGCGGCCGGCGACGCGCGCGCGAGCTGCGCCGCGCCGCCCTCGGCGGCGGCGCCGCCGTCCGCCGCGGGCGCCTCGCCTGCGAGGCTGGCCGAGCTCACCCCGGACGCGGCGTCGACCGCCGAGCCAGACGCGCGCGACACGGCGCTGTCGCGCGCAAGCTGCTGCTGCGCCGTCGCCGCCGCCGCCGCGGCGTGCTGGCTGCCGCTGGCCTCGCCGCCCTCGCGCTGCGCCGCGAGCGCGCCCAGCGGCGACGGCCGGCCCAGCGGCGCGCTGGCCGCCGCTGCCGCGGCGGCCGCGGCCGTGGGCGTGCCGAGCGCGTTGCCGTTGGCGACGTGCAGGCGCCGCGAGAGGACGTCCTGTGACATGGTTGTGATCGCGCTGTGCAGGCGCTGCAGGCACGCGTCGCTGACCATGCTCGCGCTGCGGGTGCCGCCGGCCGGGCCGCGGCCGCCGCCGGCCTCCAGGTCGTGCGGCTCGCCGCCGCCGAGCTGGCTGCGCGCCAGCTCCACGGTCAGCGCCGCGCGGTCAGACAGCGGGTAGCTGTCGCTGCTGTCGTGCACCGGCGCGTCGAGCAGCGCGGAGCTGCCCGACAGCGCCAGCAGGCCGCCGCCGCGCGCGCCGCCGCCGCTGCCGCGGCGCACGCCGCTGCTGCCGCCGGAGCCGCCGCCGTCGCTCGTGCCGCCGCGGCGCGCGCTGCCCGCCTTGAGCTCCGCCGCCGCCGCGGCCGCGGCGAGCGCCTCGGCGTTGCGCCGGCGCCAGAGCATCACGGCGAGGATCGCGAGCACCGTGACGACGACCGCGATGACGAGGCACACGGCGAGCACGACGACGAGCGAGTCGCTCAGCCGCCGGCCCGCGCCGGCGGCGGGCGTGGCGCCGTTCCAGAAGCCCTCGGGCGGGCCGTCCTGGTTCCAGCCCGCCTCGAGCCGCACGCGCATGCTGTGCGCCTCGAGGCCGGGCCCGGTGTAGTGCGCGACGGCGAGGCCGTTGGTGCCCATGTCGACGACGCTGTCAAAGCGCATCGCCTGCCCGCCCGAGAGGCTGATCACGAAGCTCGTCGCGTCGCCGTTGTTGCCGGTGAAGGAGCGGATGTAGCTGTACTCGGCCGCCGGCACCCAGACCGTGACGTTGGAGAGGACGACGCTCGGCGTGCCCGCCGCGCGCGGGAAGGCCCACAGCAGGTGCGTCCACACCTCGGGCGTCTGCATGTCGGCGCCGGGCGCGCGCGCGGCGGCGCCCTGGCCGAGGTGCTGCAGCACGGCGTTGACGAGCGTGAGCGCCCCCGCCGGCGCGTCGGGCGGCAGGGCGACGAGGTCGATGCTGTACCCCATGTCCACCGTGATGGGCGGGTCGACGATGCCCACGAGCGCCTGGGGCGCAAGCGTGCCGCGCGCGAGCTCGCCGCGCAGGTGCGCGCGCAGCGCGGCCTCGCCCGCCGGCTCGAGCGCGGGGTCGGTCGCAAAGCTCAGGTTGGAGGTCAGCAGCGCGACGTCGGCGCCGCTCCCGCCGCGGCCGGCGCCGACGCCGAACACGCCGCGCGCGTCGACGCGCAGCAGGTCGGGCTCGGCAGCGCCGTCGCCGCCGCCGCCGCCGGCGCGCGCCGGCAGCGGCAGCCGCGGCGCGACGAGCGGCGTCGACGTGACGTTGCAGTCGAGCAGCGTCATCGCGGTGCTGCGCATCACGTCCGTCCACACGCGGTCGCCGTCGGGCTCCCACGTCACGTCCCACGCCGAGACCTCTGAGCTGAGCGGCGCGAGCACGGCGTCAAAGCCTGCGGGCTGGACCTTGAACAGCGTCGCGCGATAGAGGTACTCCTCAACCTCCAGCGCCGACAGCACCAGGCTGCAGTTGTGCAGCGCGAGCCGGCTCGACGACCTGCGGCCGCGGCCGCGGCGCGCGAGCGCGTGAGCGCGTGAGCGCGCGGCGCGGCGGCGCGGCGAGCGGTGCAGCGCCGCCCCGCCCCGCCCCGCCCGGCGCCACGCGGGCGCCGCCGCCGCCGCCGCCGCCGCGCGGCTGCAGCGTCCGCCGCCGCCGCCGCGCTGCGCCGCCGCCGCCGCCGCCGCCCGCCGCCGCGCTGCGCCGCCGCCGCCGCCGCCGCCGCCGCCGCGCTGCGCCGCCGCCGCCGCCGCCGCCGCCGCCGCCGCGCCGCACCGGGGGAAGAGGAAGGGCCAGACGTTGTAGCTCAAGTCGAGGCTGTAGTTGCCCGCGTAGGGCGCGCTGCGCGCGTCGCCGGGCGCGAGGTTTTCGAGCACGAGCGCCGCGAGCGTCGCGGCCGACCACGGCCCGAGCAGCAGCAGGCCGTTGACGGCCATGCCAAAGTCGACGCCCGTCGGCACCGTCACGCGGCCGACGAGGAACACGGGGCGGTTGATCGGCAGCCCGCCGCCGCCGCCCGCGCCGCCGCCCGCGCCGCCGGCGAGCGAGACGTTGGACGCGACGTACACGAGCAGCGGCAGCGCCGTGCTCGCCGCCGCGGCGGCCCGCAGCACCGCCACGGGGCCCGCCGCGTTGGAGGGCAGCACGTAGTTCAGCCCCGCCGCGGGCGCCGCGCCCGCGAGCGACGACGGCGGCAGGCCGGTGTCGAGCAGCAGGCCAACGTTCTGCGCAAACGTCTCGTCGTCCGCCCAGTACGCCACGTGCACAAACGTCGCGTTGTCCTGCGGCGCGGCGCAGCGGCAACAGCAGCAGCGGCAGCGCGCGGGCGCGCGAGCGCGTGAGCGCGAGAGCGCGCGAGCGGCGCGCCAGCACGTGCGCGGTCCCTGCTGCCGCCGCTGCCGCTGCCCGCCGCCGCCGCGGCGCACGCGGCGCGCGCGGCGCACCGTGTAGATGAGCGTGTCGGCGTCGGCCCTGAAGAAGCGAAGGTAGGCCTGCAGCGTCCCGGCGTCCACGAGCAGCTGCACGTCCTGCAGGTACAGCCGCCGCGGCGCGCTGCTGCCCGGCTGCACGCCCGGCTGCAGCAGCCCCACGGGCCACAGCACCTGCTGCTTGCCCGCCGGGTCCGTCAGGGCGAATTTGGACAGCACCAGGTCGCTGACGACCATGCGCGCGGGGCCTGGCGGCAGCGTGTGCGGCAGCAGCAGCGGCGGCAGCGGCAGCAGCAGCGGCGGCGGGCGCGGCGGGCGCGGCGATCAGCCGCTGCATCGGGGCGTGGGCGTGGCGCCAGCGGGCCCCCGCCCGCCCGCCGCGCGGCCGCGCCCGCCGCTGCCGCCTGCGCGCGCGGCCTGCAGCAGCGGCGCTGCTGCGCGGGCGTCGCCGCGCCGCGCCGGCGCCGCCCGCCCCCGCGCCGCGCCGGCGCCGCACCTGAGCTGCTGGTGGGGATGGGGCCCGGCTCGTAGGTCACCACGGGCACCGCCAGCGCGCTCTGGCCGGCGTCCAGGCCCTTGCCTGTGAGGGTGGCCACGAAGTGCACCGCCGGCCGCCAGCGGCAGTCCCAGGGCACGACCACGGACCCCCCCAGGCCCGGGTAGCCCGCGGGCACCGCCTCCGCGCAGTAGCGCGCCGAGCTGGCCCCGGCGGGCGCCTGGGCCCGGCCATGGCGCGCGCAGAGCGCGGCCAGCAGCAGCAGGGCCACGCCGCGCGCCACGGGGCGCGCCCGGGCGATGCCCATCGGCGCGGGGCGCCCTCAAGCGGCGCCGCCCATGACCTCCTGCGCGAGAGGGGCCGGCGAGTGCGCGCCGCGCTCCCGCGCTGTCGGAGCCGCGCTGCCGGCGGTCGAGGTCGGCGCGATCACACAGGCCTGGCGCGCCCGATCCCAGCGCGCGCAGGCAGGCGAAGCTGCCGGGACGCAGGGGCGGGTTCTTCAGTCCTCTGCCGCGCTGCCGCTGCGCAGCCCGGCCGGGGCGCGCCGGGAGCGCGCGCAGCCCCGCAGCGCCACCGCGGCGGCGCGCCGGCTGCCCGCGCGGGGGCCACCGCCGCTCGCTCGTTCGTTCACAGGCCGCGGGCGCGGCGGCCTCGCGCTGGCTGCGCCCTGCCGCCCCCTGCTGCACACACGCCCCCCGCGCTCGCCGCCGGGCCGCCGAGGCGCGGCGCTTGCGCAGCATCGCGCCCCGCCCCGCGCCGCGCCGCGCCGGCGCGCGCCCAGCGCCCTGCGCGATCTCCGCGCGCAGTCAGCGCAGGTCGATGACCTCGTGCGCCGCGGCGGGGTTGAGGTACACGTGCCCGCACAGCTCGTACGCGTCGGCGTTGCAGCCCGCGTGGAAGCCGCGCTGCCCGCACTTTTGGACGTGCGCGAGCCCCGCCGGCACGGTGAGGCGGAAGATGCCACACTTTTTGCTGCTGTCGGTCGGCGCCATCACGATGGCCACCGCCTCCTCCAGCATCGTCTGGTACCCGCACTGCGTGTGGATGTCGACGCTCGAGAGGAAGCAGCTCTGCGTCGGGTGCGTGTGGATCCAGCCGAGCGGCACGAGCTCGCGCGACGCCTGCGGGCGCGGCGCGGCGGCGGCGGGGGGGGGGGGGGGGGGGGGGCGCTCGCTCGCGGCGCCCGCGGCGCCCGCGGCGCGCGCGCTGTGCCCCCCGCTCCCGCCCCCGCCCCTGCCCCGGCTGCGGGCGCCTGCCGCGGGCCCTGCCGCGCGCGCTGTGCGCGGCCCCTCACCTCCGCCTCCCAGACCTCCTCCTCTCCCAGCATCTCCACGGTGTCGCTCGTCCCCGTCTGCTTTGGCACGATGAGCGTCGTGACGGTGAAGCGGCTGTCCCCCGCCGACAGCCGCCCCGCGAGGATGCCGCACGACTCGACGCCCCTGCGCGGCGCGCGCACGGCGGGGCCGGCGGCGGCGGCGCGCGCAGCGCAGGGCGGGGCCGTCGGCGCGGCGCGCAGGGCGGGGCCGTCTGCGCGGCGCGCCCGCCCGCCCGCGCGGCGTGCCCGCGTGGTCGTGCGCCGCACCGGCGCGTGTTGACCGCGGCGTAGTGCAGGAAATCGTTCATAAGCGCGACGCTGATGTGGACGTCGCGCAGGTCGACAACCTTGGGCGGCGCCTTGGGCCCCGCCGCGGCCGCGGCGGCGGCCTCGGCGACCGCGGGCAGGCCGACGGGCGCGAGCGCGCAGCTGCCGCCGGGGTGGCCGCCGGCCGGCGACATCGACCCCACCTCCACCTCCTGCGGCCCGAGGCTCGGCCCCGCGCTCGGCCGCGGCGCAAACGCGGCGTCGAGCGCGGGGCCGGGGCCCTGCCCCGGCGCGCCGCCGCCGCTGCTGCCGAGCGACAGGCCCGCCATGCCCGCCGCCGCCGCCGCCGCGCCGCCGCCGCCGCCGCCCGGCTGCGCCCACAGCGCGTCGATGGGGCTGCTGTCAACCGCCGGGTAGCGCGGCCGCGCGGCGCCGCTGCCCTGCTGCTGCAGGGCGCGCGGCGCCGGCTTGGGCGCAAACAGCGCGTGCTTCTGCAGCGCCTGCGCGCTGCTCGGCGCGTAGTGCCCGCTGCTGTACGACACCGGCGCCCAGTCGCCGCCCGGCGCGCCCGGCGCCGCGGCCGCGCCGGCGCCGGCGGCGCCGCCGCCCGACCGCGGCGGCCACTCCAGCTGCGCGCCGCCGCCGTTGCCGCCGCCGCTGCCGCTGCCGCCGCTGCCGCCGCCGCTGTAGGCCGCGGGGATGCCGGCGGCGGCGGCGGCCGCCGCCGCTGCCGGCGGCGCGTCCGCGCCTGCCCAGTCGATGCCTGGCAGCTGGCTGCCTGCGTCGGTGATCTGCACCGTGTTGGACGGCCGCCGCAGCGTGTAGGCGCGCGGCGTGCGGATGTCCTTGGTGCAGAGCACGACCTTCAGCCGCTCCGCCTCGGCAAACGCGGCCTTGACCGCCTGCGTGTAGCGCTGGTGCCGCGCGCTGCCGCGGTCGCACGCGCGGTGCCGCGGGATGGTCTCCACCACCAGGCTGCGGTGGAGGCGCGGCGCGGCGGCAACGGGGCGGCGCTCGGCAGCAGCGCGGCGAGGCGCTCACGCCGGCGGCGACGGCCGCGGCCGCGCGCGCGCCGCGCGCGCGCGCTGCCTGTCGACGCGGCGCCCACCTGATGAGCCGCATGAGCATGACGTACAGCTGCTCATCGTTGCTGGCCGTGCGATACGCGCACGCCTGCGCAGGCAGCGCGGGCGGCCCTGGGCGGCGGCGGCGGCGGCGGCAGGCGCAGCGCGGCAGGCGCGGCGGCAGGCCGGCAGCGCGGCGCGGCGCGGCGCGCGCCTGCGCCTGCAGCAGGTCGGCGGAGCGGTAGTACTTGTCCAGCGGCAGCGTCTGGCTCACGGGCACGGTGGGGGCCTGGGAGTTGAGGTAGCCCACCAGCCCCGTGGCGCCCTTGCCGCGGGGCGCGGGCATGGCGCGCGCTGCTGCTTCACGGCATCACTGTGCCGGGCGTTGGGCGGTCTGCTGCAAGCCTTGCGCGCTGCGGCTCCGTCGAGGGGTAGAGGACGTCGAGGCGCTGCCGGGAGAGGGCCGCGGAGCGTTGGAGTGCGCGATCCCACGCCATGCGGTGCAGCAGCAGCGGACCGGGCGGCTTGGAATCGGCCCCTGAACCGCAGCCAAAGCCAGACCGGTCAAACGCCGGGCTCGCGCGCCCGCCACTGCTCCGGCAAGCCGAGCGCCGCCCCAGCTCGCCGGGCGCGGCGGCAGCGGCCGCGGCAGCGGCGCGCGACCGGCGCCGCGCGCGCGCCCGCGCCTCTCCGCCGCCCGCGCCCGCCCGCCATGCGCCGCCTGGGCGCGGCGCGGGGGGTCACGCCGGCGGCGCCGCCGACGCCGCCAGCGCCCCGCGCCGCCGGCCGGCGCTGCTCGCCGGCGGCGCCGCTGCGCGCGGCGGGCCAGCGCGCAGCGGAGGGCCTGGACCTGGACGCCATCGACGCCCTGTTTGAGGCCGCCAGCGCTGCACCGAGCGCCGGCGCCGACAGGGAGCGGCAAGCGGCGAAGCGGCAGGAGCAGCAGCAGCAGCCGCCGCTGGCGCCTCCGCCGCAGCGCGCGGGCGGCAAGGCGCTGCCGCGGCGAGGGGGGCAGCTACCGTGGGGCCGCAGTGGCGGCGGCGGCGGCGGCGCGGCTGCGCCCGCCGGCGGCGCCGACCGCCTGCGGCAGATGCGCGCGTCCAGGGCGGCGCCAGCGACGGAGCCGCCGCCGCCGTCACAGCAGCAGCAGCAGCTTGAGCAGCAGCAGGCGCAGCAGCAACAGCAGCGAGCGGGCCGCAGCGGCGGCGCGGACGACGGCGACGCCGCCGAGCAGCCGGCTGCCCCGCTGAACCCCTGGCAGCTGCGGCAGCGCCAGGCAAAGCTGAGGCGCCAGCGCGAGCGCGACGCGCAGCTCGCGGCGGCGCGGCAGCGCCAGCTGCGGGCGCAGGCGTGGGCAGAGGGCGAGGACGAGGACGAGGACGAGGAGGGCGAGGCGGAGCGGCTGGAGGCGCGGGCGGCGCGCGTGCTCAGCAGGGGCACGTTTGTGCCCTCGCCGGCCGCGCTGCAGCGGGAGCGGCAGCAGCAGCGGCAGCAGCAGGCGCAGGCGCAGCAGGCGAAGCAGGCGCAGCAGGAACAGCAGCAGCAGCAGGAGCAGCAGCAGGCAGCGGCGCGCTGGCGGGTTGAGGCGGCGCTGACGGCGGCGCCGACGCCGCAGCGCGCGGGCTCGCTCGCGTCCGCCCCAACCGAGCAGCCGGCGCGGATGGCAGCAGCGCCGGCCCCGCCCCAGCAGCGCCAGCGCCCGCAGCCGTCGCTCGTGGGCGTGGTGCTGTCGCCGCGTCGCGCGCGCGCGCGACCTCCAGCGCCCGCCTCGCCGCCGCCGCAGCTGGTCGCCATCGCCGCCGCGCCGCCTGCGGCTCCGCCGGCGCAGCAGCCTCCCCCGGCGGCGCGGCGGCGCGCGAGCTTGGCCAGGCGCCGCTCGTGGTGCTGGGCGGCCAGGCTGCTGGTTCGGAGGTGGTTTGGAGCCAGCCGGCGACGCTGGAGGGGCCGCTGGAGGGGCACGCGGCCGCTGGAGGGGCCGCTGGAGGGGCCGCTGGAGGGGCACGCGGGGCACCGCCCGGCGGCGGCGCTGGCAGCAGCAACAGCAGCGTGGCGAAAGACGTGGCCGCAGCTGGCGCTGGCAGGGCCAGGTATCGGCGCGGCGGCCGGGGCCAGTCGCTGCAAGGCCTCGCCACGGGGCCGGGGCCCCAGGTGGCGGCGCCGGCGGCGCCGGCGGCGGCGGCGCCGGCGGCGGCGGCGGTGGCGCAGGAGCAGCAGCAGCATTCGCAGCAGCAGCCGCAGCCGCCGGCCGCAGCGGCGCTGTCTGCCGACGGTGCCGAGCCGGAGCAGCTGGCGCGGCTGGCGGCGCAGCTCGGCGCCGGCGGCGACTGGCGGCGACTCGCGGGCGCGGCGCTGCCGCAGCTGTTTGACCCCGCGTGGCACAGCAGCCTCTACACCCTCATGCTGGATGTCTGGGCGGCGGCGCTCCACCGCGCCAAGGCGGCCGGGCCGGCGGCGGCCGCCGCGGGGCCCGCCGGCGGCTGGGCGCTCGCGTGCCTGCGCCACCCCGCGCGGCGCGTGTGGGCGAGCGCCGTGCTGGCGCTGCTCGACGCGCTCGCGACGGACGAGCCGGGGCGGGTGGCCCCCGCGGTGGCGCTGCTGCCGCCCGAGCTACTGGAGCAGCTGGTCCTGCCGGCGGCGGCGGCGCTGGACGATGAGCTGCACGCCGCGCTGCTCGCCGCGCGCGCGGCCACCGGCCAGCCGCCCCCGCCGGCGGGCGGAGTGGCGGCGCCGCACCCGCTCGTCGGCCCCGCGCCCTGGGCGGCCGAGCTCGAGGCGCTGCAGCGCCGGGCAGGCGCGCCGGGCAGCGCGGACGAGGCGCCGCCGCCCGCCGCCGTGCCCGGCGCGGACGAGGCGCCGCCGCCCGCCGCCGTGCCCGGCGCGGACGAGGCGCCGCCGCCCGCCGCCGTGCCCGGCGCGGACGAGGCGCCGCCGCCCGCCGCCGTGCCCGGCGCGGACGAGGCGCCGCCGCCCGCCGCCGCCGTGCCCGGCGCGGGGCAGGTCGACGCGGCGCTGGCGGAGCTGGCGGCGCTGCGAGCGCTCTACCCGGGCGCGGAGCTGCCGGCGCTGGCGCACATGGCGGAGCGGCATGGCGTCTGGCAGGACTGACCGCGGAGGGACGTGAGCGCGCTCGAGTTAAATGACCGAGAACTCACGCCGCCGCGGGCTCGCCGGCGTACGTCAGCTCAGCCAGCCGCGCCAGCACCCGCCGTGCGGCGTCGACGTCGGCCGGCCGCAGCCCCGCGGCAGCGAGCCAGCTGCCATCCCGCAGTGCCGCCACGGCGCCGCCCCGCCCGCGCACCACGGCTCGCGCGCCGCCTCGGCGTGTTGCTCAGCCACGCGCGCGCCCGCAAGCTGCAGCGCTGCCGCCGCGAGCACCGCCGCGTCGCAGGCCGCGGCGAGGCGGGTGTACGCGAGCGCGTCGTTGAGCAGCGCCGCGCCCGCGCCCGCGACGGCGCGGCTCGCGCCGAGGAGGCGGCAGAAGTTGAACAGGTGCTTGTGCGGCTGCGGCACGACGAGCTGGAAGCCCATGAGGCGCAGCAGCACCTGCTCCGCGGTGAACAGCCGGTCCTTGGCCGCATAGTAGACGTCGCCCACCGCGACGACGCCGTCCGCCGCGTCCGCGGCGACGCCGTCCCCGCAGCCGCCGCCGCCGCCGCCGCCGTCTCGCTGCTCGCCCGGCTGCGGCGGCTCCCCCGACGGCGGGCCCGGCGTCACCGCCTGCTGCTGCTGCTGCTGTGCAGCCGTCTCCTGCTGCTGCTGCTGATGGCCTGGCTGCAGCTGCGGCTGCAGCCAGGCCCCGCCATGCGCACCCGCCCCGCCATGCTCTACGCCCGCCTGCGGCGGCTGCTGCTGCCCTGGCCGGTCCCGCCGCTCCTGCTGCTCCCGCTGCAGCGGCGCCAGCGCCTCGAGCAGGCGCCGCTGGCTGGGGTGCGCGAGCAGGCGCGCCGCGTTGATGAGCTGGTTGGCCGAGACGTTGACCTGCGTGGCGTGGCGCGGCGCGGCCGGGCAGCGCGGCGGCTGAGCGCGCACGCGTCGCAGCGTGGTGGCACGCGGCGCGCGCGCGGCCGCACCTCCTCAACCTTGGCGGCGACGTAGATGCAGGCAGTGACGAGCTCCTGCGCCGCCAGCAGCGGCAGCGGCGGCGAAGCTCTATTGTCGGCGGCAGCGCATCGCGCGCGGCGCCGCTGGATGGCGGCAGCGCCGCCGGCGGCGGTGGCGGCTGCATGCGCACGCCCACCTGGCCGCTGAGCGTCCACGCGTGGCCGCCGCCACGCGCCCGGTGCAGGAAAGCGAACGCGGTCACGGCCGCTGCCGGCGGAAGCGCGAGCACCGCCGCAAGCGCGCGCAGCAGGCGGCAGTCGTCCAGGTAGGGCGTGGCCAGCAGGTCGGGCGGCGGCGGCGCGCCGGCGGCGGACATGCGCCGCGCCGCGACTGCAGCGGCGGGCGGCGCTGCTGGCGGCGGTGCTGGCGGGAGCAGCGGCAGTCAATCTGCGAAGGTGATGCGCGTGCGGAGTGCCATGCGCCGGAGCACGCGAATCGGGGGAGGCGGCAGGGCTCAAGCCTGGGCCCGCCGCGGCGGCGGCGCCGCCGCTGCGCCGGAGCCCGCACCGCGCCTCCTCTTGCCGCCACTCACTCTCCAGGCGCGGCTCTCGCGCCGAGCGCGCTCACTCCATCATGCACGCGGCGGCGCGCCCGCGCTGTGCGCCGGCGCGCGGCGCGGCGCCGCGCGGCAGCAGCGTCGGCCGCCGCTGCCCGCGCGCAGCTGCCAGGGACGGTGGCGGCGCCGCCCAGCAGCCCCAGCGCCCGCCCGGCGCGACGACCAAGCCGCGGCGGCCGGGGCTGTTCGGGCAGCAGGCTGGCGACGGCGGGCGCGAGGCGCAGCAGCAGGCGCCGCGGCCGCCCGACGCTGCGCGGCCGCTGGCCGAGGAGCTGCGCCGCGCGTTTGAGGAGCTGGTTGCGGGCCCACAGCAGCCGCCGCAGCAGGGGCAGCAGCAGCGGCAGCGGCAGCGACCGGGGCGGGCCGCCGGCGCCGCCGAGCGTGCGGCAGACGGCGAGCGGCGGCGCCTGGCGCGCAAGGCGCGCAGCGAGGCCATCCCGGCCGCGCCGAGCCCCTCCGCGGACGCCGCAATCTTCCAGGCGCTCACGCGCGAGTGGGATGAGCTCGCGACGCCCGAGGAGCGGCGCGGCGCGCGCGCCGCCGCGCGCAAGCCCGCGCGCGTCGGCCCGCCCGCCGGCGGCGGCGCCGGGCAGCTCCGCAGCGTGCGCCGCGCGCTCGCGCGCGAGGCAGCAGCCGGCTGCGGCGCCGTGGGCGCTCCCGCGCCCGGCGACGGCTCGCGCGCGGCCATGGCGGCGCGCGCGGCGGCGGCGACCGCGGCGGCGACCGCGGCGAGCACGCCGCCGACGGCCGAGGCGGCGGCGTCCGCCGCGGCGGGCGTGGGCCGCACGTTTGCGCGCGCCGAGGCGCTGCCGCCGGGCGAGTGGGAACGGCTGCGCGCCGCGCAGGGCGCCGGCCTGGCGGCCATCAAGATCGGCCGCCGCGGCGCGAGCCCGGCGCTCATCGCGCAGGTGCAGGCGGCCTGGCGGCGCAGCGAGGTCGCGCGGCTGGCCGTCCACGACGACCGCGCGTCGCGGCGCGCCAACCTTCCCCGTATCAACCTGCTGCTGCGGGAGCTCGAGGAGCGCAGCGGCGGCGTGCTCATCGCGGCGGCGGGCAGCAGCGCCTGGCTCTACCGGTGCGGCGGCACGAGGCGCGGCGCGAGGGCCGGCAGCCGCGCGCGCGCCCCACCCGGCGCCAGGCCGGCGCGCCCAGCAGTCGCGCAGCGCCGCTCACCCCGGCGCCGCCGCGCGCCGCCGCAGCGGCCCCGACTGGGTGCCGCCGCCCGTCGCGCCGCCGTATCGCCCGCCGCCGCCGGAGGAGCTGCTGACCCGGGAGCTCGCGCCCCGCGGCGCGTGGCGCGAGCTGGGCGGCATCCGCTGTTACGTGGTGGGCAGCGCCGAGGCGGCTGGCCTCGGCGCCGCATGCGCCGTCGGCGACGCTGTGGCGGTGCTGCTGCTGCCAGACCAGTTCCCGCTGACGGAGTCAGACCTACTGCTGCAGGTGGGGCCCGCGCGTGCGGTTGCGCGTGACCGCGCGGCGACCGCGAGGCGGTGCGCCCACGCGCCGCCGCCGCCGCCGCCGCGCAGCTGGCGGACCGCGTGGCGGCCAAGGGCGCGCTGGTGGTGCTGCCGGACCTGCTGGGGCCGCCGCCCGGCCACGCCGGTGGCGCGGGCGACCACTGGCCGCCCACGCGCTGGCCCCTCGTCCGGCAGCGCGAGGCCGAGTACTTGGCTTGGAGCCAGGCGGGGCCCGGCAGCTGGGCGCAGCAGCGGCCGCGCCTGCTGGGGCTGCTGGAGGCGATGGCGGCCGAGGGGCTGCACGACCCCGCCACCGCGCAGGGCGGCGCGCCGAGCGGCGCGCAGGCCGGCGGCGACGGCCGCGGCCGCCCGCTCGGCGCGCTGGGCCTGGGCTGGGGCAGCCACGTCGTGCTGCGCGCGGGCGGCGACGCCGCCGCGCTCGGCCTGGGGCTGCGCTGCGTCGCGGCACTCTCGCCGGTGACGTACCGCGCCGACGTGGACCTCGGGCGCGCGCTGGGCGTGCCCGTGGCGCTGCTGCCGGCCAAGTATGATGCCATGGAGCAGCTCATGCTCACGCTGGAGCTGGCCGGCCCGGCCTGGCTGGGGCGGTGTCTGTTCAAGCGCTTCGGCAAGGTGTGCGGCGCGGGGCGCGGGCAGGAGGCGCGGGAGGCGCGGCGCGGCGATGGCGCGCCGGGCCTGCAGGCGGGCCTGCGCCGCGCGTTGCAGCTCAAGCCGCCGCCGCCGCCGCCGCCGCCGCCGCATGCAGCTCAAGCCCGGCTGGGCGAGCTGGCTGCCACAGTGGGACGACGAGCGCGCGATGTTCCAGGCCGCGGAGCAGCTGCGCCTGGCGGTGGCGTGGCTGCGCCGCGAGCTGCTGGGCGAGGCGAGCGACGTGCTGCCGCCGCCGCAGAGCGCCACCGAGCCGGCGGCCGCGCGCCCGGCGGGCGACGGCGACGAGGGCGGACAGCCGGCGCCAGCCGACGAGGCGGCGAGCGCGGCCGCGTGAGCTGAGCGGCGTGCGGCAGCGCTGTTTGCAACTCGTCTGTCGCCACTCGCCGCCCCTCCCTCGGCTGAGCTCAGTCGTCGTCGCTCAGCATCAGGTCCAGGTGGCCGTCCACGTGCACCACCTCGCCGCGCGCGTCCACCTGCCGCGCCGGCGGCGGGGGGAGGTCGGGCCGCGGCGCCGGCAGCTGCATGGCGGCGCGCGCGCCCGGCGACCGGCCGACCCCTGCCCGCACCTCGCGCACGACCGCCGCCTCCAGCCGCCGCTCCTGCTCCTCCAGCTCCGCCTGCGGCGGCGGCGCCGCGTGGCGGCGGCAGTGCTCGCGCCGCGCGCCGGCCGCGCGCCGGCCGCGCGGCAGCAGCAGCAGGCAGCACCTGCAGGTGCGCGCGCGCGTCGACGTCGCCGAGCCAGCCGCGGCAGGACGGCGCGCCGCAGGCGCAGCGCGTGCGGGCGTGCGGCACCGCCGACGCGCGGTAGCAGTAGTCATACGTCACCTCCTCGCCCGCGGCGATGGGCCGGGCCGCAAAGATGCCCACGCACTGTTCGCCGCCGACCTGCGGCGCACGCGCGGCGGGCGGCGCGTGAGCGCGGCGGCCCCCGCGTCCGCCGGCGTCCGCCGGCTCTGCGTGACACGAAACGTGCGCCGCGGCGCCGCGCGCGCGCCTGCCACTTTTGCGTCTCCGCGTTGGGCGCGCAGCTGTGGTTGATGAACCGCGCCACGCCGCCGGCGGCCGTGGCGTCGATGGCCTCGTCGCGGCTGAGGTCCATCACGTACGTGTGCGCCGCCCCCGCCGCCGCGTACTCCTCGAGACGCCGCGCCGCCTCGGCGACCGGCACGACCTCGCCTGCGCCGGCGGCGGCGGCGGCGGCGTGGGGGGCGGGCGGGCGTGGCAGCGCGCGGGGGGAGGGGGGAGGGGCAGCGCTGGGCGCTGGGCGCGGGCGCTGGTGCGCGCGAGGGGCGCGGGGCGCCGCCCACCAATGTACTCGGCCACGAGCTCGCCCGCGCGGATGGCCTCGCCCGCGACCACGCCCCAGCCCTTGCCGCCGACACGCACGACGCGCAGCGCGGGCGCCTTGCGCGCCGCAAAGGCGGCGTTGGCGCAGGCGTCGCCCGCCGGGCACGCGCCGGGCGTGCAGCAGACCTTGGACAGGCGGTTCAGGCAGCCGTCCTCGTCCCTGCCGCGGCGGCGGCGCCGGCGCGCGCGCTCGGCGGGCTGTCGCGCAGCGCGCGCTGCCGCGTCGGTCGGCCGCCGCCGCGCCGCGCACCTGCAGCGCTGGCCCAGCTCCGGGCGGCAGCCGCAGAGCGCGGGCTCGTCGTCGTCCGCCTGGCGCCGCGCGCGCAGCGGGAAGGTGTTGCGCCGGAGGACCTTGAAGCCAGGCGGCAGCGCGCCGCCGCCGCCGCCGCCGCCCAGCCCTGCCGTGGCGGCGCCGCCGCTGGCGTTGCTGGCGCTCCCGCTGCGCGCGCGGGCGCGTGCGGGGCCCTGCTTGGCGGCCGGCCGCGGGGCGGGCGAGCGCTCGTCGCGCGGCCGCTGCCCGCCGCTGGCCGGCCGTCGGCCGCCGTCCCGCTGCTGGCGCTCCCGCTGCTGCTGCTGCCGCTCCTGCTGCTCCTGCGTGGCCGCCGCGCGGTTGGCCGCGCGCGCCGCGTCCGCCACCGGCCGCGGCCGGCCCGCCAGCGTCTCGTACAGCGCGCACGCGCCGCAGAGCTGCTGCCGGGTGCCGGGCCCGCGCGGCGCGCGCCAGCTTCTGCCGCGCGGCGCCAGGAGGCACGAGCAGTTGGCGCACGTGCCGCCGCCGGTCCCGCCGGCGGCGCGGAGGTCTCCGTTGTTGCCTTCGTCGTCGCTGGCCACGACGAAGCTGTCGCCCGCGAGCGCGACCGGCTGCAGCGCGCCGCGCGCGTCAGGCGCCCACAGGACCTCCACGCGCCAGCCGCCGCTGGCGGGCCCCTGCTGCTCCACGGCGCCGTCGGCCGGCGGGCCTCTGCGCGGCGTGCGGGCAGCGGCGGCGGTGGAGCGCGGCGTGAGTGCGGGCGACAGCGGCGGCAGCACGCCGGCGGCGACAGCGGCGGCAGCACGCCGGCGGCGGCGGCGGCGGCTGCGGCGGCACACCCGGCACGCGGCGGCGCGCGGCAGGGCGCCGGTCGCGCCTTGGCGCGCATTTCGCCGGCCACGCCGCTGCTGCTCTCGCTGCGGGCGCTGCCGCCGGCCCCCCTGGCTGCGTGGGTCGGGGTGGTGATGGGTGGTGGTGTAAGCAGTCAGTGGGCACCTCCCTTTTTTGCAAGTGCGCTGCGCGTCGGCGGCCGGCGGGCTGCAACAGCTCGTCGTTCGGGTTTGAGCGCGCTGCGCCGCCGCAGCCCCGCTGGGGACCCGCGGGCTCGCTCCAACCCCGCTGCTCGCACGGTTGCAGAGCCCAGCGCCTCCCCAGCACAGGGCGGCGCCGCACGCGCAGCAGCGGCGGCGGCAGCAGCAGCGGCAGCGGCAGCGGCGGCAGCAGCGGCGGCCGGCAGCTCGCCATGCGGTTAAGGGCGCTGCAGCCGTCGCTATGCTGCGCGGCGCCGGCACGGGAGCGGCGGCGGCGCTGCTTTCCGCGCGCAGCAGCGGCCAGCGGCCCGCACCCGCCGGCGCAGACGCCCGACCAGCAGCAGCAGGGGCGCCTGCAGCAGCAGGCGAGCAGCAGCAGCAGCTGGTGGGCGGCGCAGCTCGCGGGCCCCCGCGCGGCGGCGGCGCTGGCGGGCGCGATCGCGCTCTCGCTCGCGTCGGGCGGCGGCGGCCGCCGCGCGGCCGCGCTGGCGGCGAGCATGCCGCCCTGGCCGGCTGCCGCGTCCACGGCAGCGCAGGCGCCGCCCGAGCTCGAGCGCAGCGCGCTCGCGGCCGGCGCCGGCGCCGCCGCCGCGGCGGCGCCGCCCGCCGCGGCGGGGCCGCCCGCCGCGAGGGGCCAGGAGGAGCTGCTCGCGCACGAGCGCGCGACGGTCGCGCTGTTCGAGGCCGCGTCGCCGAGCGTGGTCAACATCTGCCACCTGAGAAGCATGTCTTCGTTCCATACGCTTGACGTCCACCGCATGGCCGTGGGCCAGGGCAGCGGCTTCATCTGGGACACCGCCGGCCACGTGGTGACCAACTATCATGTCATCCGCGGCGCGGCCGAGGTGAAGGTCACGCTGCACGACCACAGCAGCTGTACCGCTCGCGTAGTCGGCGTCGACGCGGCCAAGGACATCGCGGGTGCGCGGCGGGCGTGGCGCTGCCGCGCCTGCCGCACAGCGCGCGCCCGCCGCGGCGGCGGCGCGGGGGCGGGCGCGGGCGGCGACGCGGGTGCGCGGGCGGGCCGGGGGCACAGCCCGGCGGCGGCGCCGCCCGAGCGCGCCGCCTGCGCCCTCGCGCGCGTGTGCCGCCGCGCCGCGCAGTGCTCAAGCTGGCGCTGCCGCGGGCGCGGCTCGAGGCTCTCACGCCGGTCAAGCTCGGCTTGAGCGGCCGGCTGCGCGTCGGGCAGACGGTGCTTGCGCTGGGCAACCCGTTCGGCCTGGTGCGGCTCGCTGGGCCGCGCGGCGGGCCGCGGCGCGCGGCACGGCGCGGCTCGCCGGGCTCACGCGCGGGCCCGACGCTCCGCGCGCGCCCGTGCCGCGCGGCGCAGGACCACACGCTCACGCAGGGCGTCGTGAGCGGGCTCGGTCGCGAGCTGAGCACGGGGCTGTCGGCCGTCACGGGCGTCATCCAGACCGACGCGGCGATAAACCCCGGTGCGCCGCTAAACCCTGGCCGCACATGCGCTGCGCGGCGCGCCGGGACGGGCGGCGCGCCGCGCGCCGCCGCTGCGACCGCCCACGCCGCCCCGCGCTGCGGCCGCCCGCCGCCGCCGGCAGGCAACAGCGGCGGCGTGCTGCTCAACAGCCAGGTGCGCCGCGCGCGCGCGCGCGCGCGCCCTCTCCCTCAGGCCCTCCTGCCAGGCGGCGCAGCGCTCGCCGCGAGGGGGCCCTCGCCCCGACGCGCGCGCGCGCGCGCGGCCGCGAGCCAGCCCGGCGCCCCCGCGCCCGCGGCCGCGCGCGCACCGCGCAGGGCGCTGTGGTGGGCGTCAACCTCGGCATCATGGACCCCAGCGGCAAGGGCAGCTTCTCCGGCGTGGGCTTTGCCATCCCCATCGACACCGTGCGCGGCCTGGTGGACCAGATTCTGGTGCACGGACGCGTGCGGCGGTGCGCGGCGCGGCGCCGCGGCGGCGCGGCGCGCGCCCGCCGGCGCCGCCCGCGCCGTCCGCGCCGCGCGTGCGAGCCCCAACCCGCCCCCGCGCCCGCCCCTGCGCGCCCTGCAGGCCCAGCCTCGGCATCACGCTCGCGCCAGAGGCGGTGCGCGCCGCGGCCCTCGCCGCCCACGCCGCCTCCACCGTGCCTGCCGCGCCGCGCGCGCGCGCGCGCGCGCCCGCGCCCGCGCGCGCCGCCCGCCCACGGCGCGCCGCCGCCGGCCCGCCGCGCGCGGCCGCGCAGGTGCTGGCGCAGCTGGGCACCGAGGGCGTGCTCGTGCTGCTCGCGCCCGCCAACACGCCCGCCGCGGCGGCGGGGCTGCGACCGACGTACCGAGACGTGTTTGGGGACATCGTGCTCGGCGGTGCGCGGCGCGGCGCGCGCGCAGGGTTGAGGAGTGTGGGCGCTGCGCATGGGGCGCGGGCGGGAGGGGCGCCGCCGGGCGGCTCGTGGCCCGCCTGCTCACAGCCCGCGCGCGCCCGCCGCCCGTGGTCCGCGGCGCCGGGCGTCCAGACATCATCGTGGGCGTCGACACGCGGCCAATCCGCAGCGTCGCCGACCTCGTGGCCGCGCTCGACGAGCGGCGCCCGGGCGACAAGGTGCGCTGCGACGTGCTGCGCGATGGCAAGCGCCTGTCGATGACCGTCACGCTCGGCGAGCGCGGCACGTCCGAGTGCGTATGAACGCGCGCCCCGCAACGGCATCCGGCGTGCGGGCTGCGGGCGAGCCCTTCCCGCGCGCACGTCGGGGTGCAGCCTCGCTGGCAGCTGCTGGAAGGTCGCCACCGTTGTGCTGCTGGGCGGCGGCTGAGCGCGTGGGCCGCCAGCAACTGCTGTTGGGTCGCTGACGCCTGCGCCTCGCCAAGCTCCGCCGCCGCCGCGCGCGCGGAGGCCGCGGCGGCCGACGGCGGCGGGCAACGGCAGGTTGCGAGCACGCTCGCCTGAGCTCGCACAAGTGCAGGGCGTGCTGTGGTGAGCAGGGGGCTCGCTGCAACGCCGCCCAAGCGCCGCGCTTTTGGCGTCGCTGCCGCGCCGCGACGCTTTGACACGCCGCACGCGCACACTTCCCGGGCGCCCCACGCCAGCGCCGGCATCGCCCACAGTCGCCCCGCGAGCAGCAGCAGCAGCCCCGCAGCCCGCCACGCCGCCCGCCGCTGTGGGCAGCGCGCGCGCCGCTGCTGTGAGCGCTCCCTGCTTCGGCGCGGCTTCCTCACCGCTGCCTGCGTCCAGAGAGCGTGAGAGTGAGCCCGTCTAGCCAGGCCGCAGGCGATCGCGCGTCGCCGAGCTCGCTGCCGCGCGCGCGGTCGTTTGAATCGCCGCCGTCTGTCGACGACGCGCCGCCATGGCCGCCGTGCCCGACTTCAGCCGCTAATTCGAGAACATGACGTTCAGCGACTGCACCCTGCGCCTGTTTGAGGAGCCAGGCGACGGTCACGACCGCGGCGGCGGCGGCAAGCGGCAGCGCGACGAGATCGTGCTGCCGGGGCACTCCATGTTCCTGGCCGGCGTGTCGCCCGTCTTCCAGGCCAAGGTGCGGCAGGGGGCCCGGCTGCTGGGCACACATGGCTGGCGCGGCCTGGCGCCGCACGGCGCAGCACGCCACGCGCCGACGCGGCGCGCCCGCCGACGCTCGCCGCTCTGCCCCGGCACACGCCCGCGCGCGCAGCTGGAGAACTGGAGCGACGCTGAGCCGGCGCGCAAGCGCGCGCGTGGCAGCGTGTCCGCTGCGGCCGGCAGGCAGCAGCACAGCCTGGCGCTGGCGGTGCCGCGCGGGCAGCTCGAGGTGGGGCGCCTGCTGCTGCAGGCCGCGTACGCGGCGCAGCCTGCCAGCACCCTGGCGGGCGCCGAGCAGGAGCGGCTGCTGCAGCTGCTGGTGCTGGCGGACCGCTATGAGGTCGCCAAGGTGACAGCGGCGGCGGGCGACGCCCTGGCAGCGGTGCCACTGAAGCAGCTGGCATGGAGCACCGTGGCGGCAGTGCACGCGCTGCCGCCGGGCTGCGCAGAGCTGCCGGTGCTGCGCAGCATCTTCAAGGCCGTGGCGGACAAGGTGCAGGCAGAGCTGGGCGACCTGGAGCTGGTGTGGGGCGAGGGCGAGGGCAGCCCCAGGCAGCTGGCGCTGCTGTACCTGCCGCACGGCGAGCTGAAGCAGCTGCTGGCGGACGAGCGCACGCGCGTGGCGAGCGAGAACACCGTGTGCTACACCATCATCAAGTGGGCGGAGCGCCAGGCCGGGCCGCTGCCGGCGGCGCTGGCCAAGGAGCTGGTGGCGCTGGTGCGCATGCGGCACGTGACCCAGCTGTACTTCTGCGGCGTCGCCAGCCAGAGCGGCCCGTTCCAGGCGGGCTTCACGCCCGGCGAGCTCATGGCGGCGTCCGCGCTGTGCAGCCGCGGCGCGCCAGCGGAAGACCACTTTGACGCGCTCACCAAGCTGCCCAGCCTGCCCAGCTTTCCCGCCTGGAGCGCGCCGGCGCGCCCGGTGTCGTTCCTGGAGCGGCTCGCGCTGGACTGGTGCGTCAGTGCAGCCAGGCTGCGCACGCTGGTTGAGGAGCACCTGCAGCAGGGCCACACGTCAGTCTTCAACTGCAACGCGCTTGCCTGGTCGGGCGTGGCGCTGTCCCTCCGCGTGAGCATCTCAAAGGCTCGCGGCGAGGAGGTGGGGCCGCCGCGCACCAACCTGGGCCTCTACCTGTGTGCCACCGACCTGCCCGAGGGCGCCGTCGTCAGCGTCGAGACGACCTCGCTGAGCCTGCGCGCGGCGCCGGGTGGCCAGCACGGCGACGAGGTCAAGGGGCCTCGCAACTTCGGCTTCAGCAACGCAGCAAGCTGCTGGGGCTATCGGGGCATGTTCAGTCTGGGCCACATCGGCAGCTGGGCGGACGCAGAGGCAGCGCTGCGGCGCGCGGGCCTGCTGCACACCTACGGCGTGGCCTGCCGCGCCGTGGTGATGCGCGTGCTGTGAGCTGTGATGAGCCGGGGCGCGTGCGGCAGGGATGCTTGATCGATGGAAGCCAGCGGCTGTGCGCTTGCGCTGGGTCTGACTGCTTGCCTCTGAGCTGCCGCGGCGTGTGCTGTGTGTGCCCATGACGGTGCTGCCAGGCGCTGGCTGCGCACGCTAACAGTTGTCAGGGCGCTGTGTGCTGCTACCCACAAGCGCACCCCGCCCCGCCGCGCTGCACGCCGCCGTCCCGCCGCACGCGCGCCCGGCCCGCCGGCCTGGCTGCCGCACGCCCGGTCCACGCTCGGCCACGCGCGCAGGCAGGCCGTGGGCGAGCGGCGCTCTCGCCGCGCTACGCGGCCGCCGGCTGCGCCGCCTGCCCGGCGCCGCCAGCGCTGCTGCCGCCGCCCGACACGATGGCGCCGTCTGGCTGGATGTGGTGCCAGCTGAACGTCGAGTTGGTGTAGCAGCAGCAGTCCGCCGCGATGCCCTGCGCCGGCGCCGCAGGCGGTGCGGCGCGCGGGCCGCGCGGCGTGGGCGGGCGCGCGCGCGGCGCCGCGCCGGGGGGGTGGCGCGTGCGGCCCACACGCAGGGCGCGCGGGCAGGGCGGCCGCCGCCGCCGCACGCACCATCGCGGTGCGCGCGACGTCAAAGAGCGACATCCCCAGCGCGCCGCCGAGCCGCTCGCCCCCCGGCGCCGCCTGGTCGGCGCGCAGCTGCAGCAGCGCGCGCGCCGCCGCCTCTGCGAAGTCAGCGCCGCTGCCGATGGCCATCACGCCGTCGGCGCCCGCCTCGAGCACGTCGCCGTTGCCCATGAGCCACAGCGTGCTGCCCGCGTCCGCGACGACCAGGCTCGCGTCGAGCTCGCGCAGGAGCTTGTCCTGCAAGCGCGCGCCGCGGGGCGTGTCAGGCGGCGGCGCGCCAGGCGCGGCCGCGCAGCGCAGCGCGGCGCCCACCGCCTTGCGTGGTGCCGGCGGCGCCGCCCGCCCGCCCGCGTGTGCAGCCCCCACCTGGCGCCACATCTTGGCCAGCTCCACCGCCGCGCGCTGCAGCTGCCCGGGGTGCTCCTCCAGCTTGGCCTCGAGCCGCTCCAGCAGCGCGAGGCCGTCCACCGCGACGCCAGCAAAGCCCGCCACCGCCGTCGCGCCGACGCGGCGCACCTGGCGGCGCCGCCCCCGAGCGCGCGCGTGTGCGCGTGCGGCGGGCGGGTGGGCTGGCCCGCCCCGCCCGCAGCGTAGTCATTCAGCGCGGCGCAGTCGTTCACCTTTTTGACGTTCGACTTCACGATGAAGTCGCCCTGCGTGGCCTGGCCGTCGCCCATGATGACCACCTCGCTGCCCTGGCGCACGCACAGGATGGTCGTCGAGTGCCGGCCGCCGCCGCCGCCGCCGGCGGCGGCCCACGCGGCGCACGCGCGCCGGGCCTCCTGCTGCTGCTGCTGCTGCTGCGCCGGCCACGGCGCCGCGGCCTGCGGCGGCCCACAACCCAGCCAGCGCGCCGCGCCGGCCGCCGCCGGCAGCTGCGCCAGCAGGCCTGGGGAGGGGGCGTGGGCATGGGGGGTGGGGTGCGGTGTGGCGCGTCGCGGGCGGCAGCAGCGCTCCTCGCCTGCCGCTGCTCGCGCCCGAGCGCGCCGCGCACCGCCGCCGGCGGCGCCAGCCCTGCCCAGCAGGGAGCGCAGCCCCAGCGCCAGGGCCGACATGTGCGGGCAGCGTCGCCGGACGGCGGGCGGCGTGCGGCGAACGGCAGCGGCGCAGCGGCAGCAGCGCGGCGCGCGGCGTGGGCGACAGCTACGTGCGGCCCGTGACAGGGCGCGGCACAGGCGGTGGATGAGTCTGAGATGTGAAGGGCACCCGCGCCCAAGCGCCGCGTCGCGCGGCTTGAAGCGCTGCGGCGGTCCAGCTGCTGCGGCGCCGCCCCGACCTGCTGCGCTGCTGTCCGGCGCCAGCCGCACACCCGCGCCACCCACGCCGTCCTGCCGCGAACGCGCCCGGCGCGCATCGATCCTCGCGCCGCACGCCGCGCTTCCGGTTGGCGCTGCTCGCGCGCCCGCGCAGCGCCGCCGCGGGCGTGGGGTCGGTCGGCATGTACTTCCTGCTGGACCTCTGCTGCAAGTCGCTCCTCACCAGCCATGCGGAGGCGGCGAGGGCGGCAGGCGCAGCAGCGGGTGCGGCAGCGGCAGCGCCGGCGGCAGCCGGAGCGCCGACGCCGCCGCCGGCAGGCGGCGAGCCGCCCAGAGGTGAGCAGCAGCAGCAGCAGCAGCAGCAGCAGCAGCAGCAGCAGCAGCAGCAGCAGCAGCAGCAGCAGCAGCAGCAGCAGCAGCAGCAGCAGCAGCAGCAGCCCAAGCCTGCGGCGCCCGCGGTGGCCGGGGGCGCGCCGCCGCCGGCGGCGACGCAGCCGCCGCGGCAGGCCGCCGAGGAGCCGGGCACCCCGGCGGCGGC
Source organism: Scenedesmus sp. PABB004 (assembly GCA_014905635.1). Taxonomy (NCBI): domain Eukaryota; kingdom Viridiplantae; phylum Chlorophyta; class Chlorophyceae; order Sphaeropleales; family Scenedesmaceae; genus Scenedesmus; species Scenedesmus sp. PABB004. The sequence goes on from JABVCE010000018.1 coordinate 548,524, forward strand.
GCCGTCGGACATCGCGGAGCAGCTGCACGCGGCGCTTCACAAGAAGCCCTGCCGCGCGTGCACGACAGCGCACGACATGTTTGCAGCCGCGCTGCACTCGTCGCAGCAGCAGCAGCGCGGCCGCGCTGGTGCAGCCGCGGCCGCCGCCGCGGCCGCCGCCGCGGCCGGCGCCGCTGCCGCGGCTGGCGGCGGCGGCGCCGCGCCGCCGGCGCAGGGCGGCGCGCCGCAGGCCGCGGCGCTGCCGCAGCAGCAGCAGCAGCAGCCCGCGGCGGCGGCGCCGGCCCCCGCGCCGGAGCAGCAGCCCGCCGCGCGGCCGCCGTTTTGGTTCTACGAGGACGACATGCCCTGCCCGCCCGACATCACCGAGCTCGGCCGCGCGACGTGGACGCTGCTGCACAGCGCGGCCGCGTACTACCCAGACGCGCCGAGCGAGGCGCAGCGCGCCAGCATGCGCGCGTTTGTCGCGGGTGAGGAGGCGCGACACCCGGGGCGCGCTCGGCGGCGGGTCGGCGCGCCGTGCACGCCCGCCCGCGCCGCCTCCGCCCGAGGCCGCTCCGCCATGGCCTGATAACCGCGCCCCGCCCGCCCGCCCGCGCCAGGCCTGGGCGACTTTTATCCCTGCGAGGAGTGCCGCGGCCACCTCGCGCGCGAGCTCGAGAAGCACCCGCCCGACGTCTCCAGCGCGGCGGCGCTGAGCGACTGGGCGTGCCGGCTGCACAACCTCGTCAACGTGCGGCTCGGCAAGCCGGCGTTTGACTGCGCGCGCGTGCTCGAGCGCTGGCGCGACGGCCCCGCCGACGACGCGGACGCGTGCGGGCCCGCGCACTGAGCCCGGCGGCGGCGCGGGGCGTGTGTGTGACCGAGCGCCGCCGCCGCCACTGAGCCGCCGGCAGCAGCCTCGGCGCCCCTCTGGCTGCCTGCGTTTGAGTTGCAAATTCCCCAGAGCCCCCGACCGCGCCAGCCCCGCGCCGGCGCCGCGCGCGCTCAGCGCGTGAGCTCTGCCACCGGCGGCGCCGGCGGCGCGCCAAAGCCCAGGCCCGGCAGCAGTGTGCTGATGAAGGCGTCCGCCGCGCTGATGTCCCACGTCTCCTCGTGACGCGTGATCAGCCCTGCGCGCGGCGCGCGGCGCTCGCGCCGCGCCTGCAGCCGTGCCCGGGCGGGCGGCGTGCCCAGGCGGGCGGCGTGCCCAGGCGGGCCGCGGCCGCGTGCCGGGGGCTGCCGGGGGCTGCCGGCCTCACCGCTGGCCTCGTCGAGCGTGTAGACCGTTGTGCCGGTATAGGGCTTGATTGGCAGGCCGCCTGCGCGCGGCGGCGGCGACGGCGGCGGCGGCGGGGTGCGCGCGCCGCGCGCAGGAGCCAGCGGCGGCGCGCTGCGCCGCCACAGCACGGCGCGGCCCCGCGGCGCGCACCGAGCTTGAGCCGCCCCTCGAGGCGCCAGCGGAGCGTCAGCGAGTTCGGGCCGCTGACGGCGGCGTCGACCAGGTCGGCGCGCGACGCGTCGGGGTCAAACAGCGCCGCGACGGCGGCGGTGTAGCGGGCCACGCCTGCGCCAGGGCGGGCGGCGCGGGCGCGTGGGCGCGGCGAGGGCCGCGCGCGCAGCCCTCGTCGCACGGGCGCGCGGCGGCGGCGGCGCACCCTTGACGTTCGTGGTGGGGTCGATGAACACGGCCTGGGGGTCGTAGATTGAGGGAGTGAGCCGTCCGGTGGTGTAGTACTGCGGCAGGGGGCGGGCGGGGATGGCGGCCATCGGGCTGGAGCACGCTTCGATCGGCCAGCGCGCGCGCCGCGGCGCGCGCGGCGCCCGCCGCCGCTCGCCTGCGATTGAACGAAGTCTTCCTTCACCTGCGTGAGCGCCGCCTCCAGCCGCTCCGCCGGCAGCGCGGCCGCTGGCAGCGGCCAGCCAGCGGCGAGGAGCAGTGCTGCTGCCGCTGCCGCGCCTGCTGCGCCGCTGCCTGCCTGTGCTGCTGCCACCCTGACCGCTTCAGGGGAGCTTAAAGTGCGGCAGCTCCGCGAGAGCGGGCGCTGGCCCAGGGCGCGACCGGGCGCGGGCGAGCGGAGCATCGCTGCTGTCGCGCCGCCGCCGCCGGGAGAGCTGGGGAGCGGGCTGCGCGCGCGCAGGCGGGCGACGGAATGGCCAGCGGGCGAGCGGCGGCGGTTCCGTTGCCGCTGCGCCCCGCGCCGCCGTCAGTCCACGTACTCGGTGCTTCTGAGCTTGCGCGCGCGCGCCGCGCCGCTGGGCGGCACCCCGCCGCCCAGCAGCGCCATCGCCAGCCCGCCCGCGCCGCTCGCGCCGGCGCCGCCGCCGTCGTACTGTTGGCTGTACCACACGACGCCCATCGCCACCACCAGCGTGAGCAGCAGCGCGCCAAAGTGCAGCCCGCCGAGGTGCTGCACCTGCGGGGGCGCGGCGCGGCACAGCGGCCCGTCACGCGGCGCACGCGACGCCGCCGCCGGCGCGCGGCGCACGCCGCGCCGCCGCGCCGGCTCGCCCGCGGCGGACCTGCGCGTATCCGAACACGCCGCCGCGCGTGACGATGATGATGTCGTTCAGGCCGTCGCCGTCAAAGTCGGCCACCACCGCCGGCGCGGCGGGGGGAAACGCGACGTGGAAGGCCGCGAGCTCGTTGCCGTGCTCGCTCACCACCACGCCCGCGTCGTAGCCGACGGCGAGCACCGCGGTCGGCACCGCGTGCGGGCGCAGCGACAGCGGCACGAGCGTCGGCGCCGCGTCGCCGTCGCCGCTCTGCCAGCCGGTCGCGAGGTAGCGCTGTGGGTGGGTGGGTGCGTGTGTGTGTGTGTGTGTGTGTGTGTGTGTGTGTGTGTGTGTGTGTGTGTGTGTGTGTGTGTGTGTGTGTGTGTGTGTGTGGGGAGTGGGGGGCAGGGGGTCGGCCAGCGCCGCAGGGCGGCAGCTCCCGCCCGCGCGCCCCGCACGCGAGGCGGCGGCGCCCCGCGGCATGGGCAAGCCCCCCCCCCCCTTCTCTCTGCGCGCCTGCCAGAGCTTCTCCCCGCGCGCGTTGACCGCGGTGACCACGCCGTCGCTGCCCATGACCATCACCAGGCCGTGCTGCCCGCGCAGGTGGCTGTAGCTCCCGTCCGCGCGCGGGACGGGCAGGAACACGGCCGGCAGGAACTGCGGCGGCGCGGGCGGGCAGGGCGGCGGCGCGTGGGCGGCAGGTGGCGGCAGCGGCGGCGGTGCGGACGGGGCCGCTGGCGCGTTAGCGTCCGCGGGCGCGGCGGTCGCACGTCGGGCGCGCCGGCCTCCTCCTCGTCCTGGCGCCCGCTGTCGAGCGCGTGCGCGAGGCCGTGCCGCGACGCGCAGACGTGCGTGCGCCAGAGCGTGTGCTTGGGCGGGATGCCGCTCGTCGCGACCGCCATGCACCCGCCGAGCTGCGCGTGCGTCGGCAGGCCTGCCACGCCGAGCGGGCCGCCCGCGGCGGCTGCGCGGGGGTGCGGCGGCGCGCGGGCGGCGGGCGGTCGGCGTGCACGAGCGCGTGCGCGGACGCGTGCTGGCGCGCACAGCGCGCGCGCGCCCGCGCGGCGCGCGCCACTCACGGCCCGACCCCACCGCCACGTGGTCGATTACGCCGTCCCCGTTGATGTCGGCGTGCAGCACGCCGGGCGGCAGGTGCAGCTTGCACAGCGTGCGCCCTGCGCGACACGCGGGCCGTCAGCGCGGGCCGTCCGCGCCGCCCCGCCGCTCTCCGCCACCCGCGCCGCCGGCGCGGCGCCGGCGCACCGGAGAAGAGGTGGACCACTTCAATGCCGTCCTGCACGTGGGCCACGATCGCGTTGGCGCTCGTGTTGTGCGCAAGGTGCGTGTGCCGCGCCGCCATGCCCGCGTGCGCCGCGGCCGCCGCGCCGGCGGCCGCCTGGCGCGACACGACGAGCCCGCCGCGCGCCGCGGCGGCGGCGGCGGCCTTGGCCGTCGCCGCGCTGCCGCGCGAGGGGCCGAGCACGTGGGACAGGGAGAAGCCGGCGCTGCGCTGCCGTCGCGGGTGCAGGCTGGCGTGGCTCGCGCGGCCTGGGCGGCGGCGCGCGGGGGCGGCAGGCGCACGTGCGCGGTGTGAGCGGCGGCGGCGCGGGCCGCCTGCGTGCGCGTGCGGCGCTGTGGCGCGCCCGCACGCCGCCGCGCGCACCGCCCGACGCCGCCTTGGCGGCCGCGAGCTTGGCGAGCTGCTGCTTCTGCTGCCCCGCGCCCTCCTTGTGCTTGACGAACAGCGCCTCCTCCAGCCGGCTGTCAGCGGAGCTGCGGCGCGCCGGCGGGCGCAACGTGGGCGCTCGGCGGCCGTGGCGGGGCCCCCGGCGCGGCGCGGCGACGCCCCCACCGCGCCGCAGGGCGCCGCACCTGCTCCACTGCTGCGGCAGCACCGCGAGCAGGCTCTCCCGGAACTCGCGGCACGAGAGCTCGCCAAAGTGCCGCCCCGCGAGCGCGTCGGCGTGGATGCTGCGGGGGGCGGGGGGGGGGGGGGGGGGGGGGGGGGGGGAGGCGGGCGGCGCGCGGTGAGCGCGCTGCACCGCCTGGCTCGCACCGCCTGGCTTGCACCGCCGCCGCGCCCCCCCCCCCTGCGGCGGCGCACCGGAAGTCGTCCTGGGGCGTGAGCTCGTCGGCGCTGGCCTCCAGGTCGGTCTGGAACGCGCCGCTCGCGTGCTTCCACACGCTCTCGCCGCGGCCGCCCTCAAACGCATAGTAGCTGAAGTGGCGGCTCACGTCCACGCCGCCCGCCGCGCCGGGCGCGCGGTCCTGCGCACCGGCGGCGCCGCCCCGGCCCGCGCCCGGCGCGCGGCCGGTGAGCCCCGCGCCGCCGTGCGCGCGCGCCGCCTCCTCCGCCTCGAAGCGCAGCTCCTCCTCCAGCACGCCCTCCAGCAGCTTCGCCTCGCCCCCCGCGCCGCCGACGCCGCCGCCGGCGCCGCCGTCGGCCAGGCCCGCCTCGCCGGCCGCCGCCGCCTGGCGGTGGCGCGCGGGCGTGAGCGGGACTGCCGCGGGCGTGGCGCCGCTGGCGGGTTTTTCTGCGCGCCGCGCCGCGCCGCCGCACCTCCATGTCGCCGAGCTCGAGGCTGCCGCCCACGACCACCAGGCCGCGGCTGTCCTGCCGCACCTGGTGCGGCGTGATGATCACGGCCACCTGCGCCGCGGCCGCGGGGCGGACGAGCGGCGGGCTCGCCGCGCCGCGCCGGCGCCAGGCCGCCGGCGCCTCCGCGCCGCGCCCGCGCCGCGGCGCCGCACCTCGGCGAGGCGCGCGTTGCGCGGCAGGCTCTCCTCTATGGCCGTCTCCCACATGAGCTGAAGGTTGTGGTCAAACGCGAGCACCTGCCAGCTCGACGTGACCACGACGAGCACCTGCTTCCGCGCCGGCCGCACCTTCTCGCGCGGCTCAGGGTCGATGAACCCCGCGGCCATCGCCACCTGCGCGGCGGTGCGACCGCGTTGCTGCGGGGCGCTGCGGCGGCTGCTGCTGTGGGCCGCCGCCGCCGGCGGCGCCGCCGCCCCCGCGCGCTCACCGGCCGGCGGTCGCGGCCCAGCATAACCTTCTGCGGCAGCAGGCTGAAGCTCTGCACCACCTCCACGGGCGCAAAGCCCTCGCCCGCCCGCCCCGGCGGCTCTGGGCGCACCAGCTGCGGCGGCGCGCGGCCGCGGCGTGAGCGGCGGCGCGCGCGGCCGCGCGTCCGCTGCTGCCGCTGGCGCACGGGCGACCGACCGCCGCACCTGCAGCTTGTAGTCATGCGTGGCGATGATGACCTCCAGGTGGCCATCGCCGTTGAGGTCGGCCTGTAGGCGGCGCGCGCGCAGCTGGCGGTGTGCCGGCGGCAGCGGCCTGCGCCAACCGCTGCTGCTGCCGCGCGACCGAGCGCCGCGTGCCGCGCCGCGCACCACGAGCGGGGGCGGCAGGTCCTCGATGCGGTCCTGCAGCAGGTCCAGCCGGTCCGACTCCGTCAGCGTCACATGGTACCTGTGCGCGGCCGGGCGGCGCCGCTGATGGGTCGGCGCGAACCGCCGCCCCCGCCGCCGCTGCCTGGGTCTTGCTGCGGCCTGGTCGGCGTCGGCGCACGCACCAGGCCTTGCGGAAGCTGAAGTTGTCCTCGTACTGCAGGCACAGGAAGAGCGCGAAGCACGAGAGCAGCAGCACCGCGACGTCGCGCTTGTACATCGTGCACGCGCCACCCAGACCGCGCCCCGGCCGCTCACGATCGCCGCACCCCGGCCGCACGCCGCTGGCCGGCAGGGCGCACGCGCCAGGGGCCCCGGCGCCGCGGCGGCGCCGCAAGACCGCCGCCGAGCCCTGCTCGAACGACCGCTGCCGCGCACGACGCCCGGGGCGCACAGTCGGCCCTCGCGGGCTCCAGGCGCGATGGCGGCGGCGCCCGGCGGCATGATCGCGCCGCTGCCGCTCGAAGCGGCGGCGCGCGCGCGCGGCGCGGCGGCGGTCGCGGGCCTCCCGCACGCGCTCGCGGAGCTGGTGAGCAACGCCGTGGCGGCGGGCGCGCGCCGGGTGCACGTGGTCGTCGACGTGGACGCCTGGGCGGCGACGGTCGCGGACGACGGCGCCGGCATCGACCGCGCCTCGCTCGCCCTGCTCGGCGCGCCCGGCGCCACGTCGCGCGGCGCCGCCGGCGGCCGCGGCACGGCCCTGGCGGCGCTGGCGGCGCTCTGCGGCGAGCTGCACGTCACGTCGCGTGGCGCGGGCGCGTTTGAGACGTGGGCGCGCGCGCTCGCGCCGCCGGCCGCGGCGGCGGCGCCGCCGGCGCTGTGCGCGGCGCCGCGCCGGCGCCAGGGCACGACCGTGGCATTCGCGCGCCTGCTGGAGAGCCAGCCGGTGCGGCGGCGCCAGCTCGCGGCGCGCGGGCATGCGGCGGCGCTCGCTGAGGTCGGCGCGGCGCTGCACGCGCTCCTGCTGCCGCACCCGGGCGTGGAGCTGCTGCTGCAGCAGGCGGGCAGCAGCACGGCGCTGCTGCACATGCCGCCGGTGAGCGAGGCGGGCGGGCGGGGGCGGAGCAGGGCTGGGGCGGGCGCCGCGCCGCCGCACGCGCGCGTCCTGCAAGCTGCGCGCCCGCGCCCGGCGCAGGACCGCACGCTGGCTTCGAACTGCGACGAGCTCTTTGCGGCGCACGCCAACCGCCTGCACCACTTTGCCACGCCGCCCGCCGCGCACGGCTGGCAGCTCGCCGGCGCGGCGCTCGCGCCGCCGGCGCCGTTCGGCGCGGCCGCGGCGCGGCTCGTCTACGTCAATGGCCGCCAGGCCGACTGCCCCGGCCTGGACGCGCTGCTGGGCGACTGGTACGGCCACGCGCTGCGCGCGCTGCAGGCCAGCGGCGCCGCCCCCGCGGGCAGCCGCGCGGGCGGGCGCGCGGCGGCGCCGGGCTACGTGCTAGCCATCACCTGCCCGCCAGCCGCGGCAGACGGCGCCACGGCCGGCTCGGCGGGCGGCCTGGCGCAGGTGGAGCTGGGCGGCAGCCTCGCCGCGCTGGCGCCGCTGCTGCAGGACGCGCTGGCGCCGGCGTGGGGTGCGATGCCGCGTGCCTGGCGCGCGGCCGCAAGCGCCGGCAGCGGCGGCGCCGGCAGCGGCGGCGCCGGCAGCGGGCGCGCCGGCAGCGGGCGCGGCGGCAGCGTGGGCGGCGGCAGCGGGCGCGCGGCCGCTCGCAGAACGGGCCCGGCGGCGGCGCCCGTCGCCGCCGGCCGTGCGCCGCTGGGGCAGCTGCTGCCGCTGCACGGCCTGCACATGGCCTCCCGCACGCGCAGCCTGGCGGGGCTGCAGGTGAGGGGGCGCTGGCTTGCAGGAGGACGCCGCGGCGTGGGTGGCGAGGGGGTGCTGACCCGCCGCCCGCGCGCACCGCGTGCGCAGGCGGCCGACACACCGGCGGCGCCGTCGCAGCTGTGCGCAGCTGCAGCAGCACCGCGCACGCCAGCGCCAGAGCTGGACGGAGCGTGGAGTCCGCCGCCGGCAGGCGGCGCACGCACGGGCGCAGGCAGCGGCGGCCGTGCGGCGCCCTGCCTGCCCGGCGCCTCGCCCACGGCGCAGTGGCTCACTGTGCGAGAGCAGCGCCAGCAGCAGCCAGAGCAGGAGCTGTTTGGTGAGCTCTACAGCCCGGCGTCGCCCTGGGCGCCGGGCCGCCGCCAGGCCAGCCTGCGCGGCGGCGACCAGCCCGGCGGCGACGCGTCCCCGCCGATCGCGAGCGTGCTCGACGAGGCGTCGCCCGTGTGGCAGGCAGGCCTGCCTGCCAGGGGACTGGTGGTGCGGCTGGCGAGCCCGCTTGCCAGCCCCCTCGCCAGCCCGGGTGCGCAGCTGCCAGCCAGCGCGTGGCGCCGCGGCGCGGCGCAGCCGCTCGGGGCCTGGCTGGGGGGCGAGGCGCAGCAGCAGCTGCAGTGCCAGCATGAGCCGCAGCAGTGGCAGGAGTGCCACTGGCCGGGCTGCATCTGGAGCCCAGGCAGCAGCGGGAGCCCGCCGCCGCTGCCGGGCTTGACCGCGCTGCGCCGCCGCCCGGGGGTCGGGCCGTCGTCGCCCCCCTCACCGCCGGCTGGCGCGGAGCCCTCACCAGAGTCGGCCGGCGCCTCCCTGCGCCGCCTGGAGCAGCTGCTGGGCAGCCCCGTCAATGGCGCAGCGGCAGTGGGCGCCGACGGCTGGCAGTGTGCAGCCGCCTGCGGCGCGGAGCAGCACAACAGGCGGCCCGTGCCCTGCCCCGCCGGGTCGGAGGAGACGGTGCAGCAGCTTGAGCCGCGCCGCGGCCAGCAGGCGGAGAGCGCGGGCGCGGCAGTGCGCGCGGCCAGCACACCGCCCCGCCCGCTGCCCGGCGTGCACCTGCCGCCCTTTGCGCAGCGCCTGCTGCACTCGGCGCCGCCAGACGCCAAGCAGCGGCGGCGCTTTGCAGAGTCCGCCGCGCTGTGCGGCGGCGGCGGCGGCGGCAGTGCTGCGCGGCGGCTGGAGCTGGCGGCCGGCGGCGGCGGCCAGGCGGACGGCGCTGGCCAGGCCGACAGCAGCGGCGGCTCGTGCGGCGCGCCGGACCCTGCCGCCGCCCCTGAGGGCGCAGGCGCAGCGCGGCGGCGCAACAACTGCCCGCCGGTGCTGGCGCCGCCGCCGGAGGCCGTGCACCGCGCGCCACTGGCTGACGTCAGCAACGTCATGCCTCAGTGGCCGGCGAAGCCGCAGCGGCAGACCAAGCTCCCCTTCAAACCGCTGGCGCTGACGACTGCCGTCGCCGCCCAGGGGCCGGCCGCTGCGGCAGCTGGCCCGGGGGCGCCGCTGCCGGGGACCGCCCTCAAGCGATCGGCGCCAGCGAGCGCGGCGGCGCCGCAGCGCCAGGACGGGGACGGTGCCAAGGTGCGCAAGCGTGTGAGGTTTGTGGAGCTCGACGGCGACGGCGGCGGCCCCCGCGCAGCAGGCGCGGCAGGCAGCCAGCCGGAGAGCGCGGTCGCGCTGGGGCCTGGCGACGGCAGCGGCGCCGGCGCCGGCGGCACCGCCTGCAGCAGGTTCTTCGTGCGGCCGGGCGCCAGCGCTGGCGCGCAGGGCGCGCGCGCCGCGGCGACCTCGCCCAGCGCCGTGCCGCCCGCCGCCGACGGCCGAGTGCTGTCCGTGGAGGAGCTGCAGCGCGGCGCGGCCGGCGGCACGCCACTCGTGCCCGGCAGCGTCACGCGCGAGCAGCTCCAGCAGGCGCGCCTGCTGTCGCAGGTGCGCGGGGCCGCGCCCCGGCGCCACCGCGGTGACTGCGCCACCGCGGTGACCACACCGCGCCGCCTGTCGCCTGGCCGCACGCAGGTGGACAGCAAGGTGCTCGTGACGCGCTGCGGTGGCACGCTGCTCTGCGTCGACCAGCACGCGGCGGACGAGCGCGTGCAGCTGGAGGCGCTGCAGGCGCGCCTGGCCGCGCAGCAGGCGCAGCAGCCGGCCGAGCGCCCGGCCGCCGGCAAGCGGCTGCTGCAGGAGCAGGCGCTGCGGCCGGCGGTCGCGCTGTGTCTGAGCCCGGTGGAGGCGCTCGCGCTGGCACAGCACCGCGCGCGCGTGGAGGCCTGGGGCTGGCGCGTCGCGGTGCAGGGCGGCGGCGGCGGCGCGACGGCGAGCGCGCTGCTGCAGGCGGCGCCGGTGCTGGCGGGCGTGCAGCTGGGCGCGCTGGACCTGCAGGTGCGCCGCCGGGGCGCGTGCCGCCGCCGCTCCGCTCGCGCAGCGAGGCGTCCGCGCGGGTGCCTGCCGGGGCCGCCCATCTGACTGACCACCGTCTCCCCTCCTTGTTCCCACCAGCTCTACCTCCACCAGCTCGCCGAGACCGGCGGCGCCGCGCTGCCGCCGCCGGGCGTGCCGCGCGTGCTGAACAGCAAGGCCTGCCGCGGCGCGGTCATGTTTGGGACGCGCCTGGCGGACGAGGTGTGCGAGCGCCTGCTGGCGCAGCTGGCGGCCGCGCGGCTGTGCTTTGCGTGCGCACACGGGCGGTGAGCGCGATCGTCTGGCGCGCGGCGGGGGCCGCTGGCTGCGGCTCGCTGCAGCTGAGCGCCTATCGTCGCCGCTGGCGCCCGTCGTTCGCAGGCCCACGACGGCGCCGCTCGCCGACCTGCCCGCCCTGGCGGCGCGGCTGGCGCAGCAGGCGCAGGCGCGCGCGCTCGGCGGGGTCGCAGCGGCCGGCGCAGCGGCGCGGGGCGGGCAAGGCCTGGCGGCGAGGCTGCGGCGGCTGCTGGCGGTGGGCATCGCTGCCGTCGCCTGAGCAGCCGGCGCACGTTTGCACAACGCAACTTCGCGCGCGTCTCGGCGCAACCGCTGGCGCCCGCCGGGCCGCGCGTGCTCAGCCGCGCCGCAGCAGGCGTGCCACGCGCGGCCGCCTGCCCGCGTCACGGCCCGCCAGCAGCAGTCCCGCACCAAACACCAGCATGACGCCACCGATGCGGTGGACCAGGAACGACATGCTGCACCGCGCGCACTGCCCCAGCAGCGCCTCGCTCGGCCGGGCGACGAGTGCGCGCAGCCGCCGGCGCGCGGCCGCCACGGCCTCGGGCGCGGTGGCGGGCACGCCGCCGGGGCCGCAGCACGGCAGCGCCAGCGTGCAGCTCGCGCCGCCGCTGTCGTGCAGAACGATCACCTCCAGCTGCTGGGCTGCGCAGCCGCGCTCCGCCGCACACTCGTCGCGCCCCCGGCGCCGCAGGCGCGCGCCTCGGCGCTGCGGGGCCGCGGCGCGCCCGGCGCATGTGCGAGGCAGGCCGCGCTGCCGCGGCGGTGGTGCTGCACGCACACGCCGCCGCGCAGCTCGAGGCGGCGCAGCGCGGGCGGCAGCCAGCAGGGCGTGATGACGGGGGGTGGCCCGGTGAGCGCGGAGATGACGCGTAGCACGTGCTCGCCGGCGGCGGGCTGCGTCACGGCGTCGCTCCAGCGCGTTGCGGGCATGCGCATCTCGAGCGACACCGCGAGCAGCGACAGCGCGGGGCTCGTGCCGGCGACCACGCAGTGCCCGCGCCAGCCCCGGGCAAAGGGCTGGCCCTTGAGCCACTCGAGCCAGCCGCCCGCGGCGAGGCCGGCGGCGAGCCAGAACGCGCGGCGCGGCCACGGAGAGCGTGCGCGCGTGCGCCGGCGCACGAGCTGCCCCGCCGCCGCCGCCAGCGCCGCGCTGCTGCCAGGGCCGCCCGCGCCGGCGGCGTCGGCAGCGTCCGCCGCGCCGTGCGCCGCCGCCGCGGCGAGCGGGCCGAGGTGCCGCGCCAGCACCGCGGCGCGCGTGTCGGCGATCGCGAGGCTGCGCAGCGCCGTCAGCTGGCGCAGCGCCGCCCCGCCCGCGCCGCCGAGCGCGAGCACGCCCTGCAGCTCGAGCCGCTGCAGCGTGCCGCCGCAGCTCGCGGCGATGCCCTGGACCAGCGTGTCGTCCAGCACGACGCCGGCGGCCGTGCCGCCGGTCAGCAGGCGCAGCTCCGCGAGGCCCGCCCAGGCCCGCGCCGGGGGCAGGCCGAGCCGCAGCCGCTCCGGCGCCGCCGCCTCGCATCGCCAGTTAAGTGGCCAGAGCACGCCCACGTTGAGCAGCTGGACGAGCGACGGCAGCGTTGTCACCTCGAGCGCGGCCGGCGACGCGGCGAGCAGGTGCTCCGCCAGGTCAGCGCTGCTGCCGCACCGCACCGCGAGCAGCGCCAGGCGGTGGCGCGGGCCCGGCTCTGGCGCCGCCCCTGGCCGCGCCGCGCCGGTTGCGCCCTCGCCAGCCCGCTCGCCGGCGTCCGAGGCGCCGCCTGGGGTGCCGTCGCAGGCCGTGCTGCCGCCACCGCCGCTGCCGCAAGGTGCCGCGCCAGCCAGCGCAGTGCCTGGCAGCACGTGCGCGGACGCTGCAGCGCCCTCTTGCTCCTGTGCAATCTGCGCCATCACGGCGCCCCACGACAGCGACGCGAAGCCGCCGCCGAGGCTGCACCGGGCGCTGGGGCTCCACTGACGCCCCACCTCCTGCGAGTCCGGGTCCCTGCGAGCAGCGGCGGCCGACGGTGGGCAGGCGGGCGCCGTGGCGAAGGCGGCGGCGGCCCGGGTGCAGGGTGCGGTGGCTGGCGCGCGCTGCCGGGGCCGGCGGGCCGCACGTGTCGAGAAACATGCGTGCCAGCGCCGCGGCTGCGTCGCGCCGGCAGACGGAGAGGTGCTCGGTGAGGCGCAGGCGGCCCTCAGCACCCGCCTGGGCCTCGTCCTCGTCGGCGTGCTCCTCGCCCAGCTGCGCCTGCACGCGCTGCTGCAGCCACAGCCCCAGCTCTGCGCTGCTGCGCGGCTGCGGGCGGGCAGGCGGCGCGGGTCGGTGTGCGTGCCACCCCGAGCGCCCGGCATGGCTGGCGGCGCGCGCGGCCACGCGTCGCGCGCGCGCGGCCGCACCAGGCTGCTGCTCTGCAGCGCGGAGCTGCCCCGCCGCGCCACGATGCTCAGCGCCACCAGCCCCGTGAGGTGCTGGAGGCTCAGGCGCAGCTGGTTTGGGCTCATGCGCTGCTGTAGGCGCAGCACGCGCAGCGCGCTCTGGTGCGTGCTGAGCCCGTGCAGGCGCAGGTCCCCGGAGAGGTGCAGCACGCTGAGGCGCTGCAGCTGCAGGATGCCGTCGCTCACGAGCCTGCGGGGCGGCGCACAGGCGCGGCGGCAGCTGTGGGGCGCGCCCCGCGCGACGCACGCTCTGGGCGGCTGCGCTGGCCCCGCGCCAGGGCCCCGCCGCACCTGTGCGAGACGCCCAGGCCGTGGAGGTGCAGGCTGCGCAGCGCGCTCAGGCGGCCCAGGCAGGTGTGCTGGTGCTGCGTCCCGCTGACGCAGGCCTGCAGGTAAGTCAGCTGAGGCATCCCGGACGCCAGCGCCGCGATGTCAGGCCCGCCCAGCGGGCACGCCGTGAGTGGCAGCTGCAGCGCGCTCAGCACGGGCAGCCCCCCCAGGAGCCACCAGTGCTCCGGCACCGCGGGCGCGATCGCGCTGCGCAGGTGCACGCGCCACGCCGGCGCCGCGCCGGCGTCCCGGCCGGTGTCCCGGCCGGCGCACACGCCGCGCACGAGCCCCGCGAGGTCGTTGAAGCGCGACGCCCCGGCCGCGCGCCGCCGGCCTGCACCTCGAGCACGAGCAGCTGCAGCGGAGGGCGGCCGCCGCGCCCCGCCGACAGCGCGTCCAGCAGCGCGTCCGCAAAGCGCGCGCCGCCGTCCCGCCCCGCGCGCACCCCCTCCAGCGCCGCGGGCGTGAGCGTGACGCGGAGCCGCTCGCAGGCGGGGAAGACGCGCAGCGCGCGCCGCAGCGGCGCGGCCGCGCGCTGCGGCGTGGCCGTCGCGCCGCGGCGCGCGGCGGCCGGCGGGCCCAGCTCCACCGCCAAGCTGCTCACGGCCGCGCTCGCGGCGTCGCGCCAGCTCCGGCTCACGCACCGCACCGCCGCGAGCGCGCGCGGCGGCAGGCGGTGGCACACGCTCTCCTGCGCGATGGCGGGAAGCTCGGCGAGGCGACGCGCCTGGACGCGCCGCCGCCGCTGCTGCGGCTGCGGCGGCGCCCGCTGCTTTCGCTGCCGCTGCTCCGCGCGCCGCCGCCGACCGCGCCGCTGCTGCTCCTCCTGCGGCGCCATGGACGCGGCGTGATCGCGGCGAGGCGAGCGCGTGCTGCCGAGCGCCGCTGGCAGCGCGGCGCTCGGCGCCGCGCGCCGCTGCTGCTGCTGCCGCGGCCGCTGCTGCTGCTGCCGCTGCCGGCCTCTCTCTCGCGCGGACGATCGTGGGCCACCAAAGTCTGTTACGCAACAGAGGGGGCTCCGCGTTCTTGCCGAAGCCCGACCCGCCGTCACGAGCGCGCGGGGCTCTGCGCGCGCTCAGACCGCGGCGGGCGCCTTTGCCGCCTCGGCCGCGACCTCCGCCTCGGGGCGGCGCCCGCTGTACACGCCGCCGACCGTCTTGCCCGTCACGCCGCGCGTGAGGCCCGCGAGGAGCGGCGCCCAGTCGCGCGGCGGCGCCGGCGCGTCGGGCGCCCACGGCGTCGAGAACGGCACCGTCGACTTGATCTCAAACGTGCACCCCGTCGCCTCCGGCGCGTCCAGCAGCGCGATGCACAGCGCCGCGACCTCCTCGCGCGAGATCTTGCCCTGTGCGCCGCCGGGCGGCGCCAACGCGGCCGCGGGTTGCTCGTTGGTGCGGCGGCGCCGGGCCAGCAAGCGTCCGCGCCACCCCGCGCCCGGTGCCGGCGCCCCGCCCCGCCCCGGCCCACCTTGATGGTGTCGCCCTGGTCCACCTCGAGCGGTGCGCCGGCGGGCTCCTCCGTCAGCGCGCACGGCCGCACGACCGCGTAGGGCAGCCCGCTGCCGCGCAGCGCGTCCTCGCCCGCCAGCTTGTGCGTCAGCAGCCCCCGAGCGCGGCGTTGAGCTTCACCGCGGGCGGCTCGGCATCGACGTCAATGCCGGGCCGGTCCGGCCGCGTCACGCCGGCGCTGCTCACGTGCACAAAGCTGCGGCGCGGGCGGGAGGGGGCGGGCGGGCGGGCAGGCGGGCGCGTGGGACGCGGGGGCGGCGCGGCCGCGCCGGGGGCCGCGGGGCGCGCGCGCGCCGCCGGCGGCGCCGGCGGCGCCGCGCCGCACGCCCACCGCGGCGCCACGGGCTCGGGCAGGTAGGCCTTGACCGACGCGATGGCCAGCTCGCTGGGCCCCGCGCGGAAGCTCGGGTTGAGCGCGCCGTCATACTCAAACTTTGAAAGCATGAGCTGCACGCTGCACAGCGACGCGGGGTTGAACGCAGGCGCGCCGTCGCGCAGCGTCTTGGCCCGGAACACGGGGACGAGCTCCGAGAACGGCAGGCTCACGTCGTGCCACTCGCCGTCGACGGTGTCAAACGACCTGCGCGCCGCACGCCGCAGCGGGGGTGGGCGGGGGTGGGCGAGGGCGGGCGGTGGCCGCGCGGCGCGCGCAGTCGCCGCGCCGTGATTGCGCGCACGTGCAGAAGCCGACGCCGTCCCACGCTGGGTCGCAGCGCAGGATGAGCTTGTAGCGCAGCCCCGTGCCGCGCAGGCGCAGGCGCAGGCCGGCGTAGGGCGAGAGGTCGAGCGGGGGGTCAAAGTTGCGGCAGCGCACCGACACAAAGCCGCCAGAGTTGGCGGTCGACACGCGGGCCCTGCCGGGGGGGGGGGGGTGTGGGCGCGTGTGTGGGGCGCTCCCCAGCGGCACGGCCAAGTTGTGGGGCAGCGGCGGCGGCGCGCGGGCGCACCGGAAGAGCAGCGCGGGCGCGCCCCCCTCGCCGCCGTCGCGGCTGAGCACGAGGCTGCTCTCGCTCGCGCCGCCCTGCGGCGTGGTCGGCGCGCGCGGTCGGCGCCGTGCGTTGGGCCGCGCGCGCTCTCTGCCTGCCCAGCGCGCGGTGCCCCCTCGCGGCGGCAGGCCGCGCGCGCGGCCGCCCCCCGGGCGCCCCCCCGGGCAACATCACAGGGGCGCCGCCGCACCATGACGACGTCGTCCAGCGCGCCCCAGCGCGCGGCTGACTCAGCATCCGGCACCATGATGGCCTGGGAGGGGTGCAAAGGCGCGGCGGGGGCGCGAGGGCGCGGTGAGCACGCGCTGAGCGAGCGCCACACGTGCCGCGGCCCGTGGGCAGTCCCAGCCCGCGGCGGCGGCTCAGCGGCCGCGCGGGCGTCTGACGGGCAGGCACCGGCCGCCGCGCATGCGCCGCACCTTGCCGGCCTCCAGCCCGAGCCGGTCGCGCGCCGCGGCGACGACGTTGGCGAGGCCGCGCGCCTCCACCGCCTCCGGCGTGTCCTCCGCGATCTCGGGCTCATAAAACTTGATGCCCTGCGCACGGCGTCGCACACAAACACACACACACACACACACACACAGGCGCGCGGGTGAGCCGGGGCGGTGCAGCGCGCCGGCGGGGCTGCCGGCAGGCAGAGGGCGTGCGCGCGCCGCCTGCGGCGGCGGCGCGGGCGGCGGCCCCCGGCCCGCGCGCCCGGCCGCTCGCGCGGGTCGCAGGCCCCTGCGCGCTGCACGCTGCCAAGTCACACCTGGTAGTACTTGGCGCGGTCAACGGTGTCGCCCTCCTTGGGCTGCACCTTGACGGCGGTGCAGCTCACGACCGCGACGACGCCGTCAAACATGGCCGGCGCGAGCGTGCGCGCCTGCGTGATGTCGGCGGCGACGAGCTGCAGCGCGCCGCCGGGCGCGACGTCGAGGCCGCCCTGCGGGGCGGGGCGGGGCGGGGCGGGACGCCGCGGCGCGCGCGGTGGGGCGCCGCGGTCGGCGGGCGGGCGGGGCGGGGCGGGGCAGGGCGCGGCCGGCTCTCGCTGGCGCGCGCGGCCGGCGCTGGCCAGCCGCGCGCACCAGCATGGTCTTGGCCTTGTCCACGTCGCGCACGAGCGCCCGCACGACGCGGCCCGCCGCGAGCAGCTGCTGCACGACGCGCTTGCCCACGCCGCCGGTCGCGCCGGTGACCAGCACGACGCGCGCGCCCGGCCCCGCGCCGGCCACGCCCGGCGGCAGCCCGCGCGCCGGCAGCAGCGTCGTCACGACGGCGCCGCCGTCGTCCGACGCCGGCGCGGCGCCGCGGAGCGCGCCGGCCAGCGCCTTGAGTGGAGCGGCGAGCAGCGCGCCGACCAGCGCGGGCGGCGAGGTGGGGAGGTCGTTGAAGAACGCCACCGTGCGCGCGAACCGGCCCAGGTCCCACGGCTCACGCCCGCCTGCGTGGGGGGCAGCGGCGGGCGCGCAGGCGCGCGTGCGAGGGCAGCGGCGCGCGCGCCGCCGCTGCCGGGCTGCTGCCGGGCGGCGCCGGGCGCGCCACGCCGCCGCAGCGCGCACCTGCGTTCTCCCCGCCCGCAGACATCCGCACCGTGGTGCGGGGCGTGACGGGCGTGCGCCGCGAGCCTGCGCGGCAGCAGGCGTGGGCGTGGGCGTGGGCGTGTGGGCGCGGGCGCTGCTGCCCCGCCGCGCCTGCGCGCCCCACGCCCGGGCGTGTTGTCGCCGCACCGCGAACACCGCCCACGCCGGCGGCGCACGCGGCCTGGACGCGCGAGCCGAGCATGGCAGCGGCAGTGGCGGGGCAGCGAGGGCCGGCGCTGGCGCTGGGGGCGCTGGGGGTGAGGTCCGTCGACGCGTGCGTGTGCTAGGGGAGCAGGGGCGCGTGCTGTGGGGACAGAACGGACGCGCTCGCAGTTGCCGGCGGCGTCGCCGCCGCACCGCCGCCGCGTCCGCTCGTGTGCCGCGCACGCCCGGGCGCCGCGCCGCAGGACCAGGTCAAGCTCGCGCCTCACGACACCAGGACCCTCACGGGGAGCTCACGGCCAGGCTCACGGGGAGCGGGGGGAGCAGCAGACCGCCTTGCGGCCGGTGAGGAGCTCGTTGAACGCCTCCTGGCAGAGCTCGGGGTCGACCGGCTCGCACGACCCCGAGCCGACCAAGCCGCAGCGGTTGGAGATGGGCAGCAGCGCGTTGCCGCCGGTGTTGCACATGTACGCCCACCCCCCGCCGGGGGCGCCCCAGCTCCCGCCGTTCCAGGACTGGCCGCCGTACGCCCAGCGGCAGGAGCAGGGCTCGTAGCGCCAGCCCCAGGGCGTCATGTGGTAGCCGCGCGGGGGCGGCTGCTGCGCGCGGCGACGGCGCGCGCGAGGGCACGCGGGTTGAGCTCGAGCCGTGGTTTAGGGTTGGGTTGAGGGTTGAGGGCCCACGCGCGCGCGGTGCCTGCGCCCGCCCTCTCGCGCACCTGCGACCAGCCGCCGCCGCCGCCGCCGCCATTCCAACCGCCGCCGTTGCCGCCCCAACCGCCGCCGTTGCCGGGCCAGCCCCCGCCGTTGCCGCCCCAGCCGCCACCGTTCCACCCGGGCGGGGGCTGCGGGGCGGGGCGGGTCGGGTCGTGAGTCGAGCGGCCAGCAGCGCGCAGCGTGCAGAGCGTGCAAACACGCACGCTGCCTCGCCCTGCCGCACCTGCTGCCAGCCGCCGCCGCCGCCGTTCCAGCCGCCACCATTACCGTTCCAGCCGCCCGGCGGGCCGCCGCCGTTCCAGCCCCCGTTGCCGCCGCCGCCCCAGCCGGGCGGGGGCTGCGGCGCGCGCGACGGGGGGCGGGCCGGGCGCAGTCCCAGGTCAGGCGGGCGGCCCGACACGGGGCTGCGCACGCGCGTGCGGGCTGGGCCGCGGCCGGGCGCGGGGGGCTTTGGGCGCGCAATACAAACACACGCGCACCTGCTGGGCGGTGCTGCTGTCACCGCCGATGAGCGAGTCCGCAATCGTGTCCACGACGCCCTCCGCGATGCTGCCGGCGATGCCGCTGGCAATGCCGCCGCCCAGCTGCTGCGCGGCCGCCGTGCCGGTGGCGGCCGAGGCGGCCGCAGCGGAGCTGGCGTCCAGCAGACGCCGCGGGCTGGCGGCCGCCGCGGGCGCGGCGACCAACGCCGCCGCCAGCAGCAGGCAGGCGGCCAGGCGCGCCATCGGGACCGTCACTCGTGCTCTGTGACGAGCGTGGAGCGGCGCAGCGGGGCGTGAGGGGCCGCGGCGGCGGCGGCGCGCGGGACGTACGGCCGCGGCGCTGCCGTCGCGCCCGCGCAGCTCGCGGCTGCGCGGCGGCAGCCCGACGTCATGGAGAGTCCCCCAATCAAGCCGTGGCGAGTCACTTCGCGAGCTCGCCGTGCCGGCCTGCCGGCACGGCGGCCTTCGCGCCCACCTCGTCACGGGAGCTCCGCGCTCGCGCGTCGGTTGCCGCTGCGCAGCTTGATATGTCTCAAAAATCTGCATCTTAAGCCCAGGAAAGCGGCGCTGGCGTAAACGGCGCCGCTGAGGTAGAAGCTGTGCAGGCGGCAGCGACGCAACTGCGGCGCGGGCTGCGGGCCCCCAGAGGCTGTGCGGCGGACGGGGTGGTCTCCGCCCAGTCGCCCTCCGCCTCGCCGCACGGCCGGGTCCTCCGCCGCGGTCCAGCCGCCTCGGCGGCCCGGGGCGGGCCCGCGCTGCAGCCCTACAGAGGTCGATCACGCCCGGCCCCAGCACACACACAGACACCGCAGAACGATAATGGTACACTCAAATTCCAGACTTGCCTGGCTGCGGGCCCACCCGAGCATCCTGCGCGCCCCGGCGCGCAGGGGTCCGCCGCATGCGTGTGCGTGCATGCGCGTGCCGTTCGCAGTGCCAAGCCCCCCAGCCGCCCCTCGCTTGCTCGCCCGCCCGCTGTACACAGCCCTGTCGCTGCGGGGCGCGGCGGCTCGCCCGCCCGCCGCCCCGCCGCAGCGCGCAGCCCTCTCTCTGCCCCAGCCCGCAACGCCCGCCGCCGCAACGCGCGTCTTCGGCCCCGATGCGGCCCCGATGCGGCCCCCTGCTGCCCCTCCCGCGCCGCCCACGCGCATCACGTGGGCGTGACGCCCACGCGCGTCACGCCGCCGCCGCCGCGTCCCCGCGCGCGCCCGCGCGCGCCCGCCCGGCGCGCGCCGCGCGCTGCGCGCTGCGCGCGCGGGGCCTAGAAGCCGATGCGCGTGCCCGGCTCCTTGCGGTCGCGCTCCCCGAGCGGCGCGAGCTCCTTGACGTACAGCTGGCTGTTGCGCGCGGGGTTGATGCGCGCGCGGCGCGGGCCGGGCAGCAGCTCGCTGCTCCACGCCGGCCCCGCGAGCCGGAAGTCGCGCTGCATGAACCAGTCGGCCGTGCGCGTGGTGAGCAGCACCAGGCGGTCCATGCCCTTCAGCCGCGCGTCCTGCCCGGGGGCGAACGCGGCGGCGGCGGCGGCGGCGGGGCCGGTGAGCGCGGCGGGGCGGGTGAGAGCGCGCCGACAGCAGCCACGCCCCACGCACACAGCCCCACACGCAGCCCCAGGCAGCGGCCGCCCCTCATCACAGACACAGCGCCCCACCTGCTCCACGTAGTCCAGCAGGCTGTCGCCGCGCCCCGTGCCCCGGAAGACCACGTCCACACAGAACGCGCCGATCTCGGCCACGCGCGCGCCGTCGGGCGACACGCCCAGCGGCAGCAGCAGCGCGCAGCCCATGACCTGCGCGCCGCAGCGCGCGCAGCGGCGGCGGCGGCGGCGGCGGCGGCGGCGGCGGCGGCGGCGGCGGCGGCGGCGGCGGCGGCGGCGGTGGCGGCGGCGGCGGGGCGGGGTCGGCCACGGCTGCTGCGGCGGCCGCAGGCGCCGCGGGCGCGCAAGGGTTGCGCGCGGGGTCTGCGGCCGCCGCCCTCTGTGCGGCGGCCGCGCCTTGGTCTCGCGCTCTATAACCGTGAAGTTGTGCAGCTGGCCCCGCAGGTCCTCCGTGCTGCGCCGCACGAGCACGCCCGAGCGCTGCAGCGGCTCCAGCAGCGCCTGCGCGCGGCGCGCGCGGCAGCGGGCGGGCTCGGGCGCGCGCCGCTGCGCGCACCCGCGCACGCCGCCCCCAGCGCGCAGCCGCAGCAGGCTCCCCGCCGACGCGGCGCGGCGCGGCGCGCGCAGGCGCCGCACCTCGATCGCCTCCAGGTCTGTCGGCCGGGCCTTGCGTATGCCCTCGTAAAAGTCTGTGCTGATCATCGTGCCCACGCCGTCGCGCGAGTAGAGCTCCAGCAGCAGCCCGCCGTCGAGCCCCGCGTCGATGAGGTGCGCGCGCTTCACGCCCTTCACGCACGCCACGACCGCGACCGCGACCGCGGTCGGGAAGCCCGTGTCGGTCCAGAGGTCCAGGTTGAGCAGGCAGTCGGCGGTCGAGCCGCCGGACGCGGCGCCGGCGCCGGCGCCGTTGGCGGCCGCGGCGGCGACGGCGCTGGCCGGCGCGTCGGCGAGCAGCTGGCGGCGCAGGCGGTCCGCCTCCTCGGCGTCGAGGCTCGCGGTCGAGACGTGGCCCATGAGGCGCTCGAGCAGCATGTTGCGCGCCTGGCTGAGTGGGAGCCACGCGGGCAGGCGCATGTCGGAGACGTCCGAGAGGTGCAGGCAGATGAGCTTGTCGG
Organism: Scenedesmus sp. PABB004; assembly: GCA_014905635.1. Classification (NCBI taxonomy): domain Eukaryota; kingdom Viridiplantae; phylum Chlorophyta; class Chlorophyceae; order Sphaeropleales; family Scenedesmaceae; genus Scenedesmus; species Scenedesmus sp. PABB004. Next base: position 569,817 of record JABVCE010000018.1, read on the forward strand.
CGCCGAGCTCGATCGACGCGTGCAGGCCGACGTCGTAGGTGTTGCAGTTGAGCACCTCGCCGCCCGCGGTGAACCCCAGGTTGCTCAGCAGCACGATGTTGTCGTTGTCGAGCTGCCGCCGGATCGCGTCGCGCGCGACAAAGCGCACCTGCACGCGGGACGGGCGCGGCGCGGCGCGGCGCGGCGCGGCGCGGGTTAGGGGCGCGGGTGAGGCGCGCGGCGCGGGCCCCGCCGCCGCCCCCAGCGCGGCCGGGCGGCGCTGCCCCCGCCGCCGCCGCCGCCGTCTGCTGCCGCCGCTGGCGGCCGCTGCTGCGCGGCCGCTGCTGCGCGGCCGCCGCCCCGCGCCCCGCCCGCACGCCTCGCCGGCCCGCGGGGCTCGCACCTCGCCGGTGTAGCCAAAGTCGACGCCGTCGAGGATGCCGCGCCGCTTGGCGGCGACGTAGTTGCCGCTCACCACGTTGAGCGCGGGCCCAAAGTGCATCTCCGTCTCACCCTTGGCGTGGCGGCGGAAGACGGGCACGCTCGGGCCGCGCGAGAGAAACTGCTCGACTGCGGTGCGGCTGCGCCCCGCGGCCTCGACCGCCGCTCCGAGCACCGCCGCGTCGGTCACGCGGTAGCCGCCCACAAACACGCTCTCCACGCCGCCCTCCGCGAGCGCGGCGTCGATCTGCGGCGACGCGCCGAGCACGACGACGAGGCGGATGCCGAGGCCGTGCAGCAGCGCGAGGTCGGACACCAGCGCGGCGAGCAGGTCCTCCCGCAGCACGACCTCGCCCGGGATGACCACCACGAACGTGCGCGCGCGGTGGCCCGCGATGTAGGGCGAGGCCTGGCGGAAAAACTGAACAAAGCGGCCGTAGTCCTCCGCCTCGAGCGCGCCGGCGTTGTTGAGGATGTTGCAGCTCGCCGCCGCGCCGCCGCCGCCGCTGCCGTCGAGGCTGGACCCCGGGCTGATGCCGGGGCTCTCGCCCGCCGCCAGCAGCGCCGGCGGCGGCGCCGGCGGCGCGGGCGACGGCGCCCGGCGCTCCGCGCCGCGCTGCTGCTGCGCCGTGCCCGGCTGCTGCTGCTGCTGCTGCGCCCGCGGCGCCGAGGGCCGCCACCTCGGCGGTCGAATGACAGGCGAGCCCGTCGGCCGGGTCGCCGGTGCCCGTGGGCGCGCCTGGGCGCCTGGGCGCAGCCGCATCGCCCCGAGCTGCTGCTGCTCTGCCCGCCCGGCCGCTGCAGGCGGGTCGCGCGTGCCCTAGCGCCTCCCGCAGCTGCTACGGTGGTGAGAGGTGTGCGAGCCAGCCAATTAGGCTCCGGTCAGCGCGAAACGGTGGCACCTGCGGCAAGCCCTAACCGGCTGAATTCAAGCCAGAGCTAGTCGCTGTGCAAACGGGCGGTCACCGGTCAGCGTCGTGGCGGCTGCGGGTCGCGGAGCTGGGCGGGCGCGGCGGCGGCGGTTGTGCGGGGCGGGCGCGGCTGCACCGCGGCGCTTCGAGGGCGGTGGCGTTGCAGCCCGTCTCCCCGGTCGGGGGGTCCCTGCGTTCTCAGCAGGTGGCGTCCAGCAACGGCGGTGCACCGCGCTTCGCAGCGCGGCCGCGCGCTGCCGGCGTATCCCGGTCGCGCGCGCGGGGTCAAGCAAACATCAGGTCCAATCAATGCGCGTCAGTCAGTCAGTCATCAGGTTGGGTTGGCTGGCACGGGCTCTGCGCGGCGGCGCGCTCACGCGGTCGTGGCGCCGAGCGCGACGCGCGCGTCCTCGGGGTGCAGGTACTCCGAGGGCAGCGCCTCGTACACGACGACCTTCTTGTAGGAGCTCCTGCTCGGCTTGGCGCGCGGCTTGGCGTCGCAGGAGCCGCAGGGCGTGACGAACTGGAGCATGCCGGAGTCCTTGTCACAGACGAGTTTGTTGATGAAGCCGTTGAGCCCGCAGATCTTGCCGGGGACGTGCTCCACCGCCCACGAGTAAATCTGCGGCCAGGGCGCGCCGGCAGAGCGTGGGCATGCGGCACACGGCGGGGCACGGGGCGTCCCTGCGCCCACAGCCGGCGTGCGCCGCACCTTGAGCTGCTCCAGGAAGTCGGCGTTGAGGTAGCCCACCTCAAAGCCGGACCCGTCCGACAGGCCAAAAGCCATGTAGACCGTGCGCCACTTGTCCTCGACGCTGCGGCGGCGGCGCGCGCTCGCCCCGCTGCGCGGCCAGCGGGGCGCGGCGCGGCGCGAGCCGGGCGCGTGCTGGGCGCTGCATGTCTGGGGGCTGCGGCTGCCCTCACCTCATCTTGGCGACCTTCATGTTGACCACGGTCGCGCGCAGGCCCGTGGAGGCGTCCGGCGGGAGCTCAAACACCGTGCACTTGGCCATGCCGTCGGTCAGGCAGATGGTCTGGGGGTCGTAGTGCTTGCCCGGGTGGTGGTTGAAGTACTGCAGGCCTGGGGGCGGGCCGCGCGGCGGGGTCGGGCCCGCGCCGGCCGCGGCGGAGCGCGCCGCGGCCGGCCCGCCGCGCTCGCCTGTGATGAAGCTCGCGTCGTCCTGGCAGATGCGGAGGGCGGTCACCGGCTTCCACCAGAAGTACTGGTCCGGGCAGGACGTGAAGTACTCTGCATCAGCGGCGCCGCACCGGCGGTCGCGCCGTGCGCACGCGCGTGAGCTCGGGCCGGCCAGCTAGGCGCGGCCGGCCAGGCACAGCGACCGGGCCGCGCAGCACGCACTCTGCTTGTAGCCGGCGCCCTTGACCTTGACCTCCAGCTCGTCGGCCTTGGGGCTGTAGCCGTAGCCGGCCTTGGGCGCCTTGCCGCCGTAGTAGTCGGCGACGGAGACCGCAGCCGCGGGCGTGTCAGCCGCCGCCGCGCCGGCGGCCGCGGCGAGCGCGGCTGCCAGCGCCAGCGCCGCCACGCGCGAGAGCGCCATGGCGCGAGCCTGTGAGCACGCGGGAGGGCAGGGGCGGTCGGCGAACTCGGGCCGCAACTTTCGCGCGGGCTGGCCGGGCGCGCGTGCGAGTGCGTCGACGCGTGCGTGGTGGGCGGTGGTCGCGGCAAGCTGTAGAGCAGTGGGCAGCTCGGAGGCGGTGGTGGGGCTGCGTGCGGACGGCAGGGAGGCGTGACGGCCCGGCTCGCGCGCAGCTGCTGCCCGGCTCGCGCGCCCACAGCCGGCCCGCTCCAGCTCCAGCTGCCAATCACCGTGATTCAGGCCCGTGAGCCCAGCCGCCGCTGCTGGAGGGGCTTGGCCGGGCAGGAGCGCAGCACGCTGGTCGACCGCTGGTCGCGGGCGCTCGCGCAGCCCACACCGCCGCCCGACCCGGCCTTTACTCAGCTCAGCTCCCCGGCCTCTGCGGCCCCGCAGCTCCAGCCGCCGCCCGGAACTGCAGGGTGTCCGGCAGGGCGCCGCCGCCGAGCTGCGCGACGCCCGGCTGTGCCAGCGCGGCGTCCGCGCCGCGGCAGCCCTCCCCCGCCGCGGCCGCCAGCAGGCCCGCGGCGACGCCGCCCTCCCCTGGCGCCAGCGCCAGCCAGCGCAGCAGCGTGGCGCGCGGCAGCATGCGGTACGCGCGCGCCGCGACGTGCACCGTGCGCACGCGCGCGCGCGCGAGCCCCGCCTCGAGCACCACGCGCACGAGCGGCGGCGGCGACGCGCGCAGGCAGCGCGCGAACGCGACCCAGTTGCAGCCCAGCGCGGCGGCCGTCGCGCGCAGGGCGGCCTGGAACTCGGGCGCCGCGAGCAGCGGCGCCCCGCCGCGCGGCGGCGCCCTGCCCGCGCACGCGAGCTGCTTGACCAGCTCCTGCCCGACCGGGCGCGCCGGCACGCACACAAAGTAGAGCAGCAGCGCCGCCGCCACCTCGGCGCGGCGCTCCAGCAGCAGGGGCGGCCCGGGTGGTGGCGTGCGCGGGGCGGCGCCGCCGGCGCCGGGGGCGGCGCTGCTGGGGGGCCGCGCGCCGAGCGCCGGCGGCTGCCGCAGCTGCTGCTGCCGCTGCTGCTCAGGCTGCTCCGGCTGCTGCTGCGCCTGCGACAGCTGCTGCGTCTGCTGCCGCCGCTGCCGCTGCTGCTGGTGGTCCTCAGGCAGGCGCGAGAGGGCTGGGTAGATGCTGTTGGACAGCTGCTGCAGGCACTTGAGCAGCTCCGGGTAGTTGCGCGCCGCCGCGCAGACGTCCGCCGAGAGCTCGTAGACCTCGCAGCGCAGCGCCGGCGCCGCCGCGGCGGCGGTGAGCGCCTCGCGCAGCTTTCGGAACCGCAGCACCAGCGGGTCCCAGCCGCGCAGCTCCGCCTCGCTGGCGTCCAGGCCGCACGGCCCCCGCTCCGCCATGCGGGCCAGCGCGTGCGCCCGCGCGTCGACCCAGGCCAGGGAGAGAGACTCCATCGCGTGGTGGTGCTGCTGAGGGCTGCTGCTGCTGCGGCCGCCGCTCCTGTCGCCGCTGCTGTCGCCGCTGCTGCTGTCGCCGGCGCGCGCGGCCGGCGGCGTGGCCGCCGCGAGCTGATGTGCCAGGGACGCAGAGCGCGTCCGGGGCGAGCGGCCGGGCGAGTGGGCGCGCAATGGGCGGGCTGCAAGCGGCAGCAGCGCCGGAACCGTGTCGTTCATTTTTGCGACGCAGGGCACAGGGCGCCGGCCGGCCGTGTGACGTGCTGCTCACGGGCGAGCCGTCTGGGGCGCCGTGGCCTGGCGCGCCGCGCGGCTTTGGCCCGCCGGCGCGCGCGGCTGCGGCCTGCTGGCGCCCGCCACCGCCGCGGCCGTGCAGGCGGGCGACCAAGCTGCTGAACGCCGAGCCTGGTCCACTGTGAAACGAAAACAACCACCGTGAGCGCTCCGCGCCGCCGCGCTGCGCCGCCCCCACCGCCCGCCGCCGCTGCGCACAGCGAGCGCAGCGGCCGCTCGCCCGCGCCCGCGCCGCCGCTCACACTGGTGCGAGTCCGCCGCACCACCCACCCGCGCGCCCACACCATTTGGCCTCGCTCTCGGGCAGCCTGCCCCAGTTGCCGTGCCACACACCCAGCCGTTCAGCCTCCAGATTGTCAGCCTTGACAGCTCGCCCGAGCCCGCCCGAGCCCGTCGCGCTGTGACGTGCCTGCTTCCTTGTGGCACGACACGCAGTTGATGCGCCGACACACCGTTCAGGTGATCCTTGATCCCTGATGCAAGTGCAGCCGCAATCACCATACTCCCGGGTGGCGATGCTCAAAGACCCCGCCCGCCCGCCCCCGCCCCCGCCCCCGCCGCCGCCGCTGCCGGGGGCGCGGCGATCATGCGTCGAGGAGCTCCCAGCAGGTGGCCAGGGAATTCACAGATGCAGGGCGAACAACAAATCACAACAAATCGCAAGTGCCGCTGCCAGCGGCGCGCCTTGAGCCCCTGTGCGCACGCTGGCGCCAGCTCACAGCGCGCCCTCGTCCACCAGCGCCGCGACCGCCTGCGCCATCACGGTCGCCGTGGGCGTGAATGGGCTGCTGTGCACGGCTGCGAGAGCGAGCTGGCGCCACGTGAATGCGCCATAGAAGCTGAGCCCCATCATGCTGCGCAGCAGCCCGCACTTGTTCGTCAACATCACGAGGCGGTCGAGCTTGGCGCCGTCCGCGGTCGTGCGCTCCAGGTGCTGCAGCATGCTGCTGCGCGCGCCAGAGTTGTCGCCGGCTGCCAGCTGCGTCTGCAGCTCGCTCACCTGCAGGCGGCGGCGGCGGCGGCGGCAGCAGCGACAGCACGCGAGGGTGAGGGTGAGGGTGAGAGGTGGGCGCGCTCACAGCGGGCAGGCGCCGCCCGGCCGCTGGCGGCGCACCTGCTCCAGCAGCGGCGTGTGCAGGCGGTTGAACGCGGCCAGGCCGGCCATCATGTCGGCGACCTGGTCGGGGCTCAGGCGCACGCTCTGCACCACCGCCTTGTAGCGCGCGAGGTCGTGCTCTGTGGCCACCTCGCCCGTCGCGCGGTTGGTGAGGCAGAGCTCAGTCAAGAGCTCGCTGCGCTTGACAAAGGGCGCGCTGATCAGCAAGTTCAGGGCACTGACCAGCGTGGCCTTGAGGCGGCTCAGCGGCGGCAGCTGGCCGGGCACGGCGCCCGGCCCGTCCAGCAGCACCAGGCTCAGGGCCAGCTCTTGCACGACCTGCGACGCAGCAGCGGCGGCCGCCGTCCGGCACACAGCGACGCACGCAGCTGCGGTGCCTGCCGGCACCGGGCGCCCCGCCCCGCGGCCGCTACGCGCCTCATCCATGACGGCGCACGCGTCTTTCACGGTCAGCGTGCCGATGTTTGGGAAGCGCGGCTGCACCAGCAGCCGCCGGAAGAAACGGAAAGGGTCGTGCTGCGGCGCGATGCGGTCGTCTACCGCCGCGCCCGCCTCGTAGTCGCCGGCGAGCGTGCACGCGGCGCCGCCGGGCGCGCAGGCACTGCCATGCCCCGCCAGCGCCCCCGGCGGCGCCGCGCTGTACGGCAGCCGCACCAGCTGCTCCAGCAGCGCCACCTCGTCCTCGCTGGGCGCCGCCCGACCGCTGCTGCCGCTGCGGCTGGCGCTGCTGCTGCGCACGCCGTCGACAGATCGCTCTGAACTGGTGTCGTCGCCGCTCTGCTGCTGCCGGGCCCCCGCCATGCGCTCCAGGGCCCACTGCAGCGCATCGCAGTAGCCGACCAGCAGGTCGTGCTGCGGGCGGCGGCGGTCGCGGCGGCAGCAGCGGTGGCAGCGGTCGGCGTCTTGCGGTGCGTCCGTCGCTGCCGGCGCCCGCAGGGCCGCAGGAGAGCGCTCTTGCCAGACGGTCCCGCGCGCCTTGCGTCTGATCGCGGCGTGCTGCTGCTGCGTGTGTTCGAGCAGCTCCAGCTTGCTGCGCAGCTCGGCCGTGAGGCGCTGGACCTCCGCCCGGCCACGCCGCCGTCGATCTTCCTTGGAGCCAGCCAAGGCTCCAATCTTGACCACCTTGCGGCGCGGCATGCTCGACGGCGCTGCGCAGCGTCTGAGCTGCACGGACCCCACGCCCTGCGCCACGGCCGGCGCGCCCTAGCGACGCGCCACCCGCTGCATGATGGTCCGACGAGCGAGTGGCGGGCGGGCGGGCGTGGACGGATATCGAGGCGCGGCCCGCTGAGGCGGGATCGGCCCGCCCGCTCAGCCGCCGCTGGCGCGCCCGCCCCGGCGCCGCGCAGCGTCGCAACACGGCGCGCGAGCGGTGCGATCCCGGGCCGACCGAGCGCGACTGCGAGTGTGGCGGCTGCGGGCGGAACGGCAAACCACCACACGCCGCCGCACCGCCCGCCGGAGGCGGCGCGCACCGAGTACTCGACGCCGCGCCCTGGCCTGGCGGTGCGACGGCAGCTCGGCGCGCCCTGTGGGTACCCCTGGCGCGCCTCGGCCCGCCATCCGGAAGACCAACGCCGGCGCTGGACCGGCGTCAGCTGGCCGGGCGTGTCGGAACTCCGCGCGGCAAGCGCGCCCTGACCACCCGGGCAGCCCGTACTCTTCAATTTGCGACGCTGATATTATTTCGGACACCGGTCGCGCCCAGAGCAGCTCCACCGCCTGCTGAGCCAGCCCCGGAGGTGGGCGCCGCGCGCCTGCGCCCCGCGCAGACGCGCACGCAGGGCCCTGAGTTGATATTCGATCTATTGTGTCGGTGAACAGTCTGGCGGCGGTCCGCGAGCCGCGCGCGAGCGGCGGGGCTGCTTGGCGCGTCCCGAACACCGCCCTCCGCCCCGCCCCGCTCCCGCCCGCCCCCGTCGCGCAGAGAGCTCACCAAGGCCTTCACGAGCAGCTTGCCATGGCCAGGCGCGGCCGCGCCTGGCTCGCGGGCGCGGTGGCGGCGGTCCTGCTCTGCGCGCTGGCTGCGACGCCGGCGGACGCAGGTGCGCGCGGCGTGCGGCGCGCCGCGCTGCCGCCAGTCGTGGTCAGATGCCGTGGCGCTGCGCGCCCACTGGCCGTGACGCGTACTGCGCCAGCGCGCGGTGGTACCGACGGCGCGGACCAACAACTGCCGGAGCCGCGCGCAGGCGTGCCGAGGAAGCTGATGGAGGGCGGCGAGACGGCGCCCGCCGAGAAGGCGCCCGCCGAGAAGGCACCCACTGAGACGGCGCCCGCCGACCCCGCCCCGGCGGGCGAGGCGGCCAGCCCCGGCGATGCCGCCCCCGCGTCGCCCGTTGAGGGCGCCCCGGCCGGGGACAAGACCGACGCGACCCAGGGCGGCGAGGGCACCGGCAGCGAGACCCTGCCGGGCATGCCCGGCGGCGGCGGCGGTGGCGGCCTGTTCCCCGGCCTCCCGGGCGGCGGCGGTGGCGGTCTGTTCCCTGGCCTGCCCGGCCGCCCCGGCGGTGGTGGTGGTCTCTTCCCCGGCCTGCCCGGTCGCCCCGGCGGCGGTGGCGGTGGCTGGCAGCAGGTGCGGCGGGCATGGGCTTGGCTGCGCGCTTGCTGCTGTGGCTTGAGGCAAGGCCTCATCGCACGCCTGACCCGCGCTCGCCACGCTTGTCCCGCAGCCCCCTGGCGGTGGCTGGCAGCAGCCTCCCGGCGGCGGCGGTGGCTGGCAGCAGGTGCGGCGGGCATGGGCTTGGCTGCGCGCTTGCTGCGGTGGCTTGAGGCAAGGCCTCATCGCACGCCTAACCCGCGCTCGCCACGCTTGTCCCGCAGCCCCCTGGCGGTGGCTGGCAGCAGCCTCCTGGCGGTGGCGGTGGCTGGCAGCAGCCTCCCGGCGGTGGCTGGCAGCAGCCTCCTGGCGGTGGCGGTGGCTGGCAGCAGCCTCCCGGCGGTGGCTGGCAGCAGCCTCCCGGTGGTGGCGGTGGCTGGCAGCAGGTGCGGCGGGTGCCCGCCGCATGGGCTTGGCTGCGCGCTTGCTGCTGTGGCTTGAGGCAAGGCCTCATCGCACGCCTATCTCGCGCTCGCCACGCTTGTCCCGCAGCCCCCTGGCGGTGGTGGTGGCTGGCAGCAGCCTCCCGGCGGCGGTGGTGGCTGGCAGCAGCCTCCCGGCGGCGGCGGTGGCTGGCAGCAGCCTCCCGGCGGCGGTGGTGGCTGGCAGCAGCCTCCCGGCGGCGGCGGTGGCTGGCAGCAGCCTCCCGGTGGCGGTGGTGGCTGGCAGCAGCCTCCCGGCGGCGGCGGTGGTTGGCAGCAGCCTCCCGGCGGCGGCGGTGGCTGGCAGCAGGTGAGCAGTGGGCTCGGCAGCGCTTGCGCTCGTGCGGCCACGCGCCGCGGCGGCGGGGAGAAAGGCGGAGGGGGGCCCCGCCGCAGCGGCCTCAACCCTGAAACGCTTAACCCCTCAACCTTGATCAGCGCCACGCCACGAATCGTGGTTGACCCGCCGCCGCCTCGCTGCGCCTGCCCCGCAGCCCCCCGGCGGTGGATGGACACAGCCCCCCGGCGGCGGCCGCCGCTGAGCACTGCACTCAATAAGCGAGCTTCGCCGGACAGCCGCATTGCTGCTACAACCGACAGCGCCACTGTGTGGGGGCCTTCCTGCGCCACTGTGTGCCTATCCTTTTGCCAACGTACGCCGGTTCCCTGCCTTCTAGGCTAACACCGAACGCCGGGCGCCCGTGCCCCGCCCAACGCATGCGCTGCGCGCGGCTGTTGACCACGCTGACTCGCCGGGCGAGCGTTCATGAATGTTGATCACGCCGCGTCACTCGCTCGTGTGTAAGAATTACCGCTCCGCGCCGTCACCGCGCTGCGCCGCTCCCACCGCCCGGCGGGCCCCGCCGCCGCCGCCGCCGCCGCCGCCGCCGCCGCCGCCGCCGCCGCCGCCGCCCTCGCCCGCCGTGCTGCCGCCCGTGAGCTGGCCGTCGGCTGCGATGCCCTCCCACGTCAGATTGTCGTTGGTGTAAACGCACTTTTCGGCCGCGATTGCCATCGCCCGCCGCGCGACGTCGAGCGCGGGCAGGCCGGGCACGGGCAGCAGCGCGCGCGCCGCGGCGATCGCGTAGCGCGCGCCGCTGCCGATCGCGTGCACGCCGTCCGCCGGCTCCAGCAGCTCGCCGCGGCCGCTGACCTCGAGGCAGGTCTGCGCGTCCGCCACGATCATCGTCGCCTGGCGGCGGCGGCGGCGGCGGCGCCAGCGGCGCCGGCAGGCCTGAGGCGGAGCCAGCGGCGCCGGCCGCGCGGCGGCGCCGCGCGGCGCGGCGCGGCCGCCGCGCCCCGCGCAGCGCGCGCCGCGTGCGCGCCTCGAGGTGGCGCAGGATGCGGTCCTGGCGCCAGACCTTGGCCAGCTCGACCGCAGCGCGGCGCAGCTGGCCCGGGTGCGCTTCGAGGCGCTGCTCGAGGCGCTCAAACAGGGTGAGCCCGTCGGCGGTGCTGCCGGCAAAGCCGCCAAGGCTCGGCACCGGCTGCGTCGCGAGGCGGCGCAGCTTGCGCGCGTTGGGCTTGACGACCTTGGACCCCGCGCTGATCTGGCCGTCCGCCATCAGCACCACCTCGCCGTCCTTGCGCACGCAGAGCACGGTGGTGCCGTGCACGGCCGGCGCGCCGTGGAAGGCAGCAGCGCGCCCGCTGCTCGAGCACGCGGCGAGCGCGCAGAGGTGGCAGCAGCCCGCGGCGCAGCGGCACCGTGGGGCCGCTAGCAGGGCTTGCAGCAGCGGCTGCTGGAGCGGCTGGTGGAGCGCGCGGCGCAGCATGGCGGCGAGCGCTGCTGCTGCTGCTGCTCGCTGCTGCCGGTGCGCCAAGTGGCGGTGGGGTGGCGGTGGGGGCGCTCCGCCTGCCCTCTCTGAAAGAACAGGAAGCTTCGGAGCCAACTGTGGTGGGGGAGAGTGTGCCGGGGAGCGGCGGCGCTCGCGCTTTGCTCACCTGTCGTCACCCTGCTGAAGCGCGGTCGCCGCAGCTGCGGGCTCCCAGCCCGCGCCCCTCGCCGCCCACAGCCCCGTCGCCCGCCGCTCAACGCGCCTCTGTGCGGACGATGTTGCGGGCCTGCGCCTGCGCCGCTGCCTACGCCGCTGCCGCCACCACTCGCGGCCTCGCCGACGCCACGCCGTCCGCCGCGCCCAGCGCCAAGGCGCTCTACCGCGAGCTCTGCAAGCACATCAGGAGACTGCCCAAGTGCGCCCGGCGCGGGGGCGCGCCGCGCGGGCACGCGCGGTGCCGCTGCTGCTACTCGCGAGCGGGCCGCCGCCGCCGCCGCCGCGGCAGGGAGGCGCGGCTGTATTACCGCAACTACGCGCGGCAGCACTTCACCAACTACACCGACGAGGCCGACCCCGCGGCGCTCGCGCGCCTGCACGAGCGTGCGCGCGCCGACGCGGCCTGGGTCGTGCAAAAGGTGCGCCGGCGCGGGGCCGGCGGCGGGCCGGCGCGCGTCACCTCGCCCGCGAGGCCGCGCGTCCGCCGCGTCCGCGCCCGCCGGCCGCAGTACGCCAAGCAGTGACGCGCCGGCGCGGCGCCCCGCGCGATGGTGGCGGCGCGCGAGCTCGCGGCGGGCGCGGCGAGCACGGCGCTGTGGTGCTGCTGCTCGTCGCTGCTGATCATCTACAACAAGCAGCTCTACGACGGCGGCTTCCCCTTCCCCTGCGCCGTCACGGGCATGGGCCAGGCACGGCGGCCGCCGGGCGCGGCCGCGGGGGGCACGTGCGGCGCGCCGGCGCGTGCGCCGCCCGCCGCCCACGCCCGCGCCCGCGCCCGCGCCCGCGCCCGCGCCCGCGCCGCCCGCCGCCCACGCCCGCGCCTCGCGCCGCCCGCGCCCGCCCCCGGCGCGGGCAGGCGTTCTCCGCGCTCGCCGGCCTGCTGCTCGGCGCGGCGCGCGTGATGCCGCTGCGGCGCCCGCCGCGCGCGCGTCCGACTGGGCGGCGCTCGCGCCGATCGTGGCCTGCACCGCCGCCACGATGTGGCTCGGCAACGCCGCGTACATGGCGCTGAGCCTGAGCTTCATCCAGATCCTCAAGGCCTTCACGCCCGCGCTCACGCTGCTCATCGGCGCGGCCGCGGGCGTCGAGGCGCTGCGCCCGGGGCTGGTGCTGGCGGTGCTGCTCATCGCCGCCGGCACCGGGTGCGCGGCGCGGTCAGCGGCGCGGCGCGTGCCCGCGCCGCCGCGCCCGCGCGCGCGCCCGCCGCGCCCGCGCGCCCACGCGCCGCCCGCCGCCGGACGCGCCGCGCGCCTGGCCACCGCAGCGCCGCGGTCGCAGTCGAGAGCGGCGCGCCGAGCTACAGCGTCGCGGGCCTGCTCGTCTTTCTGTGCTCCAGCGCGACCGAGGCGGGGCGCGTCGTGTGCAGCCAGCTGCTGCTGGGGCCCTATCGGTACAACAGCGCCGAGGTGCTCGTCTACGTCGGCGCGCCCTCCGCGCTCGTGCTGCTCGGGGGGTCCCTGCTGCTCGACGGCGGCGCGCTGGTGCGGACCGGCGGCGCGCTGCTCGCGGCGCGGCCGGCCGCGTTCCTGCGCGCGTGGTGCATGAGCGGGCTCGTCAACCTCACCAGCTACCTCGCCATCTCGACCACGAGCTCGCTGACCTTCAAGGTCGCGGGCTGCCTCAAAAACCTGGCGGTCGTCTGGTACGGCGTCGCCGCGCACGGCGACGCGATCGGGGCGGGGCACCTCGCCGGCTACGCCGTCTCGGTCGCCGGCTTTGCGCTGTACAGCGCGCTCAAGAGCGGCGCCGGCGCCAGCGCGGCGCGGCGGGGCGGCGAGAAGAAGGCGGCGTGAGCGGCCGAGAGGATGGGATGTGAATCGCGTGTGTCATTTTGACCGTCGTTTGACCGCGACGTTGGAGCTCCGCCGCTCGCGCCGCGCGACCCCAGAAGCAGGCTGCTGGCAGCACGCCAGCCGCGGCGGCCGCGCAGCGGGAGCTGAGCGCGACGGGCGCTGCGCGGCGGCGAGCAGCGAGCAGCGGTGCGCGCGATGGCCGCCGCCCGCGCCGGCGCCGGCGCGCGTCTGCGGCGGCGGCCGCGATTCTGACGTCGTGCGTGGTCGACGAGACGGAGCGGCAGGTCTTCGACACAAGGCAGCCGCGCCAGCCCGCAGCGCGACAATTCGGCAGCGCGTGCGTGGCGGCGCCATGGATCCGCATGATTAGAGGCAAGCGGGAAGGCGGGACAAGCCCGCGCAGCAGTCGAAACAACCGTGCTGCTGCGGTCCAATCGCCGCGCCGCGCCGCGCCGCACGTGCTGCGCGCGCGCGCCCCGGCGCACCCAGCAGGAACGCCGCGCCCTCCAGGCACACCGCGGCGCCCAGCAGCACCTGCCAGGCCGCGGCGGCGAGCTCGGGCGGCAGCGCGGCGCCGTGCGCCTCCAGCGGCGGGCCGGCGCTCGCGCGTCCGAGCCACCTGCAGATGTCCGCCCCGCGGCCCCGCGCCCGGGCTGCCCGCTGCGCGTGCCCGTCGCCCTGCGCGCCGCACCTCGCGCAGCACTAGGTTGGCGCTGTACGCCGCCTGCACGATGTAGCGGCAGACGCGCGCCATGACGGCGTCGACGTTGATGTCCTCCTGGTCCTCGGTCAGCTCCTCGATCATGCGCTCGAGCGCCGCGAGGCTGAACGCCCCCGTGCCGACAAGCCTGCTGTGGGCGGGGAGGGACCGGGAGAGTCCGCGGGACCGGGAGAGTCGGCGGTCGGCAGGAATGGTGCGCGGCGCGCACAGTCGCGCGCGCGCGCGCGAGGCAGGACGCAGCGCTCACGTCTCGACCGCCCGGAGCACGCGGGTGCGGGCGGCCATGCCCCCTGAACCCTTGCCGGTCCACCCGCGGATGAGGTCGCCGGCGCTGCCGTCGCGGTAGTCGCCCACCTGCGTACGAGCGGCGGCAGGCGGCAGGGCGCGTGTGCCGTGACGGCAGGCCGGCTGCCGCCAGACTGAGCGTCCAGCGGGCACCCAGGCCCAGCCCCAGCCCAGCCCCGCTGCGCGCGCGAGGCGCTCACGCTGAGCGCAGCCAGCACGACCGCGGCGGTGACGCTCATGGTGGCGCCGAGGCCGAGCTTGGCAGAGAACTCCTGCCAGAACGTGGTCAGGTTGCGGTACACAAGCGTGTCGGAGCCGTGGCTGCCGTCAGACCGCGGGGGCCGGCCGATGCGCACGAGCGTGAGCTCGCTGACCTCGTCCAGAAGGCCGAGCGCAGCGACTGCGGGCGCGGTGGGCGGGCGGCGCGCGGCGCGCGGGCGGGCGGGCGGGTGAGGGCGGGCCGCCTCGGACCTGCGGGCAGGCGGCGGGGCGGCGCTCACCGAGCCAGTCGTCGTCCTGCGTCATCAGCACGACGCGCACGCTGCGGCTGTCCAGCCCCGCCGCGCGGCACGTCTGCAGCACCGCGCCGCGCAGCATGAAGTCGGCCTCGGTGCCGGCGCCGCTGCCGTAGACGTGGTACTTCACGTGCGAGGAGGGAACGAGCGTCTTCATGCGCACGTCGTCGCTGGTCAGCACGCGCAGCGCGGCGGCCAGCTGGCGGCGCGTGTCAGCCTCGAGCGCCGCCGCGTGCTGCTCGTCGCTCGCCAGGGGGTCGCTCTGCACGCCGGCGTGCTTGTACGGCGCGTACGACGTCTCCATCACGAGCTGCGGGCGCGAGCGTGCCGGCCCGGCGGCAGCGGCAGTGAGTGTGAGAGGGGGGGGGGGGGGGGGGGGGGGGGGGGGCGAGGGGGGCGCGGCGCGGGGCGGGGGCAGGGAGGCGCGCGGCGGCGGTTTAGCTCACCGCCACGTGCGTGAGCGAATAGTTGAGCCCCGCCTGCTGCATGTACGCGTCGACGCGCTGCACGACCTGCCTGGCAGCCACATCGGGGTTCTCGCTGAGGCCGTCCCCGACGTACTGCAGCCGCGACACGTCGTAGGGCACCTGCGCGCGCGGGCGTGCCTCGGCGCGCGGCGGGGCGCGGCGGCCCGCCCCGCCAGGTGCCTGCGCGCCGCCTTGCAGTTACGGCGGCGGGCGCAGCGGCGGGCCCATGCGCCGTGCTCACCACCGTGTTCTCGGGCGGAAGGCCGCCGAGGAACGAGGCGCCCGGCACGGGCGGCAGCACGCGCACGCTCGAGAAGTCGGCCGGCCCCGCCTGGACAATCGGGCTGATGCCCAGCGCGCCCATGTCGCCTGCGGGAGGGGCGCGGGCGGGGAGACGAGTGCTCGGCGCACCGCACTGCGTGGCGGCGCGCGGCGCGCAAGCGCGGCGCAGCGCTGCTGCTGCGCGGCCGCCGCCGCCCATGCGAGGACCCAGGCCCCCAGGCGCCTTCCCGCGCCGATCGGCAACTCCCCTGGCCTACCTGGCGCACGCCGGGGCGACCGGCGCGCCCACGCGCAGGAGCGGCGGCCGCGGCGCCGACGGCGCCGATTTGCGGTTCTGCGGCGGGCGCTGCGACTCGCAGCGCCCGCCGCACCGCTCGCAGCCTGCGAGCGTCGGTCGCGGCATCGCAGCGACTCGGGAGTCCGTCCGCCGTAGAGAGCGGCGCCACGCCACTCCCCGGGAACGGCCGCCGTGGCTGACACCCAGCCGCAGCTTCAGACGCAGCAGCATCAGCAGCTGCAGACGCAGCAGCTACGTCGCCTGCCTGTCGCCTGCCCGTCTCGGCCTGCCAGCGCGTCGTGTCG
Organism: Scenedesmus sp. PABB004; assembly: GCA_014905635.1. Classification (NCBI taxonomy): domain Eukaryota; kingdom Viridiplantae; phylum Chlorophyta; class Chlorophyceae; order Sphaeropleales; family Scenedesmaceae; genus Scenedesmus; species Scenedesmus sp. PABB004. The sequence continues at coordinate 585,216 of JABVCE010000018.1, forward strand.
GGCGCCATGGACTGCACAGTGCGGCTGCACGCCGGCGTTGACTTCGACTGTGAGGCCGTGCTCAGAGAGGACGCCCGGTTGGACGCGCTCGCGGCGGCCCACGACGCGTCGGTGGCTACAGCGGCCGCGGCGGCGTTTGAGGCGGAGGCGCTGCGCAGCGCGGTCGCGGTCTGCCTGGACGCCGCCCTGGACGCGCTGGAGGTCCTGTACGTGCAGAGGGACGACGAGCCGCTCTCGGCAGTCGCGCTGGCGCACGGCAGCTGGGCGCAGGAGGCGGAGCCGGAGCCGTGCGCCCCCGACACGTGGCTGCGCGGCGCGGTGCCCGTGGCGCCGCCGCCCCCGCGCGCCTGGCGCTCAGCGCCGGCGGCGGCGCCGGCCGGGAGCTGCCGGCGCCGAGAGCGGGCTCGCTGCCGGGCTCCTCGCTGGCCGCGCGGCCGGGCGGATCGGCCAGCGCCAGGCGGCGCGGCGCGTCTGCCGGCTCCAGCGGCCGCGCGTCGTTGGCGGGCCGCAGCAGCTCGGCGCAGCCGGCGCGGCCGGGCAGCAGCAGCAGCCTGTTGGGCGCCGCCGGCACGCGGCGCGGCAGCAGCGCGGCGCAGTCGTGCGCGGCGGAGCAGCCGGAGCAGTCGCCGCCGGAGCAGCCGTCGCCGCCGGAGCAGCAGCCTCGGCCGCCCGCGCCGCCGGGGGCGACCGACCCGGCGCGCGCGGCGGCGCGGGCGGCGCGCGGCGCGGAGGACCGGCTGCGGCAGGAGCTGGCGGTGCGGCGCGCGCAGGAGGCGCTGGCCGCGGAGCTGCGCGCGCGCGACGAGGCTGCGCGCAGCGCGCTCGCCGCGACGGCCAAGGAGCTCAAGGGCCGGGACTTCACGACCGACACGCGCGGCGCGGTCGTGCCGCTCAGCCGCATCGCAGCCGACGCGCTGCCCGCGCCGCCGGGGCCGCAGTTCAGGCTGCAGCAGGCGCCGCCGGCGGGCGCCGAGCCCGGCGCGCCGCGCGCCGGCGGTGGCCGCGGAGCCGGCCGGCTGGGCGGCGCGGCGGACGCCGGCGCGGCCGCGGGGCCGGGCGCCGGCGCGGCACCCGGCGGCGGGCGGGCCCGCGCGGGCCGCAAGCCGGGCGGCGCTGGCGCCGGCGCCAGCGACTACGTGCCCGCGCCCAGCACGGCGCAGCCGCCGGTGCTCGAGACGCTGCGGCCCGCGCCGGGCGTGGTGCTGCGCGCGGGCGGCGGCGCCAAGCTCGGCCCCCGGCGCAACGCGAGCGAGCAGGTCACGCGCAGCGCGTACCAGGCGACAGCCAAGGCCAACAACCTGGCGGCGAGCCGCGCAGCGGCGGCGGGGCCGCCCGCGGGCGCCCGCGCGGGCGCGCGGCCGGGCGCGGTGGGCGGCGCAGCTGCCGCCGCCGCGGCGGCTGCGGCGGCGGCGGGCGGCAGCAGCAGCAGCAGCGGCAGCGGCAGCAGTGGAGGCAGCGCCGGCACCAGCAGCGCCAGCGGCGCCAGCGGCCGAGCGTCGCCCGCGGCCGCCACGTCCGCTGCCGGTGGGCGCGCGTCGCCCGTGCCTGGCACGGGCGGCGCTGGCTGCGACGGGTCGCCCGCTGCTGCTGCACAGGCCAGCATCCTGTCGGCGGCGGGCACCGACGGCACCGCCGCGGCGCGGTCAAGCGCCGGTGGCGGCCGCACGCTGCTACAGCCCGCGTGCGGTGCCTGCGCCGCAGCGGCTGGCCGGCCGCCCAGCCCAGACGTGAACCTGGCGCTGCTGGCCGCGCCGGACTGGGGCGAGGCGGGCAGCGGCAGGTACGACCCGCCGCCGCCCGCGGTGGCGCCGCCGACCGCGAAGCAGCTGCGCGAGGAGTGTGCGTGCGCCGCGCGCCGGCACGCGGGTGGTGCTGCGCGCGAAGCGCCCCGCACGCCCCTGAATGAGCTGAGCGCCTGCTCCCACCGCCGCCGCCGCGCCGCAGTCGGGCGGACCAGCTACCTCCCGAAGCACCGCGCCCCGCTCGCCACGCTGCGGCCGCCGCGTGTGGCGCCGGGGAGCGCCAGAGCGGCGCACAGTAGGGGGTCGTGATGACCCGTGTTGAGCGGTGCCCGCGGCGGCAGCGGCGGCAAATGCGCGCGTGCGCGTCCCGCCCGGCCGCCGCGCGCGCCCCAGGCAGCGCCGCGGCCCCCCACGCCAGCATCGGCGCTGCGTCGCGCCCAGCAGCGCACTCGCGGCCCCCTGGCCGCAATGGTGCTGCGGGCGCACGCGCCGAGTCGCAGGCGCCGTCACGCCGCCCCGCCGCGCGCGGCTAAGTAGCTGCCGCGCGGCAGCTACTTAGCCGCCAGCCCCCCAGCCCTCCCCAGCGCTCCCCACGCGCCACAGCTCACCCTCTCTCGCACGATCGCACCTGCAGCCGCCCACCAAGCAGCCGCAGCCCCCGCCCACCTCGCTCGCTCATCGCCACGATGCTGCGCGCCAGCCCCGCCGCCGCCGCCGCCACGCGCGGCCTGGGCCGCGCCGCCGGCCTCCCCTGCCGCGGCCTGCTGCCCGCCACGCCGCTCGCCGCGCGCCGCGGGGCAGCCGTGGTGCGCCGCTTCAAGGACGGCGACGACGACCGCGCCACCGCGCCGCCCGAGCTGCGCCGCCTGAACGAGACCCGCCTCTCGCCCGAGCAGCTCAGCGAGGTGCGCCCACGCGCGCGCGCGGTGCCGTGGGGAAGCCAGCACGACGGCGGCGCCGACGCGCGCGCGCGTGCTGCCGCCGCTACGCGCAGGTGGCGACCAAGGAGCCGGGCAACGTGAGCCCCCGCATGGCCGAGCTGCGCGCCGACCTGGGCACCGCGGCGGGCGACCTGCAGCAGCTGCAGACCTTCGACGGCCCCGCGCCCGAGACCATCAACGGCCGACTCGCCATGCTGGTGCGGCGCGCGCGCGCGCCCGGCCACCGCGCGCTCGCCTGCCCTGCGCGTCCCGCCGACCCGCCGCGCTCGCCCGCCGCCGCGGGGCGCGCAGGGCGTGCTGGCGGGGCTGGTCGGCGAGTGGAAGACGGGCCTGGGCCTGCTGGAGCAGACGGCGGACCACCCGGTGGTGGTGTTCCTGAGCTTCGTGCTCATCTCCATCGCCACCTACGTGCCCCTCGTCAAGTGAGCCCCGCCCCGCAGCGCGCGCCGCGCGCAGGCTGCGCGCACGCGCCCGCGGCGCGCGTCTGGCTGACCGGCTGACCGCGCGGCCCTCCCGCCCGCGTACCGCGCCGCAGGGGCTACACGCGCAAGGAGCCGTTTGCCAACTCCTTCCTGGGGCTTGCGTGGACGCCTCGCGCGGAGAACTGGAACGGCCGACTGGCGATGATCGGCTTTGCGGGCATGGTGCTGACCGAGGCGGCGAGCGGCATGAACACGCTGCAGACCTACGGCCTGCAGTCCTGGATGCACGCCATGCACTGAGGCCGCCGCGCTGCCTGGGGGCTGACTCGCGCGACTTGAATTACCGGGCGCGCTGCGCACCTTCGCGAGCGCGCGCGCGTGACCGCTGACCGGGCGTTGCGCCGCCGGGGGTGGGCGGCAGACTGTAACACCAGGGACGCGCACACACGCCGCCCGCTCAGCGCCCTCGCGTCGTCGTCGCGTTGCCGGCGGCCGGCAGCGACGCGCAGGCGGTCACCGCGACGGCGCTGCGGTCGGCGCCCGCGGCCGGGCAGGTGTCCCCGTAAACCAGCCGGAAGCCGCACGCGCGCGCAAAGCCGCTCGCCACTGTGCGACGAGCGGCGGCGGCGGCGGCGGGCGAGTCGGGTGAGGCGCCGGGGGCGCGCGCCGGCCAGCGCGCGCGGGCGCGCGGCGCGCACGCGAGCGGTAGGTGCTGGCGTCGTTGCCCGCCAGCTGCACCGCAAAGGCCAGCACGCCCGGGTCGCAGGAGCAGAACGCGATGTTGAACGCGCACGCCGCGGCGCAGCAGGCGCGCGACGGCGGCGGCGCCGACGCGATGAAGGCGTCGACCTGCGCCTGCGTGACCGTGACCGGCGCCGCCGGCGCGCCGCCCTGCGGCGCCTGCGGCGCGCGCGGCGGTGGCGGCGGCGTGGAGCGTCGCGCGTCGCGCGGGTCCCACGCCTGCCGGCGCCCGCCGCCAGCCCCCGGCGGCGCGCGCGCCTGGGCGCCGAAGAACGCCTGCGCGGCGGTGAAGACGTCGGCGCAGGCGGTCTGGACCTCGGTGCCGCTGTTCACGCAGGCCTCGGGGATGGCGGAGAGGTCGGGCGCGGGCGAGGCGGCGGGCTGCGCGGCCGCGCCTGCCGCGAGGCAGGCCAGCGCCAGGAGCAGCGCGGCGCGCGCGGGCGACGGCATCGTGGCGGGATTGGGCAGGGCGGTGAGTGGGCAGCGGGGAGTGGGGCTGCGGCGGCAGCGCGCGGCGCTGGCTTGCGGCTGCGCGCACCTGCCGCCTGAGCCCCGGACCTGACACCTGCCGCCGCGCGAGCGAAGTTGACGTTGGCTCCCGCCCTGGCGCTCGCAGGGGACTGTGGACGACACACCGCGCACGGCACGCGCCGCGCAGGGCGGGCCGTGCGTGCAGCGGCGAGCAGCAGCCGGCGAGCGCGCGGCGCCGCGCGCGCCCGGGAGCGGCGGCGGCCCGGGCGACCGCTCTGGCGCGTGTGACCGCCGTGTAGGCGCGGGCCGGCCCGGCAGGGCGCCCCGAAACCTGCTGCGGGCGCCGGCGGCGGCCGACAGCAGCGGCGCTGCTCAAGCACGGCGCTGCTCAAGCTCTCTCTGTTTGAACGGTTGCCCTGCCGTGGCGCCGCCTGCTGCTGCTCAGCTACCAGCTCGCCTCGGCGCTCGCGAGCCTGCGCGCGCTCACGGCGCGGCCCGCGCAGCGCTGCACCGCGACGCCAAGCCCGCCCACGCGTTCACAGAGAACCTGACCAGCCACAGTGATTGAGCAATCCCAGCAAAAAGGGTCACTCGCCCTTGGCCTCCTGCGATGGCTGCACCGCCGCCGCCGCCGCACGCGCCTGCGGCTGCCCGCTCCCAGCGGCGGCCTCGCCGACGCCTGGCGCCTCGGCCGGCGCGCCCCCGTCGCCGCCGGCCACGAGCTTGAATTCAGCGCCCGCCGCCTCCGCCAGCGCCAGCGCCGCCGCTGCGCCGGCCTCCACCTCTGCCGCGTCCACCGCCGCCGCGGCGGCGGCCGACGCGGCGTCCGCCGCCGCCTCTGCCGCGGCAGCAGCCTGCTCCGCGGCATGCTGCACGTCACGCAGCTGGCCGTGCGGCCCGCGGCCCTCGTACCAGGCCGACACGTGCTCCGCCAGCTCGCCCTCGAGCGCCTGCTGCGCCGCGTCGGCGGGCGCGGGCCGCTGCTCGTCGTCGTCGCTGCCGCTGTCCACCGACTCGGCATCGTCCAGGAAGCCGCCGCCCGACCAGCCGCCGGGCGCGCCCGCGCCGCCGCCCGGCGCCGCCGCGCCGTCGGCGCCCGGCGCTGCGGCCGCCGGCCCCCCTGCTGCTGCCGCGCGTCGCCCGCGGCCGCCAGCGGCGGCTCGGCGGCGCCCTGCTCGCTGGTGTCGTCCGCCGCGCCGACCGCCTCCCACGCCGCGCCCGCCAGCCCCGGCGCCTGCGCCTCGCGCGCCGCCTGGCCGGCCTTGCCAGCCGAGATCTTGCGGTCCAGCAGCGCCAGCACCTGCTCCAGCAGGTCGGGCGTCTGCTGGATCACGCCCAGCACCTGCGAGCCCGTGCGTGGCGGGCGCGCCGGCAAGCCTGGGCGTGCGGCCGCTGCCGCCGCGTGGCGCCGCGCGGCGGCCGGCCGGCCGCCCGCGCTGCCTGCGCTGCCGCAGCCCCCGGCGCCGCGCCGCGCCGCGCACGGGCGCACCTCGGACGGCTCAAAGCTGTCAACCGACTTGGCGGCGGCGCCCGCCGCCGCCGCGGCTGCGCGCGCGGCGCGGGCGGGGCGAAGGTTTGGCCACGGGCCGCCGCGCCGCGCCGCGCCGCGCCGCGCCGCGCCGCGCCGCGCTCCCGCAAGCGCCCCCTGCCGGCCCGCTCACCCAGGGCGTCATCAAGCTCGCCCTCTTCCAGCTCAAACTCCTCCGCCTCGCCCTCGGCCCCACCGCGCGGCGCACCCTCGTCGTCGTCCTCGCCCTCCTCCTCCTCCTCCTCCTCCTCGCCGCCCTCCCACTCCTCCTCGGCCGGCGTCGCCGCGAGCTGCAGGTAGCTCAGCATGCCCAGCGCCTGCCAGTGCTCCTGGTGCACCAGCAGCGTGCGCAGGATGGACGCCCAACCCGTCACGCCGGCGCAGCTGCGGCGGGCGGCGCGCGAGCGCGGGTGGTGGGCCGCACAGGGCGGCGCGCCGCGCGGCGGCGCGCGCGCCAGCGCGCGCCCGCGCCCGGCGCCTGCGCGCGGCGCACCGCGTGCCGCGCAGCGCCGCGGGCCGCTCTCCGAGCAGCGCGCGCACGCAGGCCTCCGCCGCGGCCGCGCTGGCGGCGAGGTTGTATCCGCCCTCGAGCAGGATGCCCAGCGGCGCGAGCGGGCGCAGCAGCGCCGTGAGCAGGCCGTAGCACTCGGGGTGCAGCCGGTACCGCCCTGCGGCAGCGGGCGTGGGTGAGAAGGGGGGGAGCCCGGTGGCGCGCCGGTGGCGCAGGCGGCTCGTCGCCGGCGGCTGCGGCTGCGCACGCACGCGGCTGCGCACGCGCGTGCAGCACGCACCGAGCGGGTCCTTGTCCGCTGCGTCAAAGCCGGCGCTGACGAGGATGAGGTCTGGCCGGAACTCCGCCAGCACCGGCAGCACGAGCACCTGCCACGCGGTGATGTAGTCGCCGTCCGCGATCGGCGGCGCGTCGACCTGCGCGCGGCGGGGCGGGCGCGGCGCGGGGTCGAGCGCGGGCGCCCGGCGCCCGCCCGCGGCGGGGCGGCCCGCAAGGCTGCACAGCAGGCGCCCGCGGCGCCGGCCCGCGCCTGCACGCGGCGGCCGCGCTTGTCCATGACCGTCGGCGGGCTCCACGCGACGTTGAGCGTGCGGCCGCGCCCGCGCCCGCTGCCGACGGCCTCCGCCGCGCCAGAGCCCGGGAAGAAGCCACTGGGGGAGGGGGGGGGGGGGCGTGGGCGGCCCGCCCGCTGGCATCCGCCGAGCCCCGCGCGCGCCGCGCCCCCCGCCGCAGCGCCCCCGCCGCTGCGGCGCACCTGCCGAAGCGGTGCAGGCTGATGACGAGCACGTCTGGGTCTTCGTCAAAGATCTCGGCCGTGCCCTTGCAGTGGTGCACGTCCCTGCGCCCCCGCGCGGCCGGCGGTGTGAGCGCGCCGCGCGCGCGCGCGCGTGCGGTGCGGGCGGCCCGACGCACGCGCCGTCCGAGGCACGCGCCGCCGCGCCGCACCAGTCGACGATGGCCACGCGCCGCGCGCCCGCGCGCTGCGCCGCGCGCGCGGCGACTGCGGCGCTGTTGAAGTAGCTGCCCGCCTCGGCGCTGTCCGAGCCTGCCGGGCGGCAGCGGCGCAGGCGGCCGCGCGCGTGAGCTCGCGGGGCCGCGCTGCGCCGCGGCGGCGGCGGCGGCGGCAGCGGCGGCAGCGGCGGCACAGCCCCGCGGCCCCGTGCGCCGCCCCGCGCGCCGCACCCGCGGCGTGGCCCATGGGGCGGACAAAGGCCATGCCGTTGGAGGCCTCGCCCCGCACCAGCTGCGTCGCGAGCTCTGCGGCCGTGCCCGCCGCCGTGCGCGCGGCGCGGAAGGTGTACCTGCGCGGCAGCAGGCGGTGCGGGGCGTGAGGCGGCGCTGCTTGGCTGCCCCCGAGCGGCGCCCGCCGCCCCCGCGCCGCGCGCCTGTTGCCGAGCGCGTCCGCCGCGAGGTGCGCGGCCACGCGGTTGAGGTCGCTCGGCTGCGCCGCCGCGCTGAGCGCGGCCACCGCCGCGACGAGGCCCTCGGTGTGCACCGCCAGCAGCTCCTCGTCGGTGGCCTGGCGCGGCTGCAGGTGGTCGCACACGTCTGCGCGCGCGTGAGCCGCAGCGAGGGCGGGCGCCGCGCCTCGGCGCGCGCGCGGAACGCAGCGCGCAGCGCGCGGCCGCCGGCGCCGGCGCGCGCCGCGCCGCACCCAGCAGCCCCGCGGCGCGCAGGCGCGCCAGCGTCGCGACCAGGCGCTCGGGGCGCTCGTGGTTGGGCGGCAGCAGCCCGCGGTGCAGCAGCATGGACGGCTCGTGCCCCGGCTCGGCCTCATCCTCCCACGCCAGCAGCGTGAGCGGCAGCTGCACAATGCCCGCGTCCGCCAGCAGCTCGCGCGCGTGCCGCAGCGCGATGCCGGCCTCCAGCCGCCGCGCCGCGTCGGCGCCGCCGCCCGCCGCGCCGCCGCCCGCGGCGCGGCCCTGCTGCTGCGCCTTCAGCCACGCCGGCGCCTGTGCAGCCAGCGCCGCGCGGCTCGACACGCCCAGGCTGAACAGCAGGCCGTCGTCGGCCGGCAGGTGCCCGCACGCCCCGCACGCCGCGGCGGGGCGCAGCGGGTCGAGCGGCGTGCAGCAGTTGGCACAGAAGCCTCCCGGCGCGCGCACAAACGCGGCCGCCGGCGCGCCGGGCTCCGCTTGGCCGGGCGCCGGCGCCGCGCCGGGCTCCGCCGCCGTCTCCGCCTGCGCCCGCGGCGGCTCGGAGCGCGTGGGCCGGGCTGCGCCGCGCCCTCGCCGCGCCGCGCCGCGCCGCGCCGCGCCGCACCTCGCCGCCCGCGGCGCTGCCGGCGATGGGGATGTGGTCCAGGATGTCCAGCAGGCGGATGGCATAGGCGGGGTCGTTGGCGATATCCACGCTCGGGTCGACCAGCGGCGGCGGCGCGCTCTGCGAGCCGCGGCCCGCCGCGTAGCTGCTGCCGCCCGCCCACGCGCGCTCGTCGGGCTGCCCCGGCGGCGCATCGCTGGCTTCGTCCGCGGGGCCGACCGCGAGCGCCGGCAGCTCCACGAGCAGCGCGGCGAGCTCCGACTCGCTTTGCTCACGCGACTCTCGCGGCACCTGCGCCTGCTGCGCCTGCTGCTGCTCCCCCGCCGCTCGGTCCTCCCCGCTGCTGTCGCTGCTGCTGTTGCTGCCGCCGCCGCCGCCGCCGCCGCTGCGGTCGCTGCTGCCGCCGTCGCCGGCGCCGCCTGCGCGCGCCGCCGGCGGCTCGGGCGCTGCCGCAGCCAGGTCCGCCGCGGCGGCCTGCTGCGGCGGCGCGCCCACGCCCGCAGCCACCGCCGGCGGCGGCCACGCGCCCTGCAGCTGCTCCGCGCTGAACAGAACGTACTCCGGCTCTGCGCCGCCTTGCCCCGCAGCGGCGCCCGGCCGCCGCGCCCCGCGCCGGCCGCCGGCGCCGCCGCCGCGGTGTCGGGCGCCCGGGGGCAGCACGCGCCGCAGCGGCAGGGCGCCCGCCGGCGCGGCGAGCAGCAGCAGCGGCCGCGCGCCGCTCGCCGCCGGCCGCATGCTGTCGGCCTGCACCCGCTGGGCGGTGGCTGGGTCGGTCTCTCACACCGCCCTTCCGCGGTTGGGCTGCGGGGTGCGCGCGGCCGGGCGTCGGCCTCCGCCGCTGAGGCGGTTGCGGCCCGTCCTGCGCCGCGCGCTGGCTCTTGCGCCCTGGCGGCGTTTGCGGAGGATCGAGCTTGCTCCCGTCAATGCGTGGGAGCGATCAGGCGCGGCCGCGAGCGGGGACGCGCGAGCAGCGCGCGGGGCGGTGTGCGGCGGCGGCTCCGCTGCTTCCAGGCGCGTCGCTTGCGGCGCGGCCGGTGGGTGGATGCGGTGTCTGACACCGAAAGGTCAACGCTTGCAACTCTGCCGCGCCGCGCTCAAACCGCGGCCGCCGCGCCGCGCTCAAACCGCGGCCGCGCCGCGCCTGCTTGCGGCGCCGGGCGGCGCTCCTGCTCAAACTCAACCTGCTGCCCTGACTTCTCACTCGTCGCTCTCGCCGTCGCCGTCGCTGGCGTCGCTGCCACCGCCGCCGCCCAGCGCGGCGAGCGTCGCCGCGGCCGCGTGGTCGGGGTCGGAGCGCGCCAGGAAGGCCGTCCACTGCGCCTCGTCCATGTCGGCGTCGCGCTGCTCCGCGTCGCGGCGCTTCTTGGCCGCCGGCGCGGGCGCCGCGCGCCCGGACGCGCCGCGCTTGCGCGCGCCGCGCGGCGCGGGCGCCTCCTCGTCCCAGCCGGGCTCGTCCTCATCGCCCTCCGTCGCGCCCTCGTCGTCCGACGCCTGCTCCTGCTCCTGCTGCTGCGCCTGCTGCCGGCCGACCGCGGCCGCACCGCGCGGCTGCCGCCGCCGCTTCTCGCGCGCCGCCGGCGGCGGCAGCCGCGCGCCGGCCTCGTCGTCGCTGTCGTCCAGCAGGGAGATGACCTCTGCCGCGCCGCCGGGCTCGCGCTTCACCGCCGCCGCACCCGCACCCGGCTGGCGCTCGACCTGCACGCCGCCGCCGGCGGCGTCGCCGGCCGCGGCGGCCCGCGCGCGCCGCAGCGCCGCCTCGGCCGCGTGCGCGCGCGCGTCCGCGGCGTCGGCGGCGGCGCGCGCGGGGTGCGAGGGCGTGCCGGGGCCGCGCACGCTGCCGCCGCCGGGCGAGCGCCCCTGGCCGCCGGCGGGCGCACCCCACGGCAGCGCGGGGGAGCGCGCCGCCGCGGCGTCGGGCGCGCCATCGCCGGCCTCGGCGGCCGCGGCCGCGGCCGCCGCCGCCACGCCGGAGAGCGTGATGGTGCGGCTGCCGCCGCCCAGCCGCTGCGCGCCGCCGCCGCCGCCGCCACGGCCGCCGCCGCCGCCGCGGCCGCCGCCGCCTGCAGCGGCCGCGCCTGCGTTGGGCCCGCGGCCGGCGCGCCAGATGCCAGGCGGGTCGCGGCGCCCCCCGCGGGCGCCCGCGCCGCCGCCGCCGGCCGCGGGTGCGCCGGCGCCGAAGCTGCTGGGAAGGCTGTTGGTGACGGCGTGCATCGCGACAAACATCGCCTTGGCCGCCGCCTGGCGCGCGGGCGCGAGGACGCCGTCCCACAGGGCCAGCGTCTCGCTGTCGGCGGTCACGCGGTCGCTCGCCAGCAGCAGCTCGCCCGCTGCCTTGGCGAAGAGGGTCTTGCGCCGGCTCTGCGTGGGCGCCTCGCGGTGGATGTCTTGCTTGGTGACGGCGAGGCAGCCCTTGTTCACCGCGTCGGACCTGTGCGTGAGGCAAGCAGGGCGCGTGAGCGGGCGGCGCCGCACGCGCCGCGCCGCCGCCCCGCACGCGCAGCGCCACGCCGCCGCGCGGCGCCCGCCGCGCACCAGAACGACCTGAAGCCCCGCCGCACGCAGCCCTGCGGCGAGGTGGTGCCTGCGCGCGGGCGGCGCGGCTGCTGAGCGGCGGCGCCGCGCGGGGCGGCGTGCGAGCATGAGCGCGCCGCCCCCGCCGCCCTGCCGCCGCACACACCAGGCGGGTAGGTCTCGGCGAGCAGCTGCACGAGCAGGGCGCGCTGCTCGCGCCACGCGCCCACGTTGGTGTTGCCGAGGCCGCCCTTGACCTCGGTCGCGCACTGCGGGCGCCAGGCGCCGGGCGGTGGGCGCCGCGCGTGCCGCCCCTGCCGCCGCCGCCGCCGCCGCTGCGCCGCCCGGGCGGCTGGCGTGCGGCGCCGCACCGGCAGCGCGCCGCCGTCGAGCGCGAGCGCCACGTCGGGGTGGGCGATCACGCGCTGCAGCACGGTGCGCGAGACGCAGGAGTGCGTGTATGCCGGGTCGGTGAGCAAGGTGAGCTTGACCTCCCAGTCCAGGTCGTCTGCGGGGCACGGAGCAGCGCGCGCCGCGCGCTCTGCGAGGTGCAGCCGCTGCCGCCGCCGCCGCTGCCTGCCGCGTGCTCGCGGCGCGGTGGAAGGTGTGCTGAGGCTGCCCCCGGCGCCTCGCGCCGAGCAGCGCGCCTGGCGCCGCAGCAGCACGCGCCTGGGTGCCGCTCGAGCGGCTCGTCGTTCTCAATTGCAGCAGAGCACGTGGCCGCCATGATGCCGCCAGCGAAAGGCATGAGCCCCAGCGCATAGAGCGTCGGCATTGCTGCGCCCGGCGCCGCGCCGCTGCTGGCGCCGGCGGGTGCGGCGCCGCTGTCGCAGCGCCCCGCCGCCGCGCTGTCGCCGCTGCGCGGGGTTGGAGGGGCTGGCCGGCCGCGCTCGCGCGGGGAGCGACAGTCGAGCCCCCGTAAGACCGCGAACCGCCGCGACGGCCTCGTCACACACCGCAGCACGCGCGTCGCGACCGCGCGCCGCCAGCAATCGCCCCGCGCAGCAACTCGCGCGCGGTCAAAGAATGGCGCTCCCCAGGGTCTCTCCCCACGCACGCTGCGCTACGCTCCCGCCGCTGCGGCCGCGCCCGCGTCACTGCTCCTCGAGCGCGGGCGCGGCGCCGACCTCGGGCGCCTCGCCCTCGCCGCTGCGCTTGGCGAGCTCGAGCAGCGCGGGCGCCAGCTTCTCGCCCGCGACCACGGCCTTGATCTGGCCCGCCGTCAGCGTCTCGTGGTCCACGAGCGCCGCGGCGAGGCAGTGCAGCTGGTCGAGCTTCTCCGTCAGCAGCGCCTTGACCTGCGCGCGCGCGCCGACCAGCAGCCCGCGCACCTCTGCGGCGGCGCGGCGCGGCGTGAGGCGGCTGCGGCAGCGCAGCGCGGCCGCGCCGTGCGAGCCGCCGCGCGAGGGAAAGGCGCGGCCCGCACCCGCGTCGATCTGCTGCCGCGTCGCCTCGCTGAGCTGCTTCTCGTCGTCAACATAGAGCGGACCCAGCTCGTCGTTGAGGCCGCACTGCATCACCATGTGCCGCGCCATCGCGGTCGCCTGGCGCAGGTCGTCCGTCGCGCCGCTCGACACCTGCGCGCGCGGGCGGGCGCGCACGCGCGCGTCGCGTGGGGGCGCGCGGAGGCGGCACGCGGCGGCGGCGGCCGCGCAGGTGTGCCGCACGGCGGCGCGGCGCGTTGAGGCGGCGGGCGCGCCTGGTCGCGGCCGAACACGAGCTCCTCTGCCACGGTGCCGCCCATGGACACGAGGATGCGCGCGACCATCTGCTGCCGGTTGATGCTGAACTCGTCCTCACGACCAACCTGGGGCGACGCAAGCGGCAGCGCCCGCGGCGGCGGCGGCTCGGCGGGTCGCGGCAGGCGGCCGCGCCGGTAGGCGGCGGCGGCGACAGCTGGCGCGCGGGCGGGTGGGCGCGCGGGCGCCGCACCTGCGTGACCATGCCCAGCGCGTGGCCGCGCGGCACGATGGTGGCCTTGTGCACGGGGCTCGCGCCCGGGACCGTCAGCGCGACCTGCGCGCGTGTGCGCGCGTGCGCCGCGCGCTGAGCGCCGCGCGCGCCGGGGGCGGGGCTGTGCGCCCGCGCCCGCGCGCCGGCGCCCCCGCCGCGCCGCACCAGCGCGTGGCCGCTCTCGTGGTACGCCGTGCGCTTGAGGCTCTCCGGCGAGCGCACCGCGCTCTTGCGCTCCACGCCCATCAGCACCTGCGCGCCGCGCCGCGCGGGCGGGGGCAGTCGGCCGCGGCCGCAGCAGCGCGCGCCACCCGCGGCGCCGCCGGCGCGCCGGGGGTTGAGGCCTGACCCACCCCCCGCACTGTGCACTTTGCCCAGCTTCAAGGCGGCTGCGCACGCACCTTGTCAAAGGCATAATCGATCATCTCTGGCGTGATGACGTCAGCGCCGCGCTTGGCCGCCAGCAGCGCCGCCTCGTTCACCTGCGCGCGGGGTGCGCCGCGCGGCCGCGCGCGCGTGGGCGGGCGCGGCCGGCGCGGCCGCGTGCGCGCGGCCGCGTGCGAGCACGCGCGGCGCCGCACCAGGTTTGAGATGTCGGCGCCGCTGAACCCGCTCGTCTGGCGCGCGAGCAGGTGCGCGTCGACGTCGGGCGCGGTCGGCTTGTCGGCCAGGTAGTGCTGCAGGATGTCGGCCCGGCCCTTCACGTCCGGCAGCGGCACCGCGACCTGCGCGGCCGGCGCGGAGGGCCGCTATAAGGAGCGCCGCGCCGTCGCCGCCGGCACGCACCACGGCACGCCACGCGCTGCGGCGTGCCGTGCTCGCGGCGGCGCCGCGCGGTGCACGGCGCGCGGCGGCGCGCGCATGCGTGCCTGGCGGTCGAAGCGCCCCGGGCGCTTGAGCGCGGGGTCGAGCGTCTCTGGCAGGTTAGTCGCGGCCATGACGATGACGCCCTCGTTTGACTCAAAGCCGTCCATCTCCACGAGCAGCTGGTTGAGCGTCTTGCGCGTGTGGTTCTCCCAGTGCTTGCGGTTGCCGCCGATCGCGTCGATCTGTGTGCGCGTGTGTGTGTGTGGTGGTGGTGGGGGGGGGGGGGGGGGCGATGAGGCGGAGACGGGCGGCCACGGCGAGGGTGGGGTGGCACCGTGGGGCGGCGCGCGCGGCGGCGGCGGGTGTGCGCGCCTCGTCGATGAACACGATGCAGGGCGCGCGCTTCTTGGCGGCGCCAAACAGCGCGCGCATGCGGCGGCTGCCCACGCCAACGTACAGCTCCTCAAACTCAGACCCAGCGCTGGCGGTGGGGGGGGGGGGGGAGCGGGCGCGGGGGCGGGAGCAGGGCGGAGGGGTTTGAGGGGGCGGCGGCGCCGCGCGCGCGCGCTGGGCGGTCGCCGCGCGCCTCATCCACCCCGCCGCACAGACCCAGCCGCGCCCCTCCCGAAAGCCGCCCCGGGGCCCTCCGCACCGATAGAAGAAGGGGACCCCCGCCTCGCCCGCGACGGCGCGCGCGAGCAGCGTCTTGCCCGTGCCGGGCGGGCCCGTCAGCAGCACGCCCTGCGCGGCGCGGTGACGCGGCCGGCCGGAGGCACGTGGGCGCGCCGCGGCGGCGCGGGCGGGCGCGGGGCGGCGCGGGGCAGCGCGCACGCACCTTTGGGAGCTTGGCGCCGAGGCGCGTGAACTTGGCGGGGTCCTTGAGAAACTCAACGATC